>CM032899.1:12163630-13363630 GCA_019176425.1 Megalops atlanticus
AACGCCCTGACTGCTGTTCCATAATGGTATACAACACAATGTCCTGACCACTCCCCTATACTGCAGTGGTCCACTGTCCTGACCACTGTTCCAAACTGCCACGGTCCAATGTCCTGACCGCTGCTCTACACCGCCATGGTCCAATGTCCTGACCACTGTTTCATAATGCCATATAATAGAATGACCTCACCACTCCTCCACACTACTATAGTCCAATATCCTCCACACTGCTAGGATCTAATGTCCAGAGTGATGATCAATGCCACTATGGTCCAATGTCCTGACTGCTCCTTCACACTGCTACAGTTCAATGTCCTGACCGCTGTTGCTGTCTGCGCCGGCTGTCAGGAAGCAACCGTGATCACACCATTATCTCCGGGCGCCTCTCTGCCAGAGAAACCGCTCCGTTCCCGGCTGCTGATGGACGTCATTTAGCTGCCGGGTGGACAGGGTTGCTAACGGCGACCCGTCTCCGCAATGCTGCCGGTGTCAGGATGAACTCGGATCACCATTTCTCCTCATGAAAAGAAACATCCTTCTACCTCTCTGTTTCACTCGCACGGCGGCTAACACAGCGCACTCCCTCAATCTCAGAGACAACAGGAGATAATGCTAGTGCATTTCTACAACGACCCCATATAGGAACATTGCATGTCAACTGGCTAGATCAGCTGCGAAAATACAAACTTAACACCCTCCATGTTCTTCATCACATGTCAAATGGGTGCTTAAAATACACTGTAGTCCACAAAATAGTCCTACCATTAACAAATTAAATTCCAGATAATTTAAGTGACACGGGTCTTACTGCTTAATTCAGGTTTAATGCATTATAATGAAAGAATCCCTTGCCTTACTGTCTCCAGAGGTCTTACCATTCGGTAAGTGTACTTAATATCATATGATCGTGGTAGGTGAAAAAACGCGAGGGCTGGAGGGGATGTGGGTGCAGAGTGACTCTCGCAGCATATTAATGACTCCGTGGCTGATCTGGGGACAGGGGCGAGCGCAGCGTAGACAATGGCAGTCAGTTCATCCCCTGCAGTCAGAGCTGTACTCTGGACCGAGTTTTGCAGCAGAACAGGGCAGGAGCCTTTCAGTCTGTAATGTCCTGGCTGTGTGGACGAGCAGTGATTTCTGCCCTAGTTTTCCCCCAAACCCTGGGTTACGTGAGGAGGACACGCAACGGCCCGGCACGCTGCTCATCTCTATTGACTTTGCAGCTGCAGGAGAGCTTGTGTCTGCGTGGAGAATAAGCCGGAGTGACTCTGCAGTGTGATTCATTGATTCATGTCACCGCCGGTGCTGCAGCCCTGTTCTGCAGTGACCCTGCTGAGATACACAGACGAAGCCCGCATCACAACACGCGCATACAAACAAGCATGCGTACGCCCACACGCGGGCATACATGCAGACACGCACACGCACACACACGCACACACACACGCACGCACACAGGCACACATGCGAGCGCAATACAAGCATGCACAGACACACCTGCACACTCTCACATACACACAGACACAGATGCACACACACACACACACATACACACACACACACATCTGTATATGTACAGATGCAGGGCACATGCATTCATACACACTCATACATGCATGCACTCTTCTGTACACCTGCACACAGACGCACACGCGCGCGCGCACACGCACACACAAACACACTCAATCTAAAATAACACAGGTGAACACAAGCATAGGCCAGGTTTGCTTGAGTTTGCATGATTTCAGCAGCAGTCCTCTAAAAGTGATGGATGGCCTCTGAGCTGTGGAGCCGTACGGCAGCGCCCCCGCAGCAACAGCGGCTCAAACCTGACAGCATGGCTTCACAAGATGCAAATCCCGCGCCCAGAGAACCTTCATCAAGCTCAAACGCGCCCGCGCCTCCGTCAACATGAAACGCCGGCGCCATTGACCGTGGAGTAAGGGGGAAGGGGGAATGAAAGGACAAGGAGCCCTTTGATGTCCTCAAAGTGGAAATTCCTCTCCGAAGCAGCGGGGCGGGACTGTAGCATTAGCGGCGGCACTGAGCTGATTAGCCCGCAACTGCTAATGTCAGCTAGCAGTGTGGGCACAGGCAACGGTGACCGGCCAAGCCAGGGCACTCCAGAGATTGAGATCTGAGCATTCCGCCGCCACCACCACTGCCACTTTCGTTTGGCCTGAACTCCTCACACGGCTCATCTTCACATGACGAATTCATTTATAAATTCATTTCATAAATTCATTTACCGCGTATAAAGCACATGCTGCAAATCTGTGTGCATCTATTATGCATGTGTCTAGAACCGGTGCACCGTGGTACTTGACCTCAATGATATTTTTCTTTAAGCATGATGATGAATTTGTGCTTGAGCCAATTTGTGATAAGAGATGAGAGTGGCAGAGTGATTCTTATTTTTCCTATGGATCTCCCCTTACAGTGTCAGCCAAGGAAGAGATCTGTATTCATCTTAGCGGGCTACATGAGACCCCTGCAGATTTCAAGGGGTCAAAGCAAATGCACCCCTCAGATTTAAAATTACAGCACAAAGTTAGGGGTCGGCCATCCGTGGAATTCACATGAAAATACCCTGTTGCACGGTATGCACACACAAGGAATTGCAATTACATTCCAGACTCTATTACCATTCGCGTATGGAGCTGCATTAAAGTGCATTTGATTAGATCGACCTCTGTCAGAACTCCCCCGTTCTCACTTCCATGTCACCATTACTCCTAATGGGAAATCGAGCACGTCTGTATCTACAGTGTGTAGTTAGACAGCCCTCACACTGATCCACAGTGCATTCCTTGCAACTAGACACCACTCTGCTATTTTACTTATCTGAGCGGTCAATTCATAGAGTAGCAGTCTCACTCTGATAAATTGCACTGCTCCTCCCAATAATATTCCAAGAGCTGTATCATTTTAAATGCAATGGGACAGCCAATATGTCACTGTCACTGCTGCATTCATGACTGTTGCTCCAAATGATCTGCATGCAAACAAATGTGTGCACCGTAGGGGTAGTGTCTGGAGAAAGTAGTAGAGTACTGGACTGCGCACCAGCGGGTTGCGGGTCCCATAGCAGTGCTGCTGTCATCAGTTAATTTCTCTGCAGATGTCTTTATCCGATGAGACTTAGATATTTATACAGATGAATATTTAGTTAGTGCCTGGCTCAATGTCGCAAAAGCTGGAGTACATAACCTTCTGGTTACAGTTTCTAAACCCCTGCTCCCCAATGCCCCCTAGTGCAAGGTTCTGGAACTCCATAAAAAAGCCCATGAAGGAGTCAGGTGTTTGAACAGGTTTCAGAATCTGTGTGCAAACCTATGTGTTCCAGGTGAGGGACTATACAGACTGTGGAGTGCAAAACTCACTTTTCCCCTCATTCCCCTCCATTAATGTCATATTTGAACAGTCTATGGCTCCCAAGGTCAAATATTCAAATGATCAAACCCAACTTGTTCCCCTCAAATACTGAAACTCCCCTGAAACTCTAGTTCTTTGTGTGCAAATAACAGCTCGCTGCAAGAGAGATCTCCATTCAGGCAAATACAAAGGCAGGAAAATGGAAAAATACCAATGCACCTCTCACTTATGTCCTACAAAGTGGTCATGGTCAGATATAACATGTTTGTTTCATTCCCTGTTTGTGTGTCTGGTAGTCAGTATGCCTCTGAATCCTCTTCATTGCTAAAACACAGATACCTTGCTAAAAACCCCTCTGGAATTGTACAGCTCTATGGTTTTGGTCTGTTTATAAGTGCAAAATAAATCAAATACAGTGTTCATAAGTATTAAGGAGGAGGCCAAATACAGTTACAATGTGTAAAATGTACCTACCTACACACACACACACACACACACACACACACACACACACACACATATATCTGGGCAGGTACCTACAGATTGTGTGTGTGTGCAATTCAGGGGAGAATAGGTAAGAGAAAAGATTCAGAAGGTATCTGAAGCAATGCTTCTGGGGTTTTCACACCAGTCTCACTGCTATAGCAAGGACAGCCCACCACTCGAAAAACATCCAAGCTAAAGTCAGTCAACTAGCACCTGAGTAAAACATAGGTGCCAAAAGAGGCATTTCAGAATGCACAGCTTGTCATACCCCTGTCACGGATGGGATACGGCAGCCAACAACCTAACAGAGTTCAACTTCTGTCAGTGGAAAACCAAGAAGCTGCGGTTGCAGTGGGCTAAGGAACACAAACACTGGACAGTGGAGGACTGGAAAAACATTGCCTGGTCTGATGAATCCCGGTTCCAGCTGTGTCATGCTGAATGGCAGGACCAGGATATGGCAAAAACCGCATGAGTCTATGGACCCATCCACTCAGGTGTCAACAATGCAGGCTGATGACAGCAATGTAAAGGTGTGGGGTGTGTTTTTGCGGCACACGTTGGGTCGCTTGATACGAGCAGAGCAGTGTTGAGTGCCACAGGATATCTGAACATTGTTGCCAGTCAGGTGCATCCCTTCAGTGGGATTTTTCAGCAGGATAATGCTCCGTGCCACGAAGGCTAGGATTGTCCAGAACGGTTCCAGCCACCAGATCGCAATCCAATTGAGCATCTGTGTGTTGAGATGGTGAGTGAGCTATTTGGGGCAGAGATCTACCATCAGCCAATTTGCAACAACGATGGCAAGCATTGGAGTCAACAAGGGCCAGCATCCCTGTGTCACGCTTTCGTTGAGTCTGTGAATGAATTCACGCTGTTTTGGGGGGGGGGACGACGACTGACTCACTATTACAGTACGTAGGTTTGCCTAACAAAGACATCTCACACTCATCTGCATCCGGCAAGACCCAAGATGGAGAAAACTGCTAAGCTCTGAGTGCTGACTGAGATCAAACGTCAGGGACCTATACACGCTGAGCCACAACTACGGCAAGGCCTTGTTAGGGGGAGCAATCACACTCCCAAAACCCCATGCCCCTCAGAATATGACAGTAAATGCCGTCTGATCACAGGGGAACCGAGGGGCCCTGCTCTGACCCCCATAAAAACCAAAGCCTGCTTTTTAGGGAAAAGGAGCTCTTTTAGCACCGGCTAAAGCTCTGCAAGCATGATCTGTGTGTTTTACGTGCATGCAACCCCAGGGCAAGCAAACACACGAAGCTGTGCTTCTTAAAAGGGTGGATGGCGAGCAGGGAAGCGCTCTCTCTCTCTGACGGTGGTGTCAGAGGAAGCCACCTCTGGAGATAACAGGGTTAACATCTCCCAGCGTTAATCTCCCCCTTCGCGGAAACGGCGGAGGGGCAATTTCTCTCCCCGCGCAGCAGGACGGAAACATAACACAGGCGGCATGCATGAAGAGACAAACCGTAAGCATGATTTAAGTAATTGCTAACACAATAACGCTGATTGAAAATGGGGTCAGGACAATGACTCAGTTCTGCCTGTGACTGGTGTACATGATTGTATAAACAGCGTGTTCACATTATGGGCTACTTCCAAGATAGCCTCCTGGAACTGTCAGCTGAGGGGCCAGCCCTGGCTGGGGTCCTCGCAGGGTCCTCCCAGGTCTTTGAGGTAGACGCTGTTGAGCGCTGTGAGAAACCTCGTGTCACAGTGCCGCCTGGCTGCTGTCTTCAGGGGAGTCTGCTGACATCCATTTCTCAGAACGCCAACCGCCAGGCATTTCGGCAGACCTTTGTCTGAACATCTCTTTTATGCCAAATCTCAGCTCAAGGGCGGAATGCATGAAAGCGTGACAATAGTGGGGATTCAACTGAAATGATTCGATACTTACCAAGATCAGGGAGAGGGCATGTGAACGCAGGGAGCATGGAACCCTGTCAAATGGAGTATTCTGAATCAAAGTGTGTCTAAGTGGTTTGAATGGAATGTATTGATTTAAAGTGAACTGAAATGGATGGAATGGAACATTCTGGTAAACACACTGTGTGCAACTGAATTGAACTGGGTAGAGATGGAATGTTCTGAATAAAACTAAATCAAATGGGTTTGAATTGAAGGGGATCTGAATCAAATAGCAAACTGAATCAAACTGAAATGAAAGTGGCACTGGTTAAATTTCCACACAGTCTATGCCTCTCTGTGTCAGTGGGGGCTCAGGCAGGGACTCAGGCGCAGACAGCGGAGGATGGCAAACGATGGTTTAATGCTGAAAGAGGGAAAATCCAGTATACAGAGTCGAAAAACAGGCGGTATCAAAAACCAGGTAGACACAGCAAAAGGTACAAAGATCAAAACGGGCAGGCAGAATACAAGCAAGACGGGAAAACGCTGGTTGCGAAACAGATAAACTGAGACGAACTGGCAAAGGGCTAAGAAATAGACGGGAATATAAAGGGAACACGCTAACAAGAAAACGAGACACAGGTGAACAAGCGGGCAGGTGAAACAGATGAGCAATCGGGCAGGGAAACAAGGGGCGGGGCAGGCAAGGGAGAGGAACGAACACAAAAGCACATGGCAGGGAAAAACAAACAACCAGCTACGATGCCGCAGCACTGACACTCTGAGCTTCATCTTGTGTGACTGCAATATGTTAACCTTGGCATTGTATTATTGTATAACCTTGTATAACTCTATGTATTAAGTGTATAACTGTGATTGAATTTAATAATAAGAATATGCATTTTTAATTTTGATAAACAATATTTGTTTATTCATCTGTACTTTCACAGTAATACAAGTTATTCACTGTAATGTCCCCTGGATAGGAGCAAATGTAAAATATCTCACCATTATTATTATTATTATTATTATTATTATTATTATTATGCTCCTATTCCCTTCAGTTAATGCCATAGCCCTCTATGTGTGTAGCTTGACTTCCTTTCCTACATTTATTACTTAGTGTGCATTCATCTTTTTCTAAAAAAGGGCCTTTTAATGGATTTTTGGAAGGTTTTTAAACTGTATATTGTGCTTGACAGTGCCCCGAACAGAGCCCTCTGCAGCAGCGCTGTCGTCAAGGGCCTGTACTGAAGCGGTCTGACTGAGTGACTAATGGATGGGTAATCTACGCTGCGCTTTTGGAAAGTCATTCTGCCATGTCGTACTGGCGGAGGCCCGGGCTGTCAGGTTCCCGGGGGGGGGGGGTCCTGCAGGGGACACGGTAATAGAATTGGCACGCGGTCTTCCTTTTCCGAAAGCCCCCCGGCTTAGAGGATTCTGCTGATTTTGTTTTCCGAGTAGACCGGCTCTGTTCGTGCGGAATTCAAACGCGGGCGACCTCTGAGGCGTGCCAAACCCGTTTCGGCACCGAGCTATGGCTACTCGAGGCCGGGCAGCACGCGGCATCTCCACTCCCGTTTCACCCACTCAGCACCCTCCTCTCTCCTTAAAACACTTTTTAAGTACGGTGAAACTGCAAGCCGAATGCATTGTGTTGCCATTATGATTAATGCATGCGAACTCTCCTGTATGGAGCACCGCCACAATCCTCCTTTGTTAAACTGGAGAGCGTGATAAAGGGCTGCGCAGGTGTGATAAAGAGACAGGTGACTCTGGCAGGTAGAGAGTGCTGGCGCAGGTAGGACAGGTGAGCTGCCCGCGCTTCCCCCCGCCGCGTTTATCTCTGCACCTCGCCGCACGCCGCTAATCCCGCCGCCCCTGTTAATGTGGGCTGGCTGTCCCAGCCCGAGAGACAGAGCCGCGCCGCAGTCAATGTCCGGTCCCTCCCGGGCCTCATGAATAAGGCCGAGCACGGAGGAGGCGCTATCTGCCCCAGAGCGGGCCCACGGTGGCTGGCAGCACCTGCCCTGTGCGCGCTCCCAGCATCCCTTTCACCGTCAAGCGGCGGTGCCGCTGAGCGGAACACGGGCAGCAGTAGCGGGCTCCTCCTTCCGTGCCTTCCTCTCTTTCTCTTCTTTTTCTTAACACCCCTCACCCCTGCACTCTCCCCCTCACACGCCGGCTCACATTCTGTCACTCTTGCTCTTGCTCAAATTCAAATTCAAACTCAAATTCAAACTGCTTTATCGGCATGACAAGGTGAGCCACGTATTGCCAAAGCATACAATTACAGATAAAACACACAGACAAATTTCACATTTTCAGACATGAAACGGAGAGACGCATTAACATTTCACAACACATCACACAGATGCGAATTGGAAGGTAACCTTAATGAGCTGATCATAAATTATGTATATTACGTGATTATAAGACATGCTCTCTCTCTTCTCCCTCTCTCTCTGTGTCTTTCCTGCTCTCCCTCTCCCTCTGATCCTCTGTTCTGTTCAGCTCCAAATCCCTGGCCTGTGACAAGACCTCTGCTGAGAGTGATTGCGGTGACTGACACACTTATTTACATTACAAAGCACGGAGAGGAAATGCATGAAGCAAGCAGCAACTGCACAATCCCTCAACCTGAGGACAAAAAAAAAAACATAACAGCACTCACAGGGACTTTCAAGAGAGTACCTTTCACCACAGAATGTCACGCTCCCAAAATAAAAAAAGAAATTTAAAAAAAACAGGAAAATGGCCGTTCTACCATGTGATTCACGTCTTAGTCACCAAGGACTCCTGCTCTTTCAGCCGTGTGTGTCGGTGACTCAGGTGTTCCGGTTGCTTTTTCCGTGTGCCTGTTTCCTTGTTTCTCCCTGAGCCTCTCACTGCGGCCTGTTGAGGCAGTGCTGCCCAGCGCAGTAATTATCATGGGGGAGCAGAGGTGTGCGTTCCTGAATGTTGAGCCGTGCTGCTCTGACTTAAATCGGGGCTGAGGGGGGCTGTAAGCTGCCTTTACTGGTCCACGCCGCAGCGCTGGGGGCTGACAGAGAGGCCCTCTCCCCGCACACGCTCACTAACTCCAACCTTGAAAGCCTTTTTAGTTTCTGCACACAGAATCGGTAATGACCGATGGAAGTAAACAAGCCTCTCGGCTCACGCCGCCTGCTCAAATGCATCCTGGTAACAGTGGGGGCCCCGGCCTGCCACTCTTCCTCACCGCCTTTTAGGAAGAGGCTCGCCTTTACCGGACAGCTGTCAATCTCCAACAGGGAGGAGGCCAGATACGAACAGATGAATAGAGAAAGTGCGTTTCAGAGCCATCAGTGTCAGCCCCCCACTAGGAGAATGGGAGGAGAGCCACCATGAAAGAATGATGCAGGTACCGTCACTTTATGCCGCCTGCACCTCTCCTTGGTCAAGGTCAATGGACGGTGTAGCATAGTGGTTAAGGAGCAGGACTCGTAACCGAAAGGTTGCTTGTTCGATTCCCCACGGGGGCACTGCTGTTGTACCCTTGGGCAAGGTACTTAAGCCGCAATTGCTTCAGTAAATATCCAGCTGTGTAAATGGATAGCATTGTAAAAAAAAAAAAAAACTGTAATTGATGTGAGTCGCTCTGGATAAGAGTGTCTCCTAAATGCCAATAATGTGGTGTAATGTCCCCAGTTCTTCCTCGTCAAGGTTTTAAACAAGGTTGTGACTCCCTGTGGTCTGGCCGCCAAGCTTTGGGGTAGGGGGGGTTCCCCCATTCATGGCCAAATTCTCAATCTCGCTCTCTCTCAGACTCAGCCCCAAGGTCACCTGACTCGATAAATCTATCCCTCTTCCACCGCTGATGAGCAGTGAGAATTCTGGGCCCAAACACCTGCCGTGCACCACCCAGGTAGGGCTACAGATTGCTGGGGTCTGAAGTGTCGGCCACTTTGTGTAGAGCCCTTTGGCAGTCCTGCATAATTATGATCAACCAACAAAAGATTTCCTGGCAATTTAGCTGCAAACAGCATGTATGAGGGGGTTATTTTTATCGCACTTCACAGAGATTTCACTCGGCAGGATGTTTGAGTCCGTGTTTCTCCTTAAGGGGATACCGAGCTTTTTGTGTTTCCGTTTGAAATCCGAAGACGTGAGACCCAGAGGCTTTCATCGGACAAGGTGCCCCTTCTATCACATGAAACGAGAGGGCACGAGGGGGTTAACAGTCATGGTCACGGTCACGGCCATGGTCACGGTCATGGTCACGTCAACCAAAGGGAAAAAAAAACAAAACACAACAGGAAAGGACATAAGACCCTTTAAATGTAGTTAATTATCACATTGGGCCCAGTACATGGCAGAAGCAAGCTGCCAGTGGAAGAGTTAAACAGTCTGAGGACACAGCGTAACCACGGCTGACAGCCTGTTCTGCAACACGCTTTAGCCTTTCCACCAGCAGGATACACACTACAAACATTACACACGAATGCATAATAGCAAGGATACATCAGTAATTGTGTATGTAGATGTGACTACTTTTTTCTGTAAAGAACAGAATATCAGCCCAGAAACTGGTCACTACACACAGATAACACTCTCTTTTTAATCTGAGGGCATTTGAATTGGCAGGTTGGATCATCCGCAGAGCTGTAAGCCAGTTCATTTCCAACAGCTATTCTCTGGAGAGGAGAGAAAGAAGAGGATCTTTTTGTGCTGAAGAGCCTTTCGTTTCTGTCTGAGTGCTGCACACTGCAGAAGCTGTAATAACATGTTTAATGATACTGTCAGAGGTACATTAATGCCCAATACATTTAAAATGAAGTTTTACCACAGGGTGGACCCTGACTTCTGCAAAATTCCCTTCTGCGATCGCTATTACTCGCAGGTGACATGTTATAACAGCTACGTAACACCTTTATAAGCGCTGACCAGTTCTGAGCACATCTATAAGCCTTGCCTCTTTTTGCATACACAGCACGCATGACACAACAGCCATACCAAGACACTTAATGCAAAGTGATGCTTCTCTTATAAATCACCATTAGACTGTGCGAACATTACCATGATGTATGTACGTTGCTCTGAAACCAATCACTGCAGTGCTTGCTCTGTACTCTGCACAACAATTACTGCTGGCTCATATTTCAGAAGAGTTTCAGCTGGACGTTACGGACTGTTCTGTGCCTCTTGTTCTTCTTTCTTGCTAATGTAACATGCATTTTAGTGCATCTAGCCATGATGGCCTGGCTGGACATTCTGGAAAAGAGCATCTGCTAAATAAATAAATGCACTTAATAACACAGGTGATTAAGCCGAGGCAAACGCCTGTCCGTAAATACAAACTGCTAATACAAACCTGCTTAATTTAGGCCACTGAAGAGGAATGACGCTGGATTCCTTTTCGTGGAAACTCCTGGAACTCTTGCGCCAGTAAATATTTGATTACGGTGTACTCAGCGATGATTTATGGTTAAGCCTCTGAATGTATGACCGCAGGGTCATGGGTTTGAATCCTTGGCCAGAAATAGATCCTGTACCGTTGGGAGAGGCGTTTCATCGGAACAACCCCAGTTCATTGAAGCACCAATGGAAGGTTTCTCAAAGTGTGAGCCAGGGACTAAGTGGTCAAAGGCATTCAAGCAGCTGAAGAATCTACAAACATACAGAACTGGATAATGGTCTATAAAATGCCTCCCTCTCAATGTCACATGTGTGGTGAGCACTGTCATGTAAAATGGCTGGCGTGTGTCTGTGTGTATGTGTCCGTGTGTGTGTGTGTGTTCGCTTTGTGAAGCATGACCCATGACATGGGGTGGATCCAGGAGATATAATTCACATCTGAGTCATAACAGTTGCCTGTTATGAGGTAGGCGCTAACCCGTGGTAGACAGTAAATTGCCTCCTCAGGCAACACAGAGCTCACATCAGAAATCACGACTTGAACGCCGTCTTGAGAGCGTAACAAGGTGCAGAGTGTAAATTACAATCCACCCTGGAATGGCAGGGTCACCTTTTAAAACCCCGCCCAGGTATCGCCCACCTGCCAATCAGCCTCCCCCACTGCACAGACCTTAGCAGCACATGGCAGCACTGACAGGAGAGAGGAACACACATCACATGATCTTTATTAACCTGTCATATCAGCATGCCTTCTGCTATCCACAGGACCTGCACTTTCAAGCCGAGCCCAAGAAAGACATTTTCTGGTTGAACGCTGTGTACAGTGGTGTAGCCTGATTGGAGTGATAACAAACACAGAAACACATATGCACAGACACAAAGACACACACACACACAACAACTTACATTCTGAGACAATGGATGCAACCAGAAAATGAAACATACATGAAATATAAATTGTGTGCAATTTTTGTAAAGCCTGACTCAACACCTCTAACCTTATCTAACTGTATATTTCATAAACTGCATTCTAATGTCATAGCTATTTCTTTACCTGGCTCAAAGGCTCTCTCCCAGACTGCACGCCACAGAAAGCGCAAAGGCAGAGACATGCATTCAGCACAAGTGTAAAACGGAATAGCACAGACATGCTCCTATAGTCAACCATGTTCCTATAAGCAGACTAGCGTCTGCACTGGCATGATGTGCTATTGTCTTTGATCGCAGAGACACTCCTCTCGTGTCATCGTGTCTGCGTCTCCATGGCGATGAGCATTCACTTCCTCTTTGCAGAAGACAGACTGTCTGGGAGGACAGAGGCAGCCTGGGGCATGAGGAAGTCACCCGCTCAGAATACTAACGACAGCTCCACACACATACACACATACACACAAACCACACACACACACACGGGCGCACACACACATACACACACCACTGCTGGAGCCGCACACTCCCTTGGAGTTACGGGGTTCAGTTCTGTTACCTGACAGCAGTATCAACAGTAAAAATGCCTTTGAGCCTAAATGTCACAGAAGCCAACAGTGACATTTAACATCTATTAGGCAGGGGACTCCACATTTACATCAGCCAGCATGGATCAATGGCAATTATATCAAGAGCTCTAAATGGATGAGCTTCTGATTCAAAGTAGTGTTGTGACCCTTTAAGTCCACTGCATTACTGACCAGATTCATCCAGAGAACCTTTAACATCAGTGCATTAATGACCAGGTTCATCCAGCGAACCTTTAACATCAGTGCATTAATGACCAGGTTCATCCAGAGAACCTTTAACATCAGTGCATTAATGACCAGGTTCATCCAGCGAACCTTTAACATCAGTGCATTAATGACCAGGTTCATCCAGCGAACCTTTAACATCAGTGCATTAATGACCAGGTTCATCCAGAGAACCTTTAACATCAGTGCATTAATGACCAGGTTCATCCAGCGAACCTTTAACATCAGTGCATTAATGACCAGGTTCATGCAGAGAACCTTAAACACCAGCACAATATTGATGCTCTAAAATGTCAGCTATTTTACACCTCCTACACTGGTGTCTTGGCAACTGTAGAAACCTCATCGGGGCTGCTGTGCTGGGCAGGCACACTTTGAAAAGACAATTTTCTCACTTATTTGGACAGTGAGAGTACAGGTGACAGGTGCAGGCATGCTGTCCCCCTACAGATGACCTCAGATGGAGCATGCGATTGACATCACTCTAACGCTTTAATGGGGAGGGGTTGGGGTTCGAAACAGGTGAAAGATTGTGCCATCAACACTGTGGCTTTGATCACTGCCTTCCCTCTGCTGAGGCCTGGAGCGATGGCACTGATGGGATGTCAGTATAGATGCCTAGGGACAGGAAATTGTACTGAGAGGACAGAGTGTGCTCCACCCACCACACCTCACCTTAGAGGCCACATGAAACACAGGAGCAGATCAAAACACGCCAACAACAAGAGCGACAGACGCAGAAAGCATCACGGTCCAATTAACTGCTGCAAGAGCACCGACAGACCTGCCCAAAACGCATAACACTCCGCTGCAATTCAGGCCATGTTTTAGGACAACATGCTGCGCAGAATTCTACACAGATTCACTGATCTTAAAATCATCTGATTGGCTAACCCCATTCGCCGCATTCACTTCAGGTGATCCTTACTCTACACACATCACTGAAACCACACAGCATGAAAGATAAATCATAACCACAGACTCTAACTAAAACTCACCCACAGAAGAGCTGAGGCATGCTGTTTACATACAGAAGAGTGTGGTTGAAGCGAGTATTTACAAATCCTATTACAAAATAATGTTACTATGGAGGCCGCCCAAAGAAACTAACAGTGTGATATGATCTAACCACTGTTCTGCAAACAGTGACAGTAGTAAACAGGACCCTTTCTCCAAATAACACAGATAGCCTTTCTGGATCTGATAAATATATTTGTATTTTGATGAAACTGTTCACCACATTCATAATTACATACGCATTACATATGATTAAACTGTGTCTAGGTTATGTTTAGGTCTTCAAGCTAAACATAGCCCTGTTCTGAAAGGCACAGAAAAAAGAGGACCACACAAAGTTCACTCAGCCACAGTCTCACAGTCGGTACTGGGATTCAACAGGACCGAAGCTAACGTGACACCTTTTTATTTTTATCAGCTTCTGACCCATTTGCCAGGAAAAGACATCCACCTATTTTTAGAGCACAAAGGCGCTGTTTGGAAAATAATTGGAGCCCTCGCGTTATTCGATTTTTGTCGGCTCATTTTCCCCTCAAATGAAATTTATTTCAAAGCCCGGGAGCGAGCTGGAGCCAAACACGACCTCACGACCATTTCACAGCATGGCATTCCAACTGCCAAATCAGTTTTTTTTTTTTTTTGTACATTTCCATTTCGGTTCAAGTCAGAAAAAGCGGTTGCCAACTTGATACACTCCCAATAGCTACTCTGTGGTTAGGCGCATTTATTGTGTTTGGCTACTGTGTGACTGGATATTGCCGCTGTGTTTCCGGTTTATGGATTCTCCTCTTCTCTAAGGTGCCCTCAGGCAACCGAAAGGCCGCACAAAGCAGTGCACGCCACACACACTTTAGACTTTGCAAAAGTTCCCCAGCCAAACTCGGCTTTGCTTGGCCTTGTATTGACCCATCCCCTCCACTTTTCCCACTGCCTCTCAGCTTTCTGAACATGCCATCAATCTGCGTTCTCCAGCTCTTCGATCAAGCGCTGCACTTATGGTTATAACCTAAATGAATCGATCAGCTGCTTCCCTGTGTAAGGCCAGCCCGTTTCTGAGCTCTTGGGACACTGCAGAGCAGAGTTTCCCAACCCTGATCCTGGAAACAGGATTAATCAGGAGTTATTGAGCTGTGAATTGAACATTGATCTGGATTTTACACCTTTTGACATCTAAGGATCTGTTATTTGTCAAAGCTGAGTTGTGCTTATAAAAAGGTACAAGTACACTCAAGAAGTGTATTCAATATATTTTCGCACCTTTCATAAATTTTGACCATCTGTCTCAATTAAGGTTAATTAGCTGTTTAACACATTAGTCTGGGCCCTTAATCAATTCAATCTGCATTGCCACTCTGTTTGGAGAGCACAAATCATACAGAAATCCTCTGAGGAAATATCTCTACATATATCTCTCTGTTTCACACCAGCACCCTGCCAACAATCCATTTCTTTAACCAAGGGTTCATGACAGCTGTCATATCCCAGTCCAAAGCATTACTCTGTTATCAGCTCCATTAAATTGAACTGATTAAGAGTTTAGATTAAATGAAACTGTGCTAACAGTATGAAGCCCGCTGCCCGATTGAGCTACTGACCCCTCCCGCTATAAGTGTAGATATGCGGAGTGACCGGTTAGCTGCAGGTGCTTACAGCGGAGAACTGAAAGGGGGCAGTCAGTGTGGCGCGTGCGGTCATTCAGCAGCGAGCAGCGTAAGCACATGGTGATAACTCCAGGAGAGAGGGCGGGGCGTGTCACAGCGGTGTCACCGGATCAGACTCAATCAGATCACTGTGTCGAGGCAAGGTGTCTTTCCCACCTGGCAGACGGGACAGCAGGCACAGGCCACAGGGCATCAATGATACATGTGCCCCTAGGCCAGTCCTTCACCTACACTCGGCACCTGCATTCACAATCCTCCACACACACACACACACACACAAAAAAAATCACACATACGGGCGCATACACATATACACAGACGCACACGTGCATGCAGGCATGTACATACCAATGCACACATACACACACATACACATTCAATTCTGACACACAGCTACGCCATACAGTCTCTCTCAGCTCGCTCCTCTATACCCCCTTTACATTTCCTAGAAGCACAGGCATGGCTATGCAATGTAGCATCACCCCCACAATTTACTCAGAGGCTAAATTTGCACACATTCGCCTCATTCCAGCTACTGATATGACTCAATTAACAAACGTAATCGGTCTGTAATTGCTCTTCATCAACAGTGCAGAGAGGACAGCACTTAATGCTCCATTTTGTCTTCATTGTACAGCGTGAATAGTCTTTTCCAGAGCATTTGTCTCCTTTATGATTTATCTGACATGGGCCTCTCCTGCCCCTGTCAGTGAGCTGATGTGCTATTGAGCCACTTATAGCCAGCCGACTGCACACGGCAGACTGTTGGTTCAGATGAATCTCGTCTGCTACAACCAAAACATACACTACTAAACAATGCAATACCCGAGCAGTGTGTTTCTGTGTGTGTGTGTGTGTGTGTGTGCGTGTGTGTATGTGTATGTGTGTGTAAAGCATGACTGCCCCCATAAACTTGCACATCAGCCTCAACAGCTTCCAATTCCTCCCCGGAATGAAATGGGCAGATTGAGACAGAAAGATGGAGGGAGGGAGACTGAGACACAACAGCAACATTGGTCCAATTCTACAACAACACTGCCACAATGACAGCGGTATCCCAACCACTGCAGTTAACTTTCTTTTATCTAGAATCTTACTCTTAGTTTCCTCCTCTGTGCGTGCCCATGACAGTGTCTGCATGCATAGCAATATTTATATGCTGCCAGCAAAAAGAAGATGTACTGGTGTGTGTAACCTCCAGGAGCAGAGGAGTTTGAAATCTGTTCAATATGACACTATCAGCTCTCTGTGTGAGATTTTTGTACCAAGTGCCTTCTGTCTGATGTCTACCACTGATCTCCATGTAAAACTGGGAGAAGGCATTCACTTACTCATGCAGACAGAAGCAATCAATCTCACAGAGCTGCTGTTCTTTTGCCAGTAAATTTGAGCTGGGATCATGGAGCAAACAATAAAGTAAACTTGACGTGTCTTGTCATGTCTCGTTGGTACCGGAAAGACTGATATGCTGATAAAGCAGAAAACCAGATCATGGCTCCATTATTCCTGTCTGTGTATGAATGAAGATTTAAGGTGAGTCTGTGTCTAAAACCAGCTGATTGTTTGATTATTAGGCTTTCTGTCAGTGTTTTCAGAAAGTCTGAATGTATGATTAATGCCTCAAATGAGGTAGTTGCTCGATTATCACTGTCTATATCAGCAACAGTCAACATAGCTTGGACTGACTTGCATTCTAGTTCACTGCTCCACTACCACTATCTGAGTGGCTGAAAATTCTGAATCTGTGATTACATCAAAGTCCATTTCATTGCTCAGTTATTATAGTACATACATACAGTACCAGTTAAAAGTTTGGACACACCTAATTAAGATAATGTAAAAAATGCATTCAAAGACATTTTGATATAATGACTTATGCTTAATTTTTTTCTTAGACAAATATGAATTGTGAAGTTGACACCTATGTATGAACTTCTTTCCAAAAATTTAATTTAAAAAAATATTTTTTGGCTATTTTGAAGAGCCTAAAATATATTTTTGATTTGGTTATAACACGTTTTTGGTCACTGCATAATTCTGTTTGTGTTGTTTCATAGTTTTGATGTCTTTACTACTATTCTAAAATGTGAAGAAAATTGTAAAAATAAAGAAAGAAAAGTGTGTCTGAACTGACTGGTACTGTATATACATTTATATTTCTATCTGTGTGCGTGTATGTGTGTATATGGAGAGGGGCAGGCACCAATCACGTCTATTTTCAGGCCTTTGCTCCATTATTGCTGTCTGTAGAAGGGCTGCTAACACAGGTGAGAAGAGTGACACCTGAGATTACTAAACAATAACAGGATGGAATAATAAAGCTACCAGGTTCATATTCAAGGGCTGGATTCTTAGACAAGAGTTCACCGTGTGCTGTAGGGAGGCTGCAGGGTAGTTTGCTTCACGACTCACACTCAGCACCCCCCACTAATTACAGAAAAAAACATGAATCACCCAGATTCAGCCAGGGGCATCCCCGCTGACAGTTCTGACATGATAATTCATAGCAGGACTGAGGCATTTTGCCGACTAGCCCACTGTGATCAATAGGCAGTGTCCTTTTAACAAAAAAAAACGATGTCCCCGCAAATACCAATTAGGTGATGCAGTGCGGGGCACGGGGTGAGGTCATCAAAGCGCAGGTGCCTGGAAACCGATGATTCCGTGCAGTCCCTTCATAATGAGTATTCATGAGTGAGTGTTGCATTGTGGGAGTCCAGAGAGTGCATAGCAGGTGACACAAGTTCTCGTGTTCAAGCAGCAGATGTTCCACCACTCGTGGTTAGCCGTCTTTGGTGACAGCCTGCACACTCATAGCCCTTCCTTCGCTGTCCCTCGGTCTCATTAAAACTTATTACGTAAGAACCCCAGTAATTAACACCATGAATATCTGCAGAACGCTCTGATCCAGGCCCCCAGGGACGTCACAGCTATTTAGACCCTCTCTAATTATATTACAGAGGGTGCTCGGGGAGTCCTAACCCCAACCTTCCCCCCGCCTCCCAACAGAGACACACACACACCCACAGTATCTAACAGTGCAGGATCAGGTCACAGGAAGGGGCAGGTGTGGCCAGTGGGACAGAGGGGTTGCACGACCCAAGGCAGAGGGCAGAGGGCCTGTCACTGCTCTAACAACAACCCCCCCGGACACCCCCAGGGGCAGGTCTCAGTGACTGCGCTGACCCCCTGACCCGAACACTTATCGGCTGACCTCCCGTCAGGGCAGATATGAGGAGGGAAGCGATGCAGTGAGATTATGGGGGTGGTGGCTGTCTCAGCGCGGAGTGATCTTGCACAACAGCAGTGCTGGCATTGCAGTCCGACTCTCAGCGCTGTCCTGGGCGGGAGCCAATCGCTGCGCTATGGGTGTGTTATGAGAGAGAGAGAGAGGGTGTGTGTGTGCGTGTGTGTGTGTAATTGGAGGTCTATACATGTGTATAAATTCATGTGCATACGTGTGCGCACTTGTATGTGTGTTTGTGTGTGTGTGTGTGTGGTGTGTGTGTGTGCATGTGGCTGTGTGTATGTACGTATATATGAGTATGTATGTATCTGTGTGTGTGTGTGTGTACATACGCACATGCATGTGTACGGACGTGTCTGCATGTGCTTGTGCATGTGTGTGTATGTATGTACGTGTGCGTATGTATGCACGTGTGTGCATGTATGTACGTGTGTGTGTATATTTATGTAGGTGTGTGTGTACGTGTACACATGTTTGTATGTACATGTGTGTATGTGTACATGTGTGTGTGTGTGTGTGTGTGTGCGCGCGTGTGTGTGTATGTGTGTACGTGTGTGTGTGTGTGTGTGTGTTTGTGTGTGTGTATGTATGCATGTGCACGTTCAGCAGCAGTGGCCTCAGAGCCGTTGAATAATGGATGCCCCGTGCGTTTGCTTCAGAGCGAGTGGCTCTGCTCCGGCTGCTCTGAGTCGCAGGGCAGTGCTGGTGCAGGAATCGTGGCCTCCCAGCCTGCACATGAATATTGATGCGCTAGAACAATCTCTGCTCTCTCTTACCTACTTCCAGCGCTCCTCCCTTTCTGGGGCTGCATGTCTCTATGGCGCTGGGAGATCTCAAAGCTCACTCTGTGACACTGACTTATTCAGACTCCCGCCCTCGAACCTCAGCTGTCCCCGCCACCAGCGAGGGATAAGGCGCTATTGAGAGGCCTAATCCAGAACACAGCCTCCCACTGTCCACAGTCAGCTCCCATTTACTTGTGCTGGGAAACCGAACTGGGCCTGAGCGCTCAGTCACAGACACAAAAACGCCATCACAGCAGTCAGAGAGCTCACAGAGAGGATTACAAAACTCTGGTAACAAACACACAAGCACCAGTACAACGATCATAGAACTCAAAGGAATCAACTGCCCATGGGCAGAGTGATGGCAGAGTCAATTATCAGAGCCTATAATCACAGGCGGAAAACCTTCTATATGACAATTAGAGAACTCACAGAGTAAACTGTCAGAACCCATAGTCACAGACACAAAAACCTCTATTGCAATCATAGAACTCACAGTTGATTGTCAGAACCCCTAGGCACAGATACAAAAACCTCTATTGAAATTAGAGAACTCAGAGTTGATTGTCAGAATCCTTAGTCATGGACACAAAAACCTCTGTGGCAGTTACAGAACTCACAGACTCAACTATGAAAACTCACAGTCATAGACACAGTAACCTCTACAGCAATTAGAGAACTCAAAGAATAAACTGTCAGAACCTGTAGCCACAGACACACTAACCTCTATGGCAATTACAGAACTCACAGAGTGGATTGTCCAATGATTAAAGCAGCTGAAGTGACAGTGCAGTTGGTTTTCAACCTAACAGAAGCACACATCACCACTCGCTCCTCTGCTGGAGTTACACTCTCTTGTATCATAGACTGGGTTTTCATCTGGCAGATTCCTCAGATTAAAACATGTCTCCTTCACAGGCACGCCCGGGTGGAGAGCTGGATTGGGAGAAAATGGTGCATTTCATCAGCGGTTTCCTTTAATTCACAGAGAGACGGCACCTCCTGGCTGTCAGACACAACGCTCAGCCCCGGCAGAGCACTGCAGCCAAAAAGATACCAATTATTAAGCGCCGATTAAAGTCAAACCGGAAGAAGGTAGCGGCACTCTGCGAGCGCCTTAGAAAAACAAGTGTAGGTTTTAATTCCTGGGGATTAGCGGCTAATTAAGAACGCTTTCCTGAGCGGCTGGAGACTCCGGCCCCATGGTATTCCAGCCAAACTAGTCAGCAAATGTCCAGCCATCTGGCACAGGGATATGAGAGGAAGCAACTTAGCATGTTGGACAGCAACGAGAGAAAGAGAGTGGGAGAGGGAGAGAGACAGACAGAGAGAGAGAGAAAGAGAGTGGGAGAGGAAGACAGACAAACAGAGAGTGAGCGAGATAGAAAGAAAGAGAGAGAGAGAGAGGAGAGAGAGAGAGAGTGAGAGAGAGAGAAAGAGAAAATAAATTGGCAGCACACCTAAAAATAATAAGAGAAATTTTAATAAAGTCCAGACTTAGAGTCCTCAGCCTGACTATTGAAAAGGGCAGACACGAAGAACCTTGGGCTCCCAGACAGAAATGCTTGTGTCACTGTGACCTGCAGGGGACCGAGACATAACTTCCTGTTATCTTGCTCCAAATATACAAGCCTAAGAAAAGCGGACGGCATTTGCTAAAATGTGAATACCAGCTACCCCGTTTCCGGTCCTCGTTACTTTATGATTTTTATTTCACTTATTTTTCAAATTCCTGTAGCCTCTCTCTTCTCTTGACCCTTTTAATACTCATATCAGGAAGCTTATTATTGGCACCATTACTGTAACTCGGCTTTGGCAATACCGTTCCATGTTAAGTCACGTCAGTGGAGCTGAGAGAGGCAGAGACGTTAAAAGCTCTTTATTTAACAGCTGTCAAAATGAGCAAAGATAAACAGGGGAGAAGGAGGAGAGACGGAGAGATTCCCCGTGCAGGGGCTGTCTGATGCTGCACAGAGGGAGGACAGGGAAAGAGACAAGGTGCCGTGTCATCTGCCCGAGAGAATCAGGAGACCAGCGCTCCACGTGGGACCGGGAGCGGCCCAGCGATGCTAAACGTGTGCCCGATAAAAATTTCAACAGTTCCTTATGCGTTCCGCTAAATTTTTAAACAAACTGCTTTAAAAACTGTTTATTCAGAGGAAGGGTTTTAACAAGCATACGAGCCATCCGAGTAGAAGTGAGAGGAAGATATGGGGTCTAGAATTTTATGAACATTTAAGCTGTGAATATCAGGAATTGTCTATTAATTATAGTTGCAAGCCATGGGATTTTCCATCCCATGGGACAGTAAAGTTGTATATTTTTAGTGCAGACTGAGCAGTATGACTGGAGTTTGAAACAGCCACCAACAATGCCAACAATGAGAGGGAGCCCACAGCAGTAGGAAAAATTAGCATCGTTCCAGCACAAACAGGGACAGGTAGGTTGGCCGGAGACCTCATCACTCATCACGCCAATGGTGCTCTGGAACCCGAAGGAGGATATGCCTATCCTCCACTCAGCGCCTGCCTCCTGGTGCACTGTGGGACTTGTAGTGTGAAAGGCTGCTGCATCGGCTTGCGATGGCTCGTTTGTTAGAGGATTGCCTGCACCTTGCCCTGATGATGTCACAGTGGGGAGAGCTTAATGTTCCGTTGCCATTTTCAACCAGTTAAGTGGGGAAGGAGGATAAATGCGAAACCACACCAATTAAGTTATTACAGAAGTAAAAAATGAGACTGTTGCACCACAAATGTTTAAATATTTAAACAGCATTTGATTCGAAGTTTAAATATTTAGAGAAATTTGATGAATTTAGGCTCTCCAGTGCAGCTACTAGAGACACACAGAAAGCACTTCAACAGACATACATACAAACATACAAACACACCAACACACTTCACAAAAAACACACACAACCATCCACACATACACACACACTCAACCCTCATGCAAAGACATCCATGCACACAGACACACAGACACACACACACACAAACACATACACACATACACACACACAATCACAAAGACAGGATCCCTGTATCAGAGGTATTCACCCTCACTGCAGTCCTCTCTATCCCCGAGGTTTCAGGATCGCATCTGTTCAGAGGACCGCGGCTGCACTCACGGTCACTGAACGCATTTTTAAAACATCTGAGCACCCTGTCGCAGGACACCTCTCCTGTAACCTGCCTTCCCTGAGAGAGAATACACACACTGACGGCCAGAGAAAATCTCATCTCAGACGAGCTCCTTTGATCTATTTCAGATCTCTGTGTCTGGGATTGTGTGGTGACCTCTCTCAGGAGGAGGAAAGGAGTCATGCCTTTGACGCAGTCAGGGAGGGTGGACCGGGGGTTTCCATGGAAACCCCAGCCGGGATCGGAGGGCAAGCGAGGGAGAGGGAGAAAAAGAGACAGACAGACGGAGGCAGAAAGATTGAGATGGAGGGGGAGAGAGGGGGAGAGAAAAAAAGAGTGGAGAGACAGAGAGGGAGAGAGAGATTACAAGAATGTACTGTCCTTATTCACAAGTCAAAACCCACAGAGAAAATCTAGACCACTCTGCAAGAGGAATATTCCCCCCCATCTCTCACTCCCTCTCCCTTCCTCTCTCTCTCTCCCCCTCTCTCTCCATCCATATTCCTCCCTCAGCTTCAAATTAAATTCAGCTCAACAAGCTTTATCAACATGACAAGTAAACAAATGCTAAAATTCATAACCCACCACAAAGTACAGCTGTATCAGTATAACTCCCCTTTAAGTACACAGCCCTCTATTTACCCATTAAAACAGAAGCCCTGTTCTTCTCCCTCTGTGTCTCCCTCTTTCTCTGCCTCACACAGGTAACAGCAAAAATAGTACACCGTCACAAGAAAAGACGACAAAAAAATGAGCAGCGCTGTTACACTGAACTGTGGTGGGAGGCTCCTCCCACACAGGGCCCGCGCTGCCCGTCTCTCAGGCTGTGACAGGTGGCGACGTATCGGGCCGCTCGTGGGGCTGTGTGTCCCTCTCCCAGCATGACTGACACCTTTTCTGGGTCAGCCATGTGCAAATTGAGGGAGGTAAATATTAATTTTACCTCGGAACGTCTTCCTTATTTGGGAGTATGTCTCGCATTGCAAAAAAGGAAGTGTCTCTGTCTACCTCTTCTGCACTGCAGTGACCTCGCAGTCTGTCCTCTTGGCTAGCCAGGTTGGTCTGTGTTGCTCTTTTTCAATGGCAAGCCCATGGGCGCTTGGCTGGATGGTATTTGGTGAGGACCTGCCTGTGTCTTGCATTTCTGGCAGCTACCAAGCGCCCTGGCAGCGGGCATTGTGTCATGTTTGTTTTGTGTGGAAGTGCTTTTCTGCTAATGGTCCAGATAGGAGCGTCCGACCTGCTTCATAATGTGGTTTACTCACAGCGCAGTGCTCCTGCTCTCGCTCTCTCCCTCTTTCTCTCTTTCTCCCGCGATTAGCCAGGCCCATAATTAAATCATAAGGCTTTGGTTCCGCCATACCCACAATCCTCATCGGTGTCATTCCGATATCATCACGCGGCTCCGCACTAATAAAACTGCCAGGAATCATTTGGAAATAAGTTGGGAGTGATTATCACTATTACCAGTGTCAGTCAATCCCGGCTGAGGTAAACAGATAAGAAATAATATCAATGTGGAGGCAGACGGGGATGCGGGTGAGGTGGTACTCGAGAGGGAAGGCTCCCAAAATCCTCCAGTAATAACTACAGTGACACTCAAAGAGTAACAGTGCACTCATATTCATAAGCTAACAATGCACTCACTCACACTCATATACTAAAAATGGACTTGCACTTATACATTAATGATGCTCTCATACAGATACGCTAACAGTGCACTCACGCTCAAACACCAACAGTGCATACACCCGTACGTCAAATTCCACAGTCTAAGAACTTTATGGTAAAGAGGGAGAGTAATGGGCTAGCTTCGGCGTATATGGTCCTCCAGCCAGCATTTCTCCTTCTCTAAACTGACCCGAGGAGGATTTGACTGCTAATTATCAGAAACTGTTTGAGAGGAAAGGGTTGGGATGGGAATATACAGTCCTCCAACAAGACATTCTGCTGCATGTGCACTCACTGTAAGAGCTCGACGGTAGACAAAAATGGGTGCAGATTGATAGCTATTGTCCACACAACATCATTCATGCACACAACAGACACCTTCTTACAGAATTTCTTACTCTACGAAACCTCTGTCCGTCACCCATTCAGGCTAATGCAACTGAGAATCTTGCAGCATGTCCTGCCTGCCTAACCAAAACCATATTTTACTTGATTTTTAGCAGTACATTCAATTGGTATTTGCTTAATTGATGCCCTTACATCATGCATTGTTTTCCAGAGCAAATGCTAACCAACCGACCAATTAAATGATTTTGTACATTTTGTCTAATTGTAAAGCTGAATATTTGCTTTAGCATTTAAGGCCCCAGCTGAGCACTTTTCTCAAGGTCATAACAGAATGATCCCCGCTGGCCCTGGGTAGAGTAGGAAGCTTCCAATTAATTTGCTTGAGCCCTAAGAAACACGTCGCTGTCCTTGGTGCTGAATTCTGCGTGCGGTCCTCTGTGTTTATGCTGTTCTTTCCTGTTTGTTTGCTTTCTATTGTGCTTGTCACAATGAATCACTGCATGTGAGGGATATGGAGAATGAAATTGCAGCAGTGATTATGAACTTTTCAGTCAACACAGCTATAACAGCACAGACACACACACACACACACACACACACACACACACACACACACACACACACACACAATCTTCTCCATGCCAGCACAAAACGCCCGCATTTACATAATAGGAGCAGAGCACTGGCACAGCTGCAGGTTTTCAACATGAATTTCCCTTTAGTATAGACGTTGGGCTGCATGTGGCCTAACTGTTAGGAAGCTGAACTGCACAAGCAGAGGGGTTGCAGGTTCAATTCCCAGTGGTCCACTGCTGTTATGCCCTTGAGCACATACTTAACATCAGCTGTTTTACAACATACCCAGCTGAACAAACAAGCGATCTGGAAAACATAGCCTGTGTCAGGCATGCTGGATAAGAGTCTCTACACAGCAATAAACTATTCATTGAAACGTTACGCCTGTGGAGGCCACTGAGTGGCATACAGGTGCAAGGGACGGAGGCCAGGTGCAGTTACTGACTCCTGCTGAGCCCTCTCAGAGGAACAGATTCCCCCTCCAGCACCTAAAAGGAGGAATTATGCCATCACCATGCGCGCAGTGAAAGCTCGCGCAGCCTGTATCAATGCATCTGGATTAGCGACTGGAGCTATTTCGCACTGGCTTTATTTAACAGCGGTGACCTTGAGCCAGGGATGAGGTATTTGCCTCGGAGCCGGCGGCGCAGCGGCTCCATGTCCCCACACCCGCCCCGCACCCGCGCGCCTCCCTTCCGCCCCGTGCGACGTCTCTGTCACTTCCCCTTGGACTGTGCACCGCCCCCTCCCCGCTCCCACCTGATATCTCTCTCTCCTGTGTCCCCCCCTGCCAGTCTACACTCTCTCTCTCCCAGCACATTCAAATTGAATCACTGCGCTTCCCCAGTGCTAGGAAGTAATGATTCCTATTTAGATCGAGCACCACGAACCAGCCGGCGGAGGGCTTTAAAGAGATCGTTAAATCCTCTAGCTGGGCCGGCCTTTTCTCAGGGCCGCTGCTTCAAACTATCTGCCCACATTATCCGAACAGGGGGACAAAAAAACACTTACGGCGCACGCAAATATCCCCCTTCTCTATCTCCCCTTTCCTCCATCCATGTTACAGCGGGGAACGAGTGTGGAGGGGGACCTCACCCCGCGTTGCCTCAGAGAAGCCTGTTTCTGCAACGTTTCCCGCCACCCGGCCCCAGACTCCAACCCCGGCAGCCTCACGCGCTATCACGGCAGGAACAACAGCTCCCCCCCCCACAACAAACACGGAGATCCGGCCTGATAATAAGAAGGGTCACCGCTAATGAGCGGACACGCTGGCCCCGGCCCTGCCGGCTCCGTCGCCCTCCCGCATAATCACTACTACCTCCACTTAATTCCGTCTTTGTTTCTGGTCTCGCCCGTGCCTCGCTGCTCGCATGCTCATTACCGGCACAGATCTTTCATTATACCCAAAGAACAAAGACGGCAATATCAAAGCGAAGCGCAAAGTACAAAGCTGCATAAAACGAACTCAGATTACCGCGGCGCGTGGCGTTTTCCTAGAATCTGACGCCTAGCAAATAAAGACACGGTCTGTCTGTGACGACGGACGAAGTGACCCGTGAATGTCACCGTGACGCAATTGGAACTCAGACAGGTGTAACAACCGGAACGCCAGCAACAGGAGAAAGTGAAAGCAAAACCATACCAACATTGCCCTACACAGAAACCAGTCAAACCAGTACTGCATGCCAAATCTTGTCATCTTACAGGATGGCAAAATGTTGAGACTCCATTTCAAGTAAAACAATGCCTGAGGTCAACCATATCTATTGAGCCATTTAACAATGGAGTATCCATGCATCTATGGTATCTCCAGACAAGCTTTAAATGGTCATAAGGAAATATATCAGAATTAAAGCTAAGGCCACAAAAGCATCACCAACATAATTAAAAATAAACCCAAAAATTAGTATCTAAAGCAGAATGAGCCAACGTAAAAATTTGGACATGACATTTTAACAGCTTAAACTAAAGCCATGGAATGAACTATCTACCTCAGCAATCAATTACTGTTTCACCTTACTCAAAGAACTAGCCAATGTGCAATACAAAGGAACACATGCAACATTTTGGCTTGACAAAAAGGTAACAGAGGTCATCCATTGCTTTGAATTTCAAGGCATTGCTCATATTTCATGTAAGTTGTATTGCTTTCAGATGAAATTGCTCATGACCTTGCCTTCAAAAGTCAGAGGCTGACGAATGACTACTTCTGGGTGAAATGATCAAGCACAGAAGCCCAGGGTTACTCACAGGGAACAGTCCGGAGGTAGAGGTTATCCCGGATGATCTGCTGGAGCTCGTGATCCACCGAGCCCTTCTGGAACCGGAGGTTGAGGTAGTGGCGAAGGTCTTTGTCAACGACTCCTCCTGAAGGAAGGAAAGCACAGAGCCTCAGTCAGCTACTGACAGGTAATGGCGATGACCCTGCCGCTATTTACCAAACCAGTGCGGCTTTGGTTTGGGTTGATGTGAGATTCTGAGCCAGTAAACTAAGACCTATTTAAATGCAAGTGTTGCTTTAGTTCTTCTCAAACACAGGTCAGTGACTTCAGTTGTCACCAATAATATATTGCGTTATTATACAAATAACCCTAAACAATTGTGTAATCTGTAATGAAAAGAATTAACTTTGGCATTTGTTTACTGGCCAAATTAATGACAAATGTTAGTTGCATGCAGGCTGGCACTTGAAGCCAAGATCTAATTGTGTCTTGTGCAGACCTCTAGGGTACTCTGCTGTTAGAAGTCCAAATGGCTAGACCTCATTTGCCCTTCATCATTATTGCAAAGGGGAGACTGCCTGCATATTTTGCAAGACAGAAAGTCACTGAGACTCATACCAAGAACTGTTACTAACTGTGTAAATGGCTGACCTAGAACATACTTACCAGAAACTGTGAGCCTCTTTAAAAGAGGCTTTTACAGGCTTTACCAAAGCCCAGAGGAACCTGATCAACTGTCTTTCCGTGGAAACCCCTCTCCTTTCTCCTCCCCACCTCTCCCCTAACCCCTTCCCCTTCCTCATGCCCCTCCCCTGGTCTCAGTATTCCAAAGGGACAGGAGGCCCTGCAGAGATCTTGCCATGTCAGCAAGACGAGGGTATGACAAAGGCAAGGACAACCCCAGCTGGGGACAGGGCACAATTAATGTGACTGCCACACACTTTCCCCCAAACAGGCAGAATTTTACACCTAAAGGTGCAAAGCACAGAACAGACAAATTAACCTGTACATCTCTCAGATTCACATTTTCCAAAGTTGTCTCATATTGTATTTAGAGGAGACTATGCTTATTATGAGTTTTCTTGAAAACATGAAAAAAAATTATATGTTAAAATGAGAACTTGTGAGCCTACATGTAGTTTGTGCAGGAGCATTTTTCAACATTCAGTAAGCAATAAATTAAAAGACACTGGCTTGACTTATCACCCTGCCCAAAAACCTTCTGTCTCTTCACCTTTCTGAATGACATCTAAGCTTAGTCTTCCAGATGGCAGTCCACACACTGTGTTTAACATTGCAGGAGGCATTCCCCAAAATGCCTCAGAATGACTCACTTCATCAAGCGGAATATGAAATCAGCTGTGATAATGAAATGAATAATGAAATTCGGAATAAAATGCCTTTGAAGATCAAGTTAAACAGCCATGTTCCCAAAATAAAAAATTTACATCTCACATGCGTGTGCATGCGCACACACACAGCCACACACACACACACACACACACTTGCCTTCGGACTGATTTAAAATCAAAGCACACGCTTCTATGACGAGAGAGACAAAATCCAATTATGTCATGGTAACGCAAGAGCATTTGCAAGCTTTTTGAAAATCTGGTCTGCAAAATCAAACATTCAGTAACCGCTGAATATGGAGAGACAAAGAGGAGACAATCTCTGCCCATTTGCGGGAGGAGAATATAACAGATAAACAGACAAAAAAAGCCTTTTAACGCAGAGTGAGAGGCTGTCCCTGCGCGGTGACAGACACCAACACACAAGTACACACACAATTACACACTCACCTCATACACAGCACACACATACAAAAACACATACCAGTGCTGTGCACACACAACACACACAAACACGTACCAATATTGTGCACACATGAAACACACAGAAACTCACACAGAGAAGCACACACACACGCACACACAGACACAGATACACACACACGCAGAGCGCTCAGTAAAAGGAAGTAAAGGGACCTCTTTTGCAGCTGGCGCAGATGTGGCGCACATCCAGTTGCGTCCGATCTCCGCGGGGACGCTTCCACGAAGCGCGGCTCTCTCTCCCCCTCCCTCAGCGTCCCCCGCTCGCTCTCGCTTCCATCCCCGACTCTCTCCTCCCTGCCTCTTTAGCCACGGATTCAGCAGCGACGAAGGCAGCCTCCGCTCCACAAAGGAGAGGAGAAACAGAGAGAGAGAGAAAACGACGACGAGGCACCGTCGGGAGGCAACAGAAGGGGAGCGCTCCGCCGGCAGGGACCTATCACAACCGGAGCCGCCTTCTGATTGGTCGGCAGGATTCTGAGGTCCTGGAGCTCCCCCTGTTGGCCGCTGGCGGTACGGCCGCTCCGGGCTTGATCCAGATGCGCTGTGACACACGGCGAATGCGCCAGCTCCCCCCCCCGGAGCGCAGGCCCCCCCGCTCGCTGGCACCGTGTGACCTCACTCGCGTCGTGGGGACGCCACTGACATGTCGACACCGGAGGATGCGTCAGCGTTGCAAAAAGAGCGCGTAGGAGTGCCGCTCACGCGTGATTACCCAAAAAATTCAACCTGCTCGAAGGACGCTGATTTGCGCTGGTGTTCTAGCATGTAAAGTATATATATCTGCTTCCAAAATCAAGAACATTTTCCAATATGCTACACCTGACCAGGTAAATACTACTGCATTCATCAGCACTGATCTGAAGAGATACCGGAAATGTGTTCTTCACATCAACACCTGTAAAATCAGACCGAAAGACCCACACCTCCTAATTGAGGGAGAATTTTTGTGTGTCTGTGTCTGTGTGTGTGTCTGTGCAGGAGTGAGTGTCTACATTTGGAAAAGGTGCTAGTAGACAGCTGTTTCAATCATTCCTCTCTAATTATAAAAAGGTACCAAGGCAAAGGCAAAACGCAGGCAATTCCCCAATGCCAGACAGAGCAACATTCACCTCACTGTCTCTTCATTTTAAATATGCATGAGTGACACCAAACGATTCTGTTTATTAAACTGGCTCTAATTCAGACTCCCTCCCTTCTGCTTCTTCCTCTCCTCCCCTCACCTCTTTCCCATTCTCTCTCTCTCTCTCTCTCTCTCTCTCTCTTCTCTCTCTCTCTCTCTCTCTCTCTCTCTCTCCCCCTCCATCTCTCTCTGCACTCACACGCATTCTCAAGATTAATTAAAGTTAAAATTCTGCTTCGCCGACATGACAAACACTGGGTATTCTATTGCCAAAGCACGTAAATAATGGAAAAGCAGGAAAACAGAACTTGTAACAATAACGACCTCCCTTCCTCTCCTCTCGCACGGTCTCTTTTCCTGGTTTTCTCTGTCCGTTTCGTTCAAGTTCAACATGCCTTACTGGCGTTTATGCCAAAGCATTAACAATAAATGAGAATGTGACGCACAGTAATAAAACAAATACTCCTGCCAAGGCCTGCCTTTCAGGTTGCATGGCCCCTGTTTCAGCTCACAGATTGCCATGGAGATGGAATGCCTGGCACACTCGCCTCGCAGCAGGAAGTGACACGGAGGGCTGTCCCCTTCCCCTCTCTCCGCTGACGATGGCTATGGTGTGCGTCCGTCACGAGTGGCGTTCTAGAAGAGTCTTGGAGTTCTGAAAGGCGACCGATCACTCCTGGGGCGCTGTGAGGAAGACCTTTCTGCGAGGCCCCTCGGCCTTCACCTCTCCTTCGGTCCGACAGAGACAGCATCTCTAAAACGGTCGTGCACTGCATGTGCACTGTCAGGGCTTCAGAGTAGGAGCTCCATAGTAACAGAGGTTGATATACTACAGTGGAAATGTCCAAAGCTGGGCAGTCCTTCAGGCTGAAAGTGGTTATATTTTATTGCTTCACAAATACTACGGGCTTCCACTGACAATTACAGAAAGGCTGAAAGATGTGTAACAATAGCTGTTTAAAGATACAACATTGTGTGCAGCCAAAGCCATAGTTTTAATACAAATGTAAATATATTGGAACTAAGTCCACAGCACGAGTGTGCGATTTGGAGCTTGTTTGAACGGTGTCCAACAGAGAGTCAGTGAATAAAACAAATGCATTTGTCAGTGGATATTTTTGCTAAATAATACATCAATAGAACGAAGTAGAAAGCGGTACAATGGAATGGTCCATGACCCGTTCTCTCAGTGGTAAACAGCAGAAAGGGAAGATTCCCTCTGTATCTATGATAATTTATTCACTCACAGTAATGGCAGATAAAAGACCATGCAGCGGGAACAAATTGCTCTTCTAAAATGTTGGATTTCCAAAAACGGAGCGATCACAGAGCCGTCCCCCAGCGTGGCACGCGTCATTCGGGAGGGATTCGTGTCTCCAGATGCGGGCGGCTCCAGGATGAAAACTTGTTTCAGAGACTGAAGTGAAAGGATGTAATCGACAGGTGCAATCAAAGACGTGTTTGAGAACAAGCGAACAAAAGGGACTCTTCTGTAAATCCGACAGGTGCGCTTAAAACCCAGCCCCACCGCTCTTAGTTTGCTTAGATTATATGTGCTTGCTCAGGGTGGTTTTCGGCACCATAGTAAGCCAATATCTTTTACACCTTTAAAATGTGCAGTTTCCCACTACACTACTCCAAGAATGGAACCCATGGCTTTCTGGTACGCTCCGGGAGACTAACACCATATGTATTATTAATTCATAGTAAAGGATTAAGGTATTGTCCAATAGTGTTTTGTTGCACACCATCTATAATTGGATGCCACCATCATGAGCTAATGCCCGCTCCCCCCTTTCAAGGGAGTGGTGCCATCTGAGACACTCCTCAGGGGCAAAACTCAGGGAGGACAGTGGTATAAAGACTGCGTTTCAACTGATGGTAAAGTTCAACTGAGGCTGCATCTGCACCTCTGAATACCATCGATCACCAATCTCCTTACACTCACCGGCCACTTTATTAGGCACACCTGTCCAACTGCTCGTTAACGCAAATTCCTAATCAGCCAATCTCATGGCAGCTACTCAATGCATTTAGGCATGTAGACATGGTCAAGACGATCTGCTGCAGTTCAAACCGAGCATCAGAATGGGGAAGAAAGGTGATTTAAGTGACTTTGAACGTGGCATGGTTGTTGGTGCCAGACGGGCTGGTCTGAGTATTTCAGAAACTGCTGATCTACTGGGATTTTCACGCACAACCATCTCTAGGGTTTACAGAGAATGGTCCGAAAAAGAGAAAATATCCAGTGAGCGGCAGTTCTGTGGGCGAAAATGCCTTGTTGATGCCAGAGGTCAGAGGAGAATGGCCAGACTGGTTCGAGCTGATAGAAAGGCAACAGTAACTCAAATAACCACTCGTTACAACCAAGGTATGCAGAAGAGCATCTCTGAACGCACAACACGTCGAACCTTGAGGCAGATGGGCTACAGCAGCAGAAGACCACACCGGGTGCCACTCCTGTCAGCTAAGAACAGGAAACTGAGGCTACAATTCGCACAGGCTCACCGAAATTGGACAATAGAAGATTGGAAAAACGTTGCCTGGTCTGATGAGTCTCGATTTCTGCTGCGACATTCGGATGGTAGGGTCAGAATTTGGCGTCAACAACATGAAAGCATGGATCTATCCTGCCTTGTATTAACGGTTCAGGCTGGTGGTGGTGGTGTAATGGTGTGGGGGATATTTTCTTGGCACTCTTTGGGCCCCTTAGTACCAATTGAGCATCGTTGCAACGCCACAGCCTACCTGAGTATTGTTGATGACCATGTCCATCCCTTTATGACCACAGTGTACCCATCTTCTGATGGCTACTTCCAGCAGGATAACGCACCATGTCATAAAGCTCGAATCATCTCAGACTGGTTTCTTGAACATGACAATGAGTTCACTGTACTCAAATGGCCTCCAAAGTCACCAGATCTCAATCCAATAGAGCACCTTTGGGATGTGGTGGAACGGGAGATTCGCATCATGGATGTGCAGCCGACAAATCTGCAGCAACTGCGTGATGCTATCATGTCAATATGGACCAAACTCTCTGAGGAATGTTTCCAGTACCTTGTTGAATCTATGCCACGAAGGATTAAGGCAGTTCTGAAGGCAAAAGGGGGTCCAACCCGGTACTAGCAAGGTGTACCTAATAAAGTGGCCAGTGAGTGTATGTTTCCTGGCATTCGTCTCCCAATACAAATGCAATGTTCATGTGGACCAAACTCGCAGCTTGAACACACGCAGATTTATAAATGGGGAACCAAAACTGATTTTCTTACTGTGTGCAGGGTGTGGAGGGGGAAGGATCAATAGTTTTCCTTTTGATTGGCCTTTATTCATGAGCTGATTGTGAATATATTAATCACAGGTCTCTGTGTGGCGAATGATCCATTTAGGGATATTGAGCTGTGCGAGTGATTCCCAGCCCTCTGTAATGCTGAGAGATTGCTCCCCCCCCTCACTAATTAGAGCTGAATTTATGAGCATTACCTTTCGCTCTGAGCTCCCTGCAACAGGCAGGAAACTGTTATTAATACTGTGTACACATGTGCGCACCCCCCCCACACACACACACACACACACACGCACGCACGCACGCACGCACACAAATGCATACACGCACACAAATGCATACACACACAAACACACATTCTCATACACTCCCACACATGCATGCACACACACATACAGACACACACATGTTTACAACAAGTACACATGTACACTCATACACTTACACACATCCAGTACATACACACTCAGCCACACACACACACACACACACATACACACACACAGGTATGTGCCTCTGACTCCTGCACAAGGGGGGGACTCAGGGGACATAAGCCATCCTTTGTTGCCAAGCAACCAAGCACAACATTAACTATGTGGTACCATCTATGTCTACAACCATGAATAAATGCAAATGAATAAATCTTTGCAAGAAGCTACACACCTTCTCCTGTCGTGTGACGCAGTTCACAGCATAGATTGCATGGTAAGAAAACTGCATAAAAAGATTGACTTTAGCTCTGTAGAGTCACATCACAGTCAGCAATGTAATGCTTCTTGTATATGGTGGTACACTTTATTAATCCCCGTGGGGAAATTCGTCTTCTGCATTTGACCCATCCGAAGCAGTGGGCAGCCGCAGTGCAGCGCCCGGGGACCAACTCCAGTTCTTTTGCCAGTGCCTTGGTCAAGGGCACTGACAGGAGTATCAACCTTAACATGCATGTCTTTTTAATGGTGGGAGAAAACCTGAGCGCAAACACAGGGACACATGCAAACTCCCCAGCGAAAAGGACCTGGGACGGCTGGGATTTGAACCCAGGACCTTCTTGCTGTGCTAACCACTGAGCCACCGTGCTGCCCCTGAGGTTGAGGTTGGGGGTAAACAGAGGGGAGGTAGCATCTAATGGCCTATGTTACATCACTGACACATGCACTAAGCACGGCAGTAGGACTATGTTACTGTGTACAGAAGGTTTTCTTAAGAAGCTGGCTTTAGTCTAAGCCGAGCCACCAGGACATTGGGCGAGCTCATCTACTGTCACCTGAATCTGACTGATAACAATGTCCACAGCTCAGCCCATGATTGATGTCTAACTATCCTGAATGGACGTCACTGAATTTTCCCCTAATGATGTCACAGAAATCAAAATGCCTCCTGAAGTCATATCTGGAAGACCTTTAAAAGAATGTGGACAGAATAGGCCTGCAAAACCTGCAAGAAAGAAAGTGTGATGTGTGTGTCTGCCTGAGAAAGTGCATTGATGACAACTGTGATTGTCACCCTGTGTGTCCAAATTTAATCAGCTGAATAAATTCCTTTCTCTCCACCACAGCAGATGTGCGGAAAGATCTGCACCAAAAATGGTTGCTGTGCACTCCCCAAGGTGGGTGCTACGCTTTGGTGCAGACAGACGTGTGTCACCACCCCCTTCTACCCACTGTAAAGCAGTCTCAGATCCAGTCTCAGAAATGTGACAAAAAGATACATACAATTCTTCATCTTCATCATCATCATCACCACCACCACCACTGTAGAGGAGTTGTGTCAGTCAGCCTATATGTCTACAGTTCATGAGTACTGCTGGCTTTCTATCCCTGTCCAATAGAAAGCAGCAAGTGACTGAGTCACAGGCCGAAAGTGATTCAACCGCTAAATAAGCATGCAGCCGGCGTTTCTCATTAAAATTCCAAGTCTGCTTGATTGACAGGCCGATTAGCCTTAAAGCACAGCCCCAAGTGCATGATGTGCCTTTCTGTCTGCCTGTTAATGGTGCGCCTCCATTCCCCGCTGACCAACACATGCGACTCAAGCCCCGGGATCTCAGATGATGTTTTTCAGGCTGTTGTAGGGGACGGACTGTACGCAGCCCACGTCCTGAAAATATGAACTGACAACTGAAGAGACTGACAGAGACGTGGACAAGCACACGGAGGCTTGTATTTATGGATCACCAAGAGCCACAACCGCTAACATAGCTTACCTCTAATCAGTTCAACATGATTGTTACCCTGAGACACACTGCTAGCTATCATTACAGTTAAAACAGTCAATAGAGATCCCCAGGGACTTGAATTAGATGCTGCTTTGCCTTTCTGCCTAGCCATTCTGCAACCAATGAAGTCATGCCACTTTTTGGACTGTGATTGGTTGGGAATGTTGACAGGTAGGAATGTTGCGTGTAGGGGCAGTCCTTATCTCAGTTAAAACCATGGATGTCACAAGATGAGTGTGCTGCACAGCTGGTTGAATGGAGTAAGCCCAACAAACTGTGGCTAAAAGCAAGGCTATGTGGACACACGGAGGACCTCACAGTGACCAGCTTGCCTCTGCCGCTTTCATGGGCTTTTTCCTGTCCGAAATCCATTACGAGAAGGTGCTTCCCACAGCTTTAATATACACACCCACAGTCGCTGAGCTATCTTATCTCAGAGGAGTCCCAGCCATGAAATGGCAGCGAGCAAGAAAAATCAGACAGGACTCTGTAACCGTGGTGAAGTTTTCAGGCTTATCCATTCTTCCAGAGGCAGCAGCTAATCCTCAGGAGACGATGCTCATCTTCCATCTGCTGCTGCCAGGCAAACCCAGGCTCTGGTGCTCTGTATTTGGTCTGCTATAAGGCCAGACCCACTAACAGAATAAGAACCTACGTCCTCACGAACACACAAGGGCACTTCAAGGACAGTTTGGGTCATCCTAGGAAAGCCGTACACTACTACTTTTACTCAGTCTAACGTTAATGCCGAGGTCGCTTTTGAGGAACACCTCCGCAAGTATCTAAAAACCAAACTCGCAGAAAGGGCTGGATTTGGAATATGAAAATCAAACAGGCAAAGAGGCTTCACTGAACAGGATGGCAACATCTAGCCTTGGAGCGCTATATCACATTATTAACTCCTTAGCAGACAGCCACATCCACGGCAGCTTACACAGCTGAGAGTTTATATGCCTCTACGGCTGGTTAAGTGGCTCAAGGTCAAAGCTACCACAGCAGTGCCCCACCTTGCGCGCAAACCGGTAATTTTCAAATTACACACCCAGCACCTTCACCACTGTGCCACATGGCGGCCTGACATTTAGCACTCTGCCGAGGGTAAACAAGTGGGTCGTGACACACGTCAGTTTCTGAGGGGGGGAAAAGGAGATACGCTGCCTGAAAGCAACTCCGGCAGCTCTTTAACAGCCCCTGTAAATGCTGCGCAGGCAAAACCCCGCAAGACCCGGCCGCATTAAGAAACCCAGGTCCCCGTCCTCTCCTCCCGTCACAGTTAGCGGAGCTCGCTCCCACGCCGCAATGACTCGCCGAGAAACCCTCACAGGTTACTGCGCGGCGATCCGTTTTTTTTTTCCGGATGAAGCGGCCCGTCTCCCGGGCCCCTCCATTATTGTCCTGATTCAGATTCGTGTCAGACAGGGCCGTGATTAATGTGCGCCCCGGCTTCAACGCCAGCCGGCCAGGCCTGGGTAGCGGCGCCTGCTGGTGTGTGATACGCTCGCGCGGAAGGCCACTGACAAGAGCGTTCCGTTATTGGGCGAGGCACGCGGATATTATCACGCTAATTCAATGGAGATGCTGTCTCAGGTCTGGCCTGCCCGAGTGCTGTTCTGCTGAAGATTAAAACACTTCCACTTAAGCACGCACTGCTCCCGGTCCCTGTGTGTTTATTTGCAACAGCTCTCAGCACAGAATAATATACGGATCTTGAAATGTAATTAAACCACAATTTATAAGTCTGTTGTTTCTCACGCAATAGAAGAAATCCATACCCACACTCCCTTGTTTTTCTGTTTTTTATTATTATTAAGTAATAAAATGATCAATAAAACATAGCAATGGAAGTCTAACAGAAATCCCAGATGCATTTTACCATCTCTCTCTCTCTCATTGAATTGAAAGGTGACCACAGAGAACCAGTACTGGGTGGTTGGAGGACCTTGCTTGTAAAGCCTCATATGCATTTCATACTGAATCATCCATTATATTACATTACATTATAAGAATATTACAATATTACATTACAAGAGCATCATTTAGCAGACGCTCTTGTCCAGAGCGACTTACATTAGTTACAACTTTTACATGTCATCCGCTTATACAGCTGGATATTTACTGAGCAATTCTGGGTTAAGTACCTTGCCCAAGGGTACAGCAGTAGCGCCCCTGTAGGGAATCAAACCAGCAACCTTTTGGTTATGAGCCCTGCAACTTGCCACTGTGCTACACTGCCACCACACTGTTTACCACCTTTACACATACACACCCAACTGCTGCTGCAACCAGACATTTGCAATGGTTGCCTACACATACAGTTAAGAATTAACACACAGTTTATACTTTTGGCAAACATCTTCTGGTTATTCTTCAGACACTTGAGTCAAATGTTAATACACTTCCAAAGAAGCTGTTATACTTCTATCAGGGTACATATGGAAGTTGCTAGAATATCTGTAGGGTGGGTAACTAAGTTTTATTGTAGGACATCCATATGTTTCTGTACACAGCAGAGCAGATTCTTTCAGATTCTCTGCCATAGTTAGTAGTTTACACAGCTTCTACAGTTACCAGCATCAGGTAATGTCACCACTATGGAAAAAAAAAACATTTTTAAAGCTTATAAAACAAAAAGTATATCTTTCAACAGGCCCACATGTTGCATACTGAACTGTACATAGCACTATGACTTGCAACAATGGTTGTGGGAGAAGCAGCCATTTCATGCAGTAAAATGTAGGAATAACAATAAGTGAACCTGACTGATAACAATAGCCTTGGCATGCTTCACATGCAGACTAATAAAAATAAGCATAAGAATAAGTAATCCGGACAGATGACAACATTCCTGGTATGTTTCTCATGCAGACTAATAAGCAAGCCTGACAGATGACAATAGCCTGCAATTTTTCACCAGAACACTTAAAACAGTAAGGATAAGCAATCCTGACAGATAATGCGTTCCTTTGGCATGTTTTACATGCATGCTAAAATGGGAACTAATGCCGCTTCTTCTATGCCAATATGTCTGCTGCATCAACATCGTCGCAGTGTTTAGTGTCTTCACAGACCGCAACCACTTTCTAAGTTACGTGACAATCTAACATTGTTGTCAGCGTGGCTTCAGTCCAGCAACCGCCAGACAATGCAGTCCAAACTGCATCTCACGTTACCTAACATACAATCATTTGAATAGGACCCCTGTGTAAATAAAAATGTGATGACATCACTGAGTGCATTCGGTTTCCTTCCCAGGGAGGCATTATGATGTGATATAAAGGGCAGAAAAGCGGCAGCGACACGAGCCGAACGATCTGAATGCTGTCAACGCTTCACAGAGCCTCCGCAGACTCAACCACACGCAGAGGCAGAAATATTTCAGCTCTGCTCTGGAATGTTAATGAATTCACCCTGCGCTCAACAAATCAAGAAGTTCTCATTTCGTGAAAGACAATATGACATTCTGAGTTGTACCTATCCCCTGATTCAGAAACAAGCAAGGAATAAGTGGCTAATGAACCATTGACCTTGTCAATGGCTATTGTTATGTTCTAATTGGGAGCACAAAGGCAGGTTGTAGGGCCCAGTGGTACACGCTGAATGCTTAATCTACCTCATGCTTCCTCTATTCTTAAAAGTAACTTGGTACTTTGGTTTAATATTTATTATTTTAGTGTGTAAAGGGAATGTGGTCATTTGAATTTAGTACACATACCGACACAAACAAAACACAGAAGATGTTGCAGCAATATTTTCATGTGTGTTTGACACACTATACCTGCAGGGTGAAAGACACAGACAAGCATGGTGTTAAACAGATAAACACCGATAGTGACATACATAGTAACAGACACACATCCACACATAGTGACACACAGATAACGTCACGCTTGCAGGGACATGCACAGTGACCCAGACTAGGTTGCTGGTGACACAGCAGGTTTCTCCTCTCTCACCTCACTGCATGAGGGACAGTGTCCTATACACAGCTTCACCATCATCACATTATATCATATTATTGCCATTTAGGAGACACTCTTATCCAGGGTGACTTATATGGGTTACAACTGTCACATGTTGTCCATTTATAGAGCTAGACATTTACTGACGCAGTTGTGGGTTAAGTACTTTGCCCAAGGGTACAGCAGCAGTGCCCCAGCAGGGAACTGAACCAGCAACCTTTCGGTTATGAGTCCTGCTCCTTACCACTATGCTATACTGCTGCCAATCACAATCACAACCAATCACAGTGCTGAGGTTCCAACCATCCAATCAAGACTTACTAACTATAAAAATGACTAATGCTGTTCCTTGCTTGCTCTTGCATTCCCATATGTTCCATCAAGATATGTAAATGCGAGAGCCCAATTAATGACTGTAAAACCTGGAAAGCTTTCACAGAGCTGAATGTCCACACCAGTTCAGAACAGGGCTAGCGTCCAGTTAACTCCAGTGTGGGGTGTAATTTAGGAGAAGATGGGCCCAGAACATGGCACCCCTCTTTTTCTGTAACTCCAAGACCTCTGAGTATGTCCCTGCCCGTCTTCATTGTCATGTATTACACAGTCATTGTAATCACCCACAAGCATCATGGAAAAGAACACCAAACCCCCCCCATGTGTCTATCAATGATAGCTTAGCTCCTTGCGGCAACACAATAGCCACGGACTCAGAGAGGAGAGATTCAAACAGAGGCGTGAGTACAAACCTACTCTTTCTAATGAAGCATTGTTCGGCCTCCCCTTTCATTTGAATGATTCAACCGAGTGTCGCATTGATTTCATGCAATAGCGGAGAGGTTAATTACAAATTCAACAGTAGACAGCTCATTTCATCTGCGCGCAGGTAATTAGGGCCGACATGCCCAATCTCCGTGCGCTAATACGGAGCAGATTACTGCCGAGCTGCATCCGCGGGAAAGCGGTGCCGTCCCTGAAGGAGCTGCGGCAGACAGGGCCGGAGGAGGATGCCGAGGCATTCGTGTTGACATGGGGGAGAACATTGCGCGGCGCTAACGGATCGATACTCGCCGCTCGCTGCGCCGCGTTTCCCCAGGAGGCCGTCCTCCACCGCCGTTTCGGCCAATCAGAGAGGAGCGCCCGTCCTTCTGCTGTTTCCCGGCGACGGTAGCGCTGCTCTCCTCTGTGCATTTAGACACCTGAGCCTGACTGACCCTGGCCCGCGTTTCCTTCGTCTGTCTGGCCGCAAACCTAAAGGGACTCTGCTTCACATGAAAGGAGAGAGCGTAGCATTTGGCTCAGTCTGTGTCCACACGTGTGTGTATGTGTGCGCGCGCATTTGCCTGTGTGTATGACAGTGTGTCAGTGTATGTGTGTCTGTATGTGTGTGTGTGTGTGTGTGTGTGTATGTGCATCTCTGCAGAATTGGCTGAAAGTCTCAGGATCTCCAGTATTACACTGGTCTCCCTAGTCTGTGTAGAGCAGAAGAGGACACCTCTGTTGTTGGGACCCTCTTGTCACCTCCCATCACTGTCACAAGCCTGGAGAAAGTTCAACCCGCTCTGGGCTGGCACGGACTCAAACACTGGGAGACAGCTCCAAATACTGGTCCAGTACCAGAGAACCCTGCACTTCTTAAGCAACTTTTTTTTTCCCTGTTTGTTTTTGTTTTGCCTAACCTCTGGCCCCGAAAGCACAGGCAAGAGACACACCCTTGAGCTGGGATGGTGGCAATGTGTGGATCTGGGTCTCTCAGGCCACTTTGACCTTTGACCTCACGCTCCACCGCAATCAGCATCAAACCATCATAACGCTCCCCCAGCAACAGCAGCAACTGGATCACTGTAAAGTCCTTCCATTTATTTTTGACTTCTGTGTATCTTGAGTGACTGAAAGCACTGATGTATGAATGCTCAAGTGAAATACTACTACATGTCCAAACCCAAAGACCTTCAAATCCAGCGCCAAGAACACTACTCCACGTAACCTGCGAGAATGTCCATTTTTCAGCGTCAACTATATCTTTGTGTACGACAACCATAATCCAATCAGTGCCACAGGACTGAAGTGCACAGTCAATCCTAGTAGTCACAACAGATTGGTTATTTATTTTCTATCATATCCCTATGCAACTTGCACTGCTGACAATTTAGGTGAAGTGCGTCTGGTGAAGTTCATCATGGGAACAATGGCGTACATGGGAATCAATCCTACAACCCTGTGGTCCATCCTCCTAAGCACTAAGCCAGCGTTTCCCAAACCTCTCCTGGAGGACCCCTTGTCCTGCATGTTTTAGATCTCTCCCTGCTCCAGCACAGCTGATTCAAATGATCAAGTCGTTATGAACTCCTGAAGCTGCTTAATAACAAACTGATCATTTGAATCAGCTGTGCTGGAGCAGGGAGAGATCTAAAACATGCAGGACAAGGGGTACTCCAGGAGAGGTTTGGGAAACGCTGCACTAAGCAACCCACTGCGACGTGCAGTCCCTTGTGGTCTGTGGAAACACAGTGATATACCCTGAAAAGACCCTGCAAACTCACAGCAGAACAGTTGCTGTTTGTTTATTACTGTTGTTCAACTTTTGAAGTTTCTCCCCATTAATGACCCCCCCCTTACACACACACTGCTCCTCTATTGAGTCGGGGGGGAGGAGGACTGGGGGGCACATAAGGAAATTACCTCTATTCCTAAATCCGATCTCATCTATATGCAGATGAAATAAATATTGATGCGCCGCGTCTCGTTTGTTCGGGCCGAATTGATGCATCAGGGCCTGTATCGTTTATGATAATGTCCTCCAGTTTAATCACCACCGACAGCACAAGCCCGACCGTTCTTAATGAGATCCAGGCACTTGATTCGAAATCGTACCCCCCGCAGAAGAGGGAAAATGTGCTCTGACCTGAAGCTCTGTAGAAATGCCCACGTTCGTGCTGGGCTGAAAGAACTCCAGGCACGTTTCGAAACAAAGCCTGCGCCGCCAAAAACACTTGCATCAGATTAGTTGATTTAGATTATGACATGGGTCTGGAGTGACAGTGGATGTGTCCTGCAGGTATAAACTCCAGAGAGAGATGACTGGGGTGTGTTCAGTGGTTGTGCTCAGTAGATATGAGAACTCCAGACAGAAATGACTAGGGTGTGTTCAGTGGTTGTGCTCAGTAGATATGAGAACTCCAGAGAGAAATGACTTGGATGTGGTCAGTGGATGCCTTCAGTGGATGTGAGACCTCCAGTGAGCAATAACTTGGGTGTTTTCAATGGATGTGATCTGTGGATGTGAGAACTTCAGCTGATGTGTGCGGTGGGTGTGTTTAGTGGTTGTGACTGGGAAGAGAGCAGGGCATTACTGGGGGCGCTGCTCCTCTACTGAGCACGCTCAGAGTGAGTGTTCCTTAGCCCTCAGCGCCTCCGGCTGGAGCATCGGCCAAGCCGAGCAGAGAGCAATCCCTGCCTCCGAGCTTAACCCTTCGCAGTCTGGATGACCTGTTTAGAGTGGCCATGTAGATCTCGCTGCCAGTAAAAATGCACACATACACAAATACTCCCACACACATGCACACACACACGCCCAAACACACTCACACACACACACACACACACACACACACACACATGCATATACATTGACATACACACACACGTTTGGATGAGCACAGACACACTAACGCACACACACATACATACACACACACACAGACACACACACATGCACAGTCACAATTCTCTTTTAACTCAGACAGATTACTGGCATCATTTTCACCGAATATTATGAATTTTTGAATTATGAACCTAATTTTTCCTGGCCATAATGTGTATCAGACCTTAGGATTTTCTATCAGGGAATAGTTTATTACAGTTTTAAACTCTCATATGGATTTAGCACAGACACATGGTAAATAGCACCATAATCAATCTGAAAAGTCAGCAGAATTGACCGGGTAAATGGTTGCGATGTGTTAGAGAACAGAAAATTGGTACATTCATTTCCCTGTAACGTAAGACAGCCATGAGTACTTTCCTGCAACCCTGGAATTTCTTTCTGGTAAGTATGCATTTCTGTATGTCTCTACACTACTGTGCTGTAAACTGCTCTAAAATTATGCATTTAGCACACACAGTGGTAAACATTTGCCAAATTCACAATGAGTTGAATTGATTAGCAGATAAAATTAGCAGAGCAAGTCTTTCTTGCGCACCGTAGCTATTAATTATCTTGAAAATTAATTATCTTATTAAGTTATCTTAAAAGTGCTGACGTAAAATATGGAAACATTTTAAACAGATTATGTGCATTTTAACATTTGCTTGCTGTCACCCAGCACACTTCAAAATGAGAAAAAGAGCAGCAAACAAAATCAGCAAACTGCTTTTTTCCTCGCTTATGCAAATAAAGCCTTTGACCTTTCAACAAAACAACACTGTTCTCCAAACAAAAGGTCAACATGGCTAAATGTGGCATTGCTCCCTTTAGAAAAGCAATGTGAGATTTACCATCAACACGTCTTTCCTGCTCCTATTGACTGTAGAACGAGATGTAATGAGTCCACTGTGTCGCGCCATTGTTGCTGCTGAAAAGACATTCATAGTCAATTGTCGGATGATCATCAGAAACCGAAATTATCAATTTGGTTCATCAAAAGAAATAATAAGGCATCGAATCTGAGAGAAATCAAATTCTGAAGTGCTGTCTTGCTGATGAAAAACATTAAAAAATGAATGACATGAGAACAATGTGAAAATTGTTCTCATTGAATGATATTCAAAACCCTGCATGTGACACAAAAGGGATTGCAAAGGCAATGAGCTCCTCCCACTGCCTTGCACACAGGAACCAATCAAACTAGAGGCTGCCACAGCCCCTCCCACAGTTATTTACACCCCAATCAAGTTGTAGTAGCCCCTCCCTTCCTTATTTCATTCAATCATGTACCAGGGTTCAAAAGCTCCACCCTGCTTACTGTCCAACTGAGCAGTGTATGGTAAATGGCTCCAATCTCAGACTCCTTTCCAAACAGCTCCCCTACTCATTGGTTCACTCTTGCGTTCAGATGACTAACATCCCAATAGATTAGGGGTGAATTTAAGCAAGGGGAGGAAGGTTTTTATTCCCACAACACTGACCCCTTTGAGCAAGTCTGTGAAATTGCAAGACTGCAGGAAGGGGTCAAGCGCAGACACCCCACAACTACAAAGACACAGCAACAAAATGGAGAGCAGCCAAGTGAGAAATGAAACGGGAACAAGGACAACTTTGTGCACAAAGGCACGGTGAATTATTAATGGGCTTTTTTGTTTACCTAATTATTTAAGAAACTTATTATGTATGGTATTGCTTATTAAAGTTGATCTATAGCAAGCTAAAAGGGAAAACACATTCATGTTATTCATAAATATCCAAACATATCCAAACTTGCTGGTTCTGGTCTGTCTCCTTCATATATCACATTTTAACTTTTTTTTGCAACATGTTTGTTGTACAGTTGCACAGCATGTTTCTCTTGTGGCCCACTATCACCCTCTATGGGAGAAAAAACAAACTGTAATCAACTCTGTCTCACCAACAGATGTACAAGCAAGAGAAATGTGAGATATGTATGTCCCTGTTTGAACTGCAGTGAATGAAAATGCCATGTATGCCTGTGCTTTATTCTGCAGTTGCAAAGACAGCCCTCAAGTCACTGTGTGCCGAGTTCACTATGAGGATATACCAGAATTGGGACAGAGAAGCTGTTCCAGGATCAGCTCCAACAGTGGCAGTAGTAGAGAGAACACACAGATTTCCCATTCCAACGACAGATTCCCTCTAAGCTCCTGTCTCTGTCAGCTCTGGATACACAACACCGTTCTGCTGATTCAAGGGGTAAGGAAAACACAGACAAATCTATGGAGAGAAGCCGGGGACAATCTGGGATGTCTGGACCACTGTGCAACATCTAGACATGATAAGCCGATGGGTGAACAGGCCAATGTTCTACAGACATGACAAGCCAATGGGCCAGTGTTCAGAGGACCTAGCGAGTCAACTGGAGAAGGCGCTGGAGTTCTACAGACATGAGATGTAGGAGTAGGAGTATGGGCCAATGTTCTGCAGAACTGAAGAATCAATTGGAGAAGAGGGCAGACATGATAATATAGCCATGACAAGCCAATGGGAGCATAGGCCAGACTTCTGTGGATATGGCACCACAGGCACTGTCTGTTCATAGCAATTGATCCTGGATCAGAATTTTAAAAAATCTATGCAGGGTTTGGTGGCTGTCCAGGACAGAGTGTCAGATGAAGACAGGCCAGTTTACAGGGGAAAGTAACAGATCCTAGCATATGGACATGCTCTCAGAGAAAACCTTCCTATTTTTTCCTCAGCATCACACGGTCTTTCATGACTGACATCAAGCTAATAACAGTTCATGGCATGTGACATATTTGCATTCATTCGCTCTCCCTCTCATATCCCCTGCTACAAACAGGAGCCTCATATTTATAGATCTGCCACAGTGCGCTGACGAGTTTCGGGACGCGGACCAAAGACGTGACATGAGTTAATGCAACACTCTAACCAGGGGTGACGAGAGGGCCCACCCCACAATTGCACCCAGAGACTAATAGGCTCTGGCCAATACCCATAAAAGCTTTCTTACGCACACGCAGCGTCAAAGTTCTACCAGCAATGACCCCGAGTCAATAACGCACATCTGCTCGATGTGAAAACCGAACTTCTCCTCACACGAGACTTCCCCTTAGAGACTAATTTTGCAAGGAAGCCTAATTGTTGCTAAATCCACTCCCATCATTAATATCTCGCACACGCACAGCAGGGAGAAACTATGATGGAGCAATGTGATGGAGCGATGTGATCTGACATGTCACAAAAAAGCGAACGCTCCCCCACCCCCCACCGCTCACGACTAAGGTCCCCCCTCACAGATTGCAAATAGAGCGGGAATTGGTCTCCGGGGCTCGAGAGGGGTGAAAAAATGGCCACATTGCCGCACAATTAAATTCACATTAAAAAACTGTTGCTGTGGTTATCTTTTAATGAACTTATTACTGTGACAAAATTATTTCATTCACCCAGGAGCACAGCACAGCTGACGGGTGACCTCATCGAGACAACAATTAAGGTTTGTTTTTTTTCCCCAAAACAGAGTAAACAGTAATTATGGGTTTTGTGTGTGTTTGTGTGTGTGCGCGCGTGTGTGTGAGGCCATTCCATAACCTGCTTCTTCCTGTGACCCCTCATCTTATTCCAATTACAGTCATCTTTCCACTGACACACATTTCTATGGGATAATAAGTCCATTTTAACAGTCCAGGGCAGGCACAGCTAATCAGAGAGCAAAATAAACTTGGCTGAAATGATTGCCTGGCTGGACCCTGCTTTGATTGTCCTCCAAATGTCTAAAACATCGTGACAGAAATTGTTGTTGTGTTTCCTGCCATTTTAAGTTGTTTCCAAAATACATTCCATCCAGTTTGGCCTGCCCCTGCCCTGCAAATTTCCTTGCTAGCTCTGTCAGAATATTAATACAGTCCTGTTTGAGAAAGTTTGTATTCATGAATACACTGAGTTTATACTGTATAGTATTCACTGACATTCAGTGGTCAGTACAACCTCAGACAGGATCCAGCAGGGTATCAACAAATCATTACATCAATACTTAATATTATATCGATGGTTTTCCATCATTAATTAAAAATGAAAGGACAACAGCAATCTTAACAGTATTGCCAGTACTTCAGGCCAACCTTCACATTTTTTCTGCACTGAATAAGAACTTTACATTCCACAAGTACTGGCAAACATAAAGAGAAAGCCCCCTGAGTGTGAAGTTACGGACATCCGCCGAACACAGTCATCAAGACTACATAAATAATGCATTGGGCATATTGAGGCGATTGATTAATATTTCCCTTCATCGTATTTTGATGATCATGAGCGAGATTTCATTTCCTTCGCCCTGAGGAACGGTGCCTCCGAGCAGCGGCGTGCGTCTTCGTGTCCCTGCCCTGTGATGTCATCATCAGGGGACGCGCTCCGTGCTCCTCTACCCCCTGCAGAAAGGGTGAGCTCAACCAGGAGCGAGCGGTCACCCTCTCACACTGTCTCTGCCAGGCCCCTCTGATAAATTCCCTGACAGCGCTTCCAGAAATATTAAAGAACTTCCTCTCCCCATCCTTCATTAAGGTACAAGTGTAAATATTTCACCTTTTATGAGGGAAGTGTGCTAAGAGAGCATGCATAATTCACGACCTCAGAACGGATCGTCTTTTAAGAGCAGCGCAGGGCTCTCCGTGATTGGTGCAGGCCTCTCCCTTGACGGGCGCTTTGAAGTGCTCCTCTCCCCTCTTTTTTTTTTTTTTTTGCCCACCAGCCAGACGAGCCGCTCCGCCACACTGCTCTCGAAAAATCGAATTTCAAAGGAGCGTTATAAAAGAGGGCAATTTTGTTTAAAATAGCCTTTCCTGCTGTTGCCCCTTTCTGATAGCTTCTGTCTCATTTCATGGCCACTTTGGGTGCTCGGCCTCTGCACCCCACAAACTCCCCACAGCATGTACGGCATGCTCCATTACACTGTACTCTACTCCGTATCCACGGAGGTACAGATGAAAGAAACACTGCACTCACAGAGTGTGTGTCTGCAGTGCCTGCAATTTCAGTCTTTCGAAAAATATCCTTCATCCTACAACACTAAGTGAAGGGTATGTTGGTGCATTCAAGCAGTAGACTAACATTCAGGGTCTGTGGTGAGAAGATTCCTTTTGGCCAGAACAAAGCCAAAACGTATGCACCCCTGGAGTCCATCCAAAATGTGACATGACCTTAGCAGAGGTGCTGGTGGGAGATAAAGTCCAAAGTCTTCCTAAAAAATACTCCAACACCCAGAACTTCACCTGATGTGGCCATTAAACGGGGCTTTGCCTGTTGATCTCACTCCTGAGGTCACTTTGAATGCTGTTATAACTCTCCATTTCCTAAAAAAGGAGCTCAGAGCCTCCCTAGACATGACAAAACGAGTGCAGGGTCTCTTCGAGCCAAGCCCTCAGGTCACGAATTAAGAAGAATAGAGACACAGATGAACCAGCCCTGCAGTTATGAAGAAGAAAACACAAAGACATAGATGAACCCAACTTCCCAGTCATGAACAAACGAGCACACAGACAGTGATGAAAGCAGCTCCCTAGTCATGGGGAAACAAGAACAGAGACACCAATAAACATTGCTCTTCAGTCATGACAAAACAAGCACAGAAATCTCTGCAGAGCTCCAGTCATGAACAAACACAGAGACACAGTAATGAAATCAGCTTTCAGGCATAACGAAATGAGCATAGAGACACTGATGGGCCTCACTTGCCACACTAACACACAGAGATGAAAGGCAGTGGCTGTGTAGCTGGACTGTTGTTCAGGCCTCTGTTGTGCAGTGAGGCTCTGAGGGAGTCTGATAGCTCCTTCAGAACTCAGAGTGAGTGGCATTCGACACTTCTGATGGGAGACTGTTTCAGAGGTGACACAATGCTTGCATTACGTAAAAAAGGAGCTTAAAGAGATTCAACCTCAACCCACAAAACAGTGTCCCTCAAAATGTAAAGAACGCATACTTGCGCACACACCCACACACACACACACACACACACACACACACACACACACACACACACACACACCATGCTCTCTGTCTCTCTGCTTACTTCTCTTTCAGCTCATACATACCAACACACACACACATGGTACTACTATAGTTATAATTATAATTATCAATACTACTCAATTGCTTCACAAAGGCCCTTATTCAGATTAACATCCATTTCACACATTCTACACAACGCACAGTTTTACTGCTCCTCCAGGCTATTCAGATTAAACACAAGGTATCGAATCACCAGGGGGGGTTCAACCTTGCAACCTGCTGGTCATAAGAGCACTGCAGCATTCTTTGTCTGCCATTCCCCCCACCCTCCTCCCTGAAACATCCTACTGATCACTGGAGAGTCAACGGACCGGGAACAAAGCCATTGCACTCATTTAGCTGCATGTCCCCCCCCAGCGGCTGCCTCTGTTAGCCACAGCCTTCTCCGTGCAGCGGATAAAGGCCGTCCTGACGGGCCCCTCCAGATGCCCTCTCAGACAATACTTCCACCTAATTTACCTCTAATTACGCGACAAGGATTCACACTAATATGTGATTAAGGAAACGTCGCCTAAGATTACTCTTTGGTGCTGCCCCTGGCACGGTTACCATGGCGATGCTGCAGATGCAGACAGAAGCATTGGTTCTGAGCGAGAGTTCTGAGGCAGACGTGCACGCGCAGGTGATGCAGGTAAAACCGGCACACTCCAGCCCAGAAACGTGCTGTATGCAGTACAGTGCTGCAACAGCACTCCAAATGCGTAGGACATGGAGCCATTCCAGGTCTCACCAGAAGCAGATTCGTGTGGCAAGGGGAATCTACCTGTTGTTGCTACACTGAACTCCTTCTCCTAAAACCTGGAATGGCTCAAAGTGCAATGAATGAGGAGTGCTATTTTGATTTTTACAGGGGATGGTATACAGACAGGTGTGAGTTACACTGATATGAAGCTATTGAGCTGTGACTATAATAAAAACAAGTGGATTTTTAGTGGACTGAACAGGTGTAATAACAGTAAGTTAGAGTAAGTCAGATGTTAAATGCACCTAACATACATCCCAGACACCTCAGGTGCCACACAAATGCCACACATACCACAAACACCCCACACACATCTTTGCCCAGAGCAGGCAACCACTGTGTGATGGATGTACGCTACATAACACTGTGTTAAAGGGCCACTGCTCCCCCCAGGACAGAGAGCTGCTCAGCACTCTGAGTTAGTACAAGCCCAGCTACCATGGGGTCCCACATCATTAGCAAACCCTGCAGCTGGGATAGTATTTCTCCACTCCAAACGGAGATACCTGTTTACTCACAGCAACAAAGCTCAGCGTCCACTACACTGTTCCCATGTCTCAGGAGAGCTGATCCGGGATCAGAAAAATTCAACACATGGTTATGATGTGCACTGTTGAGATGGGCGCACACACAACATAGCCTTAGAGCTTTCTGCAACCTTGCATTCTCCCAATCTGGCAACCCTGGAATCATTAATATCACACTTGGTAACGTCTATTCATGTTGGACTAAACATCAACAAGATATTAATAAGGATGGAATACAGTTATGAATGATTTATTAGGCATTTATAACCGAGCCCTATTCTGAGGTTTTACCCAATAAGGCAGTCCCCATGGACACTCCACAGGGAAGGTAGTGTGAAGAAAGACATCATATTTCTTGCCTGACCGTTGCCATGAGAGACTGCTTTTGTTTTTTTTTTTTTTTTTTTTTGTGGCATAAACCAATGCAGCCATGAATGCCTTTTTATTTTACATTTACATTTATTCATTTGGCAGACGCTTTTATCCAAAGCGACTTACATAGGTTACAGTTCTTTTACAATGATATCCATTTATACAGCTGGATATTTTACTGAGGCAATTGTGGGTTAAGTTACCTTGCCCAAGGGTACAGCAGCAGTGTCCCAGCGGGGATCAAACCGGCAACCTTTCAGTTACGAGTCCTGCTCCTTAACCACTATGCTACACTGCCGCCCCGTGACCCATGACCGTATATTTTTATTTACTTTTTATCACTATCATTATCATTTTTTTCTTTAGTTACTGTCTTTCTACTTACATGCATTTTCTCATCACGCAGATAGGAGAATCAATACAGAATTATATTAATACATAAAGGAGGAAACATATTCAGAGTATATATTCACCTTGCATTACCCGATTTTCACGGTGTTGCATCTGTAGAATGATCAGGAGGTACAGAGAAACGTCAGTTGTAATTTACTGTGATTAACTAATTAACACAGCACTGGAGGACCAAAAAAAGCCTCCAAGAGGAATGAGTGCTAATTGAAGATAAAATCCGTAAGGAAGAGGTAGAAGACAAGCACTGAACTGACAACAGAAGCTGGCAGTAGGCTGAAGTGCCACTGCAGAAATGAAGCCTCTCTTAGGCCAACAAGGCTAAGTCAGAAATTCGACATCAAAGGCTTTTGTTTCCTTATGCATCAGAGTATAAGAACGCTCAAGGTCTACAGCTGTGCGCAGTGATAAAGGAAACAATGGTGATCTGCACTGTCTGCATGTATACACTGAGAGTACCTCTAACGTGGACATGATCAATGAATGAAAGGTGTAGAATGCACAGAGTGAGTGTAAACATTACCAGTCCATAGACACATATAATATTACTGACTAAAACTTCAGGATGTACACATTGCTCCTGAATGTCAGAAGTAGCACAGTGGACTAACACTGCCTGACAACCATACGGCTCTGAGCTGGTTATTTAAACCTGTTTTCTTTTCATTGTTTCTTGCCTGATTTGTTTATTGCATTACTGCACTATGCTTAATTTCATAGTCTGGCTTGTTTCATGTTAGAGGCCTATTAGTGTTAGAAAACAACTCATTAATACATTGCTAACTATGAGTCAAATATGACTCATTTTTTCCAATCTGCTTACTATACATTGATTACCTAATTAATATATAATTAGAAACATGCATTTACAGGCCCTTGAAATAAAGGGGGACCTCATGTTTATCCTGATGCTAATATGATTGGTGTAAGTGAACAGCTCTGCGCTATCAAACCTCTATTCCTCCCCCTGAGGTAACGGAGCACCTGTGAGAGTCGGCTTCGTCAGGTGAACCTCCTCCTGTCTGTGCTGAAAGCTGCACTGCCCGGGACTTCAGGAGGCAAAACCAAACATGCTTTAAAATTCATCTTGGGAAGGAGCACTGACAGGGATTAAACCAGTCTGAGGGCTGGAGGGAGAGGAAGGAGAGGGTGAGTGTCTAGGAGAGAGGTGTATATGTGTGTGTGTGTGTGTGTGTGTGTGTGTGTGTGTGTGTGTGTCTATGATGCAATGCAGGGATGGAACAGAATTAATCTATGCATTTGTGTTAAATGGGCCGCTACCTCAGCGGGCGTCTAAGATCCGAAGTGCAAAATAACCATCTGTTCCCTGATGCTCTGAAAAACCTCACCAATGTCACCGGAGAAAACTGCAGATATTAATCTGTCAGATTACTGTACACAGAAAGAGGTCTGGAAAGCTGCCGACCAGAGGTTTAGGAAAATGAAATAGTATACTGTACACAGGATATGAGAATTCAATTGGGTAACTTTGCATACAAGCATTACAAACAGCTCTGAATACAAAACTCTCCAGTAATTCATATACATAAGTCTGTGTATTATTTATTCTGTGCATACATGAACAGTTCTCCCTGTATTAGTTATAACAGTAAAATACTTTTTTAAATATTAAATATCGCTTTGTATGTACTTAAATCAAACTGTTTCTGCTAATATCAAACTGTGATTGTCTGTGTGTGTGTGTTTAAGCATTTGTATGCGAGTTTCTACAAGGGAGTGTGTGTGTGTGTGTGTGTGTGTGTGTGTGTGTGTGTGTGTGTGTGTGTGTGTGTGTGTGTGTGTGCGAGCAGTCCCTCGCTTGTTCCGGTGGAGTAAAATCTCACCTGTCACTGTGGCTGGAGAACTGCAGCGGTAACTGCTCACATTTCAGAAACACTAAAAATATCTGTCTCCATGAATTAGGCTGACAAACACAGAGAGGAAACCTAGAGAACCCCACTGCCAAGTGACATCAGCTCTGTTTACAGTGAGGGATATAGGACTGGGCTGACTGAGGACCAGCTCTTACACAAACAAGGGATTCTGGGTATTCACACAAAAACAGCACTGAAGGTATTAATCACCCTCTACCATGCACATGCAAGATAGGCCAATTCTTTGCATTCGTGGCTTCATCTTCTGAATGCATGTACGTAGTTTTCAACATAGCCTGACAAACCCAACCATGGAGCTCATGCAGGACTGAACAGGAGGAGCTGTTATGTGGTAGAGAGTGACTGAGTGAGACTGAGTGTGAGTGAGTAAGTGAATGATATTTTATGACAATGAGAGAGATTGTATGACAGTGAGTGAGTGAGTAAGACTATATGAGAGCAAATGATTGAGTGAGTAAGTGAGAGACTGGACAGCAATGTACTCTGAAAAGTGGAAAATAAATAAGCACTTTGAACTTTGTACATGGTTGCGCACTCTGCAGGAAGTGGCTAAATTGGCCCCCTCTCCTCAGAGAGGGAAAAAGGTGTGCAGAACTGGCAGGTGCAATGACCTCCTGTCATAGCCTGAGGGACTATGAGTGACAAAAAAGAACCTTGAAAACCTTTAAGCATCAACCTTTTTGAAATAATGTTATTTTTGTTATCATTCTCATCCATTAGCATTTTCCTGTTTGTTTCCTGTATTTGTGTGTGCACGCACTGGAAACATATGAGATTTTGCCAGGCCAAAGTGATCTGTATGGCACCGAGAGGGTTAATGTCTATGGTCTATTTCCTGGGAGCACAACACTTCTCAGAGACTGACCATTACAGCAAAATGACTCCAAAGCCTCTGCATTTTGGTGAAGGAGTTTTCAGTCTATCCCATCAACCAATCAAATTTTATTAAACACATTGCTCTTCACAAAGATTCTGTCATAGAGTGCACTCCATATAAATAATGTGAGCTACAGTGGATGTGCCATTACAAGATGAGCAAAGATGCTGCTAACAGAGAAGCCACCTACTGTGACAGAATTCAGTTCAAATTGGTTGTCTATGGACAGTGAGATATCCCACTAATGTCCCACTTTAGGGTCATGTCTCATAAGGTATCCCATATACAGTTTGCTCTTGAGGTGGCAAAAAATATATACCTGAGTGTATAAAAAGGTGGAAATCTTCTCCTCAGTTGCCTGAAACCAGCCAAAAATAAACTTAAAGAGAAAATCCCCTTTGTGCCCCTTTGAGGCAGATTGTAGAATGAAGAGAAACTGTGGCCTGACAGCTGGTTACTTCTCACGGTGTTGCCAGTTATCACTACTGACATTCCGACTGGTTTGGTGTGAGAGACAGGTCAGAGGCAGAGAGGTCACACAGGGGCAGAGGGTATCTTTCACTGGCCTCAGAGCGGGACAGGTGATGTAACACTGAGGGGGACTGTCTGGTCATCACACAGTCACACATTCAGACGGAACGTGGCTACATCTGATTTTCTCCAGTTCATTCTGCATTATAATGCACCAAAGAGACACTGGGTGTCTCTTGCAAGGTGCTTGAACCTGTTAAACATGGACTCCGCCACTTCAAGGGCTAACCACATTAAAAATATGACATTATTTAACGGAAAGAGTTGCAAATTGGTCCAGTTTCAGCACTATTGACAGTGGCTCAAATTCAAAACACTTATTCTTTTTTAACAAATACTTCACTCCTGGACTTTTCATCTCTGCAGGTTGAACTTGGACTGTGAACCCCTTTTCCAATAGCCAGTTCTATTTTCAGGGTATTTTAAGTGTGATGCATGGAGGCTATTTGGGAAGCGCTGCTTTTTCTGAATCCAATCTGCGCTGAGTGATATTATCTGACGCAATTCCAAACTGGGCTTCTGTGGCGCAGACCGAGAAGACTAGGGCGGGAAGGTGGACACACACACATACATACACACACACACACACACACACACACACAGAGCCAAAGACACACACACATACACGTGCTCACACATACACGCACATACACACATATGCACATTTGCACATACACAGACACGTGCATTTGTACACACACATACACACATGTACACACACACACGCAAACATGCAGACACACACAGACACACTGCTGTACAGATGCATGTATATGACCCTGATCTCACAGTTATATTGAGCACCTCCTTTCCCACATACTGAAAGAGCTATTATCATTGCTATTAGGATCAATGAAGTCACTAAATGTAGATGACATATGACAAAAATGACACCAGGACTCAGAATGACCAAATGAAAATGCACTGTTGCCAAAAAAGATCACAGGGCACCGGTGAATGAAGCATACTTGGTTAAACCCAACCAGTGATGAGTAATCACCTTATGACAGAGGCCGCGTTAAACAGATGGCACAGCTCAAACACCATGATGGCATTTCTTGAATTAGTCCCCCCCCCTCGCTGCGAGTGGCTGCTGATGACTTCCTGCGTGCCGCGCTTACAGACTCCAACGCGCCATCGCTCTCGCGATCCGCAAATAAAAGGCCATCGCCGTCTCCAGCGGGGAGAGACACATCCAGCTCGCGCCGCTGTCACCAAACGCCTGACACTGTGACAGCACAAACCGAGGTGGGGACAAAAACGACCAAAACGCGCCAGCTGGACAGACGGTCCGCCGTCCCCGCTGCGCCGCCGGTTGCCACGTCGACTGCTGGGCCGCGGCGCTGCGTTTCTGTGATAAAAGATCAGTGTCACAGTTAGGAATTTGCAAACTTCGCTTTAAGTCTTCGCACACTCTGCTAACTTCAGGGGAAATGGATACTGCACCCCCTGCACAAAGCAAGGGAAGGAGACACCCTCTGTTCTTCTGCCACAGTCCCGACACACCGCAGAAATGAGCGAGCCTGCTCCCCAGGACTTAATTGCCTTAAGCCAATAATAAAAATAAAGATGGAACACAACGCTTACCAGCTTAGCTCACAGGTAAGAGGTAAACACATTTCCTTCAGCTTCTCTTGATAGAGACAGAGTCTAATAATATAACAAAAATAATAGTTTTTCTACAAATACAACTGTTTTTCTATAATATACTTCACATACAGGATAAATATGACAAACATTATATATACTCACAAGATAAATAATATCCTATATTACACACAACATACTAGCCTTATGTGAATACTCTACTCTAATAATCTTCTATTATTGTCCGATTTTATTTTTGTATTCATTCTGGACTGTTAATTTCTGAAAAAGGGAGAGAAGGGAAGGTTGGTCTTGAATGTGCTGGCAGGATAACTCCTGTCATGCTTGCAGAGCCAGTTTGAATCCTTACAGCTAAAGTAAAAGAGAGAGAAAATCTCCACCCCTCGCCGGTAGAGGATGAGTTTAAAGCATTGGACGGCCCTCCTGTCATTCCCACTGCATCCCGACTGTCTGTTTAATGAGTTTATGGCGCACAGCTCCCTGCCGGTGCTAAAGGCAATAAATCTTTCCCATCACAGACAGAGGGATAATGCATTATCAGCCCTTCCCAGAGACAGCTCCCTCTAACGTTAGACCGGCGTTCCCTAACGTTAGACTGATGTTAGCGCCGGCACGCTCCAGGTTGCCTCTGATGTGTCATCCAATGCAGCTACCGCCCGAAGTTTACCGGTGACAGTTCCATTACGATTTTCACGCGACACACGCATACCAGAGTCGCCACCGTCACAGACTCATTCCTACCCTGGCAGAGTAGGAGTCACCATGCTGGGTAATCCTGCACAAAGTGGGGTGCAGACAGTGGGCATGGTGTGGAAGTCACGGTCTGCATGGTCAGGTCATCGCATCCCTGCAACTCAGTCAAAACTCCTCTTCTTCAGGTGATTGAATGTACGTTCAGTCTAGAAAGACAGCCTGAAGATGGCGGCTATCAGAAAAGATCAGCACTGGTGAACTTTGGCTGGTGCCAGCTGATGGATCCCTCACAGTGCTCTTGCTCTTCAGAGAAGGACCGGTCCACCATGCTCTCAAGCTGTTGCTTCTGCTTCGTGAGAATTACAGCACCTTACGGATCAGGGAACACTTCCATCTAGAGCAAAGCCGAACAGAAGGGAGAGATTTTGCCTTATTCTTCTTCTGTAGAGATACCTGGGGGTAGCGTTCTCCTCTTTCGGGAGGAAGTGAGGGAAGCTCCCGGGAAGCCACGAGCATGACTTTGCTTCGAGCAATCCACAGCTACCCTCACAGACAAGCACAAACCTCCCAACATCGCTGCGGGCTCTCTGTCTTTGTCTCTGTGAAACCGGGGAATTTCCTTCATGGGATTCCTCGACAGAGCCCTCAGAAGCACGCTCACCTGGGAGAGTTTTTTGGGTTTCAGAGCCGTGTGAAATTTACACATGCGTTTTGTTCCCGTTTATCCATTTAAATTTACAAAAAAGGGGTCAGGTAAAGAAAATGCACCTCGCGGAAAATGTACAACACTGGTGTCCCAGGTTGGGATTTGAACGTGCAACGATATGGTTACTGTTCTCAAGCCGTTAAACTGCACCGTGGTCAGAAAATTACTGACCAAGCCCTTTTGCGAATCAGCTTGCAACACATACATTTTCAGAGGTAACACCAGGGTGTTTTGCAGCTAGCTAAGGGGATACACTTGGGTGAACTGCTGTACAACTATTGACAGGGATGTTTGAAGTTCATTAGTCCAGAGCACCGCTACGGCAAACGGGAGCCGAGTTCCCCTGCAGCAGAGCTGTCCTTATTTATTTCCTACTTTAAGGAGCTGAGTGTTCATTTCACACCAAACCGCTGTCCTACTTTCAATGAAGGAGAGGATGTCTGAATCAATGTCTCACACTCCAAGTTCAGGTTCAGTAAACTGGCTAGGCTAGGCAGAGAGAGAGAGATAGAGAGAGAGAGGTTACATATATACATATATATATATACATATATACGATAGTTTACATCTAAGCAGATATTATCTCTGCATATGCAATGTCATAGAAAAGTTGACAGACAGACAGACAGATGATTGCATCACTGCACTGCAGTGTGACTTTCTTCTTAATTGTACTGCTTTTGGCAGTATTGCACATTGAAAAGTCAAGCCAGACACAAATCCTTGAATCCTTGAATATAAAAACAGACAGAAAAGAGATGAAAGGAGGGAGGAAGAAAGAGAAAGAGACAGACTGTGCTAACAATTCAAATCAATTCAGTGCAATTCGGCTTGGCATGACCAAGACTGTACATCTATATTGCCAAAGCCATTTTTAACAGCATACAGTAAGCAATATATCATCAAATTAACAAAACGCTAAGACAAAAGGTACTTGTTACGTCAATGTGATGTTGTAGAGGCAGCTGCATGATAAATGAAGCCGTTCTAACACTGCAGTAATGAAGAATCATGTGTGCTGGGGCAGAGCAACCAGGCTGGTGAGCATTATGAAGGCAAGCACTGTGTCACAAGTGCAACTCTACACGCTCTTGTGCACATTTCTACCCAAAAGCCACCACGGGAGCCCAAATTAACTGTTCAGCCAGATTTTCAGCAGCTGCTGAGGAACAGAGTAGCTGATCTGGGAACAGCAGTGCATTCCCCAGAGTGAGGGAGTCATGGGGACGGCATCACCAGACTACAGACAATTCAGCAGCTGGTGTGGAACAGGGCAACTGATCTGAGAACAGCACTGCAATCCCCAGGGTGAGAGAAAGAGTCAATTGGATGGGAGCTGGGCGTTGGCCATATTGAAGGAGAATCCTTCCGATTAAAAGACCTTTTTTTCCCGGTCTAAATGCAGTGCTGCATCTCTAATGGACTCTTTCAGGTGCGGTGCAGGGCAGTGGTCCTCCCTGTGTGCTTTTCATCAAGCTGTCATTATGGATGACACCGTGTAAAGTCAATCAGATACAATGCTGGAGCCTGGCCAGGAGTGAATTCAGTCTGACCAGTCTGTGCCCAGGTAATAATGCCGGATATTTGGTTAATAGAGCTCAATGGCAGCAGTTGTAGGCCTTTCAGCCCACAACCTTCAAACACTGCTACGCCACTCAAACAGGAGCACACTTCTTTGAGCCACACCCTTAAAACATAACCACAGTCCTCAAGTCTGAATGCACTTTACAAACAGGCCCACACCTCACAAGGAGAACCACATACCTCCTTTATGACCACACCTCTCAAACATGGCCACACCCCTAAAAACAAGACCAAATCTCTCAGGACTATACAGTACTCAAGTACAGTCAAATGTGGATGCGACCTACTCCAAGCACAACACGTTTTTCTGGCTTATATGTGGTCAAACACCTTCCAGACGACAAATGGCAGTAGAGTCTGTTGTGCCTAAGCTGAGAGCACAGCTTTAAGGGAACCTGCCAGATAAGTGTAAAACTAAACCTTCTCTGATGAACTGAATACACCTTAAGAGTTCACTGGAGTCTCCTAATTGAAATAAAAGTTGAAAAATGAGCCTTCTGACAAACAGAATGTTGAGATCATTGTTGTTCTGAAAAGGCACTGCTGAAAAAGACATTAACACACCATTGTGGATTCATAAGCAATGTGCAAAGTTTAGCAGACGATTCCAACAAAGAAGTCGCATGAAGAAAGAACGAGGAGGCAACACCCAACAGCAGACAGCCCTCACTGCAGCCTGTCCAAGCCAGCCTTGCCAGTTTATTTCTCCACTAACATTTGCCCAGCCCTCTGATACAGCTTTCACATAAATCCAAGCTCCCTGTCAGACGCTGATGGACATTTGTGACAAACAAAGGAGCGCGGACTCCGGGCGGTGTTTATCCATCAGGAAACAAGCGGCCTGTTACAGTTAAAGGGAGCTTCGGCTTCAGATGGGAGGCCCCTCGGCAAATGGAGGGCCACAGCCAGACTTAAATGCATATTTGCTTTAGCAATGACAAGGTGACAGAACAAAAGCCCTTCAATCCTCCCTCTGTTCTAACAATACCCTCCTGTCACAGCGGATCACCTATTCCCAGCAAAGCACACCTGAACATTTCTAATTTAGACATAGCATTGCTTTCCCTTCGCAAGTCTAGTAAATTCTATTTAATATACCAGCAATTATGCAAAACGAATTGTGTACACGATAATGTGAGATGATTTGTTGATTTATTATTTCCAGTTTGTCTTTTGTTAATGTTTGAATTATTTTTCCACTTGATTCGTCAAAAAAATTGTGTTTAATTCCATTATTTCCAAGCGTATTGCATAACACGTTGTATCACGCTTTGCTGTTCTTCAGAAATAACTTGTTACAAGTCACTGCTAGTCTCGCAAATGGAATCTCAAACACGTCTCTGAATTATGTAAATGAATTTTAAAAACCCAGAAATCATATCGCTCTCAGCAAAGGTGTAACTACCATAATGACTGGGGTGTCTTGGGGCTCCAAATTTCTGGAGGTTATTTGTTCATTTAGAATTAAGAAACACTGCAACACAAACAAGGCCATTTTATTGCCAGAATGTAGGATTTTAGGATCAGCTTAAGTAGTCTGTGCGACACTGCTGCAAATTTGATGGTACTTTCAGAACAGAAATGTTTTTGTAGCAGCACCTGTCTAAACAGTCTCTGGAAAGATTAAAAAATATAGATCATTATTCATGGACACTGTCAGATTGCCTTGACGGACACATACCTTTCCAGGACTTTTCTCAGATCATCAGAGACTCTGGGATAGCACAGTCCTCCAGCCCGGTCTAGCGACAATGGTTTATCTTATGTGAAGCACCATAGATGACTTCTGAAAGCTCACAGAGGGGACTGTGAGATTGAAAGGGTTTTGCGCGTCATGTTCTCGGCCCTCATTAGAATAACTGCGTGTCTTTTCAAGTTAGAACAATGGAGGCCCATCACTCACAGTAATGCATGCAGAACGCTCTCTGAATGAGGCGGAACACTCTCGAGACTTCCATCCAGGGCTGCTGCTCTCAATAACAAATGAAGAGGAGGAAATGAGAGCCCCAGTGGGTCATTTAGTACAGGCAGTGCTGAAACTTCAGCACTTAGAACCCAGAGCCACATGACTTCCACACCAATGCACAATGGTGGACAATTCCTCCTGGGGTTTAAAAAAAAAGAACACGTTGCATTCTATTATAGTCAACGGCACTTCCATACAGCCCCTGCTGTCGCCATACAACATCCTCCCTGCTAAGCAACAGCCCCCCATCTAATTTCTGTCAGACCACCTGAAGACATCTATCCCACCAGGACCAGTAATGTACCAACTAACAGGCCTACCCTAAAGATGCGTAAGCTATACATCTCAGGCATTACCTCGAATTAAGTGACACAGACTAACTGCGGTTTGGGAGCCATGCCATGCCGCTAATAAACGCACTCCGGAGAACACAAACCGCCACAGCAGAGGAACACACGCTGGGAATTCATCAAGCAATAAATGTAGATTTTGCTTTGAAAGACAGGACTGAGTATCGAGCTGTACTGTACAATCAACAGAGAGGCTGGAAGAAGAGACAGATAAGAGGCGCAGTACTTCCCCTTCAGCAAATTCAGCGGGAGCCGATCGAGTAAAACGCTTAGCATCACACTGAGAGCTGACAAGGCTGAGACACACTGAGGTTTAGCACCGTGAACAAAGGCATGGTGAGCAAACACAAATTCACAACTTTCAAAATATTTTACATAAAAGGGATGCGTTTTGTCAGTCTCCATACAGAAGAGGCACATCACAATTTAAAAACCAAGAGACACTAATAATTATTAGAGCAGCAATGCTTGTCTTCTAATCAGAAATAACAAAAAAGGGGGTTCACAATCCAGAGTGATCAGGAAATGGCAACCTTCACTTCAGAGGAAGAGAGAGGGGAGGAGAGAAACATATGGATGGGAGAGAGAAAAAGACAGGGAGGGCAAGATGATAAAAAGGGAAGGGGAACGTGAGGGGAAAAGCAGAAAGATAGAGAGTGTGTTACGGGAGTAATTTCTGAAATACAATAAAGAACAACAGAGTATTTGGCTTCCCTTTCTGCAGGAAATCCATCCACATGCTTGTGTGACTGTATGCTCCTTTAACCTGGGCCCTCTTCCGAAGAGCAAAGTACCAGCCCAGCTCACTAGAGCAAGATCATTCTCTCTCTCTTGATTTGCAGCTTAGACTCCACTGCTCTTAACTAGTTAGGTCCCGCCCACTCCCTGAGATGCCACTCCCTCCACCTCATGATTGACACAAATGAAAGTATGGCTTCCTGCTATGGAAGTAATTGTTATTTATTGCCCCTCCTCTCAGACGAGGTCATTCAGTACGTGCCATCCGTTTATACAGCTGGACGTTTTAAAGAAACAATGTGGGTTACGTGCCATGTTCAGCCCTGCATTAGCCAGCCCCCACCTGGGAAATAAACTGGCAACCTTTAAGATACAGGATCTGCTCCTTACCATCATGCCATGCTGCTACCCGAAGCAAGGTAATCTCCACCCAGCAAAAGCTCAGAGATTGCCAAAACCATCACCGTGACAACTTCCTGCATCTGTTGCTGATACCTCTGCGAGCTTAGGGACCCACTCAGGTTACTCTCGGTGGGAAAGGGACAGATGACAGGGGCGCAAAAAGGTCCTGTCTGCCGGTTTTTTTTTTTTTTTTTTTTTTTTTTTGGCAGACACGTCCGACAGCACAAAGTGAACAGATAAAATGATGTTTTCCATTTGCTCAGCTGACGCCTGTGTCCACAGCTGTGTTCAGATGAATATTTACCAACGCACTTCCATTAACCTGCCTGATCAAAGGAGCGATGGCAGCGCCCCACCTGGGAATCAAAACTGCGACCTTCCGCTTAAAAGCCTTCACTGCTACACCACCCAGGCCGCTAACCAAACCTCGACACCCTGCCAAACGACCTCGCAAAAATACAAGGACAAACCTAGCTGTCCAAGGGGAGCAGGGCACGACACTAAGGAGCTCCAAAAACTGGCCCTCCATTCATCTCACATGGCGATGAGATGTATGTTACAGCAACCGGGGTCCCAGAACGAGCCTTTTAGGGAGACTGTGCGATGTAACCTAGGAGCTGCTTTGGGAGGAAGGACACTATTTCTGTTCGGCTGAATGAAGACACCATCTATACAAAGCTAAAGCCTTCCCAAAATGTCACTGTAAGCCGACAGAGAATTTATAACACACCGGATTGCTTTGACTCAGAGACACAGAGCGCTGTGAAGCAGTGGGAGGTCTAGCTGTCTCTGCTGGAGATGCCAGCGCTCCCCAAAAGCATGGCTGTAACAGAACTCCAGCCACACCATACAAGGGATGCACATCGCCAACCCAAAATCTTCTATTGGTTTTTCAAAGTCAAATATTCAAATACCCAAAAACCCTGCAAACACCCCCGGCCCCACCACCAGCACTTTGTGACATTCAGTTTTTTTTTTTTTCTCTGTGTAAATAATGACTCACTCTAAAAGATCTGCATTCGCTCCTGGAAAAATTAATCACATTAATGAATTATCTCGTTTCATGCAGGATTCGTAGAGCCCCCTTCACAAATATTGATGAGAAACAATAAAATTCTGGATGTTTCCTTTTCGTTTTTTTAATGAGTGAGTCCAAATATAGACCTGAGTGGTCCATCAGCGATCTCACGGTCAGACATTCAAACAATGCTCACACCAAAGCAGCGTGGGCAACGACAGCAGTGAATCTGTGCAGATCATTCCACTCTGTTCTTTTTTTTATTACCCTTACTATAATAAAAACATGGCTCCCTTTCCTGTTTGAACTAATACCGACTGGCTGTTGGAAAGCATGAATAATGTCTCTGAGTCAAGGAGGGAGACCATAGTTCCCTTCCCTTGGAATTGATTTAATGTGATGCAGTCCTATTTCTATGCTGAAAACGGGGGGGAATGTGAAATGAGTCAGGGAAGGAGAAACGGAGAGACATGAAGACATTCCTCCAGGGTTGGATCACAGGGCTTCACTCCGGGCGGAAGCGTCCCTCACTGCAGAGGGGGGACAGAGGGCAGAGACAGGGGAGAGAGGGAGACAATGCAGGGATGAGAGATGAGAAAGAAGGGAGCCAGGTGAGAGACAGAGAGAGGAGAGCTAGAAGAGACAGAGAGAAAGGAGGAGGAGGAGGAGAAGAGAGAGACATACGAGAATGCCATAAGTAAAAGTCCCCCAGTCCTCACGTGATCTCTTGTTCCCCCATGTGACATTTTTTACATGTGGTAGTAGACAGTAGCAAGACATCATGAAGTTATTTTGCATAAAACAGAATAATGGCGATATTGCCTTGCAATTACGTGTTCAGCCTAGTACGCGTTCCTGATCTCAGCACCGTCTTCAGGACACGTGTTCAAACATAGCTAGCTGTGTCCTTGTTTGTACAACATTTCATTCCATTTTATTAGGTGCACTTTGTACTGGCACTTTAGAGGTCACTCTGGTTAAGAAAGTCTGCTAAATGACAAAATACAGATGTAAATGAAAGAGAGAGAAATTACTGAGAGAGGAAACAGAGAAGGAACAGGCTGTATAAAGACATACAGACTGCATTTTGTAACCAAATGGGAACGATATACTAAGAGAGGGCATTCAGCCTATCACAGCCTGGCACAGCCTGAGAGATGGCCAGATCATACAGATGTATGTTCATTTGTATAAGCATTGCTCATTGTCTTTAATTGATTGTATACTGTTTTTGCTGCTAAATATGCTTTGGCATTACAAATTCAGACTTTGTAATGCCAATAAAGCAGGATGAACTGAACTATTTTGAGAGAGAGGGAGAGAGAGCAAGCGAGGGAGAGAGAGAAAGAGAGAGCATAGGGTTAGGCCTGAGCATGTGTGCTTAATAAAGCAGACAGACTAGTTTGGGCTTAGTACTGCGAGCACAGAATCCCCAGCAAACAGGCTTAAAACCCAGAGGAACTAAAAAACCCATTTATTCTGATAGCCTTGCAGTGCAGAGCAAAAATATGAAAATCACTAAATGCCAGTATATCCAATTGTTGGGCAGGAACCATTTCCACACAGTCTGTGTGATCTAAGCCTATTATTGTGCAACACTTAATCAATTCTCCACTGCATCTCCTCAATGATCCATTTTTTTTCCCCTCTTCCTCCTCATGGAAGGATGTTTCGGGGACCGTTCTGTCGCTAAGGGAGACGGAGCAGCTCACCAACCGCCTCCCCGTTTCCAGGTGAACAGCGGAGTGATGAATTCGGACGTTGCCGGGAGGAGGGGCACAACCCTGTGGCGGCCGCTGCGGTCACCTCTGCCCCTGCCTGCGAGCTCACCTTCAGCCCTCACTCACTGCGGTGTCTCCTCTCTGTGTCCTCCTCTCATTCTCCACTTCTGGCTTATACCTGTGAAGAACCGGGCTCTCCCTTGGTCCCCTGTCCTCCTCTCGGCAGTGCACCTGTGTTCCTGTAGAGCCCCACCTCCCTCTTGCTGTGCTGTATTAGCAGGTCCTGCACGAACAGACTGGAACAAGGTGAAGCAGATGTATTTCAACGGGGTTCACCATAGCCACCACCATCTAACACAAGGTCCCCTGCGGTCATGCAATGGTGTATCATGGGTCAAACAAACTGCTGCAGGGCTACTATTAAAAACTCTGAGGTGTCTAAAATTAGCATCCCCCTTGGCGATTGGGCAGATAAACGGCAGAGGAAAATCAATTTGACTGACACCGATTAAATGCCCTCCCCCACAGCCTACATGACTGGCTGATTTGTGCTTCCAGAGTAAGTATATGTGTAAGAAATACAGACAGGATCTAGTTCAATGCTGCGCAAAGTCTAGTATCAAAGCCGATGTAGCTGAAGCAGACTACAGAGCTCTTTGCTAAAAAAAAACTTCCAGTTTGATCTAACACAGCAGAGCCTGCCAATGTGAAAGGTGCAACGAGACTCCACCGGCTCCCTGGGGCTGTCCACCCGCTGCGAGCCGATTTGCCCATCCCCAACTGTACGTACTCACGGCCACACCCACACAGCACAGAAGCTGAACGATTGGTCTCTTTGTCAGTGACTCAGCAGGAACCTGGCTGGACCAGGGGAGGCCACTTAATACTGTCTCCTCTTTTTTGCTCTCTATTACTACCTCATTTTCTCACATGAGCGCACACACACACACACACACACACACACACACTATCTTTCTTGTAGTCTCACATTTTCTCCCATTTTACCCTCATCCATAATCTCTCTCTGACTGCTTGTGACTTGATTGACTTATGATGTGATCGACGTGAAACCGTTTGTGAGACGATTAGGAAATCACGTCCTTTCTTATTTGACAATGGACGTCTTTTCTGCTGCCCTTCTGAACTGCATACACTGTGATCATAATTTTAGCCAATTGGAAAGTCAGCTCTCCTAATATTGCTGGCTGTATTGCTACCACTCTCACAATATCCATGTTCCTCTCCATCTCCCCTGCTCCCTGCTCCTCTCACTCTCTGGCTCTCTCTCACAGTGGACTACCAATGTCTGCACTGTGTCTAAGGAGAATCAACCCCTAATCTACCCCCCACTGCGCATGTGCAGTCACACACACACACACACACACACACACACACAGAGTGAGGAGAATATTTCAGAAAATAAGTAGTTCATTGTCTTGAATTAAATGGTCTCCTGTGGTTACTGCATGAGTATCCTGATTCACTCAGTGGAGTTCTGCTTTACAGATTAATTATATTAATTCACCCAGTATGGCTCTGCCTTAGAGATTAAGGATATAAATTCACCCAATACGCTTGTGCCTTACAGATTAAGGACATAAATTCCTCCAATATGGTGCTGCCTTACAGATTAAGGATATTAAAAGGAGGAAAGCAGAGAGAGATGATAGAAAGCTGACATGCACCCAAGCCTGCAGCTGAAGGCAAGTTTTGTTTCCTTTACCTCCTGTGATCTTCCTCCCCCTTAAGTCCTGTTAGGTTTCTCTTCCTTACCTCCTGTGATATTTCTCTCCCTTAAATCCTGTTAGATTTCCCCTCTTTGCCTCCTGTAATATTTCTTTTTCTTAATTGCGGTTAGATTTCTTTCCTTTATCTTCTGTTAGATTTCTCCCTTGCCTCCTGTTAGATTTCACTCCTTTACCTTCTGTGATATTCCTCTTCTTTAAATCCTGTTAGAATTCTCTCCCTTCCCTCCTGTAATGATTCTCCCTCTTACCTCACATGAAATATTCCCTCTTGCCACCTGTGATTTCTTTCTCTTAACTGATCTCACTAATAACATGGGATTACTCCCCCTTACCTCCTGTGATGTCACTTATAACATGGGGTTTCTCTCCCTTACCTCCTGTGATCTCAGTAATAAATTGAGTACTTTGCACCAGCCCCTTTGCACCAGGCAGCTCTGTCGGCTTTTGATGGTAATCACCTTGACACCCTTGATTAGGCAGAGTGTTTACAACAGACCAACTCCAGCCTCTGCCTAAGGCTTTGATTGCTGTTGATACCAGGAAAGTGCGCCACTCCACAAGGGTGGGACTCTTATTGATTGCTGTTAGTCCGTGAACACTGAAACAGCCGTCTTTATGGCCCAGCTGGGTTTTGGTGACTTTAATTGCACTTAGTCTTTCAACGTTGTTGAGGTTTTGACAGGAGAAAACAGAACCCACCTTGCCGTCAGTTTTTGGAGGTTAAAAATGATGCACAAACACATTTTAGGAAACCCCAAACTCTTCGGCTTCTCCCCTCCAGTTGAAATGCAGAGCTTCCCTGACCTTGAAGGAGAAAACCAGAGCGGCCACAGCAACAGCTGAGGAAGAGCGATAACCACATACTGTGCGGTAATCACACTGTCAGCCTACAGAGTGATTGAGGACAAAATGATATTCATTGACTGGCATGCTTTGGACAACTGAGCCATAGATCTCCAGATCTCAGGAAGATTTACCTGGGCACATGATCCAAAGCATTCTGGGCCAACGGAGTGCTCACCTTCCCTCTTCATTAACATCCGGTGATCACTTACTGTTTAAAGAGCCAACCAATTGCAGCTGAGAATCAGCTGGAATACTGTGTGATGAGAACAGCATGTGGGAGAGGCTGTGCTTGGTATGGCTGGTTCCGCTGATGTAATGTGTCTGTGCAGCCATTGGGGTTTTTCATTATCAATGCATTGCAGCTGAAGCTTTAGGCAGCCATGACTCAATGTTTTGGTTGATGGGCTGTTGCATACACACTGGTTGCTCTGTCCTGCTGACATCACCACACGGCTGATTGCACCTGAGGGTGTGAAGGTATTGCAGTCCTGTGCACCAATTGCATGACAATGGCCAAATGGATAACTGCGCATCTGTGTTTTGGTTTTACTATGTAGGTTCCTTGTTGCTGTTGTAGTTGTGGTCGACGATGAGGTTGTTGTCCATTTCAAATTTAGCTGCCTTCAGGTAAAGCATGTCACTAATGAGTCACAGGGGTATTGGGGTGCAGAACACAGAAACCCTCAGATCCCAGCATTCTTTGAAATTAATCTCGAAATTCAATCGGAGGGTGATCTGCTGGACCATTAGGAGACAGCCTTACTGGATTATGACCCACATGATTTCAATAATTCACTTTGTGTCTCAGGCCAATCCACAAATGCTGAAGAAACCAGATTAGACAAAAACATACTCAATCCGAAATCTAATAAACTGCGGGGAGAAATAAAGCAATGCGGAAATTATTCATCACATATGTCAGCTGGAAAGTCACAGCAGGGAAGATTCAAGAGTTTTACAGCCTTGTCCTCTTGAAGACAAACATGATAATGTCACAGGAAGGAGGGCGCCAAAGTGGAAGGTGCATCGCCCACAAGAGGCAAACTACCCAAGGCTTTCCACTTTGTTTTGAAAAGAAATACAGTTGTGTTCCATCTTGATGAAGGCTAGAATGCACTTTTTAATTTGTTGCTTTGTTGATTGGTTGTAGCTGGCTAGTCCGTATCTAATTGGCTTGAGTATTTCAGTGTCTCTGCCAGCTCTTGTCATGTAATAATGGATGGATTTTGCGAGACCACAAGGGGATAGGGCAGGGGCAGAGGGCTCCACGGGAGGAAGAGGAGGTCAGGGGGTCGGGCAGGGGCTGAGAGCCCAGAGGGAGGAAGGGGTAGTCAGGGGGCGGGGCAAGGGATTGACCAGAGGGTGGGGAACATGCAGGTCCAGTTTCGCCTTGATGTAGCTGAGTGTATAAATGTCAGGTTGGCTAGCCTTTCTCTCTAGCTTCCATGGTAACCAAGCACACAGTCTGCACATACACTCTACAGCAGGGTTGTTGGTGTGTCTATTTGAAAGGGGGCAGAGTGCTTGGATACCAAGAGAATAGCCCTGGAACTGAGCCGACTTGAATCTCCCTGAAATCTACAGTACTGTGCAGCCCTGCAATGAAACATCTCCTGTAAAAATTAAGAGTGGAAGACAAACAGGTACGTAGACATAACTTAGTGTGAAAAAACAGCAAGTCATTTAAATGTATGATGGCATTTCAGTCTTGTTTTGTAACTAGCATGGTAGGGAAAGGCGGTCAAATTTCAGGAAGAAGAAGCTGAATGAAATAAAATGCTAACTGCCAGCTCATCTCACATTATTATAACCCGGCTAGTGTTAAACCACAGACTGGCAACAAGTCTGAGTGCGCAATCTGTCATCAAGGCAGACTGCAGCGGGGTGCTAAGATGCAGCCTTTCTGCTTCGAGGGTCTGCTCACAGCAGAGGGCTTTCTGACTGAGAACACTCTGGCCTTTAGAACAATTTGGAGCAGAGACAGGGCTGTGTGTGTGTGTGTGTGTGTGTGTGTGTGTGTGTGTGTGTGTGTGTGTGTGTGTGAGCATGCTATGTGTATGTAACTGCAGGTGTATGTAAGAGAGACTAAGCTGTACTCAGAGAGGCAGACTAACACTGCCCTGGTCCCTAGAGATGATGCCTGGTAGTGGAGGTGAGGCATCACCTGAGAGAGAGGAGACTGATTTGCTGAACCACACAACAGCCACACCAACTCAACTTTGGTCAATCTATCAAAAGTCCTCTACATCACAACTGATGCACACACACACACACACACACACATGCAGACACACTCTCACACATGCAAACACACGCACCCCTCCTGCTATAACAAAGACAGATGCAAGCGTGCATTGCCTTTCAGACAGAGCGCTGTACAGCTGTGCTGCATTCAGGTGCTGTTTTGTCTGGGGATTCCTAAAGACATTACTCGTTTGGAATGGATCGTGACTCCTGGATGCACCGTGTGTTTAACGGGGTGTCAGAGAGGCGCCAGGCCAGCCCGTACCCCCTGCTCTCTGAGGCACACAATGCTCTCACGCTGAGCTGCTGGAAGCCTTCCCCGTGAGGGCCGTCGTTTTTCACGCAGCTCGGTCGATCCGCAGGAACTCGCTGCCAGGCCGCCGCGGCCGCAGGCCCAACCCCCACTGACCCGGCCGAGAGGCGGCAGTTTGAAGCCCGAGAGAGCCGCCGCGGCTTCAGAGGGAAGACTCGCTCCGCACATCTGCTGAAAGGCCGCGCAGGGGCGATGCAGGTCCTGGGAATTCCAGTCCCCGCAACGCTTTGTTTTCAAAATGAACTATTTCTGGCAGAAACGGCAGTAACCCGAGAGAGGCTGTTGATACAGCCTGGATCTGGCTGGATGTTTCAGTGCGTGTGTCATCCAGCGGGGACTGGTCAGCAGCAGGATACGCAGGGAGAGAGAGACAGGGAAGGAGGAAGAGAAAGAGGGGAAAAAGAGAGGGGGAGAGAGAGAGGGAGGGTGGGGTGGACGGAGAAAGAGGGGAGGGAGAGAGAGAGTGAGAGAGAAGGGGAGGAGAATGGATGGAGAAAGCGGGGAGGAAGAGAGAGAGGGTGAGAGAGAGGGGGTGCGAAAGAGGGAGGTTACAGGAGAGGCGGAGCTACAATCGATAAAAACATTAAGATCCTCAGTTCTCACCGCCAGTCTGTTTCAACCTCAAGCCACCGAGCCGTGACAAACGCCGCGAGTCACCGAGAGATTTACAGCCTCATGATAAATTAATGAACGGGAGAAGCGGTTGACCCCCAGCCTTCACAACTGCGCGACCCGCAAATCCACTTTGGATGTTGCCTGCTCTCTCCAGACGCCAGCCGCTTCAAAGCGAAAGGCACAAAAGGCTGGATTTAGTCACACTAATGCCACAGAGAAAACGCAGGCTTGCCCCTGTCTTTGGCCAGGCCTCACAGGCGTGTGCTGAGCCCTGGCCGCAGAGCCAGGCCTCCTGTTTCCCACAAGGCCCGGCGGTGCAGCAGGGACACCCACTTTTCCCTCAGCCAACTCTCACACACGCAAAGCCTCAGCCTCTGGCTTCTGGTCGATTGGCAGGCCGCAAAGTGCTTTGCAACGTGCCTCCGTGCTATTGTGAAACTAGTAATCGTTGCTCCTAATTACGAGTCTGCTGCAGAGGCCCATCTCATTTGCTGTGGGGATCAATAAAGTCTACTCTATTCTGTTCCAAATGAAAGAGGGAACACAATTAAGATACACAGACACCAAATTGTGTAAGTTTAAAGCCATCCCACAAGTGAACTTCCGAACACAGGCGTGGTTGACCACCAAAGTTACGGGCCATCATCGGCGCAGAATGCTGTTTCCTTATTCACGAAATGAGTCATATGACCCAGTGCACCATCCAGGTAATGCAGGGAAAAAGCTTTCCCTTTCCTTCGCCACTGACCTCACATAGACAGACTTGCACAGGCAGGGACCTCAGCTTATTCACCGTGGGATCTGATGCATAAAATGAGAAAGTCAACTGCCTGACAGCATTTCTTGTGCTTTTCTTGCTGTGGTAAAGTGGGACAAAAAAGGTACAGGGCTTCTGTCGCAGTTGTGGCCATGTCAGTAATGTACTGCTCCAAAAAAAGCTGAAGAAAAAAAAAAAAGATTGCCTCTAGATTCCAGCACAATAGTTCACAGCAGAGGAGCAGCATTTATATAATAATAGTACAATACTGCATTTGACTATTAAAGTTATTCTGGCATTACGTACCACCAGCTGAGGTGAAAAGGGAGGGGTTTATTTATTGAAACAAACTTACAGCTAATGCACATCCATTTCCCCGGATACCAGTGTGAAAGGGTCAAATATCTTGGGTCAAAGTAGATGTGCAGTGGTGAAACCATCAGTTTGGAGGCGTTTTCGGGCAGAAAGTCTGTCCCAATACCTGATGTTTGTGAGCTCAATGTGATGTGAAAGTCTTCAAAATGGCACCCACTGCTCCCAAATAATGAAATGTGAATAACAGCACCTATGGGAAAGAGACCCAGAGACGAACACTAATGCCATCATTAACAAAGACAGAGTGAATTCCATGACAACAGGAGACACGCTCAGGTTCTTTTTCTCTCGGGGTGGGGAAAGCACTTCACCTTTGGCTCTTCATTTGAAGGACCTTTACTCAGTGAGCTTTAATGAGAGCTTCTGACACGGCCTCGGCAAAGGCTACAATACGAGCAAAATGACAGGGAGGGCAAACTCCCTCTGAATACGTGGGACTGGAATCAGGGCTCATATTCCTTTAAACGTCAGTAAATACGCTGGTGGGACCCGGCACAGTTCTCGATCACAGGGAACACTCTGCCCCGGACTCTGATCCAACACTCTGAGATCTGCTTATTTCCCATTTGAGAGAGAAGGAGATCACAGATGAGACAGACAGAACAGGCAGCTATCTCCTACTACTGTGTGCCCAAAGATCTAACCTTGTTGATGCAGAGCACTAATACTAACAGTGCATAAAATACATGCAGATCTTTTTCAGATTTTTTGTTCCTATAAAGACGCCACTGCATGGTAAAAGGACAGGCCCTACTGCAGAGTCCCATGCCTAAGAATGGTCATGATGAGTTCATGGCTTCTCTGCTGCATGTTTTGTGAAGAGTCATAGCATGAAGTGCAGTAGATTGAGTAGGTTCAGAGGGCTAAAGGTCCAGAGCCACTCATGTGGCAGTAGCCAGTCTCAACCTTGCTTATGTCAACCTCAGACCCCTGTGAGTGCAAAAACTTCAAACTGCTGCCCATGTCACTCCACCATTGATCTGTGTGGCACCAAGAGATAAAGCCACGTAACATGCCCACTGCACAAGCTTTACGCCACATCTCTTCCCTTTGTTATAGTCACATAATTCTAACCAGTTTCTTCAGACTGGCAATATTTTCTATACTGCTGCTTGAAGTCCAGAAGCAGGCATTTTCCTGCAGTTGACTGGTCACAGCACAGAAAAGAAAATACAACCAATTTTGCTCTTACCATTACCTGTGAAATCGTAAGTCAAACACAGAGGAAGCTACAACCCCTTTCAACGAGTGCAGACAGAAAAAAGAGTATGAAATAAACGACTTGCTTTTTACAGAAGTTCTAGGTACAGTACATCCATGGTCATCTCATCTCTCTAATTTCACTAAGTGTCCTAGTATAACACGCAGGGGAGGACAGAAGTGGGTCATCAGCAAAACCGTCATCACCATAACAACTCTGATGGAGAAGCGCGAGCCAGCATCAATTCATGCTGCCAAAACTCACGTGCATGCCTTGAAACGAGCACACAAGCAGTGTTTACAGTGGCGTTATCACATGAGACCATTCAAAGCAAATGTGTTCCTGTGCTCATAACTGTTGAGGGCACCTGAGGCTGTCATAAAATGGAGAGATATTAAGACAACGACAGGTTTGATAATATGAACACAATAACAGCCTAGAGTAACTCCACCACTTACCACATTAGTGCAGAGATTATTATTTTATTCCACAGAGTAGAAATATATTTGCCAAAATGTAATGGGCAACATTACCTTTGTGTGAGCTAATGTTTCGCCCGAAGAAATTCGTTTGAATATAGTCTGCTACTTCCATGTTTGTAAAAAAAACGTGCCCCAAGGTTATCGGCTTTTCTTTGGCGTTCATATGATTCACTACTATCTGTATGCAGGTTCAAACTGAACAAGAAAACTTACCAAGGTAAACAATTAAATAAAACACCACACCCACTACCCAGCCTGTGCTTGAAATTCGCTAATTATCTACCCAGCTGCTTTCCTGTCTTGACAGACAACGGCATAAATCAAACATCACACCCCAAGGGAGAGAAAGGAACGCATCACGACCAGATAGCACGACTTACAACATCAATAAAATTTTTTTTAAAAACTTAGAATCCCTGTGGCGTCTGCAACAGAACATCGTTGCATCTTGCAAAGCTGAACACACCCCCTTTTAGGCACGGCATCGATTCCGCTACTTGGCAACAATTAACAACTTCACGTTTGAGTTTAGCACAAAGAAAGCAACTTCGCAGCTCCCCCGTCCCCCAAACAAAAACAATAAGAGCGACGTAATGCCCAAAGTTTTCCATAACCGCACGGACCACAGGCTTTAAAACCCTCTCGTCTTACGAGAGTTTTCGTGAATAAACACTAATAGTACGCATTAGAAATTACATGCGATAGCACACGCACAGCAGACTACACTTTGAGGTTGAGCTCATGAGCAACAGTTTAGGCACCAGGGTCTGTGTTTCTGATTATCTTTATATCTCACCTTGTTTTACACACTTGAGCCGGACGGGGTCCTTGCAGTGTCTGATGACAGCCAACACATCCCTAATGGTCAGTCCGGCCACCGGCGTGTCGTTGACCTCCAGAAGGAGCTCGTCCTGGGACAGCTTGCCGCTCTGGCAGGCCACCTTGCCTTGCTTCACCTCCCCGAGATGGGGGAACTGCCCATTTTCGGCGCCTCCTTTCAGCTCGAACCCCAGCTCGCCTTCTTTATTCCTGCAAATGACAGTCTCGTGGACTTTGTTGGTCCAGTGGTTTTTCTTTTTCAGGGTCTTGGACATTGCTGTAAAACGATTATTACATGAGGGCTCTCATGCAATAAGTTCTCGGTCCACCCCTATGCTCCTGGTTTCGGCTCCTCTCGGGGAGATGCTTGAAATTTTCAGCAACGGTGGATGCCAGCGGTAGTATCCATGTCAGCTTGCCTCTACAGCAGCTGTCTGGAGCTGCGTTTCACCAGAGTGGAGGAGCAGCTTTACACACAGTTGCAGGCAAGTGACCCGGATGTGATGTCTGGAGGAGGAGAGACGCAGAAGGGCTCGGGATCTCGCCACAGAAGGGAGAAACGGAGGACAGATGAAGTGGCGGAATTTTCGCCGCGGCGTCCAGCGCAGCGCGGACGCCAAAGTGGCTACGTGCACGCGACTACCGCAGTACAAGGAGAAGGCTATCATCAAAACATTGGCTGCTGCCTATGCAATTCTGTGATTCGGTTATATATAATGCGTCTTCGAAACGGAGAACGTGGTAGCACGAAAGCCGACTAATTTGTTGAATGAATGCTTTGGTGCATGAGCTTTGAAATGAACGGGAGTCTATATGCACATAAACTTCCTCTCCCCTTCCTCTCCCTGCTAAAAATTATACGTGTGTGTGTTCGTTGAAGGCGATTAAGACACTAATGCATCCACCCGAACACATTTTGTTGGGATAGACAGCTGGGATCCTTTTGTTTCGAAGAAATACAATCACTTAGAAGTCCTGTATTGCTTGTTTAAACCTCGAATATTATGAAAACACGTGTTCTAATGAAGTCATGTTAACTGCTGCGATCAAAATGACACAATTCTTCCATAATAAACATCACATCGTAAACTCCCACGGCGTAAACCCCACGCTCCGAATGACTGCAGAGCAATTTGTCTGTATTATTTATTAATTGACACGTTATGACCAGCAGTGTCGCGCTCATTCAGTATTAAGTAGGCACCAAGTGAGATGTTAAAAGAGATGTCCCAAGAATGACAACATAAATATAAATCGCCAGCCAGCTTCACACACACTCCGGCATAATGGCAGGCTGTAACACATCACACACAGAGGGGATAAGCGTTACCGCACTCATTAGAGATTCACGCAGTGTCATTTGCTGGTGTTTTATTTAGACTTCAGGGCCCCGTGAATTGGCTGCATGTATTATTCATCTTGTTGTGTTTTCCCTGCAGTGTAAATGTGGTTTGCGCGTGCTGGGGGAAGGGGCATCAGAATGCTGGACCTGACCAGAACGCTGATTTTAATTGAAGCGCTCGATAAAGCACTTTGGGTCCGTAAAATTAAATGTCCCGTCCCCAGCACGTAGAACCACACGAGCATACATTTTTGATCGTTCCCTCGGGGGGATGCGATTCCAGCTTTTTCAACTTGAATGCGTCACAATGGAGGACCCTGTAATTCAACTGTCAAGCAGTATCACAGATTTAACATGCCACTTCTACCAAAGACAGGGCTTATTTGCCACCACATGGATGTGTGTTATTTTAGAGGTCTGCCCTGATGCCAGAGGGTTGTGGGGTTGAGTCCCAAGCCACGACATGCAATAGACTAAGAGGTAATACCCTGTGTTTGGGACTGTGGTGTGGTAGAGATGGATGTGTGAACAAACAGCCCTGGAGTCACTTGGCACCTGTCAGTGGCAGCTGTGTGTTCAGACCAGCACAGCATGTCTGGAGGGGTTTGTGATCTGGATCAGAACACTACCTGGGCTCCTGAGTCTTCAGGAGTCAGCATACCAGATCCAGGTGCAGACAGAGGACAGCAATCAGACCCGGGTGCAGCTGGATCACCTCTACGTGGGCCCTTCCCTGGCCAGCTGTAAGATAAACTTCTGGAAACACAGCTGTTATTTGGGCTGTATGATATGACCATGCTACAAACTAACATACAACTGGTGCTGGTGGACACATCCAGACACGTTCAGCATGCATAATCAGGGAAAGTGACAGATGGATGTCAACCATGGCTCTGACGGTGCATTCACATCTAAAGAGGTGCAACCGCAGTTTGTGTCTGTTCCTTTCCAACACTGAGTGCCTGGCGTTGAATAAAACAATCAGAGATTAACTCTAATGAAATAATGCAGATTACAGAGGGATATCCCGGTGTAGATCCAAAAGCAAATATGATGAAAAATTGGATAGTGTTTAATCCCGGGGTGGATAATCAAGGCGGATTAGGGGATTACCACGTATTGGCCGGGACAGAGAGGAGGCACGGGGCCTAACACCAGCTCAGCTATCCAGCCCTCAGAGGAGCAGGAACAGATAAAATCAGATTTCACAAAAATCCCGCACTCACACACCAGAGCCTGCAGTCACCACCTCATCATGGTCTCTTCCTTTGTAAACAAATCAGCATGTTTCCACCAATGTTGAGCACACTCCACTGCCGTATAGAACCCTAATTATTATATCAACTACCAGTTTTTGCTTCATTTCATAGCTACACTGCAGGGCACTTGAGTTTTTAATGTAAGTGGAGCTTGGAATGAATCTACTGGTGTCTGTTCAAGTATTTATGCATATAGCTTTTCAGGCATACTTAGAAGGGGGTTTTCTGTCTAAGATTGAAAGAGAGCACCGCATGAATTGTTCTTACAGGGCACTTTTATGAATCCTTGGTACCTCCATTCAGACTCTCCCCGGGTTCATTTTATGCAGAGTCACTGCAGGTGCCTTTGAAAAGCAGGTCACTGATTTCGGCTCCCTTACATAGTGAGAGGATCTCTGTTCTACAGTTTAGGGGTGGGATGAACACCGACAGAAACCAAACTCGGAGGGGAGTGTTTTAACAAGGATGGGAATTGATTCAGAGGAGTGTTTTAATTTAGAGAGGACTAAACTGAGTGGAGTGCGAACAGGGAGAGTAATTCACTAAGTGGAGTGCTTTAAATAGGAGAGGAATTCACAGAGTGGTTTAACATGGAGAGGAATTCGCAAAGTGCTTTAACCAGGTGGGTTATTCACAGAGTGCTTTAATTAGGAGGGTAATTCACAGAGTGCTTTAACATGCAGAGGAATTCACAGAGTGCTTATATAGGGAGAGGAATTCGTAGAGAGTAGTAGACCCAGTTCTGAGTGGGTGGGAACTCAGGTCATGTGGGATGACATGGAGAGGTTTATTGGAGATGTTTAGTGTCATGTCATGTCAGAGTCCTGTCATGTTTAGTGTCATGTCAGGGATAATGGACTACAGGATACTCATGGTAAGAAATTCACCATAAAGGGCAGGTATTATCAGACAATAAATGCATACCAAATAGGCTATAGTGGTTGCTAATATTGGTATTCTGCGGTTTTGTGTCATCTGCTGACAAACCTTTGTGTAAAATTATGTTGTTGTGCCGCAGTGATCCAGGACATAACACAACCCCCTTGTTGCATACAATCCTGACACAAATACCGTCAAAGATTGCTTTTTATCCTAGTAGTTGTTGCACAATTCAGTATAGAGTTCTCCATTCATCTCAGAGTGGACACAAGGACAAACTGTGAAAAGAATTCCATTGTCTAATCTAATGCCTCAGGACAATATTACACATGTAACACCTCAGGAATTTGCACGCACAAAGCAAAAAGAAGAACATTTTGAGCGGCCTATTTTCTTTTCGCACAGGTCTGCCTCTCTGTGTGGCAATTTGTTGCGATTTTGTGGGGGTAGTCAGACGGCAGCTGTGAACACATCGGCCGATACAATGATACACAATGATGTTGCCTTTGGGACCTTTGAGTGTCGCTCTGCAACACAATGTTAGCATTTGTGCCTGGAGCCGCATCGGGGAGGTTTCGCGTGGCTCGTACATACACATGAAGTGGCCAGATGCTTTCAATCACATTTTCACAGCACTGAGGCTTAGTGACAATGGCCGTGCTGTGTCATTACAGCTGAGTGTGGTCACTGTAGCTTGAAAAAGCAACATACGTCTGGCTAATCTTTTGGCAGCTAAAGTTTGCAACACTTCAACAGAATGGAGGGGAAAAAAAAAACAGACTGAATGAACAGAGCGTGTTTTGCGCAGTCATTCGATGAGGCGTAGGCATAATAGATGGGCCATCTGTGAGCGTGGTGCGAGCCGTGTTTATTTTGTCGCCATCTGTTTGTCCTCGCCGCCCGAAAAAAAAAAAAAAACGTTTTCCACGTTATCCAGCTCGCCCAAAGAGTTTGGAAGATCTAAAATGGGCTTTGTGCTGCTGGGGCCTGCCAAAACCGAACATTTTACCGGGGAATCTGCAAGACTTGCGACGGCGGAGGCCAGCGCGGATCCTCCGCCATGCTAATTAAGAGCCGGTCCCCAGACTGGGATGATTCATTCTCAGAACAACATTTAAGCGTGTCACTTCCTGTGTTGTGTGCCAATGGAGAGCTCGCATTCCTTCTACATAAGACATCACCCAGAGTTAATTCATGAATTTGTGCATTGGCAAAGCGGAATGTGAGCATATCTGCAATGTACAGCATATATAGTATAGAGTGAATGCACACAATGGACATGACGTTTTTTAACTCTTGGGAGCTTCATGTGTGGACTTTGGTTTAAAAATAGATTATCCTTATGGAGGCGGGCACACAGAGAGTAAATAACCTTTTGACTCAGAAATTGGAGTTCAGCACTACAGTAAATAAAGCTTTTGCAAACACAATACTGATCCAAGTGTTTGCACTGTTTGCACAGTATAGAGTGAATGTGGATTGATACTGTCAGCAGTACATAGTTCCCCTCTGTATACCCCAGTGATGTGAGCCATAGGATCTTTCATGACAGCAGTAAGTCTGCCTCCAGCACAGTGTCCCCATCACTGCACTGGGGCATTGGCTTTGCACTTGGTGAAGAGGGAAGACTGCTCACGACTGGCACACCAACACCACACCCAGCAGCAGTCTCCCTTCCAAGTGTAAGCCAGGCTCCTTCTCAGCCACCGGGCGGGAGGAAGTTACAGGATGGTTTAGCTGTTGGCATAAAGTACCAGCATTCATTATGAAACATCCTTTTTCACAGTTGCTGTGGAGACGTAGATCAGCCAGTCGACATGCTGCATGAGCAACTTTGTGTAAAACAGTGAACTGGAAGCAACCCCCTCCCACTTCCTCCCCCCTCAGCCCATCTGAAGAGCAACCGGAGGATATATTTAGGGCTTTTACAGTGAGTGACTGAGCTGAAATCACAGATTAGAAAAGCTGCTACACTCAAGACACTCTTTGCGCCCGGACATGATGGCAGACGTGTTTCTTCCTGTGCGCTGGCTGATATGTTCGCTCTGACGCACCCGGTGTCTACCTTTTGCTTTTCACTCTTTTTTTTGTTTATTTTTGACACCTTTGTCGGAGAGAAAAGGACTGTGTGGTGCTGCTGTTGTAAGGACAGGTTGTTGTCTGATGCCATCCCGAGGGGATCTCATCCCTGCCCTGTAATGACGTCATAGAGGGCTTTCATTCCTGCTATGTGATGTCATCATAAAGGGCTTTCATTCCTGCCACGCGATGACATCAGAAATGTATTCATTCTTCCTATTTTATGACATCATAACAAGAGGTCATTACCACAGTAGGGAGCTTTTCTGCAGCCACTGATACCTCAGAGTCCCCCATTGGAACATAGTGGGCACATCATTGCACCATTAATACCTGTGGTATGCTAATGAGCTTAAAGAGTTGCTTTACCTCAGGACACATGTAATCACGCATACTGGATACAAATAACACAGAAAATGCTCACAGGTCTTACTTTACAATGTATTTTTTGATTATATTATCAAATAAAGCTGTGCCAGTACAATAAAGAGGACAATAATGGGTTCCACCTTTTCCTGTTTTATACTCTGAAGGATCCTACTGGCAGATGAACCATTATTCTTTACATGCAGTGAAGCTGCACTCCCCCACACTGGAGCTCAGTCAGACAGCAGCGCGCAGGCAGCTGGGGCAGTGAGACGGCCCTCTCGTTTGTTGGGTTCAGACGGGTTCTTTTCAGGACAAAATCTCCAGCTCGTTCCCCGTGAAGCTTTGCGGCAGCTTGACGGCGACTCTCTCTCTCTCGCTCCCTGTGACTGATCTGTCCCTTTCCCAGAATCCTCCTCTGCTCATCTTGCACATCGAGACGATTCCACGGACCTGCTCTGTGTTTTTCCATCTGAGTCCTGAGACTTGAAATCACTTAACTGTCATGCAGTGTTCCCTGTTGCTTTGAGTACACACGACACATTCCCTCCTGTGGCATGTGCAAATGCACACTATGGGTCCTGTTCTCTGCTGCTGCGTGTACCAGCACCACTGTGCTACTCCCATTCCCTGTTACTTTGAGTGTTAACAGAACATACCACTGGTATTCCCCACTGCTTTGTGTGTGACTACAGCGTTTCATTAATTACACCCTCAAATCTCTCTGTGTCATGTCATGTCACACTCAAACTCTGCTTGGCTATAATACTCTGCTGGCGTTAATGCAATAAAATGTATTCCAGCGGAGAGCTGCTTGTACTGAAAATGTCGGTGCCATTGTAAGTGAGTTGGCCCTGTGTCTCTTGCTGCTTCAGATGGCGTAAAACATGCAGAGAAGTGGCCGTGCCTGACCTCCAGTTCGGCCATCGCCTTACCACTTACCTCCTCTGTGCCTTGTCATGTCGAACAGGGATCGTGAATTCTTAATGTTATTTGCTTTGGCCTTTACGACGGCACTCTCTGCCAAAGCTCGAATTGCTCCCGCAATGTTAGGCCGAGGCTGCATGACGTCACCGCTGCGGCGCTCTGGAAACGTTGTGCAATAGCTGTGCAATAGCTGCCCTGAGACGGCGCCGTTAGGAGCACAGCAAGCCCGTCAAGAGCGAGCTGAGAGCTCAGGAAGTCTGTCACTTTGCTGCTCCGGCTTAGAACCCGCAAAGTCACATTTTTTGGTACAAGAGAATGCAAGAAGGATGCACTGAATGAAGGCGCCACACCTTTGGAGACAGTGCATTCAGTGTGGCTCTCCGCAGAGCACACACAAGAATCTGAAAATGTTTTTTTAAAACCCTTCTCTTTGTAAGTGTGCACATTCTTATTGTTTTTCTCTTTTCTGCTGTTAGCTGAATAAAGGCTCATTTCAACACATAGTTTTAATTCTTGGTTCAATAGTTGAACTATTTATCTTTCATGATTTCATGATTGTCCTTTGTTCTTCGCCTTGTCTTTTAAGTAATGTTGATGTCATATGTGACCATCCGTTTGTCTTCAACAATGACATTGTGTCTAGATATGCAGGTTCCTTTTCTTCATCATCATCATGTTCTTTTTTTCCTTTTTTCTTCTTCCTCTTCTTCATATTGTTTTCATCATAATACTCAAGGACAGGTATATTAAAATTCTGTCCTTATCCTCCTATTTCTTATGGAATTCTGTTTTGAATTCCGTATCTGTGATTATGCTGCCTACAGTGCAATGCAGAACCAATCCCTGAGAGGAGTGAATGAAATTCTATTCTTGAATGTGATGCACAAAAATCTGTGTGAAAAGAAAAGGCCACAGCTTTTAAAGATGTTTTTTTGGGCAGGAGCTCTTATTCTGTTACAGGCTTCTGCCACTTTTTCATTTCTTCAGTTGTTTCAGTCTTTCCATTTTTTTTTCTTTTTTGTTTGAATATGTGACATCTGACATGACAACGTCTCACTTTGCAGTCACCGTAAGTCATTGTCAGATTAATTTTCACCCGTGCTCCATCAGATAATTTGATTATCTGTTTGTGATTTCTCATCTACGGGAACATACCGCACAAGTCAGTCACCCTTGTTCAATAAATATTTTCTTTGCCAAGATTAGATTTGTTCAGATGACCCAGATATTAAATCATGTTTTTCCTCTCTGAATATTTTGTGATTGAGGGGCCCTGTTTTGGCTCAACAGTGACCCCTGCTGTACAGTGGCTCACTCTATCGCTGACTGAGTTTCTGAGTCTGTGGCAGAAGGTGATGGGGTAATCAGTATCAGGGGTGCCGGCAGCACGGGGGGCGCAGAGTGTTCTCCTCTCTTCCTCTCAGTTATTCATGGTGCCGCACTCTGGCTGTGCTCTCCACTGTGTGTCACTGTATCTGACTGTTCTCTGCAAGATCTCAGTGTGCCTGTGCTCTCATCTTTGGTTGTTCTCCTGTCTGACTGTCTCTGAGGATGTTCTCTTCTCTGTTTCACCGTGTCTCTGTTCTCCACTGTGTCTCAGCATCACCATTTGACACTGTTCTCTTCTTGGTGTCTGTGTGTCTGTGTTCACCTCTCTGTCTCACTGTCAGTGTTCATCTCTCTGTTTCACTGTGTCTCTGCTCTCCATTATGTCTCAATATCACTGTTCTCTTTTCTTTTTGTGTGACCATATTCTCCATTCTCTCTAACTGTGTGTGTGCCCCTGTTCTAGACTGTGATCTCCTTTCTATCTCACTTTTTGATACATTCTCTCCTGTCTCAGTGTGTCTGTGTTCTTCCCTCTGTCTCACAGTGTCTGTGACTGTTCTCCCCTTATTCTCCTTATAGCTCTATCTGCAACTGCCTGAGATTCTTTCTGTATATGTGACAGTCTCACTGTCTTCCCTAGCTGACTCTGCCTGGCTGACTGGCAGGCTGCGACACACCACAGATACGCACCATAGATAGACAGATCGACTAGCCCCGCCCTCACCCTACCCCTGACCAATCTGAGGAGGAGGCTGACAGTGAGGCGGGGTCAACGCTCGGAGGTTTGTGTCTGACAGTGCTCCGTTGCGCGGAACGTGTGAGGAATAATTGCTGAGGCTCCACAATGGCGAGGAAGATTTAAAGCCTCTTCCTGGGGGCCATGCCATCGACTGTCAGTCACGGTGATAAGAGCAGCTGCCTTTGGCTTCTGTCATTGGCACACATCACCCGCCTGTCACAGGCCTTCACACATCCCTCACCGAATAATCTGCTCGCGTTCAACGGGTCTGTGATACAGCACATTCACTCGGAAAGTAATTAAAATATCTACTCCACAGCATGAATGCTGGGGCTGACAAGATTGCTACCATTATGAATATTTATCCTGAAGATGTAAGATCAAAGGCATCCTAATGAACAGGGAAGAGGATTCACACAGAACTGGAGATCAGCTGTAAATAGGTTTGTGAGAGAGTCTCATGCTCTGCAGTGTATTTGTGCTTATGAATTGCTAAACTGCTGCTTTTAAAATACACTGGGAGAGCAGAGTCAGTACAGAGTGGTGAGACTCACCTCTGGGCCTAAAGGGCTATGGGTTACATAACTCATATTGGGCCGCTTATACACTCACAACAAAGGAGACTTTTAATTGGTTAAACTGCTTCTATCAAGAAGGCCTTGAAATGAATATTTAATTGAAGTACAGACCCGACTAAACACTCTGCTCCCTAAGGACCAAGGGGCCTATTATCATGTTCCTCCATTTCAGAAGGGTCATTTACTTTGATTTTACTTGCACTGACACAACATGGAGCAGAAGGGGGTTGAGTTTTAGATGATTCTTTAAGGGCCTTAAAGAATAGAGTAAGGTAGAGTGCTACTCTATCTGTGTGCTGTACACGTGGGCTCAGTGGTCAACCAGCAGCAGCAGCAGTGAGCTCACATCTAACTAATCTGTACTGTGGGGTGGGTGGAAGGACCCCAGCTGATGGTTAACTTGAGCCGCTCTCAGCAGCCGTTTTCCCTCTCCTGACTTCCATCTGATGTTCTAAACTGGACAGAGGGACAGGTAATGAGGGGTGACCCTCAGTACCACCCCAACACAGCCGAGTCCATGCTGTATGGAAGGCAACATTATTTTATCTAATTGCACTGCAACACTGTTTTACAAGATTAATGACATATTTTATGTGCACAATACATTCTTTGGTGCATAATCTATTAACACAGTCCTATTATCTCTTCAGTGAAAGGTTTAGAGTGTATGATACATGGAGCGCATTCTGCCTGTTCTACAGAGGCATGGCAAAGTGACAGATAAATGTAAGAGCAGGTTTACTGCAGGTCCACACCACACAGCAAGATATGCAATAAACTCAGAGAGCTAAAAACCCAGGCTGCCAGCTAAGATAATTAATCACACCATTATCGTAGTTGCAGCGGGTGATGCCACCATCTACAGAGGTGCTTACTCATGGCTCTGATCCTTTACTCACCCTGCCAGGACGGTATAGGTTCCGGTTCCAAGGTCACTCAGATAAGGGTGGTGGGTCTGAGCTCACTCCAGATTACTACATGTGGTGTACAGGAACTCACAATGCACCCTTGGAGGAGTCAAGAGCATTCTTAAACATAGATGCATTATAAACATCTCCTAAAGATTTCATCCTATCTCTTCTCCTTTGGCTAGTTCTAGGAGGGAATGTGTATGACATGAACATACCAGTAGTTTGGGCCCTACAGATCGTTCACCACTGAATGCTGTTACTGCAGAAAGAGAATGCCTAGAATAGCTCTGCTTACTAAAAGCAACGCTCAAATGCATGCAAAAGCTGAGTGCCTCTGCCAGATAAAATCTAACGGGAATCGGTTCAAATTCAATTGATTTTTAATCTATTTTAAAAAGTGCTGTGAATTTAAAACATTAGGTAGCTGTCCCTCGTGTGCAGATTGATTGAGGGTACAAACATCTTTTGCAAATCAGGCAGAACTTTTTTGATCAAACTAGTGATTCTGTATCTACGGCGCCACTGCCACACTGGTGTCCACTCTGTAAAAACCCCCACTCTGTAATAAAGGAAACATCCGTGCCTAATGCCATGCAGACGGATTGCTTTCTACTCTGCAAATGACGGCCTTCAAAAGCTCCTGCGCTAATTCCCCCAGCGTCGGGGCTCTTGACTGAGCAAAGCAGGGAGCTGTTTATTCTTTCCCTTTGAAAACAGAAATCAAATTTCCAAATTAAAATGCACCCTGGCCCGCGGCCTGCCAGGAAATCTCAGAGAGCCGCTTCCTGATTGCCCTCTCGCAACGAAAAAGGGAGCGCGGTCGAAACAATCAAAAGACGCGAATTCCCCCAGCCCAAACAGAGAGAGAGAGAAAGAGAGAAGGTGTGTTGCAGGAGACAGACGTAAGAACTTTGAGTTTTCCTCTGCAGCGCATATTGCTGGGAAAAAATCATGATCGAGTCTCTTCAGAGCACAGGAGTCCCCCACTGGGCCTCATTAAGGGGACTGAATGTATACATCGCTAAGGAAGCGCTTTCGTCCCTCTGTGCAGCTCGGATCGTGTTTCCCATTAAGTAACAGCCTCGAAGCGATCGGGACAACTCGGGCGTCCCCGAGGGGAAACTTACACAGCGGCCGCCCCGTAACGCACAAAAGCTCAGCTCACGCCGCCGCGTTGTCAGTTACAAGGGCGAGAGGTGTCAGCTCATAATAGCCTCGCTTCGCTGGGTCCTTATCTGGAGTGAGGCTGGTGGGGCACTGCAGGAATCTTCTCCTTAAGCAGTTTGTGTGGACAAATGACTTTTATCCATGTCTGCTCTGCCTGAGTGACTGTAATGAAGAAATATGGGCAGAAATGCATCTCTATAGCTCAGGGGTGTGAATTAGCGCAGAACTGGAGAACAGGGTGCTCATACATCTGATAGCGGGAACTAGATCTCTGTCCTCCCCTTTAAACTGTTATTTTTGTCAGCGTTAGCCCCAGACATATCAGCCTGTGACATCACAGATCAGGCATAGATCAGAATCACATTTGAATTCGCTGCCAGCACAATACATTGGTCATGATATTTCAGACAGAGGAGGTCTCTGGCAGCGTCTGCTCTCTGAGAGGCTGAGTATCTGCCCCTTGTTAGACGGTCTCACGGCGGTTTGCTTTTGGCCCCGGCATGCGGAGACGCGGTGGAGATTAGGCGCACATCTTTTCAAGTGTCTCGCTTTGGCGGCGCGATCAATTAGAATCAAATTACGGTGCCGCTCAAGGCTACCAGCCAGGCTGTGATGGGGCTCTGATTTACCACTGCAATGAGGGAGCGGTGCGGGACAGAGAGAACACAGGGCCAGCAGTGAGTAAGCATACGCGTGCAGATACACCCACCCACCCACCACACACACACACACACACACACACACACAAACCTGCTTGCATGAACACATACATGGATACACACACTCACATAGTACACACAGGTCACACACTCATGTGCAGATATGCACACACACACACGCAACTGCAAAAACTCATATGGTTGCACACACCTACCTGCAAACACATATGTGTGCGCACACCTACCTGTGCATACATGCATACTAACATGCAAATACACATATACTATACAAACACATAGACGCTGCATACGTACATACCTACACCTGCTCGCATGCACACACATGCAGGGACACACACACAGGCATATACAGTAAAAAATCATGCACCTGCAGATTCTCTCTCACACACATATAGACACATGCACACACATGTGAACATCCGAACACACAAGCACAGACAAGCACAGACACCTACGCAATCTTGGGATCAATGTACACACACCCTGAACAGCACTCCCAGAGAGTGTTAGAGAAAGATCTCATCATTCATATTACAAGAGAACAAAGTCCTTCATCAGTGGGTATTACTTTTCATTAATACAAGATGATTATGCTCATATTTCATCTCTACATCACATCCTCTTCAAGCCCGGGCCACGTTTCTTACATTAAAGCGCGACTCCTCATAACATTATGATGATGAACGAGGAAGGACTTCAAAACTCCACCGCGTGCGTTTTGCCGTTGCTCTGAAAAACTGTTTGGATCCCGCTGCATATTGCAAGCAGGACATAAAATAAACGAAGAAGATATGTGAAATGAGTTTGAACAAACACCGTCTGTAATTGATTTTTCACACAGTCTAGAAGAGCCGGGTAAACAATGGGCCTACATTCTCAATGCAATTAAAATTCAGACAGAATAAAATGAATGGGTTTTGAGTGCCGCAACAACATACGTAACTGTAGTCATTTTCGCTCCACTAAGTTTTTAAAAAGGCTGCGTCTCGACAGACGCTTAGCATATAAATAAACCTGGGAATGACCGTGTAATAACTGGAGAATCCCCGCTGTTTGCAGACACAGGGTGCGGCAGCGACTCGGCGAAGCGCGGGTTTACTTCACTCAACGGAAAATTTAGAAGAAAATCCCAACGAGAACCATAAACTCGCCGCAGTCGACAATCATGGTTATAGTGATATATCGCAGAATGTCTGAGGTCTTTTGCAACGTTCTGCATAAAAAAGCGCAGATTATGCGTCATGTGCGTTTGAATTGCAAGGAGATTGCCAACCATGACATCCCTTTAATTGGCTTTCTGAATTTTACATTTGTTATAAAAGTGTTCAGTATAAAAAGGGGAAAAAAAGTTCAGTACAAGTGTTCACAACATTGGCATTCCAGGCCCGGCTCTTGTCTTTCACATCAAACGACAGCAATCACTCCGCTGATTTGCCGTTTTTAACAGTCTCGCTCTACCCTCTGGCAACGTTTTGCACCAGAGAACGACGCCACCTGTGAACCAATTCGCCTTTTGAAATTTACCCCCCCGTAGACCGGTGTGCTGCGTTTGGGTAGGGAAGAGATCTGTTTTGAGTTGACATCATGACTTTGATAGAAAGGTCCCTTTCTTAACTTTATCCGTCAGAATGCCAGGAATCCACTGACCCAGTTAACTTTTGGAAAGAATCTGCAGATGGTTTTGTCCATGTACGTCCCTGCCCTATGTAGAGGCATGGCGTGAAACAGGATATTTACGTTCTGCCAATCTACATGCAGACTGTGGAATTAAATATGTGCACAGCATCGAGGACACAGCCAATTGCCCTGCTTGTGCTTACTGCGGCCGGGTGTGAAATGGGAAAAATAACTTGATGCATTAATGATCATGAGTTGTGGAGGCCGCAGTACCACCTGCTGGTGGAGTATATGAAGTGCATACAATGTCCATGCCGTTAAATTACTTTAACAAAATGTGACCTGTGAGCATTATCAAAATGACAGACAGGGGGAAAAAAAAGAAATTAAGAGATGGGCAAAGCACAAATGTGCCCCAGTCAGGCCCCTAACACAATGTGCTCTTCAGACGGAGGATTCATATTACCATGGCTGGAGACAGATCTAGAGCACTCTGGTGACTCATACAAACTTAGTCAAGGGAGCGGAGACACTAATGAGGAAATTCATCCACATATGTCTAAAGAGGCATTAGGACATGATATTGTATAACTTGGTGCATGGCCCTGAAGCAGTCCACCAAACCAAAATAGTTACGTTGAATGTTAACCGTTTGAAGCAGTTTTTGAAGAAGTAGTTTTCTGTTAGTCTCTGCTGGCAGAAGTTTCCTTTGAGAGGGGCTGAATGGTGATAACATCTATACAGAAGCGTTCTGAGCTCAGCATCTACCTAAACGGCAAACAGGTGCAGCATGTGCATCGTGGTAAGTGTGGTTGGAAAAATAAACTGCCAAAACATGAGAGACAGGAGACGCAGTTGAGGGGATTGAGTGCTGTCACGTACACAACTCAGAGCAGAAAGTTTTCAGGTACTTTAAATTTACTTTATATCTACAGCTGTTTATAGAATACAGTTAATTATGCAATTTATTGTTTGGTATAATAACTGAAAGCATCACAGTTCAAGCTTTTCCGTGAAAATAACCATCAAGTTAATGGTCATTTGGGTCCTACCTTTACTAAACAAAGACACATGTCATGAATCACAACTAAAGGTTAAAAATAAACTTCACCAGAATGGATACAATGTGTCAGCTTGTAAAACAGCTTACAGATGATTGGATAACAAACATGAGTGACAGACCTCAAGCTAAAAGCAGATTTATCATCAGACAGATGTTTACATGTCATGTAAATCTCTCCTTGAAACATCATGACCAGAGCTTGGCACACGTGATAATATTAATGTATTCTTAGGACTGAAAGATTATTGGCTGAAGTACATACAAGGGTGGGTGATGAGGGCCAATCGCATGCACTTCTTAGAATCGTGGAGGGCATCCTTCCCCACACTACAACATATGAGTAATACAGTGGGGGAGCTTCTTTGGGGAGCAACCATCCTGAGCAACTCCTGTTTAGCAGACAAGACTGATTGCTGGTTGGGAGGACATATCCAGGTGAGACAACTTGAGACTACTTCCCAAACAGTGAGAGTGTTACTTTGATTGGATGCCTGTAGTTTGTGATTAAGTGGATTAAATTATTAGGTGGTGCTACACAGTACAAAGGACACAGTGTAAACAGATGTTTTACAATGTGCTTTTGATGAGATGTGAAGCCAAGGTGCATAAATCAGTAATTGCGAACGGTAGCTTTCGGTGTAGTTAGCTGCTGAAGTGACTCATATGTTCTCCACTAAACCCATATTTAACATGAGGGGTTTCCCCAAAGATTTAAGTACTCAGCTTCTGCTCGGACTCAGAATACAGCCTCAAGTGTGAAAAATGTGTGGGGAGTCACACAAAAAGGCCTCGTGGCTTTCCCGTGAACCTGTAACAGGCACGGACCGCAAGCGCAGGACACCTCTTTAATTCGCAAGCCGTCACACGCTGTGATGGTGCGCGTCCCGGTTCGCGCGGCGCCGAATGAGTCCCAGCGGGGCCCCGGTCCGCCCCCAGCGCATTCCAAACGCCCGGGACGACTCTTCCGTCTCTGCCGCCCAGACGCCGAGAGATGCTTTATTGCTTGGACGGCAAGTCGGTGACACTTCCCCCGCACCTCCTTCATCTGCTTGTTCTGTTTCACCTCTCTCTCTCTCTCTCTCCCTCTCTATCTATCCCTTACACCTGCCTGCTCTGCTCACCCTCCCTCTGTCTGTTTTCTGTTTTTCCACTTCAGCCTGAGAGACACACAGAGGAAATGGGACAGAAAAGCAGACAGAATAGTGAAACAGAGACAATAAGAGACAGATGCAGGAGACAGGAAAGAAATTAATAAGAGAAAAGAAGGGAGAGAGTGAAACATTCATCTCATTTTTTGTGCAAACATGCATATATTAATTCAGTATTTTAAAATCTAATAATCATCTTCATTGCGTGTTATTTCAGAAGTACCCATTTATTTTATGTGTTTAAAGCTTTGTGTCTGGCAATATGCACAGAACTGAAAGGCAGACAGAGAGAGAGAAACTGAGGGAGAGAACAGAACAGACAGATAGAACCTTAGGGGGTGAACTTTAGAGCAGATGGAACTGCTGGAGGTATGAAAATTTAGAGAGACAGGGAAGGGATTGTCCTTGCCCCACACACAAGGAAAAAGTCACAGGTGCACCATGGAACTACAATGTACACATTTTACTTTCATTTATGTATATTGGGTGAAAACTTTTTTTTTTTTTTTTTTTTTTTTTAAAAGAAGTTGGTGAAATTAGACAGTATCTTTATGGAAATACTGCCTGCTGCGCCCTTTTGGTACATTAACATCAGCATCCTGTTTGCATCACAGTGTAATGTATTTGTATACAGGGATGTAATCGCTCTGTATGCGTGCCAATGTCTGACGTGGTGGCAGGGGCAGGATAACTATCACCCTTGAATTCAGGGAAAATGATTTCTTCATGGTTCCCGAAGATGAGTCTGGTGCGGCTCCAGACGCAGCGGGTCAGAGAAACAATTTCAGCACAGGAGCTGGAAATGTCAACAAATTCCCCCGGGGAGCAAAGGTGACAGGAAACGTGTCCCAGAAACGCCCTCGAAGCTGATTCTCCTCGCTTGACTTCATAAACATTTTTCCTTCTAATTGTGGCATTTGTGTGTGCCTTTTTGAAGCTGGTGTCTTTCACAAAACAATTTCTGATTGGTGGTCAAAACAAACAGTTTAATATGCATGAAAGTGGATGTGTTGATAAACTGTTAGACAGATGATGGGCAGGCAGACAGATGAGACCACTGAAGAGAGAGGATGGCTGAGAAGAGTTCGCTTAAACATCTCTATTTGTTTCATTGCAGGCACGATGACAGATTTCCTTCATTTTACCCTCTCTCTACAAAGGCTTGTAGCATAGGTTTAAGGCTCTGGGAGACAAATTTGTTGGTCTAGCAACAAAAATTAGGAACAGATCTCTGCTTTTCTGGGAGCTGTAGCAGGTTACAATTACATCTAATACACAGGAAATATTGCACAATGTTGTGAAATATTATCACAAACCATGAGCACAAGTTTAATCGACTGCCTGTGATGGCGTGTATCCAAGAGTAGGAGAGATTATTTATAAAACCACTATCAAAAATCTTTATGCAACCTCCAGAAACTGGAGAGAGGGGGATTGCATTGATCCAGGAAATCACAGGCCAGTTACTTTCATGTGTATCTCATGTAACATTTTGGAATCCATCTTAAATAACCTCAGTGTAGTGACTGCAGTAGAAAGGCCATTCATAGAGAGATTGCAGCAGAGAATAAACCCAGTGTAGTGTGATTGTAGCATAGAGTAACCTCGGTGTAGAGGGACTGTAGCAGAGAGTAACCCCATTGTAGAGAGGATGGCAGAGAGTAACCTCGGTGTAGAGAAAATGTAGTAAAGAGTAACCTCAGCATAGAAGGACTATAGCAGAGAGTAACCTCAGTGTAGAGAGACTGTAGCACAGAGCATCCTCAGTGTAGAAGGACTGTAGCAGAGAGTCACCTCAGTGTAGAGAGAATGTAGCAGAGAGTGAGCTCACTATAGCATGACTGGGTGAGGAACCGTCTCAGTGGTTAGAATTCCTCACTTGGCCTGTGTCTGTCTCACGGGGAGACGCAGAGAGGATGACAGATCTCTTTCCCCTTGAGTCAGAGCTCTGTTCCCACACCGCACTGATAACACAGGCACAGCTAATTAATTACCGCCTAGATTCATTGTCACAGTAAACATTAATTACGGTCTTATTCTCCACTTGTGCGTGGGAGGCTCGAGAGTACAATGCGAAGCAATCAGGGAGGTAGACAGATGTCCGGACAGTGATCTCATTGGCTGCGCTTAAATTGTTTTAACCCCATGTTGACCTAAATCCTCCATTGCAGTGAACAGAAATGGGAAGTGGGAAGACTCCCAGAGCAAGGTCTCCCCATGGTGGAGGAAGAGGATGCTGAGGATGATGATGGGCTGTCCCTCCTGATTGCACAGCTCTGGGTGAGAGGCTGATCCTATTCTACTTCTGATTATAATTATTCTACCTCTATTCTCGATGCTCATCCCATTTGAACATTACTTATATCTCACGCGTGGCTGGTTCTTAAATGGGACAATTGATTGGGTGAGCATCACTCAAGTGTATAGTGGTAATGTCTCCACACGGTTTTATTTACACTCTTTTTCCACACCCAAGAAAAGCTGCAAACAGCTGAAGGCCAAAGTAGTGAGGGGCAGTGGGATCAAGGTTCTTGGCATAATTCCATTTAGAGAAAGAAAATGCACTCACCCCCAAGAAAAGCTGCAAACAGCTGAAAAACTGTATGTGGCTGCAGTATTTTCATCACTGAGCTGACGTCTGTAATGTATATTCAATGAATGGACTCATTTCCTTGGCTTCGCCTGATATTTGCTGCAGCTGGCTGCACTGAAATGTTCATTTGACGTGCGCTCCGATCAGAATGCGAACGCAGCCCTCCCCTCTGTGCCTCACACATAGCAATCAGTGATATCAATATGCAGTGAGAGTAAAAAGGTGAATTTCTGACTCCTGATTTTTGTGAGCACATTACCCTGATGAAAACTCCCGCACAAAGGGAGACAGGACAGGCAGCTGGGGGTTATCTCCTTGAACCACCGCTAAGTACAATAAAGACGATTACAGAGTTTGTTCTGCCAAATGCTGTGACAAACTAGATTGCATACATATGTAAAGATAGGTATATGTGTGTGTGACTTGTTCTCCTAAACTTAAAACATTAGGACAGGATAAGCTGGCCCAGGGTTTGATTTTCTCAGCAGAGCGATGGCATGGTGGGTTGGTTAGATGGTGTTTAATTACAGTAGCAGTGGGTCATGTTGGTCACAGGGCTGGACAGACTGAGCTCACCACCCAGCAGTGATGGCATAGGGAAACTTCAGTAACACCCAAAACAAGAGACTCTATCAACTGCTCACTGATGTTAATTAAAAATTGACTCAAAGTTTCACAGGTTCACAGGATTTCACTGATTCCTGCAAGTCATTGATTGACAGCACAGTAGCCCCACCCACTATGGGGTTTATGAAGCCCTACTGTCCAATTACTGTCATCCCTTTGCAAGCCAAATCTCCTAGGAAACACACTCTGATTCTGAATACATATAGGATATCCACTGTAATCCACACAGGAATATCTCAAAAATGGATAATGAATATCTAACGGGCACCTACAGTACCAGTCAAAAGTTTAGACACACCTGATTAAAATAATGGGAAACATACGTTCAAAGACATTTCGATCTAAAGAGTTATGAATAAATGCTTGAAATTTGTTTCTTAGACAAATATAAATGGTGAAGTATGTATGAGTTTCTTTCAAAAAAAAAAGATTTTTAAAAAATATTTCTGGAAATATTTTTTGAAAAATCTAAAATATGAGATCGATTTGTTTACCACTTTTTGGTAACTGCATAATTCCATTTGTGTTATTTCATAGTTTTGATGTCTTTACTATTAAGTAAGAAAATTGTGAAAATAAAGAATGAAGAATAAAATTTGTGTATTGTATATTGGTTATATGAACAAAAACAGGTTCTGTTTGGACAAGCAGATGCATGAGGGCCAACAGAACACTTCCCAACATTTCACAAATTATATCAAGCTCAAATCAGATTTAATAATAATTGTAAGGTTGATTATGCTGTTACTGTTTTCAGAGATCAATAAGGCTGTCTCCCTGTGTGTGTGTTTGTGTGTGCGCGCGCATGTGTGTGTTGTGTGTGTGTGTGTAGCTGCATCAGCCGTTGCGCCCAGAGGACAGGATTACAGTGAAAGAGCTGCTCACCCATAACCTCCTTTAGACAGCGACTGGCTGTTGTTAAACTGCGATAACATTTTGCCGCACCACAGAAAACTTGTCAGACCGCTGTGCAGTGCGTGGCTTACCTCTCTCCCGGAGCTCAATGCGCAGCTACGTATTAAGACCGAATCCCTGGGAGCTCAGCTCCCCCCCTTCACCACCTCTCACAGATGCCTGAACGCCCACAGCCCTGTAATCCAGACAGACTACTGAGACTGACACTGCAGATCACTACCCAGAAGCCCCCTCTGACCTTTAAGGTTTTTCTAAACCCCGGGCCTGTCGTGCAAAATATTCCATGGGGTTGAAACACAGAAATGCATCCATCTTGCAACAGACACTTCATTCCCTCTACAGAACAGGATTAGTGCACTGAACACTGGGTGTTGGTGGATATGGACAGGATAGATGCACAGATTGCTATATGTTACTGTTCACCCATAAGATTGATAGACTGACAGCAGTTGCATCTGATGTATTGACAAGAGTGTGCTGGTTAATACTGGTGGGATTGACACATTGGCCTCATTGTATTGATCAATACTATTGGCGATTGATACCTTGATTAAAACACTGTACAGTGGTAGGATCAATAGCTCATAGTTATAATATTCATAGTTCATAGTTATAATATTGCTAATTGCCAGTTTGTTTATGAATGCATGTTGGATCTATACATTGAGTACGTTCTGTTGCAGCAATAACGCTCTCTTTTCCTCTAATGAGATCATAGTTGATTAGGAACGCACTTGAATGCTCCATTGCTCTCGCTCGGATGCCCTCTGGCTGAGTGTGTGTGTGTGTATGTGTGTGTGTGTGTGTCGCTGCCTCTGTGATGTTTGGCTGTGCTCATTTGGAACGCGCTGACGAGAGAGAAGTCAGAACGCCACAACAGCGCGCTCCACAAATGTGCAGGGAGGCGTAAAGAGATCATTCAATTAATGGCTTATTAAGGCAACTTATTCTGCCTGTCATTAGCGGACACTCACTGCAGCCTTAGCTGCAAAGCCCGGCAAGGATACACGCATGAAATGCATCAGACCAGAAAATTCCTCCTTCTATCAAACTCATGCCACCTCTTGCTCCTGCTTGCTAAAGTGTCCTCCTACACCTTCCCCAAACAGTTAATGGGCTATGGACCGGACCAATTTAGTCTAGCCAAGACTGCGGGGAGATCGATGGGGCTTGGAGAGGAATTCTGACCTGCTTGTCTTTATCACTGCAGAACTGTGATACCTTAGAGAGGAAGAGAGAGAGAGAGAGAGAGAGAGAGAGAGAGAGAGAGAGAGAGAGAGAGAGAGAGAGAGCTGTGTTCAGATCTCTGAGGGAAAAAAAAACAAACTGTAAAAAACACATGGATTTTATCCAACTGCCATCTAATTCAAACAGAAACCACATCCTCTGCAAATGTGGTGGTTTAACGTACATGCTTCGGTCTTGCTACTATCAGCATTAATATATTTAAAACATGTAAGGATGCATTATTGGTTGTAATTCTTGAGACATACGGTACCAGTCAAACCTTTCGACACACCTACTCATTGAAGGGTTTTTCTTTATTTTTACTATTTTCCACATTTTAGAATAATAGCAAAGACATCAAAACTATGAAATAACACAAATGGAATTATGCAGTGACCAAAAAAGTGTTAAACAAATCAAAACTATCTTGTATTTTAGATTCTTCAGAGTAGCCAAAAATATTTTTTAAAAATCATATTAATGTTTTGGAAAGAAATTCATACATAGGCACCAACTTCACTATTCATATTTGTCTAAGAAACCGATTTCAAGCATTTAAGCCTAAATCCTTAGATCAAAATGTTTTGAATGCATATTTCCCATTATCTTAATTAGCTGTGTCCAAACTTTTGACAGGTACTGTAAATGGAGACCCTCTTTCAGACTGTCCTGTAGAGATCAGTTTGACTGAAAGAGCACCAAAGGGCCAAACAAAGGGCTAAACAAAGATCACACACACCGTGCCAGGCCCAATATGATTCTCACAGCCTCTCCCACACACAAAGTAGCACACGTACACACACACACACACACACACACACACACACACACACACACGCCTGCACCAGCATGTATCACCAGGAAGCAGACCCGAGAGGGCATTTTATCTGTAATCAGCCTCGGGCTTGTTGTCGTTTTTTCAATGGAGTGTGTACAAGTCTACCTTCCACTTGAGTGGTCAGGGTACTTGAAGGCCCAGGGCAAAATCACTGGCGTACCTCTGCTCTCCCTTCCGTCTCTCTGCGAGGTGAGTGACGCAGTCCATGAAAACACTACCACTCTGTGCACACCAATTAGGTGCTAATCAATCCAAAAAGCCTTTGATGTGATTAAAACTCCTTTGATACTGCGTGGCGTGTACCACTGTTTCCAACGTAATCTGCTCAACGGTAGCCTGTTTAAATGACAGATGGATGAGTCGGCGGGCCATACTGACATCTAGTGGCAAAAAGTTGTAAATACTTGGCGTAAAAAGTGTTCCATTTAATTAACAGTCAAACGGAGACCTAGAGAAACACATACAAAGAATCCCACACCGATAGTGGTTTTAAACTGTAAGTGCCATATTGATCCAGCGCTATCTAATCTCTTGCTTTAATGTCTCCAATTGATTTTCTCCACTTCAGGCCCTCATCCCTATCTAATGTTTGCCGGCTCTGATTGCCATCAAATGTCATCACCATATCAGAGCAGAATGGCCAGCCGGTTTAAATCACTTATCTCTCAATTACTCTTCTGTAATAGAAATGTTGTAGAATCAAATTCCTTTCTGAACGCGCCACGCACTACCAAGGTATTAATCTCACCTCTCCCGAGCTACACCTGTGATTTGATTTGAAATTAATTTGACTTGCTATGAAGGAGCCGCGGTTTCATAAAGATTCATGTCTAGCGGATGGCGAAAATGCAAAACAATGTTGGAGCGAATGTTTTGTTGTAAAAAAAAGCGTACTGGTTTGCTGGCGTATTGTGTTAAACAAGCTCAAAATAAATCAATCTGTCTCCTCCCTAGACAGACCTTTCACAAGACTGCTCTGTTCTACAGCCATCCCCCAATTCGTTAAGCAGTTAGAGATATCGGTAATTTGTTTCAAAGGACAAGTTGCCAATTCAGCCAAAAAATAGCCTTGAACGTTTGTCATAAGAGAGAACAAACAATCGTCCTAACCCCCCCCCCTTACGGCGCCCCTGAATGTGACAGTATTATCTTTGACTATTTCACAATAAACGTAAACATGTTTGATTACAACAAAAAAGATCACATTACATTAATTATTTTGAAGAGAGCAAAGAGGTGGGAGATTAGTTTTTCAAATGAATCTATAGTTTTGAAATGCATTTATGTGAGGTGTACCAAAGCAGAGCAACTAGACTAAATGCAATCAGGCAATAATATATCAGTTGCAAACAATCCCAGATATAAAGAAAGACTCCCTGCCTGCCAAACTTGCAGCATATTGACTACCACTGGTAAGATCCACTATAACTGAGCTGGAAAGCAATTTGTCTTTGTCAGGCATTCAATGAGAAGGCTGTTTTCCTGTTTCTCATAAGGAAACTTATGCCCTATATTTTCAGTTATAGTACCAAGATTGTATTTAGCATGTTTGTCTTCTGTGGTTATCATCTACCGGCAGCGCTGTCTTCACCCTGTCAGGGAGTATGGTGCCCCTCACAGCGTTACAGATGCTTTATTTAAATCATACCGGGCCTGAAACAGCGAAGGTACTGAAAGTTCAAACCCATACCTGCGAGAGAACTGCATTGGAAGTCAGCTCATTGTACTGATGCAGTACTACAGTGATATGTAGCCCTAGTCTGGAAACAGGGCCTGTAAAAAAAAAAGGTCACGGGTTTGAATCCCGGAGGGGGAATTTCTGTGCACTTGAACTATGTAACCCCAATTGCTGCAGTCAATATCCAGCTGAATAACTTCATAATGTCAAAATTGCACGGTCTCCAAGTCTACATGCTAAACATATTAATATTAATGATAGTGGAGCTTTGTCTGCTCCAGTCGCAGGGAGTGGGACAAGCTTGCGTATTAAAGAATTAACACACCTCTGTTACGAAAACATTGAATTAATTATTAAGGAGTGAGTTTATTATATCCTACTTATGCTTCCCTGTCCATGAGGGTTATGCTTTCAGCTCTCTCTGCCCTAACAATGTTAACACATTCATAGTTTTTGGCAATAAATGCTCTTTGGTTTTAACATTTTTGTTGTGTTGGCTATAGTGACCAACATGGAGACCTTCTCTGCTGACTTTTCTGGCTTTGAAGGACAAGTATGTACAGATGAGGTCCTCTCTCATTTGCAAGGGGACTTGTGTCACTGCACAAAGGAACGTCAGGGTTGGGGCACATGTCTCCACTGCTGGTGTGTTCACCAGGATATATGGATTGGAAACAAAATGACAGCCTTCCTCTCAGTGACAGCAACAAAGCAAGATGGGGCAGTGGCGGAAAAGAGAGCATAAAAGAGTGCTGGCATAAAATGGTATTTTAATGACAAAAGACCAAATACTATACGTTTCAAATCAAGGTCAAGTATTGGAGGAGAAAATGAATCTTTCACTCAGACAGGTTTAAAAATGAAACTACTGAAGTCCCCTCTCCTGAGGCAGGAGTATACATACATTCAGATCATCAGATACAAAAATAACATCTCTAAAGGGAATTATACCGCAATTCATACGCTAATATTACCTCTCATAGACAGATCTGTGAGTCAGAATACCAATAAGAAACACCTCAAATATTAAACAGTGATTATTAAACAGGAGAAAAATACCAAATAAATAAATACCAAGTCTGAAGAACATATTGCATTTAACATGTCCACATACACAGATATGGTGAACAAACCAACTCGTCCTTGAAACTTTGTCACTGAGTCAAGCTCGACAGCTAAAAAAAGAGCTTTTTGTTCAATCAATTAGCATAGAAAATCAATGGAGAAGCCGTTCCCTGACTGCGGAGTATGCTAAAATGGCCTTTGAATTAAACCTGGAAGGCCGCTAGAAAGAAAGGTTTCCAAAAATAGGATTCCCTTTTTATCTCGCTATGCTAATTTCTGCTGGTAAATCTGAAGAGGAATGTTAATGCAAGCAATTAAGAAGGTGGTTTGGCACGGCATAGTGAGCTTTCAACAGGACAGGCCTTCAACAGAGAGAGAGAGACAGAGAGAGACAGGGAGAGAGAGAGAGAATGAGAGAGAAGGAAGGAGGGAGAGAGTGGGAGAGAGAGGGAGAGAGAGAGAGAGAGAGAGAGAGAGAGAGAGGGAGTGTAAGGGGAGAGAGAGAGAGAGAGAGAGAGAGAGAGAGAGAGGGAGACAATAGAGAAATAAAGGAAGAGCAGTAAACACAGCACATAAACAATTCCATTCATCCCGGAGATGACGGAAGAATTTTAAAACGCATCATTGTCAGTGCAGCCATGACATCCATTGTTCCCACTCTAACAAGAGCTTGCTGGCTGCCTTTGTTTCGCAGGGAGATGTAAATGCCCAGTCTCTCGAGGACAGCCGACACTTTCCGCTTTTCCCTCTTAAGAGAAACAGGAGGCACCAAGGAAGTCTTCACCTTTCCCTTTACTATGAGCTAGACCATTTTACATGGGGAAAAAATGGGCTCATTTGCACCGAATGTTGAATGCAATTAGGCACAGGGTCGGTTTTCTTTTGATGAAGCGATTTGCAGTGTTTCTGTAGAAGCGGAAATTCTCTGTTGTGCTTAAGAGTCGCTGTCAGGAATGGATACAATTAAATTATTCAAATGTGGTCACGTGTTTTTCTGCACTGTGACATCACACCTGTCAGATTCACATCACAACCATGGCTCCACCCTGAGTGAGTGAAAATGACCTCATCAGCCTCACCACTCCCCGAGTCCCACTGATGAAGAGCTTGCTACTTCTCTCTTCATATCCCACACAGAATCATCTGTAATTAGCCCTGATATGTCACAAAAGATGTATGAACCAATTAGACGAGAGTGCACATAGCAGACGAAGAGAAAAATAGCATGCCCAACATCACTGAGGTCCTGTCCGTTTTGCCCGTGTGCTGCTTTTGTCAATAAATCCAGGCTCTTTTTAGACCAGTCAGCATTATTTGTTTTTCTGAAAGCACCTAGCAACAAACCTAGAGCTTTGCAAAACGAATCAATAAAAGAAAGTCAAAAATATTTTCCCCACATTACATTTGTGCCATTCATTGCAGTTTTTGGCCTGTAAAACCTAGTGTCCTTTGTCCTTGTGTTCTTTGAGCGCTCAGTAACTCTGGCTCCAGACCTGCTACTGATCTGCTGTTAGATAGAATACTTGCACGTTGAAAAACCAATCAAGACGTTACCATAATTATGTCACATTGTCACGTTTAACCTGGCTACATGTAACATCATTACATAAGCGTCGTAAGAACAATCTAATGCAATTCTAGTGCTAAACCAATTTCTCTTTAGTGAAATCTAGACAGAAAATGTTAGCAAAAGGCCTCTGCTTCATTTAGCATCTACCCTTCAGTAACTTCACAGTCTTGATGCTGCGATTTTGCAGGGACTTCACAACCTTTCAAAAATGTGTGAAGCTGCAAAGATGCACAAATGGACACTCTCTTTATATAGTGATAGTGCAGTATAGATATCTCTAACCACAACTGACTGACTTCACAGGCTTCCCAGATCGATAGTGAACTCAGTCTTGACTCATGACACGTGTCTGTGTCATGTTCCTGACAGACACACACACACCTCATATTTCTGATTCTACCTCCTGATGCCCATTGGTTTTACAGTTCCACCCCTTCTTAAGGTCATGACCCTGCTGATTGACACTAAACCCACGCCAATCAGTCTTGCATTGACCTTTATGTCATAGAGATTTAGAATAGGTAAATGTTTACAGTATCACACAGCTAACACAGAGATCTGTACCTCACTGTTGACCATGACTTTACAAACCATAAATGCTCACATGCTTGATCTTATGTTCCTCACAAACACATACACAAATGCCCCACAAGCATAAACAATATATACAATATGTTTTCCAAATCTGGCAGCTGCTCGCAATGCATTTCTCATGCCTGTCTGAGTTCAAAAACACCATTTCCAAATAAAATCACCCCTGGAAGCATTATTTCCAATGACTCATATAAATTATGCCTCCATTTCAAAGTATTTATTTCAAAGCAGAACCATTTTTAATGGAATTTGTACCAGGACTTTCTTTCAGTGCTCTACAGGTGTGTGAGAGGGCTTCATCATCATCATCATCATCATCATCATCATCATCATCATCATAATGTCTTTTCTATTATGTACTTATATCTACTTTTGGCATGGGCTGTGATCTCACTTTCCAGGCAACAGGATGTCCTTTAATCTTTTTATTCCATTTTGAAGCAATGCTCCATCAACTGACAGCATTACGACCTGTCAGCTGAGCAGCCTAAGTGGGAATGTGATATCGGGCATATACGTTTGCTGCAGCTCTTTAAGTTGTTTTTGCAGTAATCTTGGTTGGTCGATATTTTCATTAACAGCATTTTGGGTGGTTTTGCTGTGAAACATATAAGCCAAGGTGAAGGTAGGCTCAATCAGTCTCAAAGGCTGTCTCTTTAGTCATTTTCTTTCAATTTTGTGTGAAGGGGTCAATATTGGAGTTGAAAAACAATTAAGTCTGTTTCTTCTATACTTCAAATAAAAAAACATATTATCTATCATTGTTTATTTGAATAAAAATGTTTGACAGTTTTCCCAATTATCTCTGTAGAAATATTGTCTAACTGGTTCCTATTAGCACATTGGTGTGGTTGGTATGTGCTGAGCCTCTAAATATCATTCCTCATATCTTCAGCTCTGACTTTCCCTCAGATCTGCAGCTGTTTTTTATTGCTCTGAGAAGAAATGCAATTATCGCATCAACATCTTCTCCTGACGGTCTCATATAAATCCATTAAAAGGAACGTTAATCAAACAGCACTAATTCAATTCCGCCCAATCTACACACTTACCCTCTGAGAGAAACTGTTGCCACACGCCCCCACAAGCACGAAGACATGTTCAGACTCAGACACACACACACACACACACACACACACACACACACACACACACACACACACACACACACACACACACACACACACACACACACTTACTTCTAAAATGCATTGGAAGCACACATCTCTGCAGCAGACATAAAAATCAATGGAGTAAGTCTCATTACCAAAATGGATTATGTTGTTTTTATTTGAATGTTATCACTCCCACATTCATTCATCCATAGGGTCATTCTTCTTCAAATTCTTTCTCGCAAAATGGTTCAATCAACAATCAATGCATCAACGCTTATATGAGGCCACAGGGAGTTGCATGGTGTTGTTTAAAATATATATCGGCATTTTTGGATACTCTACAATGTTTCTTTCTGTTTTGGGAAGAGAGCTGTTGAGGTCAAAATGATGTAGTAGTATAATGTATGTAGTACACTGGTAGGGCAATGTCAGTTTTCACCACTCTGCTGCTGTCAGGAAATTGGTTTGCTCCCTGCTGTCTGATAAAAATGGAATTCCTCTCACCATATTCCCCCTTCCAACCCCATTGAGGAGTTTTCTGCCTGGAGGTGGAAGGTCTGTGACCACCAGCCTCAGAATCTAATGTCATTGCTGGAGGCAATGAACACTGGCTGAGGGAACATCACAGAATAAATGTGCAGGGGACAGCTGAGGCATCCAGGACGTGTCTTCCCACACTGCGTTGCAAGAGACAATATCAGATACAGATGAAACCGTGATGTAGATGCAAACATGTGGCAGTGAAACCCATTCTTTAATATAGAAGAAAAAACATTTGTGCAGAGAATGGAATGTGTGGAAATAGCATTATTGACAGCAACACTTTATGTACCCAGAATATTATTACAGTAACCCTTTGATTACCAGTATCAATAAGCTGTACAGTTAAAGGAACATACATTCAGGTTTTCCCATGTCATACTGACACTGACACTTAATATTTTACATGCCTTCCTTTATACACCGATAGAGAGAGCTTTCCATTCTGTGACACTTGTGTTGTTTGATGGATTTATTTGATTTTGAAACACGTGTTTAATTTTTTTGTGGGGTTTGCAGTTACTGGTTTGAAAATGTAGATAGTGTTTCAGAAAATGTGTTTAAGCTGCTGAGTTTCAAGCAAAACTATAGAAACATACTGCAAACTATGCAGTGGTAAAAAGTGTAATATAAATAATCCATTGTGAATGTTTAATACTGTTATAAGTATGTTTGGAATAGTTGCAGTGGCTCAAGGCAATGTTACACTTAAGCTTTACAACTGCACTTATTGCTCAATATTTTCTTAAGTAAATTCATAATTTACAGCCATGAATTTGTCCTCCCTTCACTGCTAAATTATACCAGTAGAGGGTGCCGTGAGTCTTTCATTTCACTGCTGAGATCAAGAAGGTTCGTGAATAATGAAATATTAGTAATCGTTTCTCCTGACTGGTATGTGTATTACATGTTAGCCAAAACAAGCAGATAATTAAGCTGATTATATATATAATTTTTAAATAGACACAATTGTTCAGAAGTACATACAATTATATGGAAGCAAGTGACCTTGCTCAGTGGTGTCCAATACAGTATTCAGATCTAAAACCCTCAGGTCTAGAGTTGGGTGCTTTGACACTTCAAGGACACAGACTTCATATTTTTTTCCTTTTTTTCCTGCACATAGGAAGATGTGCAACAATGTGACCAATATCCGGTAATTTGCAGAGGATCAGTGAAGGGGTTAATGTTGATTTAGACAGGCAGGAGCCAATAAGGATGGTCCCATATTGATTTTGTGCAATCAGGAAGCATTTTATATTGTGCTCTTCCTCCAAGGCACTTAAAAGACCAATTAACAGATAAAATATAAATGAGCACGCCATTTCCTCCCCCCACACTTATGAACCCATAGACCCATCTACAGCAAATGCTTATGGCATTTCCATCTAAACTGAATCAACAAGAGAGAGCACACTCCCATACACATTAGTATTCCACAGTAGCAGTGACCTTTGCTCAGGGCATTTGCTGACTTGTCGGTTATGTGCCGATCTGACTGTTCACCAGAGAGGTTCATCTGAGGCATCTCCAGGGGACAGGGGCGCACTGACTCGCCCTCACAAGACTCCTGTGCTTGGACCTTTTTCAAGCTCACTATGGGCAGCGGGTTCCTACTGTAATACACTTTTTAAATTACATTATTACATTATTGGTATTTAGCAGACACTCTTATCATAGGTTACCATTTTTTACATGTTACCCATTTATACAGCTGGATATTTACTGAGGCAATCGTGGGTTAAGTGCCTTGCCCAAGGGTACAGCATCAGTGTCCTAGTGGGGAATCAAACCAGCAGCCTTTCCGTTACAAGTCCTGCTCCTTACCCTTACACTTATGGCACAAAAGCAAGAAAGAATTCCACAGCTGACCCCTCACTCAGTCCAGAGTGCAGTAATGTGTGTTACAACACTGTCACAGGATCCAGATTTTCCCAGGGGCAGCTGGTGGAATGCTGCCCCACAGTGAGTGCCTGTGACGTGCTGCATGTGGCTTACTGCTCGCCTTTGGCTCTGCGTGGCATAACAGTTCACCCGGTGCCATGTGACACGCGCTGGAATGTTAAGAGTACGCTGCCCCTGTAATCCCGAGCGTTTCGCATCAAAGGGGCCTGCAGATCCACACCCACGGGATTCCAGAGCCTGCGTACCAGCCAATCGGACTGGGCGCCTAATGGGGGGAGCTTTGGAATCTGATACTCAAAATGATAAGAATGAAGTGAGTGAGGTCACGGCACCTCTGTCACTGGCATGGCGCATGACCCGTTCTCTCCTCTTTCCCCTCAGGACTGACACCGACGCTGGCAGCCACCGTGCGTAAGAGAGGGCCCTCCGTGCCATACCACACCAAAGCACGGCGCAAGCTCTGAGGACAGTTCTGGGGGAGAGATGTCCAGAGGAACGCGCTTTGGAAGAGGTGGAACACTGATCCTGGATCAGTTAAGCATGGGGGGTGAGAGAACAGGTGGGCTGTGACATCACGTACAGGTTTTATGACCCATTTTTCAAAATGGCTGTTCTTGAGCCATTTCTTTTTTGGAAACATTAAGAAGTAAAGTGAGGAGAATATGCACGGTCCTTAACCACATGGTCGTTTCCCTCTATTCTTCTCCCTTGTTAAAGCACACAGGACTAATTCCCCAGCTGGAGGGGGGGCTTGAAGAGCTGGTTTCCTCTGGAAGATGGCGCGTTCACGTGGAAAGCGTGTGCAAGGACCGTCCTGTCATTGTCCTGCCCTCAGAAACATCGGGAGCTATTTATAGCTCTCCTCCTCTGGGCCGGGAGCGCGCTCCGTCGCAGGAAATATCACCCGGTTGCCATGGAGCCCGGCGCCGATGACATCACGAGGGGAGAGAGAGGAAGAGAGGGGTTCTGGGAGGGGGGGGGAGGGACGCGTCTGCATACCAGCCGCACGGCCGGACGCAGTGCAGGTGCGAGGAAGGTGTGGGCAAGGCGTGACTTCAGCGAGCGCTCGGAGCCGCCGCCACCACCACACGGTTTCCGCTAGTTACAGTACACAAACAAAGCCATCGCGTCTGCCTAACACACACACTGCCATGTCACAATGGTGGACTGAACTGCAGTAGCTTGCAAATGGTGTGTGTGCGTGTGTGAGTGTGTGTTCACATCAACCTGCTTTGGGCACTGTGAAGCATACAAAATGCAGAATGTAACTGCGCGTGTGTGTGTTTCGTGGCCATAACATCACTCTGACTCCCTTTTCTATGATAAGTTTTGATAAATCTGCCTCCTCTGCTGCTCAGTGACTGCTGACTCCAAATACAAGCTTAGGAAACAAGCACTAGGAATGGGAAACTGTATTATCTCTCTCTCTCTCTCACCCACGAAGCAGGTCTCACGAGTCTCTTTCAAACTTTTCAGGAGCCGATGCACACAGCAAACCCCCCCCCCCCCGCCCGTCTCTCTGAGTGAGGGAGGGAGAAAGATGAATGAGAGAGATGAGAGAAGAAAGTGAGCTCGCTAACATGCTGCTTCAGGTAGCTGTGGAGAGCAGTGGTCAGGACCGCTCACCCCCCGGAGTACGAACTCTGTTGCTCCACTGAGGAACCGCGTTCTGATTGAATGGCTCAGCTGATGAAGACAGCAGGGGTGATGTCAATTCCCAGATTCGCTCTTCTCTGGTTTTGTCATTTCTTACTGGGCAGGGCTGACTGATGTGCAATGCCGTATTTCCGCTAATGGGGCAGAGCCTGAAAGCACAGGCACTACTTTGTCCCTACTTGAATCCATTCAGGATTCAAACCCGCAGGCCTCCCTTGGGATGACTCCACATTGCCTCGCTGACAGAGTAATGTACAGCTGTGTGCTGTGCCTCTGTGAACACTTCTATGTGCATGTGTGTGTGCTACATTTTTAACCACATGTATGAATTTTTGCCCTCCATTTGTTGAGATAGAATGATGGCTCTCTATACCTCCAAAACTCCAACCTGCAGCCCAAGCCTCCTCCCATGTATGTGTATGTCCCCCAACCCCCAACCAGCAGGGCCCAAGCTGGAGGTCAGATGGCACCGCTACATGAGGAGATGACCAATAGCAGCAGGTCAGGAGCATACATATCCACCCCCACAGGAACACACAGGTGTCCGGCGACAGAAGCATGACCGCATCATGAGGACCGTTAACATTTTTATTAGCAAAATAAGGGAAAGTAGTCTACAAATGATCTCCCTCCATGGAGAACACAGCCACAGAGACTAATAGTGCAGTGTCTCTCCATTAAAGACAGATCTCGTGTTTTCCCTGTTGATCATTTGATTTGCTTTCCAATAGGGTCTTCTTGGTTTTGCAGTACATTAAAATGTTCAAGTGGTCACCTTCTCCCATATACCTCTAAAAATATGTATCAATTCCAGCTGTGATGTACATTTTTGCCTCTTCTCTTCTTCGAGGTGTACTGGCAGCATAGAAGATCTTGGACTTCCCACCCACAGCTGAACTGGTTTTGATGGTAGTCGTCCTTTTAAAAAAGGTATCGTACAAAACTTCTTGTACCTTCTGAAGAGTCGTCCTTTTGAGTCTCCCCAGTGTGTCAGCTAATCACAGGCCAAGAGAGGAATGTTGCCTCCGAGAAGGCAGGCATGCACGCACGCTTAAACAAACACACACACACACATTCTTCTCCGCACTCCACCTCCAGGGCTCCCAAACCAATGTTCGCCTGTGATAACCCGTCAGCAGTTATCGATAAACTCAGCGACGATTATCTCAATGCACATCTGTACCAGAACTGCGCACAAACCAAACCATTTCAAGGTGTGTCTGTGGGTCGGCCCAAGACACTATAGTTGGATTTCTGCTTGGTTCAATTTCTCCTCATGTGTTTTAAGTCTCCAAATTATGCGACTCGAAATCAGACCGAGATGGGCAACTGTCTGGGCATGATCACATGGTCACAGTTCTGTAAAAAACAGCATTGACTATTATGGGATCATCTTTTTTTTTAATCCCACTGAAAATGCCACATTGGTGTGGAAGCCCTTTAAAATCATGAGCTCTGACAACACAAGGCGCAGGACTGTGTACACGTTAATATTAAACTACACTTTTCAGCTGAAACAATTTAACAAGCGAAACAATGCATTTTAAACAAGGACCGCAAATGTGGCATGCGAAAGGCACAATTACCTCTAAACTGGATTCAGGCTGAATCCTCTTTTTTTCCCCCCCAACAGTCTAGGAAAAACTGTTCCACCCAAAGCGGGTCTGCTTTTTAAAAACAGGCAGAAAAAAAACAATGAAATAAAAACATCCGTAAAAAAAAACATCTTTGTGGGGAAAAAAAAAGTAAGACTTACAACTATACAAACTTCCTACACAAATATCCTCTAAACTATGTTAAAATGTCCAAAGCAAGAACATAAATAAAGCTGTATGACTGCCATGTAGTTACAGTACTGGTCCATGATTGGTTGATTTTCCACACGCTTATTGTTTCCACCAGAAAATGCACACTGAGTTAGTCCACTCTGCCCCTGTAGAAACAAAGAAACTCCATTAGTACACTATTGATCTAAAGAGACATGGTGTGTCAGACGGTAAAAATGACATTAGATCATTGTTGACATAAAGTCTATTTTGAGCCTGAAATGGTTTTTTAGCTTTTTGGAAAGTATGCAAATTGTGAAGTATCTCTATATGCATTCTTTCAGATTTACAAACTGGTTCCCCTGCAACGTATCACTTCCTCAAAACAGGCCTCACTATCAGAGGAAACTGGATGAATATATAGTTTCAGGTAATCAAAGCATTACACATTAAAAACACAGCCTTCCAAATCTGATCGGAACAATGGCAACCCATCTGCCACGCCTCCACACACACCCGCCCAATAGCAGAGCGCGCTCAACTCTGTCGCCCTGGCGTCTCACCAGAAAGGTTCCCGCCCTAGAACAGGCCGCAGTCCTTCAGGTTGTTCTTGATGATGACGTCGGTGACGGCGTCGAAGACGAACTGCACGTTCTTGGTGTCGGTGGCGCAGGTGAAGTGGGTGTAGATCTCCTTGGTGTCCTTCCTCTTGTTCAGGTCCTCGAACTGACACTGGATGTAGGCCGCGGCCTCTTCATACGTGTTGGAGCCTGGCCAGAGGGAGAGAGTTATGTTACACACACACACACACACACACACACACACACACACACACACACACACACACACACACACACAGTCTCTCATGCATGCCTACACACACACACACACACACACACACACACACACACACACTCTCTCTCATGCAAAAACGCACTCACACTCATACACATTTTGCCCAAAAATAAACTACACTACACATTGCCTGAGGTAGCGGTGAGGGAGATTTACATTACTAATTAAGCTGGTTAGATGGATGATTAGATGCTTGCACTGAAAGTCAAATTAGGAATGCAGTCAGGATGCCCATGAAGTGAGTCACAGCCTTGTGACACTGTGGATACAGCAGTGGCTGCACACCTGTTGACCTTTGGCTCTGAAACCCCTGTGTAGAGGGATATTACCGTTGCGCCCTCTTATATAAACACGCTGCAAAGCGCATGCAATGTAAAATGTAGGTCTCCCTCGCTGGGAAGGTGTTTTCTGTACCTGCGTATTCTGGGTAACAGATGGTGAGGGGGCTCCTCTTGATCTTCTCCTCGAACAGGTCCTTCTTGTTGAGGAAGAGGATGATGGAGGTGTCCGTGAACCACTTGTTGTTGCAGATGCTGTCGAACAGCTTCATGCTTTCGTGCATGCGGTTCTGTGGAGGGAACAGCGGAGGTGTCAGCACAGGAAAGCAGCTCAGAACCCCGCTATGGAGATGATGTGAGCGATGGGAAGCCAGCTGCTATGATTTTACTTATGCTACAATTACAATGAAATCAGCGCTGCGGATTCAGCGAGGCTAGTGACGAATGGGAGCAGAGGAGTTTACCTAAGCAGTACCTATACTCTAGCAAAGGAAGAGACAGGACCACATGTTGGTGAGTTTACAGCCTTCTTTTTGAGGTGCATTGTGGGAATGGGGGGGGTGCATCAGCTCACCATCTCCTCGTCCTCCGCCAGGACCAGGTCGTAGTCGCTAAGCGCCACGCAGAAGATGATCGCCGTGACGCCCTCGAAACAGTGGATCCACTTCTTCCTCTCTGACCTCTGACCTCCCACATCGAACATCCTGGATGAGAGGGGACACACACAGGTAAGGTTAGGGGCAGGCACAGACACAAACAGCTCCACATAGACCCACTCACAGTACAATTTCAATGGCATCACAACTGGATTACAACAAATTACCTTGGTCCTGATTTTCTGTTAACCGTACATTTTTTACAAGATTTTGTGAACCAAATGGTCTTGTTTATTGCTACTGTGAAATAACTTTAATATATCTCACCATGACATCCTCCTAAGCCACTCTGGAAAAGAACACTTGCCATAAAGAAAATGAAACATGCAGACACTTTAGCACATGCAGTAGCAGTGTGAGTAGATTATGTGGGGAACCTGTGGACTGGTGGACTGGTGAGAAGGACAGTGTGCTGGGTCTTCCATGACCGTGTGTAGAGCCCACTCTGAGAGGGGGGTGTGAGGAGAAGGGTGAGGATGACAACACCTGCTCTAAACCTGATCACGCTTCAGTCCCGCTACACCAGTCCATGGGAATATGCCGTCCATCACCAATATGCCACTGAATACAGAGCCACTTCCACAGATTAGAGCAGGGCCAAAGGGAACGCGTGACGTCATTCAGAGTTCTCAGAAACATACAGATTTGGCAATGCGCTGTACATAGTACGATTATCGAGAAACAACACGCACTCATCGTGCAAAATCCCCTGGGGCTCCCTCTAAACAAGGCCAAATACGGGCAACGTGCGGGGAGCTCCCTGCTTCCCCTTCCTGTTTACATCATCCACAGGAAGGATCCCGCTATTGTGGGCACCAAGCACAGGAACTCGGAGAGGCTCCGGGTAGAAGGAACTCAAATATTTAGCCAGAATCAGCTCACTCTGACAACTCAGCATAAAAAATTCAACTCTTCCACTGTCAGCAATTTCAGCCAACATCTACATTGCATTTACATTACATTACTTTATTGGCATTTTGCGGATGCTTTTATCCAGAGCCACTTACACAGGATACAGTTTTTACATGTTATCCATTTATACAGCTGGATATTTACCGAGGCAACCGTGGCTTAAGTACCTTGCCCGAGGGTACAGCAGCAGTGCCCTATCGGGGAATCAAACCAACAACCTGTCTGTTACATGTCCCGCTCCTTAACACTATGCTACACTGATGGCATAACAGCAAGAAAGAATTCCACAGCTGACCCCTCACTCAGTCCAGAGTGCAGTAATGTGTGTTACAACACTGTCACAGGATCCAGATTTTCCCAGGGGCAGCTGGTGGAATGCTGCCCCACAGTGAGTGCCTGTGACGTGCTGCGTGTGTTAATCTCTGTCATATACATATCAACAGATATCTCTACAGATATCTCTTTAGGGAGAGGTCAGATTGCATTGACTTTCATAGTGACAACTGACATTTAGATACTATGGAAAGAGGAAAAACAAAACAAAGAAACAATAAAACTGATAAAAATTGATAGCGAATGCTCTCGCACACAGCTCCTACTGAATGCTGTCACACACAGCTCCTACTGAAAGCTCTTACACACAGCTCCTACTGAAAGCTCTTACACACAGCTCCTACTGAATGCTGTCACACACAGCTCCTACTGAAAGCTCTTACAGCTCCTACTGAAAGCTCTTACACACAGCTCTTTTCATGTAGGGAGCCTTCCTCAGTCAGCAGGCCACTGAGGCTCCTTACACCTGACCCTGTAAGGACTCACTTGAAGTGCAGGTCCTTGAAGGTGAAGTGCGTCTCCACGATGCCGGTGGTCTTCACTCTGGTGCGCAGGACGTCCTGCTGGGTGGGGATGTAGGTGGCCTGGGAGATCCTGTCCAGGTCGTTCAGGTAGCTGCATAGAGAGAGGGGGACAGTGAGGACGGGCAGTCCACATACTCACACACACACACACACACACACACACACGCACACACACACACACACACACACACACACACACACACACACACACACACACACACACACACACACACACACACACACACACAGTGTGCCTACATACACACACACACACACACACACAGTCTGCCTACTCTCTCTCTCACTCTCTCTCTCATACACACACACACACACAGTGTGCCTACATACACACACACAGTCTGCCTACTCTCTCTCTGTCTCTCTCTCACACACAGACACAGACACAGACAGATGAAACAGAGGACAATTCTCAGGTAGAGGGAACGTCACAGTCCAGGACGATTAAACAGCTGACATTTGCACATGTGAAAGAGGATGTAAAAATCCCCTGTAGCTCAGACAAAGCTTTAGGCAATTTGGCTTCATCTCATTGTGCAAAGACATGCTGCAGAAATGTCGACACTTCCCCCAGAATGGGTTTTGCAACACCGCTCTGAATATGGATAGCACGATAAAGGCGTAACTGCAAAAAGGGGAAGCTGCTTGCAGGAAGGGAGGTGTTTGCTGTCTGCATGTTCTGTTCTCTAAGTTTCGAGCCAGTCGAAACATCACAAAGTGATGATAACACGTGTCCTGGTCTCAGTCACAAGGACATGGATCTGTTCCACGTGAAAGTGGAGCGCGCACACACACACACACACACACGTGCACACATGCGCGCACACACACTTTCTCTTGCTCTAACATACACGCACGCACAAACAAGCATGCACGCACACACATCAATATGCAGAGACAGACAGACACACACACACACACACACACACACACACACACAAACAGCTTGCAGGATACATGCTTGGGAAAAACTCCAAACATCCTTCTGTGTGAAGATTAACAGCAGCAAACAGCCAGTCTGCAGTTATCTCCATATGGAGAAAAAATACCAGCATTTCTCTCCAAACAGTGAGAGGAGTTTCCTCAGCTCCAAAAGCAGAACTCAGGAGGCAGGACCACCAAACAAACAGCATCTGCTCTTCCAGAACAGCTAACCCAGTGGATTTACTACAAGGCAGTACACTGCTGGTGAGATATAATACTTGTAGGCAGGGATATTGGATATTGATTGGGAACAGTCTTGTGGTTACTGTGGTTTAGGACCCCTGTGGTCCTGCGAGGTACAGAGACTCCAGACTACTGAGAAGCCTTTCTCTGAGAAGCCACTATTGACTGTTAGACAGAAGTTCCTGCACTTAGACACTGTACTGCATTAGCCAGATTAACACTTAGCATGAGCATATGACTCTTCTCTATTGACCAAAACATATGGAACGGCTGATCAAAGTCAGGAGAATCTTGCCTCACTGTGGATGTGTTTTCACTTTCCTTCAGTTCATTTTACAGTGCGTATTACACCCTCCAGTGGTGCCCTTAAGATACATTGTTCACACATTGGTTCAGCATGGTTAAAGGTGATATTTCACCCTGACCAAATTGCATAGCTAGTAATGCATGAGTGAACACAGCATGTATCATACAGGAGTCAGACAAAGTTCCAAGCTGGATTCAAGGTGAGTAACACAGCTTACATTTGGTGTACTGGCCCTTTATACAGCTGAAGACAAACCAAAGCAGCTGGGTTAGGTACCCTTCTTGATGGTAAAACAGCAGTGGCCCATGCAGGATTTGAGTGTGTCCCACACTGTGTGAGTGTACAGCCCCATGCTGAGAGTGTGTGAGGGTAGCGGAGGCCTGACACTCACTATGCGGCCGAGTCGTTGAGCTGGTACTCCCGGGAGCGGCCGAAGCAGGCCTGCACCCCGCCGTCCTTCCACAGCCGCTTAATGACCCCCGCCAACTCCGCCGTCATGAAGCCCTCCTCCGCCGAGCCGGCCAGGACAAACAGCTGCCTCGCATCGTCCTGAGGGAGAGATGCTGTTAGTGCCACCTTCGTCACCATCATCATCATGACAATGGCCTGATTACACCAGGATTACACCAGCCTTCATGTCTGTCACATACTCACATGCTTTCATTCACTCACTCATGTACTTTCACTCACTCGCTGACACACTCACTCACTCACCGCACGGGCGGAGTCTCCGAAGTCGATCTTGAGGCGGCCCATTGCGCGGATGATGGCGATGATGGACTGGATGGTGTTGCTGTAGACCACGGCCTTGTACTGCTTACACTCCTCCTCTGAGTAGCCTGCCTCATGGATGATCCTGAGACACAGAGAGAGAGGCACAAGCTGTGAGAGAGGAGCGCGCACACACACACACACACACAATCATATATACACCAACACATGCACACATACACGCTCACATATACACTAACACACATGCACAAACACGTGCTCACATATACACACATGCATGCACACTCTCACAAACATGTTCACCCAAATGCACACAAAATAACCACACTATAATAACTCTTATTTTTACTGAAAAAGTCCTCATTAGGACCAAGCAGCAGATCAACCAGTCAAAGGCCAGTGAAAACCTCTGAGCCGCATTTGTGTGTTTTTTTTTTTTTTTTAATCACATGAGACTGGGTACTTACTTCATCTGTTTAACAATTGTACTCTTGCCAGACTCCCCAGCACCTGGGATAGACGGAGAAAGGGAGAGAGAAATGAGAGACATCATTGCATCAACTACAGCCTTACATGTCACATCCCTAACAGACCAGCTGGGCAGCTGGAATATACACAGTCTCTCTGTTAGGGTAACGATTAACACCTGGCTGCATCCCAAGCCACACCCTGCCCTGGTCTCAGGTCAGCAGTGATCAAGGTTATATTCCAAATGCACAATCTCTGCTGTTCTTATATCAGCTGAGGCAAAGCTAGCAGACAAGAGCTAAGGAAAAACATTCCTCCACAACATACTTCAGTGACAGAGCTATGTTTTCCTATTATCTGTTTACATGTTTCCTCCTCCTAAATGATATATTTATTGATATATATTTCAAAGACAACAACTACTTTTTAGCCAACAAAAAAAATACTTATATAGTCTTTTTAGCAAAAAAGAAGGTTTGTTGTCATATTTTTACAAACCATATAACTGTTACAAGAATAACTAGATAGTAAAATGCTTAGCAAGCCAATTTACATTATCTGTTGATGCTAACGGAAATCAGAATGATAAAAGCATCACTACTGAAAATGATATCTTGCTCATCACAAATAGTTCAATGATCAAAAGGTCACTTGCTTCACCACATGGTTTCACTGATATTTTAACTGTTCCCATATAAAAAAAAGGTTCCCCTCTTCAGCATGGACAGCATGTCAGGTAACTTTCTGGAAGAGTGCACAGAGGGCAAACTGGACACTGCAACATGCTCAAGATTCCGGTAAGTGTGTCCCCCAAAGCAATCGATCAAGCAGACCCCAGAGGACGAGAATCAGCAGGTCACATGACTGTGGTTACAGGACGTCCTGTAAGTCAAGGCTATGAGAGGAGGGTTCGTACAGGATGTTTATGCCAGACACTCCAGCGTTGCACAAGAAAAGGAACCTCTGAATGTCTCAGATAGGCTGAGCAGCTGCAGATCTGCGGTCATGCCACGGTGGAGCGGTTCGCTGACCTCACCGCGCCATGAATCACCCCACGCACTCCGCGGGATGTGTGTGGAGGATCCGCCAGACGAGCACGACCTCGCCATGTGACAGACATACCGGGGCGCAAGGGGCTGTCGCCGCAGAGTGAGCCGACACCAGCCTCCAAACACAACATCAGACAGAGACCATGTGGTACAGTTGAACCTGACACAGGGACAGGGCAGTTTCATTTTGACATCACTGGCCCCAGTTACTCCCAGGGCTGGATAGATAGCTCCACCCATGTTGACTGGTGAACCCACTCACATAGACATATAGCCCTGCTGCTACAAGCTCTGTCAATTGGTAGCCCCACCCACAATGACCTATAGCCCCGCTGCTTTAGGCTCAAGCTACCTTGGCAGCCAGCCCCGTTATTGACGACATCCACAGTTGGTCAACCTGTAGCGCAAAATGACTGGGCCGAATAGCAGTCACGGCTTGCACAACACATGGAGTTCTACCAGCTCAGGGCTCACTAAAGCTGGCTCAAATGTCCACATCTTAGACGCGTCAGCTTTAGGACTTCGGGTTACTAAAAAAAAATGCGACACAGTGCTTTCCTGTTCTGAAGACAGATTCCCGTCAGCAGCTTCCTCCTTGGTTTTGTTTCTTGTTCACTGACCTGGTTAAAGTAATCCCCGCCCCAACCGTGAGGTTTCATGCTGGACTCCCCCATTACACAGTAGGAGGGAATGGGGAAGTCAGCTTGGCACTATACAGTCCCCCCCAGTGCTAAGACAGGAGTCACCAGGCTCTTGCACAGAACAGCCCCCCGCTGACCCAGACGCTCATTAGTAACGCATTACATGAGCTCATCAACCCTGCCCCCTCCCCACCACGGCTGTTTACATGGCTAACACTGGAGAATGCCGGGTCGTCATCGTGTCCTTGCCTCAACCCATGGGGTTGCTCAAGGTCGCGGAGCTCTGAACAGTATCATCACAGTGTCTGACAAATGTGGACCTAAAGAAAGGAGGATTGTCATGACGCTCTGCAGAATCCGCTATGGAGGAAACTTCTACGGTACAATAGGGTCACATGACAGGTGACCTAATCTCACTTCCATGCTAACACCTCCAGTTCCATGGAAGCGCTAATAGTTAAGTAGTTAAGACTTTACTGAAGCAACACTCCAGTGTGCTGCCAGAGCACACAGTTGGTGAGCATCTGTGCTAGGAGAGCGGTCACCAGAGAATACCTGATTTTAATTAAGTGCCAGCAATGTGCCCCTCACTCCCCCGTGGGAGCACTCTGTGCCCAACACAGGTGCTCAGACGCCAAACATGCGCCGCTAATCGGCCCTGTGAGAGTGACTTCCTGCACAAGGAGGCACCACCACGGTAAGCAAATCACTCCGGAGGGAAAATACAGCTCCTCACTCAACACTGCTGTCACTGAACACTCCCCCTCTGAACACATTACTGAGCACACCACATCTATTTGGAGTTCAAATAAAACTCCTGAATGAACACTTCTGTTGCTGAACACCCCCTCTCTGAACACAAAATCACTGAGCACACTGCATCGCTCTGTAGGGCAAGCACAGCTTCTCTCTGAAACCTGTTTTCTGGGCTTTCAACATCTGATTGCTGACCCTCCTCCACTTCTGAATACCAACAACTCCTTCTCACACATTTCTGCCTAAATACCACTAGCTCACTCTCATCACTGAACACTGTCTGATTCACAAACACTAGACTATTCACTGAAGAAACCATCTCCTCACTCAGTCCCTCACTAAACACTACCTGCATGACCACAATACATAACATAGCATCTCAGTGAATACCTCATTCTTTTTTGCCAACAATTCACTTATCAGCACCCTCTCTCTCACAGTCTCTTACTGTATTCACACACTGAACACAACCCTCATTCACTGAACACCACCTACCATCTCACTCTGAAAGCATGAAGACCCTGACACATCCGCATGGACTAGCATACATGCTTTATAAAGGGTGCTGACACTAGCCTTCTCCATCACTCTAGTGACGAGCTTTGGTCCTGGGAACACTAGTTAAGCCATATCACTGAGACAGCAAAATCACACAGCAAGAGGTAATCTGGTCACAGCAGGACCAATTAAACCTCACCTGATCATGCCTGCCTAGTAACCCCTATGCAACACGGCCAAATGAACCACAGCACAAGCAGAGTCAACCATAATCCTACCACCCATAGACCATTCAGACTAACACACAAGGCGTTAGTGTAGAGCAGTGGTCAGAGCAACAGGGCATTAGAGTTTACCATTACATTCATAAGCTGTCTGCTTCTCATTTGATATTTACAAGTTAATAATCTCTCTATCTGTGTCACTTATTATTTAAAAACCATGACCATAAGGTCCATTAGAGAACATAAAGCTGTCGATCATGGAAAGCAGAGCATTTTCTTCAAAAGCTTTCTGCGATCATAACCACAATATGAAGTTATGGTGACAATATGACAGACCCTCTCCAACACATGAGCCCCGTTGACAACATAAGAGGATTTTTGCAATCGCTCTGTGATATGGGCAGGCATTCTCTGTCAGCAAACGCCACATAAGCCATCACACTACCATCTGTTGGAGAGATCATTTACTGCCAAAGCACAGACACATGTGCAAAATTTAAAAATACCCACTATGTTTCACTTCATGCTCAGTCCCATAATGTATGATTAGAAAGCTGGATCTGGTATGCCTTGACAGATGAACATAATCATCTCACGGGTCATTCTGCATGGCTGCAGGTCAACCAATCAATTCACACCTGACCGTGCCAGGCCACTAAGCCTACAACATGGTCAACAGAACCGTAGCTCACGGCAGCAATTTGAAGCCGGGGTTAGGACAGCCATGCAGAACAGTGGCCAGGGCAGCAGTGTGAACCTGCAGACAGGACAGCAGCGTTCAAGACTAAGCTTGTAAGTACACATGGCCGAAAAATAAGGACGTTCAATGGCGTTCCGCACACGTGCAAAATCACCGTGGGATCAGGGACACCAATGCGAACGTTCAGGTAAGAGCCTGCTTTTGAGTCAGACGACTTCCATAAGCCTGCTGGAACTCTCTGGCCACAGTGTGTCCCTGTGTGCATGCACAGTGCTGACTCTACAGCTCATCTACATCAGGTCAACAGGGCACATGGGGCGCAGCCTGCTGGTCCTCAATTTAGTCGTGCCATGAGGAAGGTGGACTGAGATTCTCGGGCCACAGCTCCACTGTCTGCACCACTCAGAGTCATCTGAACAGCCCATCTGCCTTAGTGGACAGCCACTGATGCCTCTCAGCTGCATGAGCAAACTGATCAGGGTACTGCACTCCAAGGCACCCCTTGGGTTGGACACTGAGCCTTCTACAAAGATGAAGCACACCACAAAATATAATGTTGTGTATTATTTTCCTATCCTGGCTTTAAAACCCAACATCAGGTATGGAAAGGTCTCAGTGACGATGACAAAGCATTAGGAAACGTAATGTAGCGGTGCATATAACTAGGGCACCAATATTTCATAGACGCATCATCTTGATGTAAATTCCTAATGGGTGTACTTTCTCACTAAGAACAAATCTGTCTAGTCTTGTCCTCCATTGCATGACCACCTGCACGTCTGTCAATGTTTCTTTAGAACCTCCTTCATCTGGTGGAATTGAATATCCAGGAAAAGTGTAGTTCTGTGGAATTTCCTAGTATCCTCTACAGAGGTGGGGTTTTTCCCCCATGGTGTTTTAGTTTGGATGCAATACCTGGGTGCATGTACATACTGTGGATTTTGTTGGAGGCCCCATATTGCTGTTCCCAAAACTGGGGGGCTGTTGTACAATAATCCCTCTTAAACAGAGCTCCAAAGACTGGCAAGCTTACCAAGAGCCTAACACAATCGGCACCCAGTCATATGCCCTGCCTTAACAAAACTCATTTTCTGCCAACAACGATTTCCTATAATGACTCAGGGCATGGTAGTACAATGCGTGTATACATTGTATTCGACGTAGCCACAAAGTATACGTTAACGTTGCAATTATAAATATACACTACGAAATACATTTTGACTGAATGATTTTACAGATAATTCTGTGTACTACGTCCAAGTAATCAGCTAAGCTAAATTACCAAAACCCATTAGGAAAGATTAACAGTTTAGTACCTAGACATATAATACGATCAATAAAAAGGCTTAGGCCAAGTTGGTTACAGCTCTGGAAACGTGACAATTAACAGAGAACTTCTTATGACACTTTGCAGAAATTAGTCCATTAAAGCAGAAAATTTCGACATACAAACATTTCAGCGTGCTAACCAACACTGCAGGAAACGATGACGCCTCAGGAAACAGCCAAAACATCGCAGCAAGAAAAATATCGCTACTTATAAGTAGGCATTTAACGGCTGAAACGAGGAACATTTCCGTAATTGAGCCAATAATACTAGCAAGATATTTTATCAACAGGTTAATCAATCATCGTCTATGCTCCAGCTAAATAGCTACGCTCCGTTAAATAGTGTGAGGTTGGCTTTTTCTAGCCGACACATAAACAAAACATATGACACGTTTCGGGGGCCTTTTAAAAAATGCACTTCCCTTCCGTTGAAATTTCAAACCGAATGAACTGCTCAAAGCATGGTTAGCTCCTCTCCCATTGAGCCGCGACTGTCACGGAGCAGCCAGAACCCAAATCTTGAATCTAAGAACATCAATGGAAACAGTCTAACGTTATACGGAGGGGATAAGATACTTCTTCATTGAGGTTTGGCTCTAGCGATCATACTGTGCTGCGCCGAAGTCGGTTGCAAGCTTGGGTCCCTTTGTTCTGCCAGTCAGATCACCAGCAAGCGTCGTTTTAGAGAAAATCTGTCGTTAGCAAGCTAATCAACAACAACCGCTGACTGCTCATGTGTATCACTGTAAAATAAGTAGGTAGATCGCGAACTAATCATGATCATTAACGGCTTATAAGAAACTGCGTTAGCTAGCTAGCTGCCGCGCCGAATACCAGATGCACTGCATGATCAGGGTACTGTTACAGTGGCTAGTTAGATACTACGAGCAACATACTTTGCGAATACCTACTTACAGCATACAGCTAAATCCACTATAGCTCAAGGCAACAAACAATGTATCTTTCTGTAACAATGCATCTAGACTATCTACCGAGCAAGCGAACTAAGTTGAAAGTTGACCAGAATCACCTCCACTTACCGAGTAGAAGTAACTTGACCTCCCGTGCGGCTTTCTCTCCATCATCCCGCAAATTTCTGTCGATCATTTTACTGCGCTCCACGGCCGCCTTATCCTCCGTGCTCAAGGTGCACCCCATGGTCACACGGATTCTCCAAACGATGTCAACGTGAAAAACAAAATATGTTCAATCTCAACATGCAAGAGTTAAAAAAGGACAGCAAGCTAGCTGCTCGCCGAAAAGCACACACGCCCTGTATCTCGCTGGGGCTGATGAAAGAGCAGACCCACAGGACGCAAAAAAGAATAAAGAGACTTTCGGTGCGCGATCCCTGAGAGCTGAGCTGCTCTGCCTTTTCGCTGTTCGATCGATTTTCGTACGATCGAGGTATGATTTCCTCTGTGGCAGCGGCTGAATGGACAAAATAAATAGCAAAAACCGCCGGGACGCTCCCACTCGTTGCGCGTGCCTCCGTCTCCGCATTCAATCATCGAATGATTCGCGGCTTCCTGTTCTCATACACCGAGATTCGCGCACGCGCGGTTAACCGTACGTGAACGCGCGCCGAATTTCTCAGTCGACCAGTTGATCCACCATTGTGCTCTGCGGTGAGCCGCGCTTCATTAAAAATGCGGTGGCTTCTCTCAACTGCCTGTTGGTCATAGAGAAAACATCGGAAGAAAATGAGAATGAGCTTGGAATCACGCCGTGAGAATTTTCTTTTAAAATATTGTTTCATTTTTACAGGTGCAATGGACGTATTTCAAATATAGATCCATCGATCGAAAAATACAAATAATAGGAAGCACAACAATACATATGTTTGTTATTTGGCTGAAAGAATGTGCACATGCATTAATTGAAAGGAAAGATTTGGAAGGATTCACGACTGGGTTACTTTATACATTGTTGAGATGTTATGCTGATGTTTTAAGATTTTAAGATTTTCACTCGTCCAACCACTGCCACCGCTCATAAACTGTGCGTCAGATATTCCATAGTGCCAAACTGTAAGCCATTGACAACATGTTCAGAAAATCTTCAATTGTTTATCAGCCTTGGTGAAACAACCTGAAAACATACTTAATGAATAAACGATATTTTCAAGGATGTGGGAAACGAAAACATACAACGGGGTAACTGCGGAAGACACAAATGCAATACACATGGTTTATTTTCCATCATCAGTCATTTTAGAAAAAAAAACAATTCAAGTGGAGTTACAAAGTTGAATTCTCCTCGTTGTTGTCACGTTGTTTTCCTATGCAAATCGCTGCAACACAGCGCATAAAAATACAAATGGGGTAAGTCGCCTAAGGCAGGCATCAATCAGCTGCTCATGTTGGTGCAGGACCGTGATGCATTAACAATCTGATCCATTGTGATCATAACACTGCCTTAAATCACTACAGACTGAAGCAGAACCACAAAACAAAATTGCATGCATCTTTATGATTCAGTGCACTTCATCTGCAAGCAAATAGATATTAATTGTTATATGCTGTGAATTGGTCAGTTTTACTCCATTTTTTAACAAAGGTTGTACCAGTTGAACAGTAGATGAATCATATTCTCAGATCTTTGATTGATTGCTATCAGAAACATAGTCTTTCATACACTCCTACCATCCCTAAGCAGCCAGTAATAAGTTTGTTGTCAGTCTTAATCAGACTGGCCCCCTGTGTTTCCTGTAGCCTAATTTTCAGACGTTCAGGGCAGTGTGTAGCTTTAGCAGGCAGTGGTGGTCGGATGTTTCTGCAAAACGTGACCAAGTCATTTGTTTGTTCAGGATTCTCTCTGATGCATCTCTTTCCCTTGGCTGCACGCATCACTATGACTCGGAGATCATAATCCCCTTCTCTCCGCCTCTGCTAATCTAATCATTTCTGAGCAGTAAAACTCACGGCCAGGGGATTTAAGAAACCCTGTCCTGCATGATTCGATTAAATCCTCCACTGTTTGCCTGCAAACAATTTCCAGAATTTCCTCCCTGAAATAATATGATTCAATTGGCTGCAATTTACTAGTTCATGTGTCCTGGTAATACTGAGATGTATCAAATTTGTTTTATCTAAATGTGATACTACACCCTTACATATTCACAATAATGCACTCATTCGAACAGGAAGCTTTTTTCAGAAGGAAGGAAATCTCTATTTTTCAAAGTGGCACATAACCATTCAATGACATTGCTTACTAACATTAAAGCAACGGAGAACACTGTTGTACATTACCAGGCATACAAGCACTTCCTCAATTATATTTCACCCTCATCAATTTATCCTTTATTTATTCTTTATCTTGTGAAAGTGTGTGTGTGTTTAGGTGCATTCACAGGGCAACATTTGATTGTCCTTGCTACATTTGCCTCTGTCCATTCTGGAGTCATGTGATTTTCTGTGTGAGTGCTGGATGTTAAAAATGTAAACCTTAAATGTGCTCATCTCGTACGTCACTCTCGATGTGACCATCTGATTAGTGGAAAAATGTAAATGTAAAATGTGTGAATACAGCACTGTTCTACAGAGCCTGATTGAGCAGTGGCTGTACAGCCTAGTGGTTAAGCCCCTGGGCATAGAACACAGAAAGTGCAGGCTTGCTTCCCAGATGAAGAACTCCTGTTGCACTCTTGAGGAAGGTAATTAACCCGGAGTCTCTAAATACTGAGTTGTATGACTGGAGAATGCTGTTTTTCTTGGGTAAGGATGTTTGCCAAAAAAGAGGTACTGCATTAACACTATACTGTAGCCATCTGACACTATTTTTGATGTAGATGTCCTTTAAAATGGTCCATTCCCATGAGAGGAGATGGTGGAGCCAGTGAGCGCTTGTTCATTTACGGTTGGTTGAACAGAGGCGAGAAAGCGAGTTTCACTTGTGTCTGAGAAGTGATCTTCGCCTCTTGTTTCAGAGTCATTATCACGGTCGCTGTGGTGACTGTTTACCACTTTGTCCTCCAGGGGTCTGTGCTCACGGTCGGCGTGCTTAAGGATCCATCAGCGTTGGCTGTGTGCTCGGTCTCTCTGTTAAGTGATGCTGTATCTGAGGGGCCCGTGTCAAGCTGTCACCACCTAGTGAGCATCTGTGTAGTGTGTCTTCGTTTACAGAGTCCTGGGGTGATGAGATAGAAACGCCTATGTAAACCGTGCCATATTCCTGAGTTCTGTGTGAACAGTGGTATGTTGTAGCCAAGACTTTGCTGAGGTTATGTTATGCTGGCTTTACAGTGTCTTCCTGTGGACTGCCCTAACTTCCTTTGTGGATTGTATTGAGTTCCTTTGTTCACACCATTGAATGTAAGTTAATGTTCTGCACGTCTTATACGTCAAGATTACACTGAGATCTTTTATAAATGATAGAAAAGAAAGAGGAACAGGTCAGAGAGCAAAAGAGAGAGAAAGGTGAGAGAGGACCAGGAAAAGGGCTGTACATCCATGACGACATCACCCAGCAGCATTCTGAGAAATGCAGTGTGTTTCCATGTAATAGTTTTAAGATCAGTTTGATACAATCTGTGTGCAGAAAGAGGAAATTGCCTTCCTTAATGAAGTCCCAGAGGAATGCTCCATGCTTTTGGCTCAAGATGCGACCGATCAGGGTGGCCGTTTGTTTTTGTCTCACTTCTCATTTCCTCAGATTCCCTCATTTTGACAGGCAAGCACAGAGCACGTCATGCGGCTTCGGCAGTCTTGCACACGGCGTTAATGGGCCAGACCTGGATTTGCATGGGGAGCAGGAGCTTGGATAAGCAGAGAGCAGATGATCGATGCTGTTTGCACAGGCCTGAAGGCAGGTGCAGAGAAGAGCATTGGAGAGTGAATGCAGTTTCTTGGGATGGATTAGGCCTCATTCAGCAGAGATGAGCTGCCTCTGCTTTCGTCCAATAGCGTCAGAGCGAACGGGAAAAGCTGCAATGTCCACTCCAGGCTGTCAGGTTCACATCTGGTTTGATTTTTTGTGTATCGGTGCAACACCAGCACACCAGTGATACCAGGATTTTAAACAAGCTGAAGCATGAACTGTGATTGCTGGGGACATGTTGTTTGTGGTACAAGTGAATGATATGAAACGGTGTTTGAAATGTGCCAAAAAGCAGCTGCCATGCTTGCTAGCTTGCTGTCTAGTAGGTATAGCCAATGAAAGAACCAAAAAAACAATTCATTACAAGACCTAAAACAAAACCTAAAACTGCAGCAATGAAAATCAGACTCCTACAGCAATGCACAGTTTGGCAGTTGATCACCATATAGCTAACTGGTGAAACTCAACACTGGCTAGCTTTTTGGCATGTAAGCAGGCATGTAGAAATGTCCACACTACATGTGTATGTGTGAGTTGGGGGAGGAATTTTATGAGTTTGGTCCTGCTGACTTGCAACAGTGGTCATCCAAAAAGTACTCTGTGTGTTATTCTTGATCTTAGCCAAAATGCAGAGAAGCAACTGTGTAGCACTTTAATTCAGAGCAATTCCAAGTCTAAGTCTAATGCCTAGCTGCTGAGTAGAGACATATTGTTTTAGATATGTTTGTCTACAGTATAATCAAGATGGTTACATCCTGTACAAAACATTAAGGAGAAGCACACTAAGATCTGAAATTAAGTGAGCACTCTTTCTAATATTCTCCCTATCAGCTTTCAGGAAGACTGTGTTTATTCGAAGAGAACAGGGGGTGATATCTAAACTGTGTGAATATTTTCAACTCTAATAGTGTCAAAACGTCCCTGGAGCAAGGAGCAAACTGTTAGGAGCGGCAATGGCTTGGCTTTCTTTGTTTCCTGACAGAATGTCTGGAATGTCAAAAAATGCAGAAATGCAATAATTTCCAAAGTATACAGACCCTTACATTGCACATCATATTGTTGCAAGCTCTGTTAAACAACCCCAAATAGCATGTGTTACAAAATGTAACCACTGAGTATGAGGGCATGAACCCTGTCACTGGAAACATCCCATCAGGCATCAGCACTGAGTCTCCTGTTCAGGAGTCCCATGATACCAAGAATGATGGATGTCATTTAAATTGTTCCTGAAGACCAGAATCGCAAAGGCTTGCAGTATCTATATCGGCACGGAGTGTTCTGTCTCATTTAAAGGGATATACCGAGATAAACACATGCATGGTCGCGCGGCTCAATTGCTCTGTTCTATTCCCCGCGTTTACATAATATTTCCATTTCAAATAGAAAACTCAGGAAGACTATGCAAACCACGCGCCGATCTTTCCAATCCGCTCCTATGGAAATATATCCCCGGTGGAACCACACACCGGCCAGGTGCAGCACAAATGACGTCCAGCGAGACCGTGAGAATGTGATCAACGGCGCGAGTGACCGTCCCTCTGGGGCCCTGGGAGATTTCTGTAGAGATCAAACGAAATGCATTTTTAGCAGTGACATTTGGGGAAGATGGTAATCTTGCCATCGCGGTGGTTTGAGGGGAAGATATTTCAGTGAATCCATTCACATGGCAAATAAATATTTATTTGTTCTAGAAAACTTCCTTCGTGGTACTGAGTTGTAATAAACACTGGCATCGCCCAGTGTGCAGTACGCGCTGTAATAGGGCAATAAATGTTAAAATTCTGCTTTGAAGCATCGTGACATCCACGCAAAAGTACTGAGCAATCTCCAAACCGTGTGTCTGTAACATGGCGCAGTAGGCTCCAATGAGCATGCATCAGTTTCAATTGACTCTGGATTCCGGAAAGAAACATCAGAGGGCCATAAATATGACCACCACATGACAGACTAGGTTCAACATGCTGACACATCCATACTAAATAGTTCAATCGATTACCATTAGACAGCGTGCACGAAGTAATGTATGAATAATACAGATGCATAAGAAGCCTGCCCCGTGTCCAGAACTGATATTGCGGTTGGAATCACATGGACACTCATTTCCAATAAAGACTCACTATTTCACATATACTGGAACAAGTCTGCCTAACAACCGTCAGTCAAGCGCATCACTTTACTGGCGTTTCATAAAGGGTCAATGATCGAGACAGCCCACAGCTGGAAACATAAGAACCAAGCGTCAGATTCGTGCCATCGACCTGTGTCTGATAGATCTTAGTAGGCATTTACTACTAAACTGTTCCACAGAAATCACCTGTGGAAGTTAACAGTGCCACCATGTGGAGAAACATACGAATGCAGACCTTTAGTCATCAGTTTGAATGCGTTCTTTAAAAAATAATTATATTAAATTATTGGGTTACATTAAATCGTTTGATTAAATTATTTGATTATGAGAGTTGGATCTGGGATTAATCTTAATTTTACACCAGCCATTGCTGTGGTTGAAGTTTCCAAGAGGTATGCTTAGAAGTTTTCATAGGCAATGCTTTCACGTAAAATACAATAAGGTAAAAAAAACTGTAAAACGTATAAGTAATTGAGAGGAAAACCAGTTAGCTGCAATTTAGTCCATGGCAAGTGATTTACCACAATTCATTACACACACACACACACAAACAGACATAGTATATGTAAATACCACCTCCCTGTGATAGTATTTTGTGTTGAAAACCACCTCAAACAGTGCAAATGTGGAGACTACACCATTCAACCACATACTATCGACTTCATAGAAAGTAAAAAGTGTGATGCTGCATCTGTTGTAGATCTATTAACTTACACACAGAAAGTTATTCCAAAAACATAACCATTAAATATACCACCTACTTTCAACTATCAAGAGAACCCAGCGATGAACATAAGGAAAAAAGTGCAGCAATACATGTTAACACAACTCCACTGTTGAATAATTCACATTCACACAGCTCTGTATTGTAATGAGTGTCAACATAGCTCTTTGCAGTAGCTGGACTGTCTACTGTTCACATTTATTGGTTTGGGAGAAGTCGGTTTTAACTGTTCTGAGTGTTTGATGTTTCCTTCCTCAGTTTATCTACCATGAAGGTCTGGAATGGAAAGTTAATGAGGACAATTCTGTTAGATCTGGATCGAACATCAGTGATGGGGAATAATTGAAGAGATAAGTATTTGTAAGTACAAAATGAATGTTCCTTTTTCATCACTGCACTTTCACAGATCAGTACCATAACTCTTACTGTCCTGTAGGGCAGGCTAACTGATCGTCTTCCTGTGATGGATTAATTCAATCACTTCTCTGTGTAATCTAAGTGATTGGAGTCATTTGCATATTGCTGTCAATATTTATCCCTCAGCTTTCCACTAAAGTTCCACTCCTCTGAGCATTTCCACTAAAGTTAATTTAAATTACATTCTCTTTCCCTCATTTGGTCTCCTCACATGCTGGAACTCCTGCAGAGGAGCTTGTGGTGGTTCCACTTCCTGTCTGTGTGGTCGACCCTGATCTCAGTCTGTTATAAGAGCTGCTGGAGCACATGAAAGCAGATCATGCAGTCCTCGTTACCTCTCACACGCAGCATGAATCAGACACAATGACATAATCACAGCACCCCTGCACGCACACACACACACACACACACACACACACACAAAGAGATGGGCATGCACACCCACATTGATATCACAGTTCCCCATGACTGACACATGCACACACACACACCTGTATCAAAATACCTCAACAGATTTAGAAGCCACACAAATACACAGGTGACACCGGTCTCTGCACCTGAAGGTCGTTTGAGTCCTAGAGGAAAGAAGTTTGACCGTGACCGCTCCTGGGAGGATAGTCTGAGCTTTGGTCATAGTTACTGCTGCAGGTTCACCCTGAACATGCCATGTTAAATCTGTGTCACTTTTTAGTTGAAGTGGTGTATTTCAGATTTAAAGCAATCTGAGGTTTGGTGACATATTCCCAGCCTCCCACAAAGTTTGCTGTGTGTAGCAACTGCATATCACTTTGGGCTCAGTTCAGACTTGAGATGTGTGCATGCAGACCCAACTTAGAGGCATAGAATTCTTCTTGGAAGCACCTATCAAGACTGGATTCTGATACAAGTGCTTCAGGTTTCCATGCGAAATACTATAGCTCCATTTTTCACGCTGAAGGATCTCAGAAGAAATTATAGCCAATAATGGGATGTAATGATGGCCATAAAATAGCTCTTAAATCAAAATCCAACATTTCTTCCAGAGTTATCATTTATTTTTGCAGTCAATACAAAATTAATTTGGACACCGCATAAGAGAAGACCAGCTCTCCTTTCATTGTTCACAATACAGAGGCTGCTAAACCAATCATACTGTGCGGTTAATTTGGCCTGGTCATTATGCAAAGGGTGTAAACCAGCACACTTACTAAACCTGCACCACTCATCTGATCGTAAAAGGTGCAGGACATGAAATGAGCTAGCGCTTCACATCAACACACTCCGTCACCAGCGAAGGAAGAATAAAATGTGAATTAAAGCAAAGTCTTTCTTTTCAAAAAAAAAAAAAAATGCATTACAAAAACATTATGGCCAAAGACCAGCTTATGGCCTTTCAGTGCAAATTGATGGCGTTCCTTCTTCTTAAAAGCCAACCCAAATGGCTGCAGTGACCAGCAGTGCCACGGTCAGTATACCAGCAGCCCAGCTGTGTGGGTGACCGATGTGGGAGACCTAGGAGGGGACAGATATGATGATTCTGTATTGTATGCAACTGTGAGGAAATGAAACAAGAAAATGTGTTACTCGCACAAGAGTGTGTGTGTGTGTGTGTGTGTGTGTGTGTCTGTATGTGTGTGTGTGTGTGTGTGTACATCAGGAAACAGTGTGAAACGGTCAGGGGGTTTTTACCCAGATGCCCCAGCGCTCCAGCCTCCTGACCACCTGGCTGTGGAGGACAGAGGTCAGCCACGCTGTCGTCTCTCTGGGCTTGGCGTTCCCTCTCCGCCGGAGGCCCGCGACTCGCCTGAGCGAGCGTGTGCATGACGCCATGTGGAGGGGGAGGAGCCATGGATCTGGCAGGCATCTGCAGCAGCGGCAGTTCAGCTGGTCTCCAATCTCTGCCAGCTGTCGTCCAATCCTCTGGGCGACGCTGAGGGAGAGCATCACTTAAAACAGAGTGCTCGGACACAGTGACATCACAAAGGAAGGAAAGAACACAGCACAGCCATTCTGAGCGGTGGTGTACACTGTTCTCTGAGATGCAGAGGATGAAACACAGTTCTGAACCTTTCACAACTTCATTGTGGCTGATGCAATTCACCACAAGGCAGACTGACAGAGCAAAATCAATACAATTCTGATGGGACTTCTTGTTGAGTCTTGTAGTCTGGCTTGTGATAGCTGCGTCTTAAACGCTTTGTGGTGGACTGCATTGGCCCAAACTGCGGAAGAGGATGTCTGACTGATACCTCAGTTCCACCTCAGACAGAATGGGTTCCCCTGGTTCTCCAGAAACATCGTACTGGGAGACGGTCCAAGTCGCTTCTGTTGATTGCTCCATTATCCTAAATCTTGGACAACAAGCACAGTCACAAGGTCGATCTGAGGTTAGAGTAAGGCATATATAAAGACTGTGTTTTTCTTAGCAAAATATCAGCCTATCATGATGTATGAGCTGTAATGAGTTACTGAGGTCCTTACTTAATAAATATCAGAATTTACTATTTCAGAATACTAGTATGTACTAAAATTTATATGAACTCACCAAAACGTACCAGATTGTATATGTTTGTGTTTTTGTGTGTGAATTCTATGCTCTGTGTTGTGTATGTGTTTGTTGCCCGTATGTAACATCAACGTCCCTGTGTAAACACAACATCATGTGGTGAAGATGGGAGTGGGTGTGTTGCCATGGGGATTACACACCTGGCTGGTGCTGGTACGGAACACTGGTGCTTGTGTGTGGACAAGATGCTGGACCCTATGGCTGGCAGTTCGCCTCTGACTCGGGTATGCTGCGCGTGAAAACGGAGTCAGTTTCTATGCAAATGACAACATTTCCATTTCTCAAATGAACCAAAATGTCTCGCACCAGCTAAACAACATCACGAGACCGAGCCATTTTAGAAAGAAAGTGTGTCAGTGGAACAGGGCCACACATGGATCTGATGCCACAAGAAGAACATTTCATGTGTATTCTAGTGATGCAACACACTGATATAATAACGTAATCAGCTGCAGAAACTGTACAATATCTGTGTAACAGGTGTGTGACGCACAGTCAGTTAAACACAATGTTCATGAAGTTAACTACCTGAATTGAGCAGTATCTACCCCTCAACAAAGGGGATCACTATCACAGTAATAAAATTAAAAAAAAAAAAATTCAAATGAATAAGCTAAACCTTATTCATTTTAACTAGATATGATCACAACAAGATACAATTGTTAAAATCAATTCTTGTTTAGTTTACTTCATAGCTTGGTGGTGCAGAACTTGCCTCAGGACATGCCTTTCATTTAAAATAAATGATCTAGCCGTAACCGGTCGGTTTAAGGTTTTATTCAATTTTAATAAGGACAAAGAAAAAAGTTAAATAATCGTGTGAGAGTTGTGTTACTTTTTTGTTTTTAACATGCCTCTTTTAATCATAAAACATTGACGCAAATTTAAACTTTTTGTACATTATTGTACCTAATGTATCTATAGAGTCAAATGTCTTCCACTAAATGTAAATATAAAATACAACTTCATTCGCTTATGTGCAACGGCTGCTTTCCCAAAACAAACATGAGGTGATGTCATCATTTTTACCAGTCGCGCAAACAAAAGGTCAAGCTCAAGATCATCCTATGGAATACTGTGTTTATTGTGTAACTTCAATAATTCGTTCACAACACATTTTGTGTGTTTCAACCGATTATGATGTTATTATATTGTTAGCCGGGAAACATTCGATTTCTTCAATACAGCTATGAATAATATGCTAGTAGTTAGCCATTTTAGACAACAAAGGACAGGTGTACCAGAATTAAAATTTAACTTACCTAATTTGTTGTGGAAGATTAAAGTGAACGCCGCCCTGTATGACAAAGTATGACAGTTTTAGAGTTTTAATCGCTTTTAAACTAGACATAGAATACATGTATTAATATATACAGTACTTACAGCAGCGTCCTTTAATCTTCTTGTTTTCAGGTAACTGCAATAGCGCGATATCGTTTCGACCACGCCTATGGGAGTTCACTCCCGGAAGAAAGTCCAACGTAGTGCTGCCGCCACTAGAAGGTAAAATTCCGACTGAGACAGTGTGATCAGTTATTAAAACTCGACTGTGAGGAATCAAGATCCGTGCATAATTCTTAATAATGGCCTGGTCTCAAATTTCAGTGACAACTTAAAGGCAGTGGTATATATATGTATATATAATGTGTTCTGTGTCCTTGGTATTAGTTCAGTAGGTCAGAGTAGTAGCATTCTGGTGGGGCCAGGGAGAGGCATGGTGGGTCTACTTAGTGTTTTCCCCGGGGGGGGGGCTTGGTGTTGACTGCCTTCGGTGCCTGAGCAGATAGCTGTTTTTCTTGTCTGGGAGGTTTTGGTGAACTCTTTGTTTGTGGTTGTCCTGTGACCTCTCTGTAGCAGTATTTTGGTTTCCCCTTGCAGTTTCCTGTTTTTGCTGGTGCCCACAGCTCTCCACCATCTGAGCTGTCATAAGATAGCAGTTACACTGTAACTAGCTAATGTGAAAATTGCCAAGCCAGACCATTATAAAATTTGATGAGGCAGAAATATGAATTGTTACTCAGCTAATTGCCTAACTGGTATTACAAATGAAACAAAGGCTACATAAATCAACCATAAAATTGTAATCTATAAAAAATCTAATAGCTAATTATCTGACTAGCTAGCTCAACAAAACAAACAGCTATCTACTTAAGTTTGCAAAGAAACTAATGATCATGAATTCATATGTGTGCATCATATATAATAACCAATTAACGTGAAACAATTACTGAATCTGCACAGCATCTGCTGAAAACGTTTTAATTGATATGGAGCATAGCTAGATATAGCCTATGGGTTAGGATCAGATTCAGTAGCAGCTGAGAGGGACAACATCAACTGTACATATTTTAGGAGGATTTTAGAGCAACTGTCTGCTGTCAGCTTTAAAAGGACTAGTTGATGCTTGTGGATAAAGGAATCTTTTTGAACAAATCTTTTTAGCGCATTGGTTTACTATTTTGAAAAATTTGTTTCTTAGACTGACTAATCAGGCATTCCCAAAAGCTTTTTGCAATCCCTGTGTCAGCCTATAGAAAACCAGAGAACCAAAAATAAAAACTGTGTATGAGAAATCATTATTGGGGTTGACTGCTTTCCAGGCAGTGTATCAAATCTATAATGTATATCCAAGCTCAATGAATATAAACACCCCTAAGCGGTGACTGACTAAATCTTCTGTCAAATTCAGTACACTTGAGTGCACACAACACGGATTCGTTCAGTTCCTCCAGTATGTTCAGTTTATCTAGTACCTTCTCTAACCACAGGGTGGCACCAAGGTGATACTGTGCTGTGCGGCACTTGCAAATTAAAGTCATGCTTTGTTTTTTGGCAGTATTATTAAACTATTAACTTATATATAACCTTTTATATAAAAAAAACAGTTAATCAGTTGTTCCTTGATTTAATTTTCATATAATTTGGAAGAATTGTCACGGAGGATTACTTAGGGGTTGTTCACCTGATACCAAGAATTGTGAGCTTTCTCAGACCCTCTTCCCTTCTAGCTCCTTTCCCGGGCTGTGTCCCAATATTAGCTCCTGAGATTCTTCCATACTCACACAACCTACTCGCACAATCCCTTCCTGACACATTGAACCCCCAGCGAGGAAGGAACTGCTTTTTAATGAATGCAGGTCCAAGGTAAAATTTATTCTGAAACCTGTGTAATGTAGGAATGGTCAATACTTCACTCTTAACAGATGCAACAAACTCAGACAGTGAGTGTGATTTAAAATAAACAGAGCATTTTTATTATATTCGGCATTTCCTACTAGCAGTTAGCACAACAATAATCAATACCCACCTAACTTCAACCTATGTCCTATCAGGATTAGAAAGAGATCTACTTAAGATAATCTTACCAGAACCAGTAAATGATTTCAGTGAAGCAGTTTACTTCAGTTGTGTATGCTTTTTATTTTAGTTTCTTAGGAAATCAGAAAAATATGGTAATATGGATATCTCAAGTCCACTGCTCTTCTCTATAGTGTCTCTCATCAAAATGAGTTGTGCCCTACTCCTAAAAACCTCCCTTATTTCTACTAATGCTACACATTTATTCTGCCTGTGTCTACAAGCTGCTTAAATGTAAATCTCATGCATACATCATCAAGTTACATTATAAGAGCCAGAATTACACAAAATCTTCTACACTTCATTTTAATAGTAAGCAATGGGTTTTCTTCTCTTCTCATGCGCTGATGGCACTGAAACAACTAAAGTCCGTCAACCTGTGCCACCTCGTGATGAAGACAGGAAATCTTTGGGGGAGTGGTGTGCCAGCTTCCTGTCAAACAAAGCTCAGCCTGCCTAGCTTCAGCTTGCTCACATTTGAAGCAGGCGGTTGCTTCCTCTGCTTCCTTCTGTGGCAGGAAGTTGTTCTGGTGTATTAGTGTGTGTGTCTGTTTACTGAAGGGCCAGAATGTTCTTTTTCAGTGCCATCCTGACTGAAGCCAGCCAGTCCCAGGAGACAGACAATCGGGGCTTCATGGATTTGGATTTTCTGCAGCACAATCAATAATGAGATAACACAGAAGTGATGAATCTTGGTGGGATTTTTTTGTAGCAGTTAATGTGTGATTCTTGTGGTCAGCTGGCATTTCATAGTTAGCTGCTGGCAGGAGGGATAAATTAATTATCATCACTGACCCAGGTCTCTATTTTTGTTCAGTGAACTGAAACGGTACCAGTATAGTGGATCTTCTATTGAATTGAATGAAGACAGAGAAGGTCGGTTGTTTGCCTGTGATGTTGCGCAATCACATTTGTAAGTGCTCCAGATGATACTAACATGAATTTTAAAGATTACTGTCTTAATAAAGCCAGAATATTTAATCTGAAAACAGAATATTTACTTTTGTCTTTATTCAAACAGTTTGCACACTGCTGAAATGTTGTGGCACAGCATCACAAAGTCACAGAGCCACCCCGTGGTCAGCGATAGACACACACACACACACACACTGAGCGAACATACTGGATGAACCAAACAATATTCACAGTCATGTACTGAACGAACTAGAGAAAATGAATGCACATTGGATAAATGTATGAATCAGTGAATCCTGGCACCCGGACATTTGCACTTAACTGAATGACATAATAAAATAGTAAATAGTAAAAAAATAGTAAAAAAACAACTTTCTCTACCAAGCGATGCCCAATATCCTGAAAATTAAGAAATACTCCCTGGATTCCCTTGTGTTCAAGTACACTGTGAGGTCAAAGGGTCAGTGGCATCTCAGCTGGAATGAGGTGTATTCCTTCAAGTTGCCTGGTGTCAGAACAAATGAGAAAGCAAATAATATATTTACTTACAGGATGCTGGCTAAAGTGCCTAGATACCCTCTTTCCCTGCTAGTTTATTTATTTACTAACTAAATAAAGTCTAGACCTACTGATGAACTGGATCTGAATATAAAAGGTCTAATGCTGAGCCATCATCCCCAAAATTGCTAATTTATAAGTGCTCACCTGTCATACTCCATACCTATTTGCACCTGCATTGCAAACTGTCAGTTGTTACTACAGTAGGTGTGTTCTGTGTGACAACTGTATATGTAGTCACAAGACAAGCAAAATGAGTAGTCTGATAAAACGAAAATGAGATCCACCACTGGAGCGATTCTGCTTTCAGTGCAGACAATGAAAAGGCTAGCTATTAGTCATGAAACAAAATATGCAAATACGAGGAACAGATAGCCAAAAAGGTCAGAGCTCGGTAGCTGGTAGCTTTGTGTAGGCTTCATATTTAAAGGTGTCTGGAGACTCTATACTGTCAAAGAAAGATATCTATATTGCTTGCAAATTCTGAAGTAAAGCTATGCTAGCCTCAGATGGCTGGCTACCTAAAGCTGTAACTACACTGCCAACAGTCGTAACATATTCTAAAATAAAAAAAAAAATCAACCCATATATTTCATTCCTGTGTTCAAAATCCTGCTATTGCCCAATGGCTGCAGTTTTTCCCCAAAAAAGTGTGCAGTTTAAAGTTCTCATGGATTTGATGCAATGACGTCAGAGAGGCGCGCCGCTCCAGGTCATTCGTCGAGAGTGCGGACCAGGGGTGAAAGAAAAAACTCAAAATTCAACCGAGGGTGTTCATTTATTAGCTGTATAGCATCGCGATTTGGGGAGTACGCAGCCTGAAGGTAAACGAATAATACTTTTATTTTATCCATGACTGTGTTCATAACTTTTTTTTGTAACTCTCGCTAGATAACGTTAACGAATTGAGAATTACTGACTGACTTGTATGAGAGATAACCTTAGCTGGCTAACATTAGCCAAATTGGTCACTACGAAAATATTTTATTAATTTTCAGTTGAGTTGTTACAAAAAAAACTTTCGAGCTAGTTCGCTACCTATATATTCTACGATTGTAGCTGTAGCTCTAGATGCAGCTTTCAAAGATGACGCGGGACATCATTTTCATCTGTTGAAATTGTTTAGCGGGAGAGGAATGAGTTTTATCAACATAAAAAGTAACATAGAGTTAGCTAGCTATAAATATGTCCATCGCTAGCTATTAAGCTGTGCCCTGTTTTCAAAACTGTTTCACTATTGTTCGTTTGTTAGTTCTGGTTTAAATTCTGGAGGTGCAGTTCTCAGATAGCGGAGCCGTGCTCCCGCATGATGATACGGTTAGTAATTGTAGTATCCCTTATGTTAGGTTAGTTAGCTAACTAGTTAGCGGACTGTGAAATATCTAGTCTACCGTTAGTCGACGTCAAACGCAGACTGTACAGTATACCTTGCTTGCCAACCAGCTAACGGTGCGACCAGCAAACAGCAAACCCATTGTCAACCCATCTCTACAGTTTTGCGTGTGTTTATTTCGTGGTGTCCAGAGAAAGAATCTTCTTTGAAACGGGGCATCAGTAGTAGCTAAATGCGTGCGTTACAGTGATCTGTAATGTATGCATTCAGCGATGTGGATTGAGAGCAGCGCGATCCGTTTAAACCAACACCTGTTCTCTAAACCGCTGGAAAGACGAATCTGAAGGATGGTTCCTGATGGGTACCGATTTTAAACTTACATGTGCAACGCATTTGTGGGTTTTAAATGTAGTGCACAGGTCCTTCTTGCTAGTTTGTTGAGCTATGTACTTATACGTTTTGTTTTTCAAGAATCGGTCCGGACAAACTGTCAGAGTTAATGTATTGAACAGTGGCTGTTTGCCCTCTTTGATGGAATGTCAGTCCACCGCAGAGCAGTTCCTGTTTGATCGCTCATAAACCAGGAGATATAGTGTGTCTCGTGTTTCTTTTGGTTAAGATAAGACACGACCTCACAGTTCCAAAACAAATGAGTTACTTAATGATTCGGGGGAAGGGTCGAATTGGTCACACACACAGCGAGAGAATATTAAATTTGGCTGCAAACTGCACTGCAAACTCCGAACGAGAGTATGAAAAATTGTCATGGTTCCTGCTTTGTTGGTTGATATGCAAGTTCCAGTGTTCTTACGTGTAAGTAACGGCACTATTCAGCAGATCACAGAGAGCACATTGGACCACCAAGGCTACATGAGCGATTATCATCATCGCATTCAAACCACAGGGTTGTAATTCAGTTTCCCTCAGATATGCTTAAGGGTTTGATGACACTGCTTTTGCTGTGTCCATATGGCTGTGGGTTTCATGCTGAGTGGTGAGGCTAGCCGTTTAAGACTGAGGGAAGCACACAGCTGTCTGTGTGTTGATGCAGCCGAAGAGTCAAAAAGGGATTGCTGCCATTGTTACAGATGCAGGAAAAAAAAAGACTCAGTTGTGCCAGTCAGGCGATAGTGCCTGCCGGTCTGATTCCCCAGCATGCACCTCTTCCATTAGGGTGACACACCATCAGTGTGAATGGATTCCTTCAAACCTCAAAGGTCAAACTATAGGTTACCATTAATGGACTTTACTCTGAGATGTGCATACCGTATTGTACCATTACACAACAGATGGTTCAGTTTACTGGTGAAAATAAAAGTCAATCAAAGGCCACTTTAAGCACATGAAAGGAAACGGCAACAGCCTCATAAAGTGCAAATACAGGTCCGATGAGAGGAATTTCTGTGAAAGCATTTTTTTTCATAATCTGCATATTACGTAAGTGTGTTTCTCTGTTTGATTTTCCTCTCCGCGGCGAGGAGCAGGGAGATATGAAGAGTTAGCTGAAGGAAAGGTCCCCATGTGCCTTGTAAGGATCAAGTGCAGGTGTGATGTGTCCTGCCCTGAAACCTCTATTGATGCTGCACATTCCTCAGTGTTTACTTGCAGCTCCTTAAAAGGGCTTTGTGACAAGTTTCAGTTCAAGTTTGTGCAGGTTTGCCCAAATGTTGTGCAGCAGACATACTGCTGTCCTGGTGTTGCACAGTGGACATTCTGCTGCTGACTTTGTGTCCTGCAGAAGACATACTGCTGCCCATCTGTTGGGCAGTGGGCATACGTCTGCCCTTGTGCTGCGCAGTGGTGACACATCTGCCGTGGTGTTGCGCAGTGGACATACGTCTGCCCTTGTGCTGCGCAGTGGATTTACCAGCACTGACGGGGGGGGAGACAGTCTCAAATCTTTGATCGCCACAATGCTCTCTTTCACTGAACAGACTCCATGCTGTGTGTCATTAAAGAAATTTCCTCTCTGCAGGAGAACCGGTAGCAGGAATCTACATAATATGGGTCCAGAGGGGTTGACCAGTTTGTACGTGCTGTATCAGGTGTGTGTGTGCTTGTGTTTATGTGTGTGTGTGTGTGTGTTTGTGCCTTCCTCAGTTGTAAGTTGCTACAAATAGAAGCGTCTGCCAAATGAATAAATGTAACTGTGATGTAAATGTGTGTGTATGTCTTTGCACACACCTTATATTAGGCCATAATTTAGAAAAAAAAGGGAAGAAAATAGAATTCAGCAAGGAGAAGTGGTGGTCATCCCAGTGGTTTAATTTTGGTTTGGCAGGGATGTCTCTTTGGTTTAGTTCGGGAGTGGCAAACTGGAATCATCTCCAGCGTTGAGTTTTGACGTAAATGGAGGAATCTCTCTTGAGTCTGGGAAGAGCACCAAACATCCCAGACTGGTTGCTGTCCAACACATGCCTCCCTCTCTCTGGGAAAGGTCACTGGTGTCTCATCCGTCTGCTTGGTTTAAACAGGTTGCAGAAGTGTTTCATGCAGGCACTCACTCCGCTCCCTTTTAGGGTGCTGGATTTATTTTTTGCAGAAGAATGCTGCCAGCACAACCCCTCCTCTCTGGACTCTGATGAGTGGAGGAGGCCGTGGATATGACAATCCTGCAAAAATTAATATTCCATGAACATTCATTCCTTCCCATTTTCAAATATATAGCCTAAAACAGAGGTGATTTGTACACATTTTTGTAGATATCGACAAAAATAACAAAAACATTAAAAAATTACAAAGAATAAAATATTGATCATAAAACTAAGTAATGCATGGTACATTACAACTTCTGAACTCTTTACCACAAGATAACTTTAAATGAAAAATGTTGTCGTCCCTTGTAGCGAAATTCCATTACCAAGATGAACAGAAAATTTTGCTATAGTCTAACACAGCGTTTCCCAAACCTCTCTTGGAGGACCACTTGTCCTGCATGTTTTAGATCTCTCCCTGCTCCAACACAGCTGATTTAAATGATCAGTTTGTTAGTAAGCAGCTTCAGGGGTTCATAACGAGTTGATCATTTGAATCAGCTGTGTTGGAGCAGGGAGAGATCTAAAACATGCAGGACAAGTGGTACTCCAGGAGAGGTTTGGGAAACGCTGGTCTAACAGAAAATTCTTCAAGTTTATCCATTAAACAGGTTGTTCTCAAGTTCTGCTGCCTACTCTGCAACTCTACAGATAGTCATGAGATCCACATTTCTGTAACTTCATCACCACCGAGTAACTTATTCCCAAGGCCTTTCCAATGATGAGAAAATATGAAGGAGATTTTTTTCCTCATTTCTTTTAAACAAAAGGCCATGCATTTTGTTTTTTGAAAATAGGCCTCATAGAATGCTAAATAGACTAAAAGTGAAAGGGGGGTGTATAAGGTTGGTAGCTCATAAGTGTCAGGTGTAGCTAAAAACTTGCAACTTTTACATGTACCGTGGTCAGATATCAGTTGTGTGTTTATTTTTTCTTTATTTTTTGCTTTCAAGTTGTGTGACCTGGAAAAAATCTTCTGAAATGTTGACCGTAACATGAAAAATCACACAAGGCTCATTTTTGAAAATAAAACTTTATCATTCATGTATTATTGCGCACACCATGCTGGAGTGTGTAAAAGGTAGCATTGTCTAGCACAGTGTGAATGGTGTTGCCTGGTTTATGGGGCGCCGGTCTCAGTCGTGAACAGTGGGTAAAGCCAGCTTTAAGGCACCCAGTCATCAGCATGTTTCCTGATTGATGTGAAAGGGGCTTCATGCACCTGCCGAGCTTTCTGCTTTGTTCTGCTCTGCAAATCTGGAGACTGCAGAAATGTTGTCATGAAAAATGAAACATGCCGACAACCATATGGGAATGGGATAGCCATCATTTTCTGCAGCAGAACTCTTAATGTTGCTGTAACATTGGTGCAGTGTTGCTGCAATGTCTTCGTAAATAGTGAACAGAACAGTGAAGATATGTTCCAGTGTTTCAGAGTTCACAGTCCTATAATGTTGCTCTTACTCCCTGCAATGATGTTGTTTTAGTGTTGTTGTAATGTGATGCAGTAGTGCAGATTTGATTTTGTGTGTGTGTGTGTGTGTGTGTGTGTGTGTGTGTGTGTGTGAGAGAGAGAGAGAGAGAGAGAGAGAGAGAGGAGGAGAGAGAGAGAGAGAGAGAGAGAGCAAGCTGATGTGTCTGTTGACTGGCTAGCAATGATGTGAATGGTAAATGCAGGACCCTCATTTAATAAAGGCATATTTATACCCACAGTACAATGTTGGAGAAAGGTTGTGAGAACGTTATGAGTTTGCAGGGCAGTCTGAGGGCCTCTCAGCCCTCTATGGGCTGGAGGGGACAGTAAGAACTCTTCCATTGCCATGGAGACTGCAAGGAGAGTTGCATTCAAATGGGACATATTTGTGGAGGAATGAAGTGTCCATGAGAAAAGCCAGTTTGCTCCCCAGAGTAGCGGCACAGAGCCTGACTCCCGTCACAGCTCAGCACTGATGGAATCATTGAGTTTTCCCCTGTTTCACATCAAGTTCAGAATGTAAAAAAATCTGATGATCTCATTGTCCTTTAAATAGTTCAGTTCAGGTCAGTAATCTCGTAATAGCAAAGCACAAACACACACTGTACAAACACATGTGTGCACAAACACACACAGGCTTGTCAATCCCTTGAGAACTCAACGCCATGTAAACCTTCTTTGCTGGGGTTTGAGAAGGACATCAGAGTGTGTCTGCATGTGTGTGCTCACTTGTGTATCCATATATGTGTGTGTGTGTGTATGTGTATGTGTGTGTGTGTGTGTGTGTGTGTGTGTGTGTGTGTGTGTGTGTGTGTGTGTGTGTGTGTGTGTGTGTGTGAGTGAGTACATGTGTGTCTGTGTGTGTGTGTGGTGTGTGTACAGAGATGCAGTGACAGCCCCAGAACATCACAGCAGCAGGCTCTGAGGAAGGTGCTGAATGTGCCTCTTGTTGTGACTCACCATGGAGTCACTCTAGACACAGTGGCCCCAGTGTCCCCTGTGGACAGACCGACCATCAACAGCAGGAAAAGGAACTGTCCAGGCTCCCTGACCTCTGACCCCCAGCAGCCAGCAGCAACAAGCCATCCTGTCAGCGATGTGCAAGAGAAGCACTACAGCTGTTTGTGAAGAGCAATACTGTATACACACCCAGAGAGGGTCTGTTTGTGAAGAGTCTGTACTGTATACACACCCAGAGAGGCGTCTGTACGTGAAGAGCAATACTGTACACACACCCAGAGAGGGTCTGTTTGTGAAGAGTCTGTACTGTATACACACCAAGAGAGTAGTCTGTTTGTGAAAAGCAATACAGTATACACACACGCAGAGAGTGGTCTGTTTGTGAAGAGTCTGTACTGTATACACCCCCAGAGAGGGGACTGTTTGTGAAGAGCCATTTTGTATGCACACGCAGAGAGTGGTCTGTTTGTGAAGAGCCTGTACTGTATGCACACCAAGAGAGTAGTCTGTTTAGAAGAGCCCTTACTGTACACACACATGCTTCAGCCAGAAGTTTCTCAAAAGTGTTGGGCCCTTAAAAGACAGCATATCATGGCAGATTACCAGAGCACAGCAACTGATAGAATACTGAGAAATTCCTTGACATTGTACAGACTTAGTGAGTACAGACTGGTCAATGAGACAGGTTTGCTTTTGTCAGCCAGTCAGCCTGGAGGCAACAGGCTAAGCTCACACTTGCCAGCTGAAGGAGCTTGTGGAAGAGCTGCAGTTTCTCACAGCATGACAGATATAGCCTCATAAGGTTAATTGTCTTCCCCCAAGTCAGTCTCTCTCTAAATTTTATGGATGTGATGAACATAGAAATGAAAGTCCATCCTCTGTAGGAAAGAGAGGGGCTGCATCACAATGGCAGTGAAGCCTTCAGCTGCCCATCACAGCTTGTGAGACATTAGACTACTGTAAACAGAAGGGTTTGCCACATTTTCATTCTGTAACCCTTGAAATCTTTTTTAAAATCAGTATTCTTAGTATTTTTATTATATATTACTGTTCGATTTTGTATGGTTTTGCATAATGCAGCATATTTTGTGGGTGGAGGGGCATAGGGTTGAACCTGCTCTATCAGTAGACTTTCTCTGTCAGTGCTGTTACACTGAGAATGTAGAGGGGGAAAGGCACACAGCCGTCTCTGTCAGTCCTGTTATACTGTGAGAGCTCTCTCTGTCAGTCCTGTTACACTGTGAGAGCTCTCTCTGTCAGTCCTGTTACACTGTGAGAGCTCTCTCTGTCAGTCCTGTTACACTGTGAGAGCTCTCTCTGTCTGTCTGTCTGTGCTCTCTCTGTGTCCTGTTACACTGTGAGAGCTCTGTCAGTCCTGTTACACTGTGAGAGCTCTCTCTGTCAGTCCTGTACACACTGTGAGCTCTCTCTGTCAGTCCTGTTACACTGTCTCTGTCTGTGCTGTTACACTGTGAGAGCTCTCTCTGTCTGTGCTGTTACACTGTGACTGTTACACTGTGAGAGCTCTCTCTGTCAGTCCTGTTACACTGTGAGAGCTCTCTCTGTCTGTGCTGTTACACTGTGAGAGCTCTCTCTGTCAGTCCTGTTACACTGTGAGAGCTCTCTCTGTCTGTGCTGTTACACTGTGAGAGCTCTCTCTGTCAGTCCTGTTACACTGTGAGAGCTCTCTCTGTCTGTGCTGTTACACTGTGAGAGCTCTCTCTGTCTGTGCTGTTACACTGTGAGAGCTCTCTCTGTCAGTCCTGTTACACTGTGAGAGCTCTCTCTGTCAGTCCTGTTACACTGTGAGAGCTCTCTCTGTCTGTGCTGTTAGACTGCTGGAGTGTGGAGCACCGGTCTCTGCTACTGCTGTAGCTGCCATTAAATGGTGGTCATCCAGCTCACTCATCCCCGTGCTGTTTACTGCAGGGTGCATTAACATTCGCTCACCCTCAGGCATTTCTGGGATGTTGTGACCGGGATGTGAGGATAACGTTGCTATGGTGTTGTAATGAGGCAGCGATAAAGTTGCTGGGGTGTTTTGACAAGGTTATGATAAGGCCGTCAGGGTATTGTAATGAGGCTGTAATAACGTTGCTATGGTGTTGTAATTTGAGTGTGATGATGAAGTAAAGGCCTGCCTTTCCCGTCTAGCCAGATGTCAGCACACAGGGTGAGGGGACTGCAGGGCCAGAAACTGAGTGCACTCCACACCAGTTAGCCCCCCCTTCCTGCTCTCTCTCCCCTTCTCTTCTGTTTCCCCCCCACTCTCTCTTTCTCTCCCTTGTCGGGGGTGGAATTTGATCAGGCCTCTGATTGGACGAGCAGATAAGCTCCATTACTGGGCCTCTGCAGGGATCTGTTGGAAGAATGGCAGGAATTCTCCTCACTTCCCATGGAAAGTATTCTGCATGCCCTGCCATTCAGCGCAACGAGCGGAGAGTCCAAAAGGGCCCAAATTAGCGCTCAATACAGCTGGCAGTGTCCTCAATTGCCCAGAGTAGCATTTAGCATAGCTAGCAGTGTCTTGCATGGCCCAGAGTAGCACTTAGCATAGCTAGCACAGTCCAGAAAGGGGTGCTCAGCTCAGCACCAAGCAGCAAGATGGCAGCCCAGAAGCAGGCCTTGGGGACGTCCTTTATCTCTATCCGCTGGGTTTCGGGTCTTCGCTGATGGAGGAGTTTTGGCTGAAGGCCTTGGCTCCTTGTGTTTGTTTACTCCTGGCGGTGGGGCGGGGAAAGGCTGAGGGCATATCAGCATCTGCTGAGGGAATGAAGGGAGCGTGATTAACAGCACGTTCCAGGGAAAGTGAAGTATTATTGTTAAATAGTAAACTGGTATCCAGGGTAGCAATTTAAACAGTTTTAAGCCGCAGCTGTTTTAAACAGCCAGTCTCCAGCCCTGAGCGAGAGAACAGGAGACCAGAGGGTGCTAAGAGGTCGGGCTGGAACAAGCGTACTGTATTTCTGTGGTGATGGAGTGGAGGAATAAGATGTCAGATGTCTGCTGTCTTGCTGTACAAGTTGCATTTGGCGGCTTGTTTGTGCTGCTTGTGTGAGTTTCCTCACTGGCTCACACCCTGGGTGGGATTCACTGTTGTCTGTGTTTGTGTGTTGCAGCTCCAGACCCTGGGTTCAGACAGACGCAGCCATGTCGGGCTCCTATGACTCCATGATTGATGTCTCCAGCGACAGCTTTTGGGAGGTAGCGTAACATTACCTGTGATGTCTGCACTGTTGACAGTAACCTCTGCTACACCCACTCTCTCTGTGCTTTAATTTCTGTACAGTTCTAATCAGTATTGCATTGTGTCACATCCTGTCTCTACAGCATTGTGTTACTTCCTGTCTGTATTGTACTGTGTCACTTCCTGCCTGAACTGTGATTAGTTTTGGTTCTAGTGTGGTTGACTCTGAGGTTGTGGGACCCTCTGTCCTGATGCCCAGCCCGTAGCCTAAACGTCTCTCTCTGGGATTGAAGTGTCTCTCCGTCTTCCTCTTCCCTCCAGGTGGGGAACTACAAGCGTGCGGTGAAGCGCGTGGACGACGGCAACCGCCTGTGCAACGACCTGATGACCTGCATCCACGAGCGCGCCCGCATCGAGAAGTCCTATGCCCAGCAGCTGACCGAGTGGGCCAAGCGCTGGAGGCAGCTCATCGAGAAAGGTACCGCCCGGCGCCGGCCCGGCTCCAGGTTCTGTAAGACTCTGAACCCGGGTTGTGTGCCGCTCTGGTTCTGACCCGCTTCTCCGGCAGGGCCTCAGTACGGGACCCTGGAGCGGGCCTGGACCGCCCTGATGGCCGAGGCGGAGAAGGTCAGCGACCTGCACATGGAGGTGAAGGCGGCGCTGATGGGGCAGGACTTTGAGAAGGTGAAGAACTGGCAGAAGGAGGCCTACCACAAGCAGATGATCGGGGGCTTCAAGGAGACCAAGGAGGCAGAGGACAGCTTCCGCAAAGCGCAGAAACCCTGGGCCAAGAAACTCAAAGAGGTACCACCAATTTCTGCGCAGGGAGTTAGGCTTTTTTTGGGGTGTCCTGCAGAAGTGGACCACACTGAGCTTGAAGGCTGAAACATTTACTTGGAGTAGTGCAGGATACACTGTATAATGGCCCATTCTCATTTTACTTATTGTGTCCTTCTATTCTGTGTGGCCGGTAAGAAACTGACTGTGCTGCTGTCTCAGGCTGAGAGGAACCACTCTTGTGTGCTTTTGTTTCAGGTGGAAATGATGAAGAAGGCGTACCACTCGGCCTGCAAGGAGGAGAAGCTGGCCACCACCAGAGAGAGGAACGGCAAGCTGGAGAACAACAACAACCCAGAGGCACAGAAGAAGCTGCAGGAGAAGTTGGAGAAGTGCCAGCAGGAGATGCAGAAGGTGTGTGCGTGCGTGTGTGCGTGCGTGCGTGTGTGTTTCAGCCCCATGTGTTCCTGCCCCTCTGAGACGTGTCTCTGTGCACACAGGCGAAGGAGCGCTATGAGAAGTCCCTGGTGGAGCTGGATAAGTGCACCCCCCAGTACATGGAGAACATGGAGCAGGTGTTTGACCAGTGGCAGCAGTTTGAGGACAAGAGGATCCGCTTTTTCAAAGAGCTGCTGCTGGAGGTGAAGAACCACCTGGACCTGCCTGCCAATCCCAAGTACGAGGCCCCGCACAAATCCCTCTCACTCTCTCAGGATGCCTGTCCTACTTGCTCAGTTTCATCTTAAGCTCAAATTCAGTTCAGCTTTATCAGCATGACAAGTGCATGCGTTTGTTGCCAAAGCTTGTGCTGGAATAACAACAGATTGAAAGATGATAAAACAACACAGCATATATAACTTAAATGTATTTTAAAATGACTAGTGGTCGTAAATGAAATGGGTCTTTATTTTGTCTCTCTGTCACTTTGTCTCTCTCACTCTGTGTTGATCTGTAAAGCAAAGACACTGGAACCTTTTTTCTTTACTGATGTTCTAATCCGTATTGGCGGCTCCAGGTTCCCAACCATCTATTACACGCTGGAGGATGCGGTCAGCGCAGCAGACGCGGAAGAGGACCTGAAGTGGTTCCGGTCCCACCACGGTCCAGGGATGCCCATGAACTGGCCACAGTTTGAGGTACTGATAGGGATTACTGCTGGAGGGAGAGAGAAGGAGGAAATGAGTGATGAGCTGGACACCCTGCTCCTGCGCTTGATGTGTCCAACTGAAACCTTTCCCTGTGTTGGCCAGATTGCTTTTAATGCACAATTAGATTTAATTAGACATGTGCTTTGTCTCTAAAATGAGGCAGTGTTGATCAGTACTGTGAGAGAAATCCTGTGCTCCCTATTGCAGTCTTCAGAGCTGGTCTCTCTGTGTGGGATTGTCTCCTCCTCTCATCCCCATTGTCAGTGATGTAGAGAACAGAGATAATGACAGCACTTCTCTGTCTTTGCTTTCAGTTTCACCACACTAAAGTTTCCTGTGCTTTTCAACGTGGTGTTTAATTTTTTCGTGTTTTGCTTTTAGTTTTATACAGCACTGTTTTAAAAATCGTGTTGATTTCATGAGACCACACATCAAAAAAAAAAACATTTGAATGTTTTATGTAAAATATACCTCATTTTTGAGGTGCAGCTTCCGTCGAATTGTCCTGTAGGACACCCTGTGTTCTGTGCCATTGTTCTGATCCACTCCATCTCCAGTGCTACGCAAGAACCTTTTACAATGTGTTATAGTAGTAGAATGCTGTGAAATTAGATCCTCTCAGTTTCATAAAGACTGCCTCCCCATGAAGGCAGATCTCTTTTTTGGCTGAGAGATGGGCTGTGGCGGTATCATAATCTCCTGTTCATTGTCTCCAGGCCAGTTCTGTTCCTGTTCAGTCAATGCAGGAAGTTAATTGAAATTCAGTTCTTTAATTGAAAAATCTTCAGAGAAAATGATGGGGCTATTTTCAATTCATTAATTGCCTGAATTGACCAAATAGGAATGTAATTGACCTCAGCTCTGGTCATCTCTGCGTGACCCTTTCACAGAAGAATAAAGTCCATTTGAGTGGAAGTTGCCAGACCCGTCTATAAACTGGCTCTCTGTAACCTACCCCTCCTCGGTGCTGGCCTGCCTAAGAGAAGGTCCATTTTACTGAGCTGTGCATGGAGGGTTCCAAGGCTCTCCCTCAGTGCCCTGCTCCCCCTCACCTGGCTGCTCTTGTGTCTGTGTGTACAGTTGGTGTGGGCCAGCGCAGACGATTTCACATCATCACATTGTCTCGAGATGACAGCATGTTTAACTATGCATGCGCAGTTAGGATACTACATGCCACATTTACTGTCAGCGTTTATATCACACAAAATCCTTCCCTGCTTCGAATGCGTGATGCAGATTCTCTCATCATCTCTGTGGGGAACTACACAGCACTGTTTGTCTCCATTACTGCTTGATGTTTGCAGGACCAAAGTTGTTCCAGGGTGATGTCGGGATTGTGTTGGGATGGTGTCGGTTTTGTGTTGGGCTGATGTTGGAATGTGTTCCTAACACCATGGAAGAGCCCTGTGGTTTCTCTAAGTTGGCCCACGGTGGGACCGTGTTCGTTTCTCCCCAAGCACAGCGCTGGGGAATCACTGCATGGGAAACCTCTTTACATGCGGCGTGTGTGACTTTCCTAGGAATGGTCCATGGACATAAACCGGAGCCTCACCAGGAAGGAGAAGAAGAGCCCTGGGGATGGAGTGACTCTCACAGGCATCAGCCAGACAGGGGACCAGGCGGCCAAGCGAAGCAGCAGGTACCGTCCAGCGCGCTCTCCCACACCACCCCTCACTGTGCACGACCAGCAGGCCTGCCACGACAGCCAGACCACCACACATCAGGATCGTTTAAAACTGGACAGTGCAGGAGATCATAACCTTTTGCCGAACTGAAAAAATGTCATACTATGATTAGGTGTGTTCACCTTACTGCAGACCATCTACCGATCATTTCACATTACATGGGGACACTATGTCTGAATATGAAAAATCGTATCAAAAATCTATAGTTAAAGGAACGCTTTCCTTCCAGAACAGGAGTTTTAATATGTCAAAGACGGAACTGTGTCTGGTTTCACACCACTGGATGTGATCAGTACTGTTACTCTGTGTCCCCATTAAACAAGCTGATCAACGTAAGATGAAGGAATGAGCCAGTAGCTGTGTTCACTGTGATCAGCCCACAATGACAGAAATGGCACATAACATTCCAGCCTTTGAATCTGCCATTTCTATTCAGGATTTACATCACAGAACAAACATCCACAACTATGTCAGTAATGTCTGTGAATTGCACAACTCCTCCTTACCTCATTCTGTCTAGCTGCTATCCAATGGCATATTTACAGTATTTGTGTATTCCTGACTTGTATTGGCTGTGATTAGTTATGGACAGCTGCATTGTTATCATGCCTAAAATGAGTGGAGCTGTCTCATGTTACTAGCAACTCATTAACTTAGACCAATCAACCCTCCTTACTATGGAAAGGGGAGTCATTTGATTGGTTTATTTAGGTCAGTGATTTACAGCACACTGCAGCTCCACCCATTATGGGGGTCATGAATTTGAAGCGTAATTTTACTAAATGTCATAGTAATGTCCATCTCACCTCCCTCCTGTCTGTGCCGGGTTCATTTTCGATTTGTGTAAAATCAAATTAGTCCTGCATATACAGTGTTGATGTTTTCTTGGAATTCTTTGTGTTCGTCAACCTCCCAGTTTACTCCATGTCAAAACAGACATGAACCAGTTTTCAGAGTCGTGTCGCAACAGCCATTCCAGCTATGCTTCGTTTGTAGAGTGGAAGTGATGTTTTGGCATTCTGTGGGATTTAGAGAATCCTGGAAAGGCAAGAGTGTGTGATATCTCAGCTGTGTGAGGGGAAAGATAAGCTTGTTATCTGTGGGTCCACAGGAGCAGGAGACATTTGATATTCACATCCTGTCAGAATTGTACTGTTACCTGTGACAATGTGGTACGCCAGAGTAAATAGAAGCATTTTCATTCTTTCATGCAAAACCCACATATGACCACAGAGGAGATGTACAGTGACTCAAACATTCAGCAGAGTAACAAGATGCTCAACACCACATATTTACTTGCAGTTCTGTCCCTCATAAGTCCTTGTTACTCATTAATACTGGACCTCCCTATTTCTTCAGTAAACAGAACTAGCCAAGACCCTACAGCCAGCTCCAGAAGGAAGGCAGAATATGGGTAGGAATGCAGCTTAGTGATTAAGAGTCTTTGATTGTATGTCACAATGCTCTGCTGCTTGATTGGTGGAGCAGCAAGCATGGCGCAATGCCCTGTGTCCTGATTGGCTGAGGTACTGGATGTCACAATGCCTCTGTCTCCATGTCGCCAGCCTTGCTGTGGCCGACAGCACAGAGCAGGTGGGCTCAAATCCCTTCGAAGACGAGGATGATGAGGAAGAGGAGCCTGCCGAACAGCCTGACAGCAGCCCTGTCATAAAAGCGGAGGTTGAAACCAAAACGTTGGTGACAGATTCATTCAACTAATGCTCTGATAGCCAACACTCCCCCATCCTCTCTTCTCTCATCAATCCACTCCCATTCCCTCCTCTCCTGTCCTTCTTATCTTCCCTTTACTACTCCTCCTCCTCCTTCTCCCCATCCTTAGCTCCCTCTGTATATCTCCTCTTGTTAGTCACCCCATCTCTTTCCTTCACTCTCTCCCCCATTTCTGTCTTTCTCTCTCCCTCTCTATCTCCTCCCTTAAGCTCCCTCACTCCTTCCCCATCTCCTTTTCACTCTCCCTCAGTATTTCTCCTCCCTTCAGTCTCCCATCTCTCTTTCCCTTTCTCCCTCTCCCATTTCTCTCTCTCACCCTCCTTTCAGGGCTCTCTGTTTCCGTGGGTTTGGTGAAGTCTCTGCACGGTCTCTCAGTCACACATTAACCAAGCAGCGTGTTTGTGACAGTGCCGTCCCCTGCACTCCTTTCCTCTGTCTCTGCAGGACAGTCCGACCTGCTGTCGCTGTAACCGCCTCACACCACAGCTCGCAATCACCCTTCCTTCACGCAGCTAAAGAGCACTATCAGTGCAGCCGTGCTCTTTCTAAGTTTTAAAAGGGCCAAGAAGCATAGTCCTCTTTGCCTTCTTTTCCAGTCAATATTTAAACTGATATCTTTCTTTTCTTTTAGCATGAGACCAGGTCTTATTGATTAATGGCAGATTTTGGCCTCACTAAAACTTTGTTAAATATTTACTTAAAAGGAATTTTTGCTACGTGCTTTTTTGGTCAAAAATATGAAACTAGTCTGTTCTGAAATGATATCCAGGTTCTCACCAAGAAATTAGAACATTAAAATTAAAAAATGCTTCAAACTTAAAACGTTAGCCCTTGGGACTAGTAGAGTAGTTGGCATGGGTATAAAGGCATTTTCTGATGCCTGGAGGCCACATTACCAAGCAAGTCATTTCCTTCAGCGTGGGGCTTTTTTTAAAATTTATTATTTTCCATCTAGTGTTTCAGCTTGTTTTGTGCAGGGAGCCCTTTAGGAGAAATTGTGAAGATTTTTACACCTTTTGCATGCAGACAATAACAATGGCGTTCTCACTCATTTCTGATATAAAACCCTTCCACTGTGGTTCTCCACCTGCACGGGCTTGACTGAACTGCAGCTCCTGCATGTGTCTGCGTCCACATCACCTTGTGTGTGGGGCGGGCGTCTCTGGCATCTGTGTGCGGCTGCTGACCTCTGCTGGTGGAAGGGTGAACAGCAGCTTCCATGTTCTTGCCATGTCCCAGTACTCGGAGCTCAGTCAGAGGAGATATATTGGTATAGGTTATGGCTCCTCTGATCTAGAAAAGGATTGTCAGCGCTGGCCTACTCAATGCTGGGGCGCTCAGAGTTCACACAGTGCTCTGAACACATGGGACAATCGTGATGGCTACTGAAAAACTTTTTAGTTTTGAGACTGGTTTGAAATACGTAACAATACAACAAGTGTGTGTTTGCTGTTTTTCCTGGCTGCTCTAACCATCCTGTTTGGTCCCTGCCCTCCTATCTGGCATGCTGGCTGTCCAGTCGGTGTCTGAGCTGCCCGTGACTGACGGTTGTCACATGATCTGGCTCCTAGGCATGTGATTGATTTATTCTGTGCCCCCCGCAGTGGCAGTAGACCCGAGAAGACGCAGGAGTGGTCTGACGAGGAGACAATGAACCCCTTCTCCGACGATGCCGACGGCAACAGCAACCCTTTCGAAGAGGAGGCCTCGTCGCCAGCCGTCTCTGTGCCCGTCCGCGCGCTCTACGACTACGAGGGCCAGGAGCAGGACGAGCTCAGCTTCAGGGCAGGTACAGAGACGGGTGACCTCCCTCACACCACGCGCAGGCCAGTCTGCGAGAACGGACTGAGACTAGCACAGAAAATTATCACCGCTATTGATACTGCAGCCCTGCTTTGGCGGTGCTGCTCATCGTCAAGTCAGGCTGCAAAGTTTGGCTGCAGTATTTTGATTGGCGCAATTTGGATTGGAGAGAGGGAGCCTCAGTGCCAAAAAAAGCAGGAGAAGGATGGAGATGAAGAGGGCCAAGAAGTGTAGTCCTGTCAGCCTTCTTTTCCAGTCAGTATTGACACTGATATTTTTCTTTTCTTCTATCATGACAGCAAATCTTACTGATTAATGGCAGATTTTGGCCTCACTAAAACTGTTAAGTATTTACTTAGATTGAATCCAGGGAATTTTTGCCATGTGTCAAAAATAGGAAACTGGTCTGTTCTGAAATGATAATACAGCTTCTCACCAATAAATTAGAAACTGTTGGACGGTTGCTGAGCTGACTTGGAGTCAGATAACGATCGTGACGGTTTCACGCAGCCTCAACTCTTCTTATCCTTCCTCCTCCGAAGGTGAGGAGCTCACGAAAATCGGGGAGGAGGACGACCAGGGCTGGTGCACGGGCCGGCTGAAGAGCGGCAAGGTGGGGCTGTACCCGGCCAACTACGTGGAGGAGATGGAGTGAGAGAGGGGAGGGAGGGGGGCGTGGCCGTGCGAGGGAGCGGCGTGTCAGGGAGCGGAGCGAGCTGCAGGGATTTCCAGCTCCGCATACCTCTGCCAGGCCAGCTGCAAGCCTGGCTGCAAGAAAACAATGGAAGCGCTACGCTACAGGGAGGTCCCCCGGCCGAGCCTCCACGGCCCGTCCGCACTGACCGCTAACGCACCGCACAGCAGACTCCACTAATCTCCCCAGTGCTTCACCGCTAATAACTAACACGCTGCGCGGGATTCCGCCAGCCCCTCCAACTCAACCCCACCAGTAACTAACACAAAGCAGAGAGGTTTTCAACTAATCCCCATTAATTATTAATTTTCTGTAGTGAGGATTCGGCTAATCCTGTCCACTCATCCCCATGGATATCTCGCTAATAATCGGAGCTGGAGCGATGGTTACAAGACTGACCTAGCCTGCAGTGGAGCTGCAGAGCCAACTGTGGCACACCCACAGAGAACAGCTTTTTTATATCCTTTGTACATACGATTTTATCCCTGTTTTTTTTTTTTTATTTTACCTTTTAAAGTGAATTTTCCTCTGTGCTAAATACAGTAGTGTGCTGGATGGCCGAGGTCCTTTGTTTTCACCCAAGTCAGTCGACACGACAAACAGAAAAGAAGGCCGGCGTCTCTCTCCCATCCTCCCAGTCTCAGCTGAGCAGAAGAACTGACAGTGACGGACATTACTTCTGGCCACAGATGGACAGACACAGAACCATTTGGGATCTGGAATAGAGTTCAGTAAGAATTTGTGTACTAATGCTTGTGTTTTGGACAGTTGTTACATGTTAAGTTTGTCCCTAGGGAAATGCCAATCAAACACCTTTCCTTACCTGAGAGTTCAGCACGTAAGTGTACCTGCTATTCTCCGAGAAAGCGGATATCAGAGTTACACTGAGGGTTAAGGATATAGTTTGTCACATGACTCTGAAAATGAAACTGGTAAGATGTTCGGACTGATGGAGACAACAGTATATAAAAGGTCATGCCCCGGTAAACACTTCCACAGGGTTTCATTTCCTCCAAAGGCTAACTTGTCATTTAGGAAGCAGTTCCCCTTCTGTACACAGGCTACAACACACACACACACAAACGCACACACATACACAAGCCTCACTGACTAATTCTACACTTACTCATCCACTCTCACACTTGTCAGAATGACTGTGCCCAGTGTGACCCCAGTGGACTGCATTCAAAGAGCCTGAGGGAGGCGCTGTGTCCTTTTTGCTTTTTTTGTTGCAGTGAAAAACCAGCCTCATTTGAAGGTATGATGTTTGTTCAAGCTAGCACTGGAAGCTGAAAAAAGGCTGTACAGGAAAATTGTAGAACCACTAGTATCACAAGTTCTTTATTACACCGGGCAATAATTGATTGTTTCAAAAGTAATCTTGTAAATAGTTATGAACCTATGAACAAGGCAAGCAGCAAACCAAGAAGTTATTATGATACTCTGACTTAGAATTTGAAGACTGTTAATTTATAATACACCTTAAGTGCCATTTGCTGTAGGATGAATGCTGTGATTTCGGATCAGTTTGTAAAATAATTTGCCATTTATGTGATGCAGGTATAATTTTGATTTGTTGTCACTTGTAAATACTTTTTTCCAGGGGGTTTTATTGTTAAGTTACTAATCGTCACGCATAGCAATATCCTGCATAGTTAAAGGGAGTTGGTTTTTATACATTTTCTCTGTGTTTGAAGCTAAAAAGAAAACACCAAGATTACTCATACTCCAACAAGAGTGTTCACTGCCACATAGAATGGTATTTTCACATGTGTATGTTAATCCTTCTAATTTTGGGCACACACACACGCACAGTCACAGTGTTATGGTATTCCTGAAGACGACCCGTAACGTGTTTGGTGTAGGAGGGGTTTTAGACAAGCACGGTTTGAATGTAAAGCATGTGATCACTGTGAGAGGGTGTGAGGATGGCAAGGAACATTGCGTGTTGGACAGACGTGGTCACAGAGCAACACGGACCTAAACTGACACAATTGAAGGTAGTAAGTGTTCCACAACATGTTAATAAAAGGAGTTAAATACCGACCAGTGGTGCGTTTGGTTCTGTTTGTCTACATGCTCCCCTGCCACCTGTTTCTTTCTGAAATCAGCCAGAATTTGTGTGGTTTAACAAATGATATTCATATCTGTTTCATAGGAAAATTTTTATTTTCAATGGACATCAAAAACAAAACCAGGACAAATAGGGCATTTTGTGAAGAAAGATAACAGCTATAACTGGTATTGTGGAAGACTGTAATGGAAAAAAATAACAGTGCAGTGTGTCTGTGTGGCTCAGATTCACAGAACAGTAGTCCACCCCCCACTCTCTCCCCCTGTGGCCATCACCACTCCCTTTCTTTGGCTCCCATTGCATCTTTTTCCCCAGGTTAATTTGGTTTTTTGTAAAGTGTGCTTACTGACTCCTTGGTGTCCTCTAGAGTGCTCTTTAGAACAGCAATGGCTTCCATGTGACCCTCGACCTTTTTGGAGAAAGACTCTAAGCCGTCCACTGTGGTCCTGAGCTGCTGCAGGTCTTCCCCTGCGTGACCCATGGAGGCCTTCAGCTGGTTGGAGGCCTGGGCCTCTCTTACAGCATTCCCCAGTTCCGTCACCCTTTGGCCCAGTCCTTCCAGCTGCTGGCTCAGGCTGGAGTTCCATGAGACCTGCTCCTTTTGCCTGCTGCTCAGAATGGCCGCCACGTTGCGCAGCTCCCCCAGTTCAGCGTGCATCTGCTCCACCCGCCTGCCCAGGGCTTGGCCGGCCTGTTTGGCCTCCCCGAGGGCGGCCAGAAGCCCCACGCCTCCTGCCCCGTCAGATGAGGTGCTCAGCAACTCCTGACCCAGGGTGGCCAGTGTGCTCTCCTGAGACTCAGAGTGAGAGAGGAGGGACTCCAGCCCTGCTTCCCGCTTCATTTTGGAGCCCTGCAAAGTGTCAATGTTCTCCTCCACCGCCCTCAACCTGACCTCCACCTCCCCCCTATTGTTCTCCGCCTGAGCCACTAACTCCCGTAGCCCCTCCTCCTGGGTCTGTATGCTGCCCGTGGCCTGGTCCAGCCCAGTGTGCAGGCTAAGGATCTGGTCCGATGCAGCCTGGACAGAGGTGTTGAGCGCAGAGATGGACTGGCCAAGGTCTTCAGCCACGCTCTGTGCCAGCACCCTCACCAGCTCCATCTCCTGCACAGTGGAGGCCATTTCCTGCTTCCTGTTCTGAAGCTCCACCCTTGTGGCTTCTATCTGATCCGATAGGTCCTTTGTTGTTTTGTCACCCTCCTGATTGGCCCTGTGGAGCTCGTCCAAGGCTGCAGTAACGTCCGCTAGGTCCTGCCGGAATAGGGAGGGGTCCTCCGTGCTCTCCAGCCTTTGCTGGAGGTCCGCGACCTCCCCCTGCATCCCTCCCTGCGCCTCCATCAGCCGGGCCAGGCTTCCCCCGACGGAGCCGGCCAGCTCGTTCAGCCGATCCTCCACGGCGCCCTCCAGCGCGGAGGAGTCCCGCCCGTGCGCCTCCCTCACCTCCTGGATGCTGTGCGAGAGCTCCGGCAGGAGCCCGTCCCGCAGCGCCCGCAGCGCCTCCTCCGCCCGCCGCGCCCCCGCCTCCCCCTCCCGCAGGCCCCGGCCCACACCGCCCAGCTCCGCCCGCACGCCGCCGATGGCCGACTCGAACCCTTCCATCGTCCCTCGCAACGACTCCACCTTCAACCACAAAAACATAAGGGGACAAGACGCTACTGCTGCGCTTTCTCTTCTAAACCCATCACTCTCACTCCGATTTCACATTATGACTACATTTATTTCCTAGAAGTTTTTTTTTTCCCCAGCTATAAGAAAATGCTGTCAAACAGCACAACACTGCAGTTTCCCCAGAGGCTTCCACCACATAAATAATGAATTCATGTGTGGCTAATAAATGGACTTATATTACAGCCTTAATGACTGAAGAGAGAAGACACCTTTTATACCTCGGCACATTTATGAGGTCCTCACGGATGGTGAGTAATTAATATGTAACCAATTCATACTTTTCCAGGTCACAGTGAGATATAGTTCAGCCTAAAATTAATACAAATTTCTAACTCATAAAGTGCTTTATTTATGTATATTTCACAAAATATTTGTCTAACAGGTGAGTTCCAAAATCCATGATATATGCCGCCGTGTCAGGGACTGAAAAAAAACTTTTTCAACACATAAGCTACAATTGGAAGCCACGGCAGTTCTTCAGTTCTTCATTTTATACTTCTTCATGGTACAGATGGGTTCCCTTGATTTCACATAAGTTATAACAGCCTCTTCCAGATATTAGGAAATGCAGTCATTTCAATATACGTTAAATAACTGTATTCGTTACAGAAGATGTCTAATAAGCCAGGCAATGCAATTGTTTCCAAATTTAATATGACAAAACAATTAAATAGGTATAGTTCTGGATGTGACACGTGAGAGTAGGGAACATGTTGGAGAAAAGGAAACCGTTTTCTCCAAACATTTCCTTCCTCAGCAGTATTTTTATGGAGATAAGTTTTGAACCTCTGTTGGGGAGTTTTGTTGATTCTGTTTAAGCCATTCTATTCTATATACCAATGTCTGCGCTCTCCTGTGCCGCACGGTAACTCTTGTCCTCAACGTTCAAAGTCCGATAAAGTTAAAAGGATGTTATTAGGATGCAGCAGTCGTTTGTCCACGCATTGGGACTGCTTACCTGTTGAAGGACACTCTCCACTCTCCTCGACAGCTCCGCATTTTTCTGGGTAGACCCACTGGTCCTGCTGCTAATCTTACCCAACTCCTCTAAAGCGCTCTGGAGATAAAAAGCGGCGAACGCCGCCGTCCCGAGTAGGGTCACGTAACACACCGCAGCCAGAATCTTGACCCAGCTCCCGTACCTCGGCCCGAGAGCGTCATCCTCTTTGCTGGCCCTCTGAGTCTTCCTCGCCACGTCATCGTGGTTGGGGTCTGGAATTCCTTCAGTTATGTTGTTCTTATTCCGTTGCTTCACTGTCATTATTGGGAGAGGATATTAAAAAGTAGTCCACCAGGCGCAAATCAATCTCTGCTGAAATTGCCGTTACTCTTGTTCAGGCTACCTCTATAACAGCGTCTGTCCTGGGGGGCTCGGGTGAAGAATGCAGGGGGGGCGTTTCTCAGTGAAACCAGCAATGCCACCTCTCCATGGGTTACACCGGGTTCTCTGTTACGAGACTGAGACTGTAGCTTAAACAGGGCTATTTTCATAGAATTTGACATATTATCCATATACACAGAGGGATAGTTACGGTAGCAATTCCCTCTTCAAACGAGCAGTATCTTGAGGATACAGTGGCAGGATTGTATTAATAACACTGACTACATCAGCCGTATGTATCAATGCGTTTAACTAATAGTTTTGTTTGTTTAATCATATAAGCGGCAGACAGGACATTGTTGGACGAGAAGTGACATGGAAAGTGGTCCAGCTTTGATTGAATCGATGCAGCTTGTGTTGTTTTTACACTGATATGATTATAAATGAAAGTTGTATGCGTTATTTGTGTGTCGGCGATAGCGGACCGTTTAATCGTGCAGCATACTGCTCCATGTCTGGACATTCTGCGAAATCTGAACAGTATTATGAGCTGTTACAGGTTTCTCTGTCAAACTCCGCCCCTCATACGTGGCAGAACTGATATGTGAGCAAAATTTCCTCGAAAGCATCCCTTCCCTGACTAACGAGTCGCCCCATAGCAGGAGTAGCTACTTACTCGTTTCTGGGACTGAAATGTTTTACATATTCCGTCGCTTGCACTGGAGTTTTTCAGCGGACATTTCTTGTTTCTTGAAATAAGAAAGAAAACCAATTGACTGGAGAAGGGTCAGTACTAAAGAATACTTGCTCAGCGAGCGCAAGGCACAAGCCACTCTATCATTACATATGTAGTGTCTACTGGCTATATTCCAGCGTATCATATGTAATATAAAATTCTTTCATTCTTCTCATATCATCATTCTCATGTCATTCCTATCATTCTTTCCCTTTGGTATTACGATATCCCTCTAACAAGAGGTGTGTACATGCACGTAGCCTGGTCCTAATCTAACATCTGCTATTGATTTTAAATATCATTGAAAAGAAGGTACTGCGACAACTATAACCTGAGGCGAGTGCAAAACCCAGTTATGCCTTGCCACACTTCTCTGCTGTCATGATTAGACACTTTACAACGTATACAATTACACACACTGTCACAATTATTACACCCTATAATAGTGATACGTTGAAAGGTAGTTGCAATGCACAAGGGCTTCAGGTAGATTTTAACTGTTACGTCATATCCAAGACACTCCCCCCCCAATGCAAAAAACACACTTAAGCGAGTGGTTAAATACGTGACTGTCACACGTCACGGTTCAGGGGTGGTCAGATGGGAAAGCAGGAGGGACATTTTTACGGTCGGCGGATTGTTATTTCATGTATGACCGAGAACATTTTTTAAACTAGTCAAAACCACTATTTCTACCTTTGGTTCTCTACCACTCACTCCCTTTTTCTCGCAGAAATCGTGCCCATTCGTACCCCCCCCCAACACGCGCGCACACACACACACACACACACACGCATATTTATATTTGTATAGAAGTTTCCACATTAAAAAAGAGTAGAATTAACTGGCTTTCTCTATACCTATTCAATTTGAGCTGTCGTTTCATTTTAAGATATTATCCTGCTATTCCGTCTGCTGGGAAATAGTTTTCTTGCAGTTCACCTTGTTTTCTCAAGTTATCTCTGATTGTTATTGTTATTATTAGGTGAGGTTTTGTTACATCTGCTTTTGTCATCTTGAATGCAATGTGGGACAAATTCTGAACATGCGCACGCAGCGCCTGCGAGTTGACGATCCGCACGAACGTACCCACAGGCTTGCTCTGCAATGACGTCACGTTCAACATATTCCGGGTATATTTATAGAGCCTATTTAAACCTTGCACAGCTTTTCCTGCAGAACGGTTGACTGTGTCTTTGCTCAGCCCATCTCAGTTTAAAATACAAGTGGCTTGCCTTAAATCATTATGGCCTCGCTTATAATACAACAGCTATGATGATGCTTGTTTGAGACTAAAGATTTTATTTTAACCCCGATTTTAATGTAAACATTTTACATTCATTCTCCTAGCAAGTAAATAGGCCTAACGTTAGGCATAACAACCAATATTGGAATTTCATATAAGATGCCTTCTGCTTATGATGTTGTGTTAAATTCTGCAAGAACATCAGTGGATATTTATAGTTTGGAATGTGGCTTACATACTTGAAAAGCAAATTCATAATTTTCTTCACAGTCGGCAATGTCTTATAAGACAATGGCGCTCATTGTCAGTGCATGTGAGAGAAATTATAATTGAAATAGATCGTTTCTTTTTACGTGTTCTACCCTGGGCTAATATCCTGTTTCTTCCGGGTGAATTTTCTTTATATCCAATATTATGAAACACAGTGGCTAAATAATTCCTTTAGCACGTCGAGTAGGGAAAACGAACGAGAATCGCCGAACCAGCAGGATTCCCCACTCGCCTTGCTAGGTGAGTGGTATTACTGCAATGAGCTCCTTCCTATGCACGTACCCGCCCAGTTTCATGTGAGGGCCTGACGCTATCTTGCAGTGAACAGACCGAAAGCGGAGGTTTTAAAAAAGTCAAACAGATCATTTTAAAGCTATCGTCTTTTGTTTATTGATTATTTAATGTATACGTTGCAACACGGTGTAGCGCTTTTAAACTGAAGTCAAAGATGCCGGAATCGTGTCGAAAAGGAGGACTGTAACTGCAGACTTGTTTTCGGTACTTTGGACACGGAACTGCGAACACAAAAGGTAAAAAAGGGAACTTCGATTAAATATGAGACTACTTATGAAATAAATCGTGAGGATATTTTAAACAGTTTCAGGATATTTGTTGTGCGTTACAATGGTGTTACGTTTTTTACATATATAAGAATATGATAACTGCATAACGCCCATTGGTTTTACATTCTTCCACGGCCCAGCATTGCAGACAAATGCTCGAACTTTGCCTTTGCGACCTCCAGAAATACTGCTGGTTTACAGACTTTCAGCTTGCAGTTATTTGATGTTCGCGGTTTGATGCGGTAAACGTAATTTCATTACACAATGTGTTACAAATACACCGCACTGAAGTAGTAGTACTTAGGTTGAAACGATCACTTCCCTGGCTAGCTATATAGATCCATGTGGACCTTTTCCTGCTTGACTTCATTGACACGGATCAGAGGCTCATTTAGTCAACGTTGGTTAAAACAGGGGTCATGTATTCGATACATTTGTGATCGTTCTTTTTAAATGCAGCGATCAATGGCATTTAAAAATCTGTGCCGCCATTATGACATCATGTAGGTATTCCGGTGTGATCGTGTAGGCTACACAACCCGACAAGGTACAAATACCGACGTGTAAAACTAAAGTCATCAGCAAATCGAATCAATGCAGTGGTATCCGTGTAATTTCTGAGTGTTGCATTTGTTTTATATTGTAGCATGTCTTGGAATATTGACTGTGAAGATACCTTGCAAAATGCAAGTAGCGTCTTAAGCAGCTAGCCACATAACATCACATCTGATCAGATGGAGCACTCTTACTAAAGGCACTGGTGCTGAGTGTATAGCATAGAAAGAATGCAACTTCTGGAGGATAGTACAGGATGACCAGCTTGACCTAAAATTGAAGCCAGAATTTACCAGAGTCATTGTAAAGAGGCTACAGTAAATTGTCTTACATTGCTTTATTATACATGCAAGTGTCACATGTTTTACCTTCCGTCCACATGTATATATTTGTATGAGAATTCAGTATTTTGTACATGACAGATGGGAGAGATGGCTGAAAGGCTACTTTGTCAAATATTGAAAGTCTACTGGTTTCGTGCTGAATGGAATGGCCCTGAACGACTCCTGATTTAAAAGTGCACCTGTGTAGGCCCAGGTTATAAGTAGTATTTCACAGCACGCTAATCACAGCATTAATCCAGTTCTTAATAGCTGTATTTTGGTCCCTTCACACTAAATTCAGAGGCCAGTTGTGAAAAACCAAGAGCCCCTCCCCCTGCTCCCGAGATACAATGTGAAGTCATTGAAACAGGAGTGGGGATGACAATGATACCTTGCCAACAGAGGAGGAAAATCCCCTTTAGTGATGTCAAGCAGTGAGGTATGTTCAAAGTGCACTGGTTTTTGAGCACAACGCCTCCCAGTGCAACGTGCCAAAGGTGTTGCATATGTGAATTGTTCTTAATAGGAACACATTGGAGTGTTTTTTCCTGTCTCACAGGTTTTTGCGGAAAGAAAATTTCACCTCAATCCCAAAATGGCAAGCTAGGGTAAACTTAAAGGAGTAAATGTGCTTTAGTTGCAATTGGAAACAGAGTAGTTGTTAAAAAAAAAAAAAAAAAAACTAAATCATTAGAGATTTGTTGAGATCACAGTGTTACCAGTTAGTAATAGCTGAGATGGAGGAAAACAGCAATGACCTCGAGTAGAACAGGGCATGTGTGACGATCACTATTTTCATGTGCCTTGCATAGATCTGGAATGAAGGAGGGGGTAGAAGTGAGTGTAGAATCCTGTTGGCTACTGGTAATGGCAGACATGTGCATGCTGAAAAGAGAAATGTGGCTGTTTTGCAAGTCTTAGTGTGCGAGAGCATTCGTTCCAAGTTTATATTCCACACCAATTTGGTATGCAGAGCATCTGTGGCAGCGGCGTTACGGATACAACCGCTCACATTAGGGTGGGGAGGAGGATGCCTTAACCACAAGAAAGGTGTGTTTTGTAGATGTAAATATTAGCAACCTCTGAATCCTTTTGCATGATAAGGTGAGTTATGCAATAATAAAGGGGCCCTCTGTCTAAAAACGTAATATCTGATTTCTAACTTCAAAAATTTTGCAGACGGTTAAGCAGCCAGCTGCCTGACACCGAAAGTAAGCTGTTGGAAAGAAGCAAAAGTTTGTCTCAGCAGTATTTACTGGGGTAAAAATTAAGATGAGCTTGGACAGGGGATGTTATTTTTTAATCAAAATCTTACCAGCAGCATTCTAATTGGAGAGTGGACAAAATGTGTTCATCTTTTGAAATCATTAGATGATGATCATGTAGTGAACCAAGACATTTACAATGTATCCTTTGGTACCTTAGATAATATTTGCATTTTAATGTTTTTGGTATTATTTTGTAGAACTCTTTGTATGTTTGGATATGCTGCTTGAGTTACTAGATTACTGTTTACATGTACATGTTGTCACATTTGGTGGGGTGGACGTATGTTGAATAATGCTTGGAATTGTAATACTATTTATACATACTGCCTCACAAAATGTTCAGTGATCATTTGCCATTTATAGGCTTCCCAGCATTTTTAGCATTAGAACAGGCTCCTGTATTCTTCCAGGTGTCCCTTCTCTGATGTTCCTTTAACTTCCTTTTCTCTGATCAGTTATCGGTGTCCTATGCATTATTCAGGTTTGACTTGCCAGAAAAGGATCAGAAATACATGTAGAGGAATTTGAAGTTGAATTGTTTAGCTTAGCTCAGACTGCTCTATCAAAAGAAAGAGCTGGAAAGATTGTGTTGGCCCAGCAGCACCTCTTGCACTTCCCTTGGCACCCTGCCGTTCTGTGTGCCCCACCTAGCAACCCTAGGTTTCCCATGAGGAAGAGCTTCATGCAAAAATAATATTGTGACATTGTGAAAAAACAGTAGTGTCTTTAGCTGCCTTAATGTTTTCTCAGTGAGAGATGTGACAAATCCTCCAGTCAGTGTTGATCTTCCTTACTGCACTATGGGAACTGTAGTGTTCAGAATAGTAGGCAGGTGTGCCGGGGGTTGTGCCACACTGCACAAAAAAGTGGGGGAATATAATTAATTAAAAAGCAGTTGTGTCCACTGAATGCACACATACTAAAAGTTCTGACACTTTCTAAGAGAATCAGGCATTTGAAACTTATATTTTGGGAAGGAAGCCCCACCTTATGTTCAGGCCAATATGGTGAATCTGATATTTGATTATATGTCTGCCAAGGCCACTGAAAGCAAACTGAACTAACTGGATTAAATTTATTAATCGTTGCACCAGAAGCTGAGGTCTAGGGGATATTTTTTTTGCTTCTGAATGCATTTCCTAAACCTGATGTTGTGGTCTTATGGCCATGTGGTGTCTTGTAATTATTACAACTGTGTAGTTTAATAGTGGTTTTTTTTTACATACATTTACATGTTGTCTTTCTGGCTGACTTACTTTCACAGGTGAACAATGACAGAGTACAAACTCGTGGTGGTGGGGGCTGGTGGCGTAGGGAAGAGCGCACTGACGATCCAGCTCATCCAGAACCATTTTGTGGATGAGTACGACCCCACCATTGAGGTAATGTCTGCTAATGTAGCCGTAATGTAATGTAGCCTCATCTTACCCCGGCTAAAGGCTCTCTGATAACTTGCTTTGGTAACTGCCAAGTACATTTTAATCAGCTTTTTTTGGAATTGTGAGAAGCTGAATAAAATGCAACATTGGGATGCACTTTCTGCCAGCATCTGAAAACATTAAAGTTGCTAAAAAGGTTGTATATAGAAGGGTCTGTAGATGTAGGTATCTATAGATGTAAGTATATATAGAGGGATCAAAGCAAGATAATAAAATAAGTTCCGTTTTTATCAAAATAATATTTTCTATTTGGAAAGCCTGACATTTTGGTAGACCTTTTACAAATCAAACACTTTGTGAGTGTTCACTGCATCTCTGAGCTATGAAATTCAGTGTGAAAATCTTGCCATAAAGATACTGCCCACAGGGAAAGCGCTCTAGAAAGCACTCATGTAGAACCACTGAAACCTAAAACACGCTGCACGAGCTGTAAGCAGGTGTTCCTGTCACACCGTATGAATCAGATACTAGCGTTGGGCCGACAGCCAACAGCGGTTCAAGATTAAACAGTGCTGTGAAGGGAGGCCTGTAGTATGCTCTAACAGAAGGCCAAGAGCTTGGTTGTGGTCTTTGTGTTGCTTTTAATGGTCCCTCCCTTCAAGCTCAATGTCCACACTGTGCCCTGTAGGACTCGTATAGGAAACAGGTGGTCATCGACGGGGAGACATGTCTACTGGACATCCTAGACACTGCAGGTCAGGAGGAGTACAGCGCCATGAGAGACCAGTACATGAGGACCGGGGAGGGCTTCCTCTGTGTCTTTGCCATCAATAATACCAAGTCCTTCGAGGACATACACCACTATAGGTAAGTGGAATCTAAGGGTTTGTGAAGACCAGGGACCAGTCATAGACAAACCCTAAAAACATGCTATGTCATGCAATCAGAAGCACTGAATGCTGCCAGTCATCTTTACAAATACACTGATGGAGTAATTGGGACTTTAAGGAGTTAATTCACCCTGTGTTATAGTTCTGGTTGTGGCAATATTATTTGTTGCCTTTGGTGTGTGTGTTTTAGTGGTCATTCCTTTGTGTGTTGAAATGTATTCTGTAATCTAAAAGATGCTGGCGTAGGTACTTGCATGGAGGAGAAATTTTGCACCAGGGCCTGCAGTTACACAAATGTTTAGGTTACTGAAGTCAAAAACATCAAACCATCCATGTGAACAGCCAACAGAGTGAATAAGCTTCACTCCAGTGTGGGAAGCAAGCTTGGCTGCAAAAGAATTTGCGCTATTGTTTGTGGAAAATGTTTGCAAAGCGAAAACTCTGACGTGACACAATTCCATTATTCACTGGCACACAATGGGTTTCTTTTTCTGTCCTTTGCGAAGTAGATGCGGTGCAGTTTCTATATCAATACTGTTTAGAGCATTTCATTTTTACCTAGAGGTGAGAGGCGTTTCTTCTTTGAGGAGGTGTGAATCATTCACATTGAATAGGGCGTGTGCTATGTGTGGTCTGTGTGTCAGTAATTACCAAGAAAAGAGCTATGATGTGTAACAAATGGGTCCCTGATCAGTAAGAAAAATTTAGGGGAAATCGAATGTGTTCTTGGTTATGCTTAAACATGGTGTTCTTAGGATAGCACTGTACAAGGTATGCAGAGAACCTCAGATACAGCTAAGAGGTAATTATCTGTGGAGATGGAAAAGTACATAAAACATGAAAATGACTGGTTAGATAGGAGTACAATATCTTAGTTAAGGCTAATCTTGAAATTTGTGACTTTTTAGCTGAAAGTCAAATATGGTACAAAATCACCAGCTTTGTGGTCCACCAAATGAGTCTGTTTTCTGCATTGATTCGGACTCCAAAGAAAATATTTGATGGATATCATTAATTATACAAACTGATATAAATATTAATCTGTTCTCTCAAGTCAGTTTTTTTTAATTAAACCAATGGAGTTTACTGTGTTGCTTTAGTCATGGCTCAGTTGTTGCAGTGTTTATATTCCATATTTACTGTTACTCTGACTCTATTTCTGTAAGACCAAAGGTTTTTATTAAAGCTTGAACTGACATCTTTACTATTACTTTATGACATCCTTCTTGGCTTTAACTTTGGTTAATTATTGAGCCATAACACCTTTGATTTGGTGCACAGCTGCCGTCTTCTGGTGGAATGACCTCAAAGTTTGACTTCAGGTTTTGTGATTGCTGGGATTGCACTTGCAGAGTTTGGAGCCGATTCCCACAGCGTCTCAGCTCTTTCCTTGTCCCCGCCTCACAGGGAACAAATCAAGCGGGTGAAGGACTCTGAAGATGTCCCCATGGTGCTGGTAGGGAACAAATGTGACCTCCCCTCGCGAACGGTGGACACCAAGCAAGCTCAGGACCTAGCAAGGAGTTACGGCATTCCTTTCATCGAGACGTCGGCAAAAACAAGACAGGTAAAAGCGGTGAATTCAAGGGAGCCGTTTATCGCTGACCCGGATCTGGTATGGTTTGTTCCGGATTTCGGTGGGTCTAAACCTCAGCAGTCTGCATGCTCCTGTGTTGTCGTCTTCGGAAGAACTGAACAAACCACATGGTACCAACCAGAGGGAGATACACACAGATCTGTCAACAGCCACCAATCTGCAGAGTAGTACAAGAAGAGTGGCCCTTTTGTGCTTAGATGATGAATTATGTTGTCCCTTTCTTAGTCTTTAAGGGGCCAAGCTGTGTCAAACAATTACAAAGCAAAACCAAAAAGTTTGAGCCGTTCTGAAAGCCCCACTTATGTGGACAACCTGCTGTTGGCAGTAATGCAGGAGCTGCCTGAGGAGTCAGGTTTACGGTGATGGTCCTGAGATCACGCTTGGTAAAACCACTCCCCTCTGTCCCCTATGATTCCAATCGAAACCCCGACACACACCTAACTCCAATGATCTTGCATGCTGTCTGTGATTGCTCTGAGAGGGCCTGATGTGATCAAATCCACACAGTGATTGCTGATTTTCTACAGCACTCCTTGGGATCTTTGGATGTGTTATACATGCTGTGTGTCATGTCAGAATGTGCGTGAATAAAGTGTGGTCTTGTAGAACATGGGAAAGGAGATGGTAAAGTTTCAAAAAAGATTTGTTGGTTAGTGGGCTGCCCCTGAGCTATTAGTGCACAGGCTAGGCTTCGATTCTGGGGAAAAAGCTCTTCCATTTGTTCAGTATGTTTGCATGAATATATTTATACCGTAATCCTCATTCCGTTTCACATGAGGGAATTCACGTGGGGAAGACAGCAGTGGTGCTCCTCTCATATGGTGTTCTCTCCTGAATTAGTGTCAATCATGGTTTTTGCCATGCGTCAGCTTTTCAATACAGATGTTCAGAAGTATTTGGTGGTTTGGTTACTTAATGTGCAGCATAACCAGGAAGATTTAAGCAATAACGAGGAATAGATGTTTTTAAAAGAGAACTTTTTGATTTATTTATCTCAGGTCTGGCAGGCTAAATTCCAAATTGATTTTCAAGAACAACTTGAAAAGGGTTCTCAGTAAGGGGCAGTGTTTTCTTTGAGGACACAACATGGAAGGGATGGGGTGGGGTGTAGGTCAAATGATGTTGCGATGAATGACCTGAACTGAAAACTGATCCGTGAACCTCTTTCATTGAATTGATTAAGCAGTTTCTTTTTATATGCCAAGGTATTCAGATATAGCCCTGGTCTGTCTGCTGCTGTCATATTCGATGTAGCATGGAAATTGTTATTGTAAATTTGACAGGGTATTTCTCCGCCACTTGTTGGTGCTCGTGATCTTTTTGCGCTTTTTCTCTCTCTCTCTCTGCAATGCTGAAATCACAACTCCTGATGGTGCTGGGGACGGCGGCTGTAGTGATTCGTGTTTGACCTCTGAGCCCTCCCATTTCAATAATCATTGGTTGTGCTTCACTTCCTGCTACCACTCCACACAAATCACGCAGAATGCTTTCATCTCCACTGAATAGCCAATCAGACGTGGGTCACTAACTCAGAGTAATTTAGATTTGATTGTTCCGCAATGGGAAACCATAGAAACCTTGATGTTTTTTACTTAAATCCACAAAGGGCCCAAAATGCCTTTGCTCCCATTTCATTTAATTGTTTTAGGTCACCAGTGAAGGGTTTGCAAAGAGTCTGACATCCTTAATAAAGGGAAGTCTAAAAATACACTTGTGTGTATGGCCCTGGTATAATGGATATAAAATAATACTTTTAGGCCACATGGGTGCCTGTTAAATTGCTGACCCATTGTCTGTGTGATGCCCACTGCCCCATGGGGAGTGCAGAGCCTCCGTAACACTGCAGGAGTTGTGTTTTGCACTGCAGAGAGTGGAAGATGCCTTTTACACGCTGGTACGGGAGATCAGACAGTACCGGCTGAATAAGCTAAACAAAGAAGAAAAGACACCGGGCTGTGTGACGCTTAGGAAATGTGTTGTAATGTGACGGGTAAGTGTGTCACAATCCTGTAACGAATCATTTAGGGGATGAGCTGGGAGGGTAGTTGGGGGGTTGCCAGATTTGACTCGGATGTTGCATGTCTTTCAAGTTGGGGTAAAGTTGTCTCTAAGATCTTCTGGGAGACTATTTCAGGAAAAGTAATGAAGTATCCAGTCATGGTCCTGTATGAGTAGAGTAATTACTAACTTCGACATGTCCATCTAGACACAGATGGCATGGAATGACAGCATACTCATTCCAGTCACACTGTTTTGGTTATGTACTGGTGGAGGTTTGGTGCTTTGGTTCCAGCTGTTTAGACATTACTCCCATTTTTCCAAACAAGTACATGGTAGAAATAAATGGATACAGTGGTACAGAATCGTTTTGTTCCTTCTCTTGGAAATTACTCCTGCAGATAGAGCATCCATGTGCTTATTAGTAGGTGTTGTACATATGTCTATATACATTGTTTATACCACACTCGAGTTTTTCTTTTGTTCTCTTCTGTTATTTCATCAGACAGCTAACATTTGAAAAAGGATTCCACTCATAAAGTGGCACTATAGTCCTTTTAATCGTGCAGTTTTGAGTGTTATTGGGTGTGTGTGGGACCAACCAGTCATTTGCAGCACCACTTGCGGAGTAAACCTTTTAAAGAATGTCACCTTCTCAAGGGAATCTGAAGTAAATGAAGAAAAAAATGTTAGCTACATAAAATGTACAAAGAAAAGTATGGATCAGGGACCATGGCAACCTGTAGCTTTTTAACTGTTGGTGATGCCATATTGAATCCAAACTATTTTCTTTTCCCTATGAGTACTTGTCTAGGACAAATCGGTATAAGGCACTGCTATATAAGTGTGAAGGTGTCACCACAGAAATTGGGCAATTTAAATGAACATTCCATCATGTTTGTAACATAAACAGAAGGGGGACATAAAGTGGTTTATGTCAATAAATATTGCAAGCTATCCAGCAAATTACAGTCAGGTTTTACACATGGCCACAATGCTAGCTATAGCTAGCTACACAGTTTGAACAAGTTTCAGGAGGTTTTTGTTCCGTCAGACTGCATTAGAGTACACAGCAGTAATGGGTCACTGACAACAACGGAGTGAGACTTCTCACTGTAAGATACTGTGCATGAGAGAGATGTTGAAGTTTGTGCCATTCCAGTTACCATAGCTTCAGTCCTAGAGCAGAACTTCCACCCTTGCATTGAGCCCATAAGGTGTCAGTTTCCAACCACCCCACAACCATTCTAACAAGTTGGTGAGATGTACAGAGAAAATATTGAGTGTTGCTGTCCAACTAGTGAAATTCCTTTGGTGCAGTTTGAGTGATTTAAAGCAATGCAGATAACAAAGTATTTATCCAACATTAGTTGTATAGTTGTATACAGTGGCCAGGCTAAAAAGGCCATTTTCCCTCACAGCCAGATTTAGGTGAGTTGTGGTTGAAAGGAGGTCAGTCGGGGTACCTAATGCTAGCTAATGCTGGGTGTGGTAGAGGTGTGATTACTCTGTATTTGGCAGGAGTAGGTGTGTTTATGGAAGGGGCAAAAACCTGACACAATGGCAAGTAAACTGTGTAATTTCCAAATAAATCTGAAGTGTCAGAGTGAACCCTGAATGTGTCGAGCCAAGCAACATTGTTTTCTGTGTGAGAAAAAGAGAGAGACCTTGCATTTTTTTTATTAGTTACGCTGGGGTTTTTTTATGGAGTTGGCTAGCCAGTTACATGTGAATAAAAATGACAAAGAACCTGAACAGACAAAAAGCTGCAGGAGAAATTAGCTAGGTGGCTGTGTACTTGTGGATATGGTTACCTCCATTTGGTATAGGGACTGGCAAGCTACCTAGCCAACATTATGTATAGTCATGACTTTAACTTTTCATCATGAGAGGTGTTGGTTATTAAAGCTCTCTCTAATCTCTAATCTCTCTCTAAAGATAATCTCTAATTGTGTCCCATTTTAAGAGAATCCTTTTTGTCTTTTTTCCCCCCAGGGAGTTGATGATGCCTTCTATACATTAGTGCGGGAAATCCGGAAACACAAAGAGAAGATGAGTAAGGAAGGCAAGAAGAAGAAGAAGTCAAAGACAAAGTGTGTCATAATGTGAATAGCTGTTCCTCTCTGATGAAAAAAACAGAAAAACCACAAAAACATTCTTACAATGTGCCTAACTGAAAGTATTATATTTTGTAAATTACACTAAATTATTAGTTTCTGTTTTAGCGTCACAAATGGCGTCTGAAACAAGTCTCCTTTTGTTCTCCATATTTTGCTTTTTTAAAAAAAAGTCCACATAAGCTTTATTTCTTTTGTTTCTTTCGAATGTCAGTAGCCTGGCAGTGGTGGTCCTTCATCTTGTTTTGGTTGTCTAGTAGTTGCAATTTGTATGTAGTAAGGTGGGCAAAAAAAAGAACTTTAGTTATAGAGGTTTCTGAACTGACCTATTTACCTCCGAAATTTATATGTACCAAGAATGCAAGACCAATGCTACACCCATTCAGATTGTTTAGAGAGGTAAGATTGGATCTCTAAACAAAATGGGAAACATTTGCTTCATAAAGGAGTATTAACAATGTCAGTCAGCAAAAAGTATTTAAAATGAAACTCCTCAACTCCTCTAATTTCCGTGTTTCTCTGTCGATGTCATCAATTGGTGTGTATCGCCGCTTGGAGCACAAGAACACTAGCAAAACTGATTTGGTGTGCGTTCTCTTCCTGGAACAAAGTGGTAAACTGTCTCACAAGAGCTATAATATATTTTTGATATATATTTTATAGCATTTTGCATGTACATGTCTGTGGAGTCAACATAGCTAGCTAGCTTGAATTTCTGTGACTTTGTGGTGTGCACCTTGATCTACAGCAATAAGGTTGTTCAGGCTAACTAGTGAGTTGTTTAGGTTAACTTTGGTTGAGTTATGCAGACCCTTAAACTGTAAAATGAATGACTAACTAGTTAGCTAGGTAGGTAGCTAGTCAGGCATATAAACATGACTTAGTAGCTAGCTGTATGACTTGGAATGGGCCGAAAAAAATGTATGGGTGTCACTTGAGAGCATTTAATGTTGCTGGTGAGTATGTGTAGCTGCAGGTTAGCTGGCTAGATACGCAAGCATTGGTCAGTATAGCTAGCTAACGTCCAAGGAAGCATACCAAAAAGTAGCAGTCATCACTTGTTTTAGCTGGACTCACCATCTCCTATTCCATTTTGTATTTCTGTTGTGAATGATCCTTTTGGTTTCCTTTTTTGGTGAGGTGAGCCAGTAGGCACAACTTCTCACAGCTTAACTAGCTAGCAAGCTAGCTAATTTGCTACCAACTGCACTTCACGATTCTGTTAAAAAATGGCACCATACCTGCCCTTAGCCCAACTGTCCTCTCTTAATTGAAAGGTGTTGGTGAGGCTAAAGATGAGGCTTTACTTGTGGCCCTGCTGAAACCTGAAAAAAAAATGGTGGGCCCATCACCCTACTTCCTGTGAGCTCCAGGTTGAATGATACAAGGGGCTAATTTGACCTATGCATGCAATGTGTGTGAATGTGCTGTAAAGTACAAGTATACCAAAGTCTAAATGTACGCCCCGTAATAATGGAACAACAAATAATTCCAGAACAAAAACAAGGTATATTTGGCTCCTCTAATATTAGCTAACATTTTGATGGGGGTATATTGGAGGAGTTCTGCCTTAAAGCCTTTTGCTACTGTGGCTATTCTGTTATAAACATCAGGTTCTCAAGGAAGCCAGAGCAACATACTCTAAACATCCAATGAAATACTACAGGGAAGGGATAAATTGCCAAATCTTGAGGAAGGACTACAAATGTAGGTGGAAGTTCAGCTATGCACACCACTGAGTATAGGAACTATGGCTGTTTTATTCTCTTGGGTGTTGTGGGTAATCTTAAGATCTTTATTAGGTGTGTGGAGCTTAAATGTCAGTGGATTTAAAAGAAATAATTCAATTACTAATTTATTTACTTGTAAGCCTCTGAAGACTTTGGAGGTATGAAATGCAATTACGCAGTTCAATCTATGGGTAAACGGAAGAAAAGACCTTTGTGTCCTTCAGATGTTTTTTCTAATTTCTCGGATGGGCATAGTAGAGGGAGCTGTTTTTAGGAAGTGTTTTGTGAAATGATTTGCTAAATATTTGGTGTCATAAAGTTTCAAGAATTGGATCTGCTTATAGAGATGAGCTAAACACACATTTTTATGGACTCTAGGACTCTGCTCTCGTCCATGAATGGACACGACTAGGGGTGTGTTTTCCCAGTTGTGGGCACACAGAGATGCAGCCACAGTGACACAGTGGGCATACCTTTTAAGTTATTTTTTGTCGTTTGTTTCTCCTGAGGTTTAGATGAAATGTGGTGGCTTGGACAGCTCCAGAATCTTCCAACAGCGTTCTTCTCTGTAGCCTCTTACTTTGAAGTGTACAAAGTGAGCAAACCCAAAGAATCTTTAAAATGGTCACTACTGGAAAAACAGTGGAAATGCTTACTCCATCTAAATTCTTATTTTTTCCATTTTAGAAGTTAGGTGTTTGACAAAAGTTTATTTCAATTTTTAACATGTTTATGTAGGAGTACCTTTTAGCAGTAATTTAAATTCAGGTTGGGATGAATTTGGTATATTACAGGCATAACTGTATGATAAAATGACCTGGAATCTAGCCATCTAAGTCAGTATTTACTGTTAGCTTCTTAGCTAACAGTAAAGCCATTTCTGAAATCTTGAATTGGACAGAATAGAGATCAATGCTGATCTTTGAAATTCATCCAGTGAAATTGGGTATGCAAATAAAATAGTCAGTTATGAATGATGTATCACCAGTAAAAATGCCACACAAAGGTGAAGGGGTGTTAAAGGAATCCTGAATTAAAAATCCTGAATGAAGAACCATGTTCTCTCTTCACCACCATGGTCGTCAGTAAGGGTGTCCTATTCACAGGAGAAACACAGCACTGCTTAAAAGTGGACATGGATGGGTGATTTAAACCGTAAAACCATTGCAGTGTTTCACAATGCCCTTTTATAATGATTTATGAAAGAAGATTGTGAAACATCACCATGGTTTTACTGTTAAAACTGCCTGCACAGTGATTTACTGTCAACTTATGTTTTTCTGTCGTTTTGGGTATTTCCTTCAAACAGCCAAATGTCAACCAAATCATCCTTATTGTTCATTTACGTTAGTCCTTTTAAAGGTATATAAATCAGTAACAGGGATGATTTGGTTGATGTTTTCCCCTCAAGGCAAGTGCCAAAGCAACCAGGAAAACCGACTTTATATGCCTCTGTTCATCATTTATTGGTATGTGCGTTGAGCATTTCTGTAAACTGTTTACCCTGCACTGTAATAGGGACAGAAACACTGAAACCAAACTATACCCATTGACAACAGACTGCTTTACTGGGAACAAGTCTGAGTGATCAACATGGAAAGTTGCCTTTTTGTGCAGATAAACACCTTAAGTGATGGTTATAATAATATCCAGGGCTGTTAGCAGTAGCAGTTCAGCTGCTTACAGTGGGGAAATTATGAAAATGTAAAGACAGAAGACCCATGGAACACTTATACAGTAGCAATATATATATATCAGAGAATCATAAATGTCCTGCATTTAGCATGAGGAGAACATCTGCAACCTTAGACAAGGGTAACTGGGTTTAAAGTATAGCATAGGTTTATGTTTTATAATTGTGTGAATGCAGTGTATCAGAAGTAACACTTAAATGTTTCCCTTTATTTCTGTTGAATATTTTAGTGCCAATGGAGGCAGTTAGTTAGTTTAAATGTGTACCGTTTATGTGGAATGTATTTTAACAGCCGTTGTATAGTTATTACTGAAATGTGCATATTCTGTAAATTTGTGCTTTTTGTTCATTGGAATGAATGCCATTTTAATACAGCTTGAATCATTTTTGAATCGATTGAATCATTCATTTGGAGTGAATCTGGAATGGAGGTGGATTCGGATCGAACAGAATGAACAACCGCCGTTTAACAACAAGTCCTTCAGTGTTTTAAAGGAGGATGCTGTATGTGGCGAGTCAAATTAGTCACTATTTTTGTCATGAATTTCACAGCTCCTACTTGATGTATAATAAAGAAATGACTTTAAAGTCAATTATGGGTGACTTGTTTTTGCTTTACTGTGGGAACTGATCAGTCATTACCCTGTTATCCATTACATTACATTACATTACAATACTTACATTTAGCAGATGCTCTCAACCACAGTGACTTCCAGCACAATAGAACATAAGTGCATTTTCCACTATCAGAACATTAACTTGGAGGAAATGGTGCTGAAGACCTACTGTCTTTTCCCATAGTATCTCTAAGGTCTCAATGGGGCACCACGTCTGAGGAGCTGTGTACTGTCTCTCTCAGCCACTTCCAGCACTGTTTTTTTTTGTTGTGAGTGTGAGGGTGTCTCACACTAAGATAAGGAGCTTCCCTTACGCCTGATTGCCCTCTTCAGGTTTACACAAGTTTTTTCCCACAAATTGTTTTGACCAGATATGAGTACTTTTATTTTGGCTGCTTTCAATGAGGAGACATCAGTGAACCTTAACACAGAATACTTATGTGAGCTTTGTCCCAATGCAGCCACTCCACTGCACTGTCCCAGCTGCTTTACCTTCTGTTAGAGCTGTGAGTTTGACCCTCTTGGTCAGTGTCTCACTTCATTGCACAGTACCAGCAGTATCAGAAGTCTAGCTCTGAGATGTGACCAATCCCCATTTTGTACTCCATTTTATGGAGGCTTTAGGCTTTATGTTAATGACTTGTTGATATAGTTTGAAAAGGGTAAATACATCTTTTAATTTATAATGACTTTTTATAGTTATACAGAAAAGAATGAATAGTTAATTTGCTTCCTGTTTGGTCAAGGAGTGAAGATGTGTTTAAATGTAAATGTCAGAGTTAGACCCTGAAATTCTTTCAAAATAACAAATCTGATCATGACTGAGGTATTGTTTTTTCAAAACAATGATTCCTAAATAATTTAATAATAATAATAAAAAAAGTTAAACCAAAGCCAGATTCCTTTCTGTTCACTCACAGTTTGCTAATGACTAATGAGAGGTAATCCATAGATAGCAAGGTATTTACCAGCATTTATGTTTTAACAGTGTGACTGTGCTTTGTGTGTTCTTTGCTGTATTTTTATCTGTGGCATTAAGATGATCTCCCCTGTCCCTGGATACCTGCAGTGATGGATGTAATTAGTGTTGCACCTGGAGAAAACCCTGGTGTTGGGGATGCACTGCCAAATTAGCCAGCAGAGGGAGACATTGCATCTTACAAAACAGCCTGACACACCAAACAGGTGTAAAAGATGAGAGAGTAATTAAGCTGTAAAGGTGTTCTTAATTAGAGGATTATCCCAAGACTGAACACCTGCTGTAGAAGTGTAATCTCTGTTACTGCTGTCACGGTATTGTTCATGCTTTTCAAGGGGTTTCATGAGTTAATTTCAGCTGTGATAGTTGTGTCCCCCACTTGGGAGAGTGTAAAATGTGTGTGTGTGTGTCTTAATGTGAGTAGCGCAGTGGTCTGACTTTCATACAAATACCTAGTAATAAGTGAAGCATATGTTCTTCACACAGCACTGACTGAATGTGTGTTGTTTACACTGATTGCCCTCACCTGTGCATAGTTCCTTATGATCCCTAAGCCTTTATAAGAGGCCACCTCAGTGTCTTGTCATGCATGCAGAGGGGTGATTCTGCCCCATATGGAGAGCTGGCCTTAGAAATACTGTGGCTTGAATGTTTTAAAGTATTGTTTTTTTTAAATGCATATCTATTGAAAGCATGATTTGTAATAAGTTGGGCTTCCAATTCTAGTCTGGCAGATCTGTTTAGAAATGCATTTTTATGATGATATTGCCTAAATGTGGATGGGGAGATTCTTTTTAACTCTGGTGTTACAAAGAGAAAGTAAAGTGCAACACATTCATTGGACATCATTCTCTTTAGCTGTGATTTCCTCATTTCCTCCTGCCAAAATATGAAACCTGAAATTTCTTGGGTTTTGACCATAGACTGTCCTGGTCATCTGCTACAGTTTTAAAGGCAAGTGTTCACCAATGGCAATCATAGATGTTGCCCAGATATCAGACACAAGTGCTATTTCTTATCTGACTTCATGCCAGCTCAAAATGACAGCAAATCATCTGCCTGTAGGTCTTTGTCCGTCTTAAAAACCCCTCCCTCCAAATTGTGACTGAGTGGCAAGCAAGGAGTCCTGACAAACCAAGCACAGGTGGAACCATTTAAGGTAATTGCATATTTACCAATTGACTGATTAGTTAATTGACCCAGCTCCCTGGCTCTGCTGGCTATCAGCATCGAAACCATTGGCTGGTGTCAGCTCATCACTGCATGTTTTTTCAGCCCACTAGTGCTAATTGCGGGGAAAAAATCGAGAGCACAGGGCCATTATCCGTGGGTTTGTTTTGCAAAATGTAGGCAATGGGTGAGAGAACAAGCGGCACTGTGAAATTGCTGTGGGATTTGAGACCCACTGAAGCGCTGAACTATGACAGGGAGCTTGTTTGTTTTGCGTCTCTTAACTGCAAACCTGGTGGACTTGCACAATCACCACGCCTCCGCCCCCAGGAAAGGGTTAAGAACATTCCCCTGCCTCTGATGTCAGGTGCTCTTGGGAGCAAGTTAGAGCTAGAGCATTAGCTTCTTTTTTCATAGAAGAGTCATGTCATCAAAATCAATGTGGTGTTTAAATCTGATAAATGAATAAAGTTAGGAATGAACATCAGAAAAAAAACATAATGATGCAACCAAAGGACTACATGCCCTGGAGCACTTTTTCAGTTTTATTGAATATTCTGGGTATGGTTCTCATTTGTATGCTTTCTGTCTCACTGGATGATATATCTGAATAGTGCTTCCATCTTACAGAAATACTGTTACATGTATGTATTATGTGTTTGCCATATGTCCATAGAAACACTTGCAAAACTTGGTCTACCATTTTTACATTTTCTCATATCAAAATGAAGCCAAATTACACAAAAGAATTTCAGGCCACATCACCTCTTCTGAACAAGCACTGCTCTAAAGCAAGTCTGTTTGTTATGGGTTAGAATGGCACTATGCATATGAATTGATATAGTGTAACGGAAGACAATGTTCATTGTTTGCTGATAATGGTATTTAGTCGTGACGCCTTCAGAGTCTATAAATAGTGAATGTCAGAGTGCATATCAGGACGGGGACGCAATATATGTTTTACATGCTGTTATCAAGCTAGCTAGCTAGTTATTTAGCTGTCTGGCCATAAAAGTAGGCTAGTCAGTTGCCAACCTTATTTGCTAGCCGTGTGATTTTTGTTTGAACTGTCATACGTCTGTCCTACTCACTTGGCTATTTTTTGTGATCAGTAATGTTACTGAGCTAGTCATTGCCTTTTTGTCAGATCAGTATGTTATTTATGTAGATGTCCTGTCTCTGTGGGACCAATAGAGTTATTGATTGAGACATTGCGGTTTTGTTGATCAATACTTCTATTTTCATGTTGTGTTTGAAATAAATCCATACTGTCATTAAGACATTGCATTTGTGGGATCAAAACTATTATTTATTTAGACGTTATGGCTGTGCGGGATCAATACTGTGATTGATTTAGACATTGATTTCTGGGCTGTTTTTGCCTTCCCTCCCAGAATATCCCTGGCTGAGTCTAATTTAGAATGGCCCAATGGGACCTACTGAGGTATTGCTTTCCACGTCATCTGTTAATATCAGGTTTTTCTGTTTAATATCACGTTTTCTGTGTTTTTTTGGCAGGGCGTTCTTTAGCCAGCCATTTAATATGTATGAGCTGCTTATGAGTGTGGTAAGGGCAGAAATCAAGAGCGCATAATAAACAAGGATAATTTAGAGTGCAGATTTATACCACAAAAACTAAAAAGTATAAGTTACAGTGCAGGGTTTATACCACCAATAATGTGTTTAGGGACACAAGTTTATACTGCCCAGAGTACAATTTGGAGTGTAGTTTATATCACAGTGTGTATAATTAAGAATTAGGTTGTATGATGTGAACCTCCACTCTTAATGTACCCCTGTGTGGTATAAATCTGTTTTTTAATTATACTTTGTTTAATTATACATTACCCAGGCCTCTGGGTAATGCTGTGTGTGGAGTAAACCTGTATGCTTCGTTGCACTCTGCAGAGTTTTATTTGTGCAGCTTGTTTCTCCATCCCCATTGGCTGTGATCCTGGGGTCCAGGTGCATAGCATACACACATGTTCATCCTGGTGGAACTCTCTCCTATTACATTATTACAGCGTGTTACATAACAGTATGTTACATGTGGAACAGTCTGACATTATTACAGTATGTTACAGGTGGAACACTCGAATATTAAATTATTAAAGTATATTAGTTTTGTAGACGTTCTAATCATTTTTTCATGTTGTATGTTTATTCATCGGAATATATTCTTTGGCTACGAGCACTGAAGCTTACAACTAAACCACACGGCTGGTTCTTTAATGTCTGCTCCAGAGGGATACCACCAATGTACTGATCCGCTGTGCTTCCCAAGAGCGCTCTCTGTCCGAAGGCAGGATCTGAACGATCCGCCCCCGTGCCCCAACCCCCCATGTCCAGAGTCCAACATTAAAATATACTTTTCATTCCGCACATTTTTCAGCTTCGTTATTTTTAGCCAGAGGGTTAGGATTACTCAGCTAGTTACATCACGCACGCAGGGATCGCTGTGGAATGACTGCATCACACGCGCACACACACGCGCACACACACACACTCACGCACGCGCTAACTGTAAACGACATGTCACTACCCAATGTGCCTGTGATTTCTGCGTCTTCTGAATATAGAAGCAGGAGTATTATTGGAATGTCATAACGATGTGACACAGAGGTATCACAGTTCTTACATAAGCTCCGAGTTCTAATGGGTAAAAGTGAAAATTCTACATTCCTCAGATGCTTTGCAACGGTACAACCGCAAATGGAGTTATACACCACATTAGTCTCCGTGCAATACAGTGGCGTTTTAATGTTCTGATGAATGAGGAAACTAAAGCTTTGTGCATATTTTAGCCTCTTCGATTTTCCACTGCACAGAGGTTTTTTTTTTTTTTGTTTTTGCAATAGTGACATTTATAGTGCATATGGATGGACAAAAGCACCTGTGTTTTATGTTATTTCTTTCATCAGTTCACTGTTTGTCTTCTGCCTGTATATTAATAACACCATCCTCAAGCATTACTCATCCTTCAGAGTCATCTTTCTTCCAGTCCTGAGTTTGTAAATTACAGGTGATGTTTTCCTTCATCTGTTGATCATTCTACAGATGCTAATGCTTGAAAATCAAGTAATGCAAGCTGTTCCCCTGAATGTTTTTCTTCTTTGTGCATTAATGCAAATTTGTTGTGGTTCCTTCATTGGTATGAGATGATAAACATATCCGTTGGCCTCTTAATTGTATGTAATTGGCCTCCTTGTCATAGTAAAGATGTTAGCACAGCGGTGGATGTGTTTGCTGGCACGCGTGTGAATGACTGAGATGTTTCCTGACAGGGCAGCTGTTGAAGCAGAAAGGCCTGCGATAGGCCACATGCTGAGGGTCAGTGTAACCGTTCCGATTATCAGTTGCAGGGAAATGGGAAGTAAGGACTGCAGCTGCCGAACTGGAATAACCCCTTCACCGTCAACGCTAATGATGTGCTCCGGTTCAGTTCCATATTTTAACATCTTCAGTCAACAGGGAGCCAGCTGGTTAATTATGGATATGCGCCACACAGAGAAAAAAGGCTCTCTGGCCTCTACGCTCACACGCCCTGGAGTTCTAGAAAGTTCTGAGCCCGTGTCTCTGAGGCAGGGGGGAGGCTCTGTAGCGAGGCATTCGGTTTAGCTTCCCTGATATCCTTTCAGTGAACAGAACTGCATTCTGTGTGAGCTGTTCATGGATGTAAAATATTCCACAGTGGTAAACAATCACTTCATCAAGCACCAGTGTTTAGCTACCTATACCAACATATATGTATTTAAATACGTTTTTGAGCATATATTTTAATCTCAGTTAACATATTTAAAAAATGTAAATTATTGCCGTTTTGGTATATTGCAATACATTTCTCACTGCTACCCATTTCTGGTGCAAAGGCAAAGGAGATCTGCTTAAGTCAGTGCTCAGATCAATATTGTTTTGATAGATATGCTTTCCATCTGTTCCTCTAAAGCCTGAGTAATTAGCAAACTATGGTAAATTTGGTTCACTATTTATTCTAAGAACAATTCTCACATTCAGGCACAAATTATCTACTTTTCAAGCCTGCTTCAAATAATCATATATTTTCTGCAGAGCACCTGTCAAAGTAATTTCTTTGGTTTTATTATTAGGAATATTAGCTGGCACAAAGAATGAATAGGTTTCATCTAATTAGAAACTCCTAAATTCAAAATCTTCCATTATTCAAGTGTCTAAAACAGGGTAGGGGGTTGCTAAGCACTTTTGTCTGAATGGCTGTCAGGGTCTACTGAAAGAAAGACATTCATGTCCTGGCAGTTCCTACAGCAGCATGTTATATATCAAATCCAGGACAGTAATACTAGAATGGCACTGATTCAGTGGGTATCAGGCATAAAGCTGTAAAATGAGGTGAACACGAGAGAAAAAATCTATACTGTATCATGGAACAGTCAGGTGTTTGTTGCGTTACAAATTGGTGTTCTTGGAGGCACAGATCATTGTACAAAATATGCTTATTCTATGTTTATTTTATTCTGTGCATTACAACCCTATAAGTATGACCAAGAGAGCTAAATCTGTGGAGTGGCAGAGCAGGCCTGTAAAGAATAATGTCCTGCAATCTGGTTGCCATTAACCGGCCTTCTTGTAACTTCATGTCATTTTTTACATTTCTGTAATTCTGGTGCCATGGTTTCAGTATGAAGTGCTGCAGATCTTCAATTCCAATGGAAAAAACAATGGTTCAGGAAAATATTGATTTACACAAGGACTCTTTTTATTCTTGCACAGTTACAATGCGGTAAAATATTACATCTGAAATTAATTAACAGTTCAGCCCAGCAAGAGAGCATACACCTTTTTTCATTTCAAACTTATGTTTTGTTTTCGCCAGCTGCAATTTCAATGGCAGGACTAATTTCATTTTTTTAAAATTCTGGATGGGAAAGTTCAGCTTCAATTCAGCATATTATACAAAATGTAACATTAAGACAACACTGACCACAGTCACATAATAACAAAATTGTAACGTAGTAAATAATCTGATTTGTGAAAAAGAATGAGTCGGGTGGAATCTGTTACTGGGTTGTCTACCACCAACCCAAAAAGCATTGGTCCCTCACACACTAGAGCACAGCTGGGGGAAGGCTGTCCCAAAAGCCCAGTCCGTTCACGTTGAACAGGTTCATACTGTGGTCCCAAACTCCCAAAACTGAAAACTGGGAGTCCTTTCTCCCTGTGCTGGCTCTGATGTTCCCGCTGGAGCTTCTGAGATGAGACTGAGATGATTGGTGGGAGTGTCTTTGCAAAGTAGCCACCAGGCAACATCCAAAAGGTCAAAGGTCAAATCTGTGCGCTCCTCATCCCAAGGGAAGGGGGTGGGGAGCAGTTACAATTTGTATGTTCAAACAATGTCCGTAATGTCCTTCAATGTTGCATCTGTACATAAGTACATGTGGCAGAGGGTTCATGTTCAGGGCTGATTACATTCTTTCTATTCCACAGTGATGGACATGCATGTCCAGCACTGGCCCTGTGTGTGAGATAACATCACTGACCCAGAAGTCCCTGAGAAACACAGCCTTGGGTCTCTCCTCCTCCATCCACCAGGGGGCCTTCTTACTCTCGGTAGGCTGCCCTGCGTTTCTCAGACCGCTAAATTTTTTTCAAATAAATGAAAAATAACACCTTTCACTTTTTACTGGTACCTAGATAGAGTTTTGTTGCTCCCTGGTGTTCCGCTCCAGTGTCAAATATCACACTGCCAGTTCCCTCTTGTGGTCTGACACACCCACATGCTCCATTAAGAAAGATTCAAGCCAATCGGTTTGCTTGGAGTAAAGGATCACGCGAGTTACCAAAAATGTCACTTAAGCCATATTGAAAAACACTATAAAACGTAAGGTATCAGAGGACTTTGCAAGGCATGTGGGCTGAACTTTCAAAAGTACGATTTGCTAAATTGCATTCAAGCAAGACATGCGTTCTAACAGTCCATTCCTCCTGTGGGCACCGAAGCCGAGCTATCGGATCTCCCTAGCTTTTCCGCCGGTTTCCCCAAAAAATTGTCCCCCCCACCCCCGGCAACCAACGGCACAGGATGCGCCCAAGGAGAAGTTCAAAGGTCAAAAACGGTGACCCTTTCGTTCAAGCCGTCAGGGTGGTCCGTAGACGCCGCTCAAAAGAGCCCCCGGGAAAACAGGAACGAGGACCGCAGGGTGTAGAGAAGAGCAGGACCGAATGGAGCGGCTGACACTTGAGGTCTGACTCTGGGGGCCCCACTGCTGCCCCCCGCAGGCCAGGACAGAGCGGCACACGCTGGGGGCCTGCGCTCATGCTCCCGCAGCGCCCTCCGCAGGAAGTCGGGAGGGACAGAGGAGCCAGCGGCGGCAGCAGCAGCAGCATCGTGCAGCGGCCACAGTTAACCGCGGGCGGCGAGAGGTCACAGGCCACTCGGCCCGTGTCTCAACAGGGAGGGTCCTCTAGAGGGCGCTCTGAAGGCACACACTCAGGAGAGGACGGTGAGCGTGTATTAGAAAATAGTGGTTTCATACTTGGTGCTGACTGCCCGCTTGGCCTCATGCCCTGGTTCCAGTATCCACGGCACGTTGGCATGGCTTTTCTGATCCATTGAGGGCTGCTCCATCTGGGGAAGAGAGGGGTGGTGTGTTAGAATGTTCAAGAACGCGCACACACACATACAAATGCAAGCTCTTCAGTGACTGAAAATACAAAATGTTATATATTTAGATTATTAAATTCCACCAAGAGCTTTTCTCTGCTTCCAAAGCAGTTCTCTGTGAAGGGCACATGTACCATTGTTAATATGTCTGTGCTCAGTAGGCCAGTACATTCAAATAAAAGAGCATAATCACACACTGTCTGCTCTGAGGCCAGATGTTAGGAAAAGTGTCCCTCAAAGTCCTAAATTGTACAATACTGGGCATTTGAATATATTTCTATTTTGAAAATTAAACCATGAAAACATTCTTATATCACCAAAAAATGACATTACCTTCACTATCAATCTTCATGCAATGTAAAATTACTAGCTGAAATGATTAGCTGTTAAGCTGAAAGTAAATTTTGTTTATATAGCCCTGGTTTAATATCCAGAATGCAATGTCTGCTTTTAGAAATCAAGAGTGACTTGAGCGAAACCACACTGTGATCAGAAGACAGGAAATGAAACCGACAGAGAAATAAACAGTCATATAAAGAGAGAGAAGATGATTGAAAGAACAGGGACAGAGAGAGTAAGAAGGAGAGCAACAGCGCAAACAAATGAGGAACAGTTAAACCGACAAAACAGAAGGGAAAGAGAGGAATAAAAGGCAAGTTGAAGAAGACCTGAAACTGAACTTTGTGAGGATGAAGAGGATGGTGAAGAGGAGGCCAGTGGGGGGTGTATACATGCCCCAGGGACCAGCAGCTAGAGGGGGGCATGACCTATGAGTGGAACACAAGGGCAAAAAAGGTCAAACGGTCTGGTCGGCATGGCAACACACTGATGCACTGTGCCCGGAGACCGACTGAGAGGAAAGAGGAGGAGGGCTGAAATGCAACCCCACAGAATAAATGGAGATGGCGGTGTGAAACAGACGAAACAGCCATATACAGAGATAATGCACTCTCTCGCTCTCTCGTTGTTTCTCTCTCCCACCACCTTAAAATTCATTTTCCCCAAATTCCAAAATCTAGTTGGTTTGACTCCACTAAGTGGGCATTGTATTCCTGAAAAAGCATTACTAAACATTACGATAACAACTAACATAACATGAAGGCTGTCTGGTGAAAATACTGTACAGAGGGGCACAAATGGCTGTCAGTTAAATTAGAGGTGTTCTTGTTTTGAGGCCATTTTCTTGTTGAGGAAATTAAAAAAAATTCCTGGTTAGTATTTAAAACTTCTGCTAAAATTAACTAGTGTTGCTGTATTTCAGCTGTCCATCAGATTGAATTGATGTGTGCTAACTTTGTTCAGGTTGTATTTATGACAGATTTCAGTGTGGAAAACTACGACACCTTTGACTTATTCAAACTTATGGTCTCCAACATGGCTTAATTCTCATTATATATACTGCCACTTTGATACACCCCCCCCATAACACACACACTCAAACACACCATTACCAGGAAAATGGCAGCATGGAAAGATGAATCGCATTGAATATGAAATGAATAGAATTGGAAGACAGGCAAGAGGATGGCGGTGAGATGAGAATATGAGGAGGAGGAGGAGGAGGAGGAAGATTTTTCTGAGGTCATTGCTCCAGTGGCAGACCGATGCTGCAGGGCACGGCATTCGCACAGCATTCGCCTGTAGGCTGAAAGGCCTACAGGGCAGGAGTGAGGTCATCAGGGAGGAACACAGCGAATTTCAAAAGGGTGAATGAGGCTCAGGTACGAACAGTCAAATAAGCCGCAGTATGAATCACAATGCCACGCTACAGTGGAAATATTCCATACGAGGCAGTTCTTAGTGGGTGGAAAGAACTCCACCTACATGAAAAATACAGGATGTTAACTAGGAGTGTGAAATTGCGAAAAGCACATAAATATCCAATGAATTTACGGAGGAATGTGCGCTGTAAGTAGGGCACCTGCGTGTTTACTAGCACTGAGGTGTAAAGAAGTTGCAAAAATGTGTAGTCAGTGAAGGCAAAGTGGTGCCTGACATATGTCTTTGTGAGTCTTACTTGTTTTGTTTAGAATTCCATTCAACTGGAATGGCACTGAGACATAACAGCACTCCTGATTTTTTGGACATGTTATCGGCTGGGTTGGGGATGTAATGTGAAATGTTATTGGTGGAGAGGTTGGCTGGGGGGGGGGGACTTGGTGACACTCACAGACTTGCGGATGTTGATCCGGCCCTTGGGGATGGGTTTGCCGGCCTTGTTGTCGAAGCTCTCGGGCAGTGTGGATGACCCATGGCCGCTCTTCCGCGCCTGGAGGGCCAGCTGGTACGCCACCTCGAACGCCTGTCCCAGTGTCAGGATGATCTCATAGGCCAGGTTCTGCCCCAGACACCAACACATGGGGTAATCATATATCACGTGTCACATAGACACAACCATTTCCCTTCTTTCCTCTTCCTGTGTCCTGACGAAACTGGTCACTGGGGGGTCCAGCCCTGGGACTGGAGCACTAATGCAGTACCTCCTGTTGAAGACAGAGGGAGCTATGGGACACTTACCACATCGAAGGCTGTAAAGATGTGGCAGTAGTGGTGGCTGGACTTGAGGTCTTTGGTGATGTAGGCAAAGGTGGAGAGATCCTCTGGGTCCTGGGCAGCACAGGAGATGTTGCGGATCTCGTGTTCGGCAATAATGTTCTGACACCAGGAGAGACGGGAGAATATCAGGGTGCTAGAACTTCATAGTAGTGGTTTTCAGAGTGTTCTTGAATGCTGTCTTATAAATTAATTAGTGCTAACCTTTCTCTGCTTCATGTTTTTTGTTTTGTTTTTAGGATTTTAAATAAAGGATTCATGCATGCACTGTGTGTTCACACTTCCTAAGAGAAGAGTGAACAGAGAGGAAGTTTACCTTGTTGGTGGCATCAATGAATTTGACGCCTTTGTAGGAGACAGAGAGGACTATGGTTGGGATCTTCTTCATCGGATCTGTAGACTTCTTAGAGAGCACAGCAGAAAATAGGAGAACAGCCTGCACTCAGACAGATTCCTATGCAATCAGAGCAATAAAAATAGACTCTGACAGTTTGTTGGCTGGGTATATTGTCTGCTGCTCCCTACAACTCTGGCACATTACTTGAATGAATCTTTTAAAATGAACTGTCAGTTGAGCTTTATATTTAAAGGAATGAACTGCCATCAGATATGTCCACCACAAACATAGAAAATTAACTATATTTTCAAACACAGAGTTTTAAGTCATGAATAATTTAACACATGTTACTCTTTGTTTGCTCTCTCTGCCTGTCTGATGCGCTTTGCCCTCCAAGGTCATTCATGAACGAGCTGCGCTTTTGTGAAGAAGACATTCTGACTAGTTTCCTTCAGCTTTTTAATAGAGCTCTCACTGCAAGTCTGTTCTTCACAAAACCTCCTCTTGCGAACTCTTTACGTTGAAAGACGAGGGTTAGAAGAAGCGCATGATATTGTCTACATTTGCTTTCCTGTCACTCAGAACCCCTAATGTATTCCACACCAGCAATATTCATATTCAAATTCATCCCATCTTTTCCACCAGTACTATATTCTGTTTGCTTCAGCATTTCTCCATGGCGCCAGGTTGCTGTCAGAACCTTTTCATATCGGTATTAAAATCATAAAACTGACACCATTGTTTCTGACAAATTTGAGATGGATGGAAACAGAGGGGTTATTGCATATTAATTTGGGAAAAAATCCTTATGCATTCACAGGGGAGCCTGATACTAAAAACCTCAGAGATACAGTACACAAATGGACACAACATTACAAAAAAAAAAAACAAAAAGAAACCTCAAAAGAAAAGAATCTCATTTATTTTCTCAAGACTGACCTCCTTTCTCTGTGAATGCAAAGGAGCTGATAAACTAAGTCGAGGCTTTAAGATGAATGTAGCATGAATATTAAATGGTTTCTGCAAGGGAGGTGCTCTGGGGGGGTGGGGGGTGGGTTGCGTAGTATGAATATTAAATGATTTCTACAGGGGGAGGTGCTGCATTATTCATGAAGATACAGAACCAGTGAAGTGACTGTTAATGAGACTCAAAGCCAGCAAAGCATTAACCCTATCCAGTGCCTCAGATGTGGAAACCCTTCGCTTGCCCATTTTGCTGTGGTAAGGAAGCTAAAGAGCGATGCTAGCAGGCGGGGTAGGTTAGGATAGAATGGGAGGTTGAGGAAGCATGCGGTGAGCAGGACTCGTACCCTCATCTTAGCACAGGCCTCGTGCGTGGACTCTGTTCCTCTCAGCTCTTTCACCAGCATGGAGCCCAGGTACTGAAGGCAAAACAAAGCCAGTTAGGTTACACTTGTAGCAACACCATCATGACATTTTATTATAGTGCCATTGCAGTCCTGTCTGGTTGATTTATTGAAGGCAGAATTATGCTAGCAGCCCCACAGAGCGGTGCACAGTGGAGAGAGAGAGAGGTCGTCACTTCATGGTGTAGCCCTGTTTGTAAACCCCTTGGTTTCGCTGTCCCATCTCATTCATCTAACAGAGACTATCTGCCCCTAGTTCTATTCTATACAGGGGACTTTTTTCAATGTAACAAACATCATTGTGCCAGTCCAAAAGGGAGTGCCACCCCTCCTTTCACCTTTACACTTCATTTCCTCTCGATCTTCCTCTTTCACTTTTTTCACCATGGTCACAAGGGGCTGTACTCACGTAGGCCTCATAGTCACATGACTGAAAGATGAGCTTCTCTGGGTGGTGCTGCCAGTACTGCACCGGCGTGGACGACGTCGCCTCGTTGGGGGGCCGCAACGTGATTGGCTCACACCACTCGCCTTGCTGGAAATTGCAAGTTTGCAGACAAGCCGAAACGTCAAGCTGACACACAAATTATAGCGCGCACAAACAAAGAGACTGAGGGGGCATCTTGTGCAACTGATCTAGATGACATCTTTCCCAGTCAAAACAGAGAAAATGGGGGAAATTTTGTTACAATTCCCTCTCTGTATTTGTTTGATTTGTTTATTCTTTAGTCGTATCAGTGATGTGTTAGCAGCAGTGACACAACATCAAAGGAGCATCCTCGCTGTTGAAGTGTCTGGCAGTCAGGAACACTTCTGCCTGTTAATTTGCGAAGGAAAGACCCTGAAAAGGAATGTCATGTCTCTACAGGCTCCTTCTAAATTTGAGTACAGTCTAACACTCATTTCACAGGTGCGAAAATGGCACCTCCTCTTTCCCGCGTCTCCCTCGGATTGCATCTGTAAGCAGCTACGTCTCGCACCCTGCCGGGGCTGCAGAGGATTATGGGACGTCCAGTTCGCGTCATTGAACACCGCTGGACACTGCAGCAGACAGGCCGCCGCGGCGGAGGGCACTCACCATGCTGACCTGGGCCATTTGCCGCTCCAGCTTGGAGCGCGGCACGTCCTCGAAGTAGCTGTCGTTGCGCCGCCGGCGGGGGTCGGCCTGCATCATGAGGTGCTGCACGTCCAGCGAGCTGGCGGCGTACACGCTCTGGCCGAGCGACGGGGACAGCTGGGGGGGCGTGTGGTTCCCGCTCGGGTCCTGCGGAGAGCCTGTCACATCTCACTCAAACTGCTCAGGAGGGGCTCGTGTTACATCACATCAAATTGCATGACATCAAGCGACATCATAAAGACATTAGAGCGTGACAAGGACAGCCATTCCGGTCCGTGCAGACCAGAGTGAATCCAGCTCTGGTCTTGAATGTTTCCAAGGGTCTCTGTGTCCAGTGCAAATCCTGGTAAGCTCTTCCATGCATTAGTAATTCTGCTTCCCAGTATCAGTGTGAAATTGACCTTTAGCTAATTTCCACCCGCGCCCTCTTGTTCTACTGACAGAACGCAGCTTGAAGTAGCTGCAGCAGAACACTTTATTCATCCCTGTTAAAAATGCAAAAACCTCAATAAACTCCCCCCTATACATTATCATATTATTATAGTATCATATGGCAACCACACAAGGGTATCTTACTGCATTCATTCAACACCCTTTTACACAATTGTACATACATATTACCCAGACTACGCTGTGTTTAGTACGAAAGGAAACAGCATTGACTTAATGCCTTGACCACTGCTCCACACTGCTGCATTTACCACTGTTCCACACTGCTTCTCTGACTACTGCTCCACACTGTTGCTCTGATCACTGTTCCACACAGCTGTTCTGATCACTGCTCTACAACGCTGTTCTGACTCTCTACAGTGTCGCGGTGAACTGGCTCATGGCAGGCTCCAATCCTAATGGCCCTAGCTGGGAGAGGACAAGCCAGGCGGGTGTCGCACTCACCCTTAAAGAGGTGGCACGGGCTGGCTTCTGGGCCACGTCGTCGTGTAGCCGGTCTCCGAGAGACGCCAAAATGCGCTTCCTGTGTCCGATCAAATTGATCTTCAGCACCTGCGGGGGAGGCAGGTGAGAGGAGAAAAGAGTCAAATGCTGGCCTGTGGCTCTGAGACCAGGAATGCTCCCTACACTGGGTTTCAAACACCAGGAGGCACAAATGCACACACAGGCAGCCACACAGAAAGACAGTAAACATCAGTGTTTCACATGCAGTTTCAAAGACTGACGTTCTTTACAACCTAAGGCCATAACTCAGAAGGTAATTGTTACTTCTCCCTGAAGAGGTGTCTGCGTAGATGATTAACTGATGCTTACTCCCTGCTCCCTGAATTATAGAGCCCTTAAGAGAACATAGCACTGAGAGTAGTATTCTAGAATGCCCATCAATGACACTGTGTGGGCACACCTCACAGCTATGCATACTACCGAATCAGACTGCTCAATATGTCACTGGGTTTATGGAGAGAAAACTGTTGTGTAGTATTCAGAGCCCAGTCGTGCCTCTCCAAGTCTACAGCTAGCTAACCTGATGAGCATAGCCACAAATTTAATTTAGTTAGCTAGCCAGCAAACAATGGAAGTTTGGCAATTTTCTCTTTGCATCTAAAAATAACCTTGCTTATACAGTAGAATTGGTGTGGAAAACAACAGGATCCTGCCAGTAAATGGCTCATATACATTGACACCTCATGTGTACTGTGTTTTAAATGCAAGGACAGTATTAGGGTAATGCATTGATAAAAATAGTACATAAATAATAAATAAGTAAACAGATGATGTGACGGGTTTGATACTAAGACTGCTGGAGATTAAAGACTGTTGAGTGAGAAAACCATACACTGATGAAATGAGTATGCAAGAAACTGTAAATGCAAACACCCAAAGAGAAAAACATCATGTGATTTAGAATTTAAGATTAGAATATGGGACTTCAAAATAAATAGTGTTGAAAACAAGATGTTTTTAGATGTTTTAAGATGTGTTCGAAGTCCTGAGCAACAAACGTAACAGAAAAAGATCTGATCGTTTTTCTCACTCTGCTCTTTCATACATAAAATATAAAAGCCAAACATATTAAAACAGGCAAGAGTATAATGATCAAAGGAGATCCTTTTCGAGTATCACAGTGCACTCCATTTATAAGAAATACTGTATAAGCACAAATCACATATGGTGGACAAAATACTATGACAGAATTGTTCCTATACTAACACTTTAAATTCTCAACTTAAGAATCAGCCAGGGTTGTCCAAGAACACTTTGACTCACTTGTGTACAAATGTGCGTATTTAACAAAAAAGCCATGAAAATTCAACTACATCTCTTAACTTGTGCCAAGTACCAGAGCACCTAGGACATCAATCATTTTGAGGAAAAAGTTGTTCAGTGTAACCCTGTGAATAGATGCCAGGTGGCATAGAAGGCATAAGAAAGACACCATCCAGAGATGGAAATACTGCCTTCTTGAGTCTCGCAATAGTCTTAAGACCAGTCAGTTGAGAACCAGCCAGGTACTACAGAAATTATCACAAAGACACAAAACTTAAGTGAGTCAAACTTTATCAAAACTTTTTATGTTTTCATTTAGTTAAGGACATTGACTGCACTATGGCATTGTAGATTACACAGCGCCGGCAACTGCACACTCACTCAAGTTATGCTGATTTTGAACTCCAGTTTTATGTATGAACCCTTAAGGAACCAAATGATCCTGGATGTATGTGACTCTTATAAGCAGACTACTGTGTGCTGTAATCTACACTTGCCTCACTGAATGAGTCTCACTCCTAACAGCAGTCCTTGTGCGTCCGTCCCACTGACCTGAGCTCCTTCACTGCCACTTGCCACTCAGATCAGCAGCCTCTGTACAACAGTAGGTCTTCCCTTGCGCCGAGTGCCGATTCCAATTCCAATTACACCCCAAACCGTTTCATTTAAGGCCACGTAAAACACTTTCGCGTGCATAATTAACCTACTTCTTACCCCTCAGGCAACATTACGGCGAACACAGTGGAACGAGGGCCCGGAAACGAGTACAAGCGCACCGGCTAATTTCAGCCGTATTGTCAGAAGGAGAAGGGGGTTAGCACTGAGTGGGCATCGGGCATACATACATATCGCAGCCCCGGATTCAAGCAGCGCGTGAGCAGAGAATGAAGTTCATTTAAATGCAGATCCCTCTAATGTGCAGGGAAGTGGAGAAGACACTGGGGTAGAGGCAGAGCCGTCGGATGAATCAGGCCTTTATTCCGAAAGCTGTAATAAGGCTTGTTATGTAAGTGCACGGGGCTATTCAGGGATAACAATGTAATCCTTCCCTGAAGCGTTTTTTATGCCTGCATTCGGAAAACATTCGTATTCGAGCGCCCTGTTTCACCATTTGAGTTCTTGTTTAATATGGGATGCATGTCTTGAGTTTCCTCAAGAGTCGCTAAGAAAAGGGGGATATTATTCACTCACAGGCCAGTAACCAGCGTAAAACAGCTAGGTTTTTACATTTACATCTTAAACAGAGTTCTTCTGACCTCCATAAGTTAATGCAAGTGTACCATAGCCGTGCCATCATGCCAGCTCACCTCCTGTATACGACGCAGATGCACACAGGCAACTAATCTGCTGTAGAAGTGTGTGCCCAGCTCTGGTGGCCAAGGAGAGGGACTGACAGAAGTGAGTGCAGGTAGACGGTGAGATCCACACACTTGCACAAGCATGAAGTGGAATAGAAAAGTTCCATATCTCTTCTAACAATGGCATTAGCAAAAGGGCATTCTCTTGCAGCGCCAAAGTCTCCTTTGTGGTTTATTATAAGAATATAGCAGCTGAGAATAAATATGTTGTGGTAACAATGCTAAAACCTTCCATGCATGTACACCAAGATGGTTATGTCTGTAGTCTATAACGTGTTTCCTAGAGTCAGAGATGTGGAGTTCAGAGACAATGAAATAGCTGACCTGAGAGGTGATGCTGTCTTCGATCATTTGAAACAGACAGAAAGGGACCAGCCAGCCGGAGCATATCCAAGACTCCCAGCTGCACTGCAGTCTTGAATTAAAGCTGGAACATGCTTTTTCTTTTAAGAAAATGAGTCAGCATGTACATTTACCTGAATCATTGTGTCATTCTGAAAAAAGGAAGAAACTGCTCCCAGGGGACTTAATTTACCGTGCTGTTCTTAGAAAGGACTCTGGAGTCTGAATGACGAAACCTGACTCACCACTTCATTCTGAAAAATTGTTAGAAACTGTTCTGTTCATATGGCTATTTACAGTACAACATTTGGTCAAATAGCTCTATAACTCAGTGCAGAATTTGGTCAAATAACTATTCAGTATACATGGAAACCCTTAAGCCTTAACAAGAAAGAAACAATGCTATTTACAACAGATGCTGTATGACACGACATGGAAGAGCAGTCATGCTTTGCTAAAAGAGGAGAAATAACCCCCAGTGATAATACTGGACTCACCCTGGCACTGAACCTCTGGTGGCACATGAACAGACTGGCACATATTACAAGTACATACTGTATATTAAGAGATTTTATACACACTTTGCTCTTGTGATGATACAAACCCAAAAATAAGATAAGAGAATTGAGACAAGAAAAGTTTAAATTACCTCCCTGTCCCCAAATTGCCCCAAAATAAAAAAATTGCATTGCCTTTTTGTAGGATCACAAAAGTAAAATAATCCACCCAAAATAACTGAGATACAGCACATGTCCAACAATTTATAATTTTATCAGTTACAGCTGAAACGTAGGGAAAAAATCAGCGACAGTTTCTGGAGTAAAACAGAGCCTCTTTGCAGATAATGGAATATTACTCCTCACATTTCTTAATTGTGTCAGCCTGAAGACAAATGAGATGTAATGAGAGCTTTTTCAGAGGGGAGAGTAAACCTCACACTCGCACGTACTCATACACACAGCCCGGGGACTATGAGCGCATGGAAACCCCAGCCACAGTGGGCATTCCTGCTTGGTAGCCTCCCATCTGGGATATGAGCAGATGCTGCCAATGCCACTGAGAACACCCTGGGCTCTTTGACAGGATACTGTGGTCTCCACTGGGAGGGACCTAACTATGGCAGAAGACAGGGAATTGCACCAGAGCTGCTCTGAAGCCTCCTAGGGGATTTTGGGAAATATAGTTCCTACAAAAGAAAGGCACACAAGTGACATTCCCCTGAAACTGAAGTGGTGTTTTCACCCTCCTCTTTGCAGGGGGTCACACTTCACTCTGATTGGTTAGATTGCCATGAGAGAAGCAGAATAACACTGACTAGATCTGGTGAGAAAAAAAAAAAAAGACAAAATGCGCTTCCATCTTGGAGACGAAAGCTGGGGCTTAGAGGTTTCAGAGCTTCCAGCTGGTCAAACATATCTCCCACTGGCACATTGCGCTAAGATGGGATTCGCCGCATACATCTGTTTTCCTGGAGCCCCATCTCTTCCTTATCCTCACAGTGAACTGGAGACGTGACTCAAAGAGCACACAATGTTGTTTCCTGAGGTTCGCAGCTTGTGCTGTCTGCTGGTATTGTGTCTGAGTTAGGAAACACTCATGCAGCCCTTGCTGACAGTTTTACACCCTAAGATCAGTGTTTATGGACACTACTGACATTTACAGAGTTGCACTCCTTCCTATAAAGATCCATCCAAGTGGAGCGATACGTTTTTAAAAAGCCTTCCTTATTGTATTTGGATTCTCTATTCTTCTGTTCTCACTGGAATTGATCCACATTTCCCAGCCACAAAAAGCAATAAATGACCAATGACACTCAATCCAAAAAATCCCCCTCCCCAATGAAAGAGCAGAGGTTTTTCCTTGTCCTCCACTCTATCTGTGTTTTATTATCTCTGATCATTTAGATCAGAATGAACTTTGCATCCTGTGAAAACCTTGACTGCATAAGGAGGAACTCATTCATTGATGAAGTGCATTCATGACGGTCCTGACTGAGAAATCTGTCTCTATGCAGCAGGAAACGGAGCCCCTCTCCCTCGGATGCGTTTTGCACCAGCCGCCCGTGATGCAGGGACAACTGGAGGGAGACCAGTTCTGGTTACCTAGCAACTGTGTGGGGAACTGGTGCCCTATGTAAAAGGCAGCTGGCTCCAGCTGTAACTCCACGGAAATACAGCAGCCCAGAGGACGAACGGTAAGAAGCCTTGCGCTCGCCGCAGTTCGGCGGTTGAGCGCTGTTAGCCCCTGCAATGCTACAGCTACAATGATAACCGTGCAACGAAGTTTAGAAGCACTGTACAAAATGCATGAACCGGGGAATCGAAAATGTACAGAACTGCGAGTAACGCTCCTGTTCCAGCATATGTGCATACACATGCACACGCAGGCGTGCATGCATGTATGCACACATACTTATGCACATGCCCCCCACCATGCACATACACACAATTATGCACGCACGCATGCACACATGCTAGGATTAGTCATACAGATTCTTCTCATTCAAGTCAAACAAAATGCAGAAAGATGTACTCCTGAACATGGAAACAGATTTTTCTGGGTTATGACATGCAGATATGAGAAAGATGTGATTCCAGCTGCTGTTACTCTTCAGAGCCGTCACACACTCAGTGTGCACCTGGTCTCTTCACAGCATCTGTACAAAACACTCCTTTTATTCCCAGTGATCCCCAATGTTTTCTACTCAAACTTGAGAAAATGAAACAGAGTCTCCACACCTGCTCAACAGGTGAAAACAAATGTGTTGAACGTCTGAGCGGAGAGTGCTGCTTGTACAAATACACGGGAGGGGACACACACATGCGCGCGCGCACGCACGCACACGCACGCAGGCACACACACACTGCGGCTTCGCAGAGGGGCCAGACGGACTCTCCGCTTGACAGGAGAGGAGAAGTCCTGAAAAGCGGGAGAACCCGGATGCAGTCCTGCGGAGACTGCCAAAGAGCAGGCTGCCCGGGATATACAAGCTCATTCACATTCAGCGGTACCTACAGCACAGCGCCGGACAGGTATTCCCAACACTGAAGCTGACTGTACAATATACCAACACCAGAGTGTGGGCCAGAGAGGATCTCTACCTCTGGAACCATCCGATAATCAAATGTTTTTCACACCATGCAGAATACAGTAGCAAAGATTAATTTATTTTTACTTTCTCATAATGAATGACAATCTAGCAGCGTGTACAACTACCTGTAGTGACTCATTAACATTCAAGAGGGAGGGATTCGACCACAATGCAACTGGATCAATTAATACCAAAAACCTGCAGTAGCTTTCGAATAACACACAATAGGACATTACTCTAAATTATTACAGACTGCACTGGCACATAATTACACAAAAAGCACCCTCAGAGGTAAGTTGAACAGATAAAAATGTTTTATGCTAACTATGATTTTGTACCACCAACGTTTTACCGCTTTCATTCACAGTGCCTCAGCTTATAGCTGCCAGGGACATAATGTGCCACATTTACTGTACATTCCCTTCCTCTTCCAGGAGGATTTGGAGTTTTTCCAAATGAGGAAGGAGGTGGCAAGCCCCATTTCCACGGGGGTCCAGCTCTGTGTGTGACAGTGGCCCTCTGTCCCCTCTCCTGATCCCGGCTGACTCACCTCTGTGGCCCTCGGAGGGGACCGGGACGCGAGTCTCCGAGCGGAGGTGGGAGAGTTGCGGAGGCGAGGTGACTAACAGCGCGGTCGGTCAATGGAGGTGCGCGCTCTCTGGGATCAGAAGCCGGCTGCTCTCCGCTCTCCGGGCTGACGATCAGCGGGGTCTCCGCGCTCTGGCGCTCGTTCTGATCCGGCACCGCTCTCTCTGTCTGAACGCCGCTCTGCTCTCCCTGTCTCTCTCTCTCTCTCTCTCTCACTCTCTCCCTCTCTCTTCCTCTCTCTCACCCCCTCCGAATGCCTCCACCTCGTTACTATGGATACAGCGTTCACATCCAGAGACAGGCTCGCGTGCGCTCTCCGATAGCACAGGTGATGGAGGTGTGACAGCGGAGCAGTAGCCTTCGGCTCTCTGACAGCGCGGAGCTTAACTCCCTCCTCCCCGCAGCGCTGAAGATCTGCCCCCTCCCTCTTCCTGCTCTCTGTCTCCTCCCCCCACAACAGCCTGACAGAGAGCAGCTGCTGAGACAGCAGCTGGAGCAGGGCTGAGGGCTCTCTCATATGTACATGCCTCACACACACACACACACACACACACACACACACACACACACACACACACACACACTCATATCTATACACCTCACACACTCATACCTACACACCTCACACATTCATGCCTACACCCCGCACACACTGGCACAGTCACACCTACACACCTCACACACTCACACACTCATACCTACACACCTTACACACTCACACACTTATACCTATACATCTCACACATTCATATCTATACACCTCACACCTCATATATTCATATTTACACACTTCACACACTCACACATATCCACCTCACACATTCACAGACTTATACAACTCACACACGCACACACGCGCGCACACACACACACACCTCTACACCTCACACCCTTACACACTCACACAGTCATTCCTATACTGCTCAACACTTATATACATATACCAACACACCTCACACACTCACACACATATGCCTCTGTATGTGTATGTGGGTACATACACAATCACAGATACCTGTAGAGTATGCTTTGTTACCACAGAGATGGACCATCCAGCAAGTGTGATGTGAATTTATTTGGGCTTTTCAGATAATGGGATACATTCAGGTTTATGAGGGCCAGAGTACAGTATGGGGCTCAGATATCCTCATGTAATGATAGCTTAAGCGCACACGCGCACACACACACACACACACACACACACACACACACACACACACACACACACACACACACACACACACACACACACTCATATACACACTCACAAATGCTTACTCATACACTCACATGTGCCCACACATTTTCACATACATACATAGACTCATGTGCTTACTCTTAAACACACACACACACGCACTTAAACACACTCAGATGGACACCACACACTTACACACACTCAAACACGAGGAGGCAGCACACGCTGAGATAGAAATCGCTCTGCAAACTCGCATCTCTATAGCAACCACTAGCTGTCATGGCAACCACTCACCGGCCATCAAAAAGTAAAACTATTACTACTTAATTGTTGCATATTAGTGCCAAGTCTTTTGGTGAACAGCATCCCTTCAGACTACAGCTTCATCACAGTTTCATGGGATGTCCCTCATTGTGTCATTGTCTGCCTCTCTCTCAAACACACATACATGCACACACATACACACACACACACACAAACACACACAAGTTTAGATCTGAACATAAGAATATGCAATCCCATATAAAATCATTTACAAAAATCTCTCTGACACACACAACCACACACACACACACACACAAATTTAGATCTGAATATGAGAATATGCGATCCCATACAAGCAGAATTGCTCTGAATCATTTACAAAAACTCTCCCTTTCCACACTGATAAGATTGTAAAGATGAGGACATGCAGCTGTATAAAAATGAATTACAACAATCAGGCCAGTAAGTGCAAGTCCCCACGGCACTCATTTCCACAGGAATCTCTTCATTCCTCATCATATTCAACTTTGCTTCCAGCTACATGAATTTAAATGAAAGGAATCACTTAGCTGAACTGCATTCACGATAGGTTCAAACTTGACCAAAACGAGAGGCACTAAAGCCATCTAGTGGACCAAAACCTAACCACCCCTGAAAGAAATCACTCTTGCTGCCTCTTACAGTTGAGCCCCACAATGTATAATTCGACTAGGCTACATTCAGGAAATAGCAGTGTCCCAGGTACTCAAGCATGAGATTCGCAAGAAAAGCTTCCAGATCAGCATTCTCATCAGAGTTTAGACAGGACATACGCTAGCACCCACTAATAACCTATCAGTCATTCTCCATAAAAGTGCAACCCATATATATATCATGATAATAACAAGATCGATAGTACATAGCTATTCATTGGCAAGGTAGTGAGTTCTGAATAGAGTTAGTTGTACATGCCCACACTCACTGGTCTGGAAGTGTTGTGAGCCTGATCTGACACTGTTGCTCGTTTAAAGAGTGTGTATACACTTATGTTCCATTGTGCTGGAAGTCACTCTGGATAAGACCCTCCGCTGAATGCATGTCATGTAATGTAATGTAATGTACATGTACAGCTGTTTTAGAGCGTGAGCGGTACGTGTTGCGGTGAGAATGTGGCGGCCGCACAGTGTAATGGCTGCAGACTGAGAGAGCGGTGCGTGCGTTTGCGCCTGCTCTCGGCAGCGGAGAGCATCCGCGCTTCCAGGGGAACAGCAGTGGAGCCTGATCCCGGGATGTAGCGGCGGCTCCGTGCCAGCAGGCTGCTGCAGAATCCGCTATTTTAAACCCGCCCACAATCCCCTCCGCTCCTCAGCTCTGAACCCTCCTTTGTTGTACCCCGCGGTTGCCACGGCATCTGTTACCCTCAGCCGAGAATGGGAGGTTTGTTTTCTGTGTAACCTGCAGGAAATGGTTTCCTCTCGCACCCCCTGTTACTTTCTCCCTTCTCCCTCATCACCCCCCAACCCTCTATCACCCTGTCCTCCAGCCAGTGGATAAGTGGAGACTTCTTCACCAGAAAAGACACTTACACCTGTGTCCCAAGTTTGGACAGTTTTATCCATCTTACTGACACTCAGCGTGCAGTAGACACACCTCATTGCACTGTTCATTGATTCATAATTTCAGATAACAGGGGGTCTACAATTCTTAGCAAATGACACACAGCAAAATCTTATTCATAAATGCACCAATTAGAGGCTGTCTTATTCACGCACATAGCTATCTCTGCTGCCCTCCAGTGGTAACTTTCAACCCTGCAGCCACTCCATCTCCTTTCCCAATAAGGTTGACTTTGTTTCTAAACGTTTTTGAAAACGACAGCAGTGTGTGTGTGTGTGTGTGTGTGTGTGTGTGTGTGTGTGTGTGTGTGTGTGTGTGTGTGTGTGTGTGTGTGTGCGCATGCGCGCACGCAGAGTCGGAACAAAATGTAGGTGCAGTGGGGATATCTGGCCATAGCCAAACTCCTATTCTAATCTCAGAGGCCATTGACTCTCAAGGAAAAGTCAATGTTTCAGTGTATGAAACATGTATGAAGTCATTTTGAAATTTTACTTGGAGTGCCACAGAATCTGTTGGATGTACAGAACTTACAACAACAGGAAGCACTGGAACAGCAACTGATACCATACCTCCCCTAGTTTGAGAGATAGAGATAACTGCAAGCACTGACCCTGGAATACTTGAAACACCTTGTGCATAGTGGTCAGAGTTTTAAACAGTTGATCTTGGAACACAGTCAGATGGTTCTAACTACCATGCATGTGAACTCCATGAAATAGGAATTGATGTCACTCACATTGATGAGGTCTATTTCCCAGATCTTCCTGACCAGGTCCATGGAGGTGTATCCATTGATGAGGAAAGTCTTGGTGTAGTCTCCCAGCTCCAGGGACTCCAGCCATTCAGCCACAGATGTGGGGTTGTTTCCATCATAACCAACGGGTCGTACCTGCAGAGAAAGGCAAGCACTAAATGCACTGCCATCAGGAGGGACCCATTTGAAGTCCTCCAATCAGAACACACTAAAGTGATCAGACCTCCTGATAAAATTGGGACTGCTCCAATTTGTGAGCGTCTGACCTCTTGTCCTAACAGAGGTGTTATCTGGATATTTCTCCCAATTTTTGGGAAATGCTTTTAGTTATAGTGATTCAGACAATTGAACATACAGATGAAATGTCTTGTTGGTTTAAGAACACTTTCCCATTTGCACTTTTGCCATATTCCAGGGAGGACATGAGGTCAGAGATATACTTTGCATTGAGTCACACTCTACTGTGACCCCTTGCTGACCCCTGACCTCTGAACCTCACACTCACCCTGGGAAGGAGGCGGATGGCCTGCAGGAGGCGCTGTCTGTGGCCTGAGTTTAAGATCCCGATCTCCAGCAGATCTTGGTCCTCCACCACATTAGTGCCCTGCAGGAGAAACGACATCACCTGTCAATCAGGCTGGTCAGAGCGCTCAGCTGACTGCATGTGGGAGCATGTACATGTGCATGCACTTGTATGTATTTGCACACGTGTGTATGCCAGTGGAGTTAAGAGAATGTGACTGACAGGCAGCTATAATTTACTTATGTGGCATGACTGTCACTGGTCACTCATAAATGCGAGTTATGCTTAAGTCCCCCAGTAAATGTATGTATAAAAGATTTTGTTAACCTGTGATAGAATGGAGTGAAAGGTCTGATTTAAATCAGTTTTTCATTTCTGAGGTCACTTTGCAAATATTTTCAGCGGTTTTCCTTTTCAGTGACTGAGGGCTTTCTCTAGGTGTTAATGAAAGGGAGCTGGGAGACTCTTTTCATTTTGTTTCATGTTATTTTCAGTCTATTCTCAGGGTTTCATAAATGAGCACCTTATCCTCTTACTTTGCCATTGTATTCAATGTGGCTCTGCTGGTGTTAGCAAATGTGACATTCTGGTGCATTTGTTCTTTTCCCATTAAGGTAATCCTAAAATAATCTATTCACTGGCCACACTCCCAGTGCTGGATTATTAAGGTTTGGGATCAATATCGTCAATATCTAGTGACCACATTATTACTGCCAGTGTGATGTCCTTAGTTAGTTACTGCTGGTTTACAATAGGTGTGACATCATTAGTCAATGTCTGGACTACTGTTTGATCTGGTCTGAACTCATCATTCAATGACAACTAGAGTATAGATTGTTTCATGTAATTGCTCGTTAACCTCAGGGGAAAAAAAAAAACTGGTGTGACATCATCACTCTCAGTGACACCTTGAACTGGCAGTATAGAGAAGCCTGACTGGAGGGAGAGAGACCTTGGATGCCTGCTTTACCAAGAATTCCATCCCAACAGAGAAGCCCAGGCTCTGAAAATTAGTCAAAACCACAAACAGGTGATGCCACCTTAAGGGACGTCTCTGGTCCTGAGAGCAGATGAATAGCTACATCTCCTCACACTCTTTTGTAGGGTATGTCAGTGTCAGACAGATGGCAAGAGAGGAGTCTAGCTGGAAGTGTATCCTACTGGTTGATTCTTGTATGTGATGTTATGCTCAGGCCTTTCCCCCAGTTCTTTCTCCACCAAGTGACTTTGAGCTCAAGAAACTTCACTAAAAGAGCAAATGGGCAGACGGGTTTGTGATGCAGTGAAATTTCCATTCCCGCCACTGACAAATTTCCATCGATTCTGCTTCTAACCTTTACGCATTTTGCACATTTTCCCTTGAGTTGTATTTCCAATTTAGTCTCAGTTCCTGCTGCTGGGTGTCAAAAGGAAAGGGGTCATGCAGTATGTTTCAGCAATGGGAAACACAGAGTTGACACACATGAAAATCTTTAGGCACCACAGGATCCTCTCTGCTAAGTCTAAGCTGGACACAGAAATTCTTCTGAGAGCTCTGTGTAATATGATATGACACCGGTTCATCATCACTTTAAAAAAAAGCTTGAAATTTTTTTTAAGGATGAGTCTTCGCCTATCCCTAGGGAAACTGTTCTGAAATTTTTATTAAATAGACAGTAACATGCTGTGTCTTAATGATCCTCAGTTATGTGTTCCATTTTCCATTTTAACAACAGATCTGTATTCAGTGAATGTCGTCTGAAACTGGCTGAATGTAATTGCAATTGCCATTGTCTGAATGTAAGAAGACCAACTATTGGATGATTAGCCACACCTGCCTAATCAGTAAGGTACAAAAACAGGTGTGGATGAAGTAAGAGAACTGGTGCAGGAAGCAGAGCAGTTGCTTGCTGTTGCTGGCACCTATTTGAGTCTTGAAACTTTTTTTGAGAATCTCTCCCTCTGCTGTTTCTGAGGGCGATGCATTAGCCAGCACTGTCAGTCTTTAACAGAGTCAGTCAGTCGAATGCTTATTTTGTCAGTTGCTTCAGGCAAACATCCTTTATCTATTTCACCAGCGACAGGGCCACTGAATGAGACTTCTATGAACCTCGTCCCATCAATAAAATGTTGGAAACAGTACTTTTGGGGCTAGAGGAGCCATACAATTTCAAACAAGGACAAAACTAAACTAGACCAGCAGGTTTATCTTCTCTATGGGATATTGATGGAACTGTGAAACAGGACTCCTCAGAGAAATTGCGAGGAACTTTAATATAGCACAAAAGTACAAAAGATACAGGAACATTGCTAATATTAATCATAACTAAAGGCACTTTAGAATTCACCGCATGAGAGAGAGAAAGTAATTACCCGGTTCACACTCGTGAATTAAGCACTGAGCGATCCGCTAAGGGAGAGAATACAGTGAGAAAGTGAATAATTAGCACACCGCTCATCCTGGTCTCTAGGGGCTCCTTGCAGGACCGATGGAACAGGTGGTCTTGTGTGAGTGCTCGTGACCTCTCCAAAGGCATGATGGGATTTGTGTACTACCTCCAACAGTGACATCAACATTTACTTCCTTATGGTGAAGGGAAAGATTGGCAGGAGAGTTTATGTGGAGTTGGCTAGCTAAAGTTTAGTATAGTGTACAGACCTGTGCGTTTATATGCGTTTAGCCACCTACGCAGTTAGCTGTCTGGAAAATATGAACCTACTTATCATGGATAGTTGGCTACCTGGCCACTGCTTTGGTGCAGAATTGACAAAACCGGCTGGCTAACTACCCCCCAGGGATTAGTACTGGGGCCTCTGCTGTTCTTTACAACCCCTTTTCTCCACAACTTCCCAGTACACAACCATTCTCTCCAACTATTAACTGCACCTCTATCTCTGCCTGTAATATACACGCCTGTTACATCTAGCATGAACTGCAGAACAGCTAATCTGTTCTCCTCTGCTTCTGCTGTTTCAGAGGGTGGGAGAACAGCCCACAATTAAACTATATAATCATGCCTTATGCATCTTGTATTACACATACTAGTACACAAGTCATATACTGTACTACAGACATTAGTACACAGATCATACTGTACAACAGATTGTAGTACACAAATCACTGCACCTCAGATGCTAGTTCACAAATCACATCATTGTTCTCTAGACAATACTAGATAAGTCACACGCTGTACAACAGCGACTGTTGCACAAAGCACATGCTGTTCTTACTAACACACAAATTACGTGCTTGTTTCCAGAGAACGCAGTAGAAGAACATCTTGCAGTAACCACCTTATGGATTAAAACCTGCATGCTGAAGGCTACGTTTAAAGATTAAACCAAGAAGGCTGGATAGTCTTAGAAATCAGAAAAAGCTTTCAGGGCCAACGGGAAAGAGCTAAAAGTTTCCAACAGTAAACATCTGTTGCATCTTTGGAGGAAGATCAGTGGTTCATGCACAGATGGACAGCAGAAGATCAGGACAGTGTTTGGGTGCAGTGATAAGGATCAGTGTTTGCATGTGTGAAAGTGTGGTGTTTAGGTGCAGTGATGAGCAAAAGGTTAGCATTTGGTTGGAGTGATGAGCAGCGGATCAAAATTTGGGTAGAGCGACGAGCAGAAGATCAGTGTTTGGGTGCAGTGCGAGGGTGAGATGTTGAGCAAAAGAACAGAAAGAACAGCATTTTGACGGTGAGCAGAAGATTGGCATTTTGGAATGAAGCTGAGCAGCGGGTCAGTGTTTGGGTGCAAAGGTGAGCAGAAGATCAGCGTTTAGGTGCGGCATGAAGGTGCGGTGAAGAGCAGCAGAGCAGCGTTTGGGTGCAGCGATGAACGGGAGGGCGGCGTTCGGAGGGGGGGCGACTCACCATAAACTGCACGTTGTCGAAGCCGTTGGCCAGCAGGTGGCTCTCGTACTGGACCAAGCCGATGTTGTCCAGCCACTGGCCCACGGACTGGACGGGGCAGCGGGGCCCGATGAGGGGGTGCAGCGGCAGGCGTTTGAGCAGGGAGAAGCCGTCCACGCGGTAGCAGCGGCAGTCCGGCTGGGACAGCTGGCACTGCCACATCGCGTTCCGGGCGAAGTGGCTGTCGAAGGACCCCGCCATGGCGGCCGATCCCCCTCCCCCGTTTACGGCTGCGCGGGAAGGGGGGAGGCGGGTGGCGAAGGAGGAGGAAACCGCCGAGGCTGCGCTGGGGAGGCCCCCTCAGCCTCCCGCCCGCGGTGGGGTCAGCATGGCAGAAACGGGGCGAGGGTCCAGGAGGGAGCAGCGCTGGGGTCTGTCAGCTGTTCTCTTTCCTCTCTCTCTCTCTCTGTGAGAGACAGCTCAGCTCTGATAGAATCCCCCTTTATCAAGAACTCACACATTCATCTGTATGCTCCACGCTCCTCGAAGCTCTCTGCTCACACCCCCTCTCTCGCGCTTTCTCTCGCCCTCCCTTGTCTTTCTTTCTTGCTCCCTCTCTCTCTCTCTCTTTCTCTCTCTCTCTCCCTCTCCCTCACTCTATCTCTCTCCCTCACTCTCTCCCTCACTCTCTCCCTCTTCCTGTCCCTCTCTCTCTCCCTCTCTCTTTCCTGCTATACCTTGAGCTGCTGATAATTGCCATCAGATCAGCCCTGCCTCTTTGTCAGAGAGCACAGACACATAGAGCTGCTTCCTCCCACACACAGTCGCACACACACTCATACACACACGCACACACATACACACACGCACACACACACGCTCCCACTCCCACACCATGAACATAGGCACACACATGCACATACACACACACACGGACACACACACAGATCCTCCTTGCTAAAGTGATGGGAGCAGTCACAACAACCCACACACACACAGACGCACTAAACACTACAGTTCAAAAACCTTCCCTCCCCCACCTCCTCACAATCTCTCTCTCTCCCGCTGTAAATTCAGTTCTGTTCAACTCAAAATGCTTTGTTCCCATGTACTAGGCATTTACATTACTGCATCTGCTCCCTGTGTTTGCAAGTTATTGAAACTCTTGAGAGGTAAACAGCTGCATAATCATCTCTCTCGATCTCTGACCATCTCTCACACGCGCTTGCACATGTAGGAGGGTGTTTATGCCGGGGAGAAAGAGGGTTTGACACAAACAGAACTTCTCCCTCCGGATATGACATTTGGAAGATCTGTCAGAGGAGATGAAGGGGAGAGAGAGACGAGAGGAGGTGAGGACAGAGGGAAGAGAGAGGAGATGGAAGAGAGAGAGGAGAAAGGGAGACCGGCAGACTGGAAGTAAAGAGACGATGCTTTCACAGGCCCGCTCTGTCACTACACAGGACCTCCCGTTTCCTGCTGCTTCCATGGCAACCAGGTATCTGCGCCCGTGGTCACCACAGTGACAATACTCACTCACTCACTCCCCCCTGACCCCGGCTTCCAAATTGTAAGTGATAACAGGGTAGATACCAGCCAAGTCACTTACCTTCAAGTCTAAGATAAGTCTCAAATCAACAGCACTCAAGTCCAGACAGGCATTGAATCCAAATAAGATCTCTGTTTGAATGCTTGTGTTGGGTAGCACAGTCAGTACAAGTGGGGTATGTGTGTATAATTAAACACAAATATACATGATATATTAATGATATAATAAGTTTATAATAAGTTTGTATTGCAATTTTTCTCTCACAAGTCCTGCACACTGCCCATCCTTTATTTCTATCACTGATACTATAATCTATGAACGCAAATTACACTACGCTTGGTATTGACATCTTGAGAAATTTGTTCCATGTCACTTGACCCTGATATGCAACAGGTTTTTTTGAGAAGAAAATTTGAAAATGATTCATAGCATTTTAACCATTTAGAAATTACACAGGTTATTTTATCAAATATTCATTCATTACAATTTGTTTTGGAAACATGTTTTTCACAGAAACATCTGTCTGAAATTGCACTTAACCTCAGGTCCAAGTCCAGTCTTGCTAGTTGCTGTCGACTTCCTGCTGAAGGTTATGATTATCTGAGAATAGTGCTGTAGCGATCACCCCAATTGTTGAGGCTCTTAAACATGTGATACAGCGGTGTCTGCACTTCCTGAAGCTAAAACACAGACAGCACTGGCTTAGCGCTAGCTCATATAACCACTCTGCCATCTCCAAAGAGCCTGATGCTGTCCCTCTCCACCGAGGCCGACACCTCTTCCTGTTCTGGCTCTCAAGCTTAGGCAGGAGAGGCTGATCGCCATGGAAACAGCAGCCTGGCTTCCCAGTGCTCTGGTCCAAACTGGCAGGAGTTTAGACCATAGCAGCAGCAAAAAATAAATAAATACGTAAAATGAATATATTAATTCCTCTCAAGGAAGGCTTCTACAGGTGCTGCAGAAAACCACACACATGAAAGGAGTTTGCTGAGGGAAAATGTCTGCAGTTATCTCTGGGGATGGCATTCTGCACTGGTCCCAGTTACATAGATCAAGTGAAGACATGCTGACAAATTCAACACTTGTCTCCAACAGCGTGTGTTTAAAATGATGTAAAAATACATCAACACGTAGCTACTGTAAGCGTGGGGGCTGACAAGCTTCACTAGTGTAGGGATTCGCTGTGCAAACAAAAACTGGAGATAAAAAAAATCAACTATCCATAAGTTTCCAGCCACAGCAACATTTGAAAGATGCCCACCTGTTGTCTTACGTACTTACCCTCTATTAATGTCTCCACCTGTATTGGTTGGAATATATACATCCTATGTGGTATTTTTGCTATATTGGTTTGAAGACACAGTCTGCAAAATTTATCTGAAAGTAAAGTATTCACTGAGAGTGATTGCATGATCACTCTCAGTGAATACTCTACAAATGTGAAATGTGCAATCTCAAGTGAAAGGAGTGAACATTTGCATTTGTATTAGTAAATAACCTGAAATGGTTGAGATATTGAGCAAAGCAGCATTAACCACCTGTGCCTGTACTTTAACCAAGTTAAGTGCAAATATTTGGTCCATAAAAACACTTCATAGGAGTTGGTTGGCCTCGGTGCTGCCTTGATGAACCTTCTGACCTTCCAGGACATGACTGCCTGGCACTTAATTTGCAGATAATTCTGCAAACAGGAACAGTGACAGAGAACACTGAGCTCCAGTCACATCCTCAGTGCTGTTAGCATGATATTTATGTGCTAACTCTCCATCCAGGTGGTAACAAATTCTGAATGGTTTCCCTTTCCAAAAGCCAACTTCATACATAAAGCCTTGAATGTGCAAATGGCTTTGGCAAATTATTATCCTTCTTTTCTCTCACCCACCTCCTCCTCTCTCCCTCTTCTGATCTTGTTTCTATTCCATCTCCTTCTGCTGCTCGCTCCGTGTTATTAAAAAAAACATAGAACAATATCAGATCTGTCACTCATATTCCACACGAAAGAGAGGCCTCACTCAACACTGGCATAAGTGTTTGACAGATATATGTGAATTTGAATTCATTCTCCTGTGAGTGAGCGCCAATAACTCTTGCTACCTCTCCTTTGAATAGGTTTCTCAAGGTGGACGTCACATGCATGCCCACTTCACTGGAAATAGCCCAGCTTCACTTCCCAGCACAACGGCCTGCTGGGAGTCAGAACAGGTCACAAAACACTCCACTCACATCGACAGCTCCATTTTGTGAAAGTGAGAGATATCACCAAGGCAACCACATTCTATTCAAGAAACCTTACTGCCAATCAGTCTCTTCAGCCATTCAAAATAGTTTCCTGAGCCACGCCGCCAAAAGTGGCATCTTATCTCAGGAGCTGGCAGATGCAATCAGTTGGAGGTTATTCCAACTGGCCTGTAGGCAGAAAGATTTCCACACATTCTAATTACTCTGTTGTAACTAGGCTTCATATGGAGGGTTAAAGCCTTCTTCACAAGGCTTCCCAGTAATGTGTACCGTGCTGAAGAAACGTGACCTCTTTTTCCGTCTGTTCCGGGGTTATCAATAGAAGCCCTGTGTTCCTTAGACGCTCCGTCTGTTCAGCTTAGCCCCTACGCTTCTGTGAGCTCCCTGCTAATCAGAGAGTATCTCTCACAGCTATCAATTCAAATCCTTAAAGCATAATATTATTTACTCAGATTGCAATAAAACTCAGATAGATATTCCCTCGCGATACGCCTGAAACAACCACCGAAAATATAGTTCTGAAATGTTTAATCAAAACTGTCACTTTAGAGAAAATAAGAGGCAAAATGAATATACAGAGGGCACGGGTTGTTAAGAGCTAGCTTTTTCACCTCATAGCCACAAGTCTCTCAGGAGCCCCTTGGCACAGGGTGTCGATCCTGCACTCTGAATTTACAAGCAGGAAAGGAAGGAGGGTGAATGGAAAACTCAGGCAGTCCAGCAGATGTGGATCTGACCTGCTGGTATCAGCTGCCCTCAGGGGAGAGGAGAATGCAGTGTGCTGGACTTTCTCTTTCACAGTGCTCTGAGCAGCGATGACACAACACGGGTCTCACTCTCTTTGTGCTGGACCTTGATGTAGGAATCAGAGTGACTTGTTTGTTCTCAGATCAGCGATAGTGAGGGCCTTGATGTATCATGAATCAGAGAGACCTATCTGTTCTGAGATCAGCGAGAAGTAGGGTTTTGATGTGGGGGCAGGTGAGAATATTGGTGACTTATCTTCTTCTAAACTACTTCCATCCATCTCCCCTTCAGTAGGAACACATACATACCGAGAAGAAACAAACGCATTTCCTCTGAACAGCAGGAAGCAAATGAATCAAGATATAACTGGAACTCCTTCCTCTGACATTGTCAGATGTGCAGTCAACACACCAGACACAGACACACAGACACACAAACACACAAAAAAATTGCTTACATTCATGCACATTCAATGGCGTGTGCACATATGCTTGCAAGCTCTTACCCACAAACCCATTGGCTCAATCTTGGTCTAGACAGGACCTTGGAAAGCTCTCATATTTCTGTCCTACTCTGCAAGGCTTAAGGGAATCCATAACAGAAGCCTTGTCTAATGTATTTATTGAATACAAAGTGTATTTCTTATTACAGTCAGCCCTGAGGAAGCCATTCACAGCAGCCATTTGACTGCCTACTGACAGATAAACGGTCCAGCTCCAGCAACAGGCAGACATCGCCATTGGAGGTGCCCTGTGATTGGCTGAAGCCAGCTGTGCAGAGGCTGGGGTGGGGTTTACTGCTGTTTGTGTGTGTGTGTGTGTGTGTGTGTGTGCGTGTGCGTGTGCGTGTGTGCGTGTGCGTGTGCGTGTGCGTGTGCGCGTGCGTGTGTACGTGTGTGTGCGTGTGTGTTTATGTGTGTGTGAGTGAGTGTGCGTGGGAGAAGGCAGTTAGAGACAGCAGAGAAATAGAGATGCACAGAGGGCTGTGTGTATATGAGTGTGTGTGTGAGTAAGTGTGTATGGTTGTGTGTATGTGTTTTTAGTGTGTGTGCATTTGTCTCGATGCAAATGCATATTCAAGATCCAGACAGGTTTACAGGGTAGTCCAACCCAAAGAATAAAATAAGCCGAAAAAAGTTCGCTACAACCCCATGGAACACTTCCCTTTGCAAGATCAGGTAACATTGCATGTTTGTTTTAAAAGGAACCTTCCTTCGTCACTGGTTGGAGTGATGATGGTGTCACAGGAGAGTCTGAAGTCAATCTCAGTGAGTACACAGAGAGTACTGTTGAGACTAAATGGACCCACACCTAGATAATCGCAGAATTTGTCTCTAATCCTATTTACCACCATCTCTGGTGATTGTGGCTGTCTCCCCCAGTGGCAGCCTCTGTCTCGCAGAGTTCCACAACCCTGCATCAATCCTGTTTACAGAAATACATTTGGCCTTAAATAGCACGGAGCACATTAGCAACAGCGCCCATCTAGCCACACCCGCAGCCAATCGGGCTTCGCCGTGACTGGGTGAGGGGTGTAGCATCGACCGTCTGAAAAGCGCAGCAGAGCGGGATGAAATGAATCGGGCAGCAATGAGGCCTTTCATGTTGTGCCAGAGAGCCTTCACTGGGAGGGACTGCGAGCCCCCTCTCTCCCACTTTTCCCCTCCCACTCCTTTGTCAGGGAAACGGCGCTGCTTGATTTACACTCCTCCGAATGCGAGCCCGTCTTGAGCAGAACCGAGAGTTCTTCCTGTACTGGCCGTTGCCATGGTGACGCCACAATGGACAACAGCAGAGGCGAGAGGGAGGCAGAGGTATGAGGCGCGCGGTGATGCAATCCCGGAGGAAGGGCCATTGGGGTTGGGGGGGGTTGTTTTTTCCTATGCGTTTCCCATATGTTTCATTTCCACGGCAACACAGGGGCTCCAAATGGGTTCCTTCACATGACTTATCTGCGTGTGAATGCCTCACGCTCTCTCTACACTCTCTCTTCCATTTTCTGCCTCCATATATCAAGTGGAACACTTGGTGAAATAGAAAGGAGCTGCCTTAAGCAATGTGCCTTCTAGAATTCAAACACTAGCCCATAAGGTCAGTATTCTAACAACTCTACCATTCCACGGCCCTGTGCTTTAAAAAGGTTAAACCTACTGCAGTGGGGCAAACACTGCAATGATGCAGGGGTGGAATCTGAAATCACAGGCTCACTGGAGGTCCTGTGATAGAGTTGATTCAGTTATACTGTATGCCCTGCGTTCTCTAGCCTCATGGGAAACGGCAGGAATGGGAGCCAGGGAAACAGGAGAGACGTGGGGATCTGTGTCTGAGGTCTCTGTGCTTTGACCATCCTTCTGGTGCTGGTCTGACCGGAACAGCACAGAGGAGAGGCCACTTACCTGCTCACTCCATCCTGTGAGGTAGCTCTGTCCCAGGAGCCTCTGGGAGAGGGTATGTGGGCCACATAACAGCCTGCCTTCCTGAGTGACGGTGGGCGTGTTTAGCGGAGGGGAGGGGGGTGACAGCAGAGCGGCCGGGCGCGTCTGAGTCAACAAATTGCGTCACCCACCACCGTCCCACACGCGCGCCATCGGGACGGCCGTGACCTCACCGCCACCTGCCCAGGAAGGGGGCGCAGGGGAAGAGGAGGAGGCCTTGGCCGGGTTCGTCCTGTCCACACGGCCAGCGCTGCTATTTCGGGATCCGCCAAAACAACCCGAACTTTCTCATGTTTTTCAGTGACTGCTCTGCGTTTTGTTTTAATCCAAACTGCACTTACGTCCCCCCCCCCCCAGTTTGCGGTGTTTATTGCCATTCGTGGCATCAGTCATTTAGACATCACTGCTGTAATAACAGTCTCTGAAAACCCGCACCTCTCTCAATGCTAATGAGCGCTACGTCTCTGTTAATGGGTGTTTCACAGCGAGAAAATTGTGCTGACAAAACACAACATGCCTGTTTGTTAGAGTTAACACTGCCGCAGTGGAGCCTGTTGCACTCTTCCGGGACCTGTGGCTTGAAAAAGTGTGGTGAAATTCACTTCCCTGAACCTGAGTTTGCTTGCTATTAAATCACAGATTTTGCACCAGTTTACATCTTTTAAGAACAATGAGTCTCACAATGTGTGTGAGTGTGTGAATGTGTATGTGTGTGTGTGCCACACTTATTAGATTTGTGAGATCTGTGTGGGAATTGCATGCAAATTTTTCAGACTATAGTAACAATTGTAACCCTTTCCATAAGCCATAAGTATGTATTCTGATGAACTGCAAATGACACATATGGTGTAGCTCTTCAGGATCAGGGAGACCTGTGTATCAGTGCTGATATCTCGTTTTGCGTTCTTTGGTTATCAGGCCGTCATTAAGAATCCGCCTCCCCTCAACACGCTGTCCTTCAGTTCGTTTCAAACACGGTCGCCTTGACAACGCACCACACAAAGTGTAGCCCACACAGGAGAGGCGGGGGCCTGCGGCGTTGCCATGTTTCCCACCTGTCTGACCTCATCCGAAGTGCTACTGTGGAGCACCTCATAATATCACGGCCTGATGCTGCAAGCGAGCTGCACTGCGGCCCTCTCCGTCCTCTCGGCGCAACAAGTGCTGTGCTGAGATCGGGGGGCGAAATCCCAGGGTCCTCAGCTGAGGGAAATGACCTCATCCTGGGTTCCAGGGCTCCAGCGGGGCCACGTCACCCTCTGTTCCCGATAGTCAGGTGCTCTCCCGCAGCTCTGAGCTTAGCTACTCCTTCATGGACAATTATGTTTCCCCTCTGCGTGCCGGCTAACAGAATAATGAAAGGTCTTCCATAGACAGGCTGATGATGGAAACTTTCAGAATTGATTGATCTGCACACGATCAATTAGGGGACAGTAATCCGTGTGTGTGTGTGTGTGTGTGTGTGTGTGTGTGTGTGTGTGTGTGTGTGTGTGTGTGTGTGTGTGTGTGTGTGTGTGTGTGTGTGTGTGGTGTGTATATGCGTATGTGCATATTAGTATATTGCAGTATGGGGAGATGGGGGCCAGTCTGGAGTCAGACCTGCAGGGTCGTTCCCATGGCTACCAAGCTCCAGCTCAGTATTGGTCGCATCTCAGGAGTGGCCTGATATGGAGGAATATGAAATGCAGTGGGAGCTGCACATGGTCGTCATGGTCACATTAGATTTAACACATCCTAAGAGGAAAAAGAGATGTACTGTACTGTACATCCTCCCACACACACCAGAAAGTCTGTATGTAATAGGGTCCAATCCCACAGGAGAGAGAAGGTTTGCAGAGGTGTGCTCTACCTCCTCCTGTCGTAGAGTGCGTGTATGTGTGAGCGAGTGTGTGGCAGTGAATATGTGAGTGAATGTGTATGCTTTGTGTGTGTGTGTGTGTGTGTGTGTGTGTGTGTGTGAGTGAGTGAGTGAGTGAGTGAGTGAGTGTTTGGCAGTGAATGTGTGTAAGTGAATGAATGTGTCTTCATGTGAATGTGTGTGTGCATGGTGTGTGAGTGTATTCCTCCCCCTCTCTCTGTACAGTAGTACCTCGTGTTCTGGCCCACTCACCCACACACTTCATTTTCAAGGTCATTATACGTCACCACGGCAACACATGCAGGTACCAAGTATGAGAACTTTGGGCTTATAAGCCTCCCTCCCATATACTTTGTGCACACGCACACACCCCCGCACCCACTACTTTGAGTCTGCCTGTCCTGTGTGCTTAGAATGAAGACAACAGACACACACACACACACACACAATATTGAAAATGGCACAGTCTCTTCCATTCTGATGAATATGTCCGTAATGGAATGTTCTGATGGATTGATGCAGTGTTGTTTTAAGTGCAAGCAGCTGGTAGCAGAGTAGCAATGTAATCTTGACCCGAACCACACATTTCAATGGATCACTGTCCTCCTAGGACATAGATGCTGCATGTGTCTCTACTCAAATTAAGTAATAACAATGAATATGGAGCTCTGGATGTACAGTACAACACAAAAAACCTTGTTTTTTCCCCTGCAGATGCAGTTTAAATCTGATATTTTTGCAATATTTGTGCAAATCACAAATCATTTGGATTTAATCACAAATCTCAAAACATATAAGTCCCTTTGTTTGTATTTTTACCTCTCTAAATGCATCCAGGATGGCATTCGCTGAGCAAAGGAATTGTCTCCTTCAAAGCCTTAGAGGACATGCACTTTCGATACAGCGTTTGTAACCCTGACTTTTATTTACCAGCAGATGTCACTGTTGCACTAAAGTTCAATCATGCTGAAACAGTGACCTTATGCGAAATTGCTTCAAAAGATTTGTTGATTCAAGATGGTTTGTCTTCATCATCGCAAATGAATACTCATTGTATCATGAGTGGGATCTTCCTAAAGTCATATCAAAAGACAAAACAAAACAGACCAGAATGAAATCAATTGTGTTCTTCAGAAAAAGAGAGGCACATGCTTTAAGTTCCTTTTGATACTGATGTTTTGACAATGATGCTGTTTACCAAATGGTTAAAAATTATGCAGGCACATAGTGAAATATATTAAGTCAAATTATAACATTAAGACATGCAGATGGTAGTATTCTAAGAGAGTTGAAATGTATAAGCATAACACATTAAACACATGTGGACTAGAGAATGTTACAATACTGCAATTCTTCAGAAACCTGACAAGTTGTGAGAGGTCTGAATACGTCTCAAGGAATGTAGAAATGCTTCGGTACATTGATTTCTATGCAATAGCATAATTCAATTTACACACCCAGAGCAATTGACGCTATAATGTGCCCTCTGGTTCTTTCTTGAGACAATACTTTGTTCAAACTTGCATGAGAATCTGCATTTAAAAAGAAAGTCTCATGAGAAGAGAAATGAAAAATATGAATTATTAATAACTTGTGGCTGTGCTAGTGTTCCACAGATTAATGCCTACTTAATACTTTTCAGCAAAGCATTAAATTAAGCTTATGCCCAAATAATCACACTTCTTTTAATCAAAATGCTTCATTGCTTCATCTCCTTTCCTTTAATTAATTTCCACATCTGTTCGTTTCACTAACCCCATTATATCACAAGTAAATTATTTACAAACCAAATGACTGGAATATTAAACTACTGTATTATATACATTCTTGAGCACATTGTTAATTCTACTGTAGAACATAATTGCTTAAATTACACTCAGCCTATTCTGTCCTTCAGACCCCTGAGTACATGCATATACTTTCTAACTTGGCAAATCTTAGCAATACTTATAGTGCCTTTGAAAAAAGAGTTTGCAATGCAATGACTGTGACTACTTTTGATGGGCAGGAATTTAATCTCTCTGTAGATTGCAATAATAGATGAACACAAATAAAGACTGTAGGCATGAAATACTGATTAAAGGCCTATACATTCTCAACAATTTGTGACTATTTGCTATACAATTTTTCTGTTACGGTTGAATTGAATTGAATTTGTGCCATTCTGGGCCTGAGTCTTGCTAAGACATCTAAGTGAACACAGCTGTAGCACGTTATTTTAGGCTCCCCGGCGCCCTCTAGTGGTTCATCTCCAAGAAGAGAGGACCATCTGGAGAAATGAGAATCATGCAGGTTCTACTGACTTGAATTTATTGAAACTCAGCTCGACAAAGCTTCTCAAAGGGCCTAGCTCCATAGGAAAAGTGACTTTTTTTCCTTTCTCTGCCACTTTGTACATTTCTACACTTTCTACATAAAAAACAACTCAAGAAATTTGGTTTTTTTACCAGCTCTCATACCGACGTCCACCCAGCCATGTGGCACTGATCAGGCACTTGGTGGCACTGTAACAGTTGACTGAAATTCCAATTTTCCAAAATTTGATTAAACTTTCTGGGTCATTGTGTGTGAAATGGGACTTTGGCCACTGGTCACCCAGAGAGGCCAGCTATTGAAGACCTTAAAGCTTTGTTTCTCACAGCCAAATATGATGGGAAATAATGACTTAACTATGCACTGGAGCTTTTCCACAGCTCATCGGAAAGCTTCTTCCATCCAGCTGGACAAATCCTTCTCATAGCAAAGAATTATGGTGACATTCTTGAGTCAAAAAGGGACCAATTCTTAACAAATTTAGACCCTCTAACTCAACAGGGAGGCCTGAGGAGGGCATGAATAAAGCTCCACTCATATGGGGTATTATGACAGCAACATGAGTTTGATAAAATAAAAGCAAATACTGTATGTTTTTTTAATTGCTATCATAGTGCTATTTGATGAATATTCATGTCTTTGACGTTGTTGAAATGGGTTAAAATACTGATTATTAAATGTTAAAATTTTTTAAATCTGACTTTGATTTCATGCTGAGTGACCCACCATACTTACATTATCATAGATTATACAGCATGGGTTTTCCACTGTTTGATGAATATTAACATTTGTCTTTGACGTTATTGAAATACGGTGAAAATTATCCTAGTTTTTCATGAAAAACATGGAATCGATTATGCTTTTATTAAAAAAATACTTTGTGAAAGGGCATTTAATTAAAATGCAGGAAAAAGGCATTGCATTTGCAAATTTGCCTTTGATTTCATGCTGACTGACCCACCATAAACCTTAGAAAAACAAATACAAACTTTCTCTGGAATGAAATGATTATTTTCAGGCTACTTACAGCATGTAATGTTTATTTTTTTTTTTTTTCAATTTCAGTTATTAACATTTCAAGCATTAATATCGGCGCATTCTTTGCTACCGTGCTTTGCTAACACTACACAGAGCTGGCGGTGTGATTAGAGCATGTTCACAGCTCAGGTAGTTTGGAAAGTAAAACTTTACAACAGGACGTCCACCTACGATGTACTCACAAACAACCTTATACACTGCAATATCAAGACATTTCTTGGGAGTGGGCATTCCTTAGGAACCAGAACACTCAACAAGTTTCAAATAATGAATCCATCGGAAACAAACTGTTCATCGAACGCCGATCAGTACCAAAAAGCTTTAAAGCCAGAAGAGCCTTCGGTTATTAGCCTTATCCAGTACCGTTATTTACTGCTAATAGAGGAACTTCACGTTTTCCCCCACTGGACTTGTGTGACTCCGTGATTAGGGCTGGGAAGTGTATTGCAGCTTTAAAACGGTCCACAATGCCTTGCGGTGTCCCAGTTCCGTTACATTGTATTTACAAGCAGCAGCAGCCGGAGGGGAGAGGGGAATGTAGCTGTTACGGATAGCTATAGCGAGCGGCCAAGTATGCGTGCGACGAAAGTAACTTTATCAAAGCAACATCTGAAATCCTCCACTTTTGTCGCCTGATTTCAGTATCTGATTCTGACTGCACTGACTCCGGGCTGCTGAGTAGTGGTGTTGTCATTGCGCTTACCGCCGGGCTGCGCGGTAAAGAAATATGTAAGACTTGCAGATTTCATGCCACGGCGAATCTCAAGCACACGAACTCGAGTCGAGCCAGGAAAGCGGAGACGGGAACGTCGGAGCAGCACTTTTTCACGCCCGCTACAGTCGGAGAAAGGTACGATCATTTAGTAGTATAATCATATGTTGTTTCTCCGTACATATTAGTGTAAGTACGTACAGATAGATATAGAGTGCATATAGATACAGTACAGCGCGTATACAGAAAGATAATTATAGATTTATAAATGAAGGAAAGGCAATCTGAGTACTTGTAATACTTCATTATGTGTGTGTGTGTGTGTGTGTGTGTGTGTGTGTGTGTGTGTGTGTGTGTGTGTGTGTGTGTGTGTGTGTGTGTGTGTGTGTGTGTATGTAATATATACAATATATATATTTTTTTCCATTGAGGAGCTCAAAGTTCTCTCCGACAGCCTGTTTTTCTCAGTTTTCTCATTAGAGACGAGTTCACTGCAGGTAGTTCTCTGCCCAACTTTTATTTGTGTAACGCTGGATGTACAGTTAGCTTGCTAAAGTGCGAACATTTTCTTAAATGTATATAACAAATACAGTTTAGTCGTTAACTTAAAGATTAGTTGTGAGAGAATTCTGAGTGGATTAAAACTCAGTTGGGCAACAAAAACGGTAGCAAAGTAATCGGTGTAGCATCTTGCATCGTTAGAAATACACTGTGTTAAACTTTATAGTAAAATTTCAGCAGTCTCCGTTTTTCTTGATCTTTTTACTGAGATATATTCTTCCAATAAGTAAATGTGGTCTGATAAATCTACGTCTCTACTGAGATGAAGTGCCTGTCTGTTCCCCATGTGTTGTGCCAGTGCTTATTTCTTCATAAACTGCATAGCTGACGCGCTCTGCTGATCGCCCCAGATGTAGTGCACTCTGATGTTAACTAGAATTTACTAGAGGCGCAAGACAGGCCATATTAAATTTAAATTTTGGCCCGCATTCACTCTAACGGCAATACGCTCTGTACTTCAATTTGTCTAACAAAATTGTGCCACCATTTCGTTTCTTTTGTCATATGTATAAATATTTGGTAATATGTATGAATCATTAGATGGCAGTCACTGAAATTAACAATAAAATATGCCTTTATTAATACGATATTTTTTCCATTTTATAGTACTGTCTTCCACCTTAACCAAATCTGCTCGGATTCAACAGATATGCTCTCTTAGATGATCTTTTAAGTATTAAAATCGTCAGTTCCAGCTTGAACTTATTACTGTTGCCCATGCGAAAGCATTTGGTGTCATAAACTGAGAACTTTACCAAATCTGCCAGTACCTATAGATGCTGTGTGTAAGCTGTTGCAGTGTAGTGCCTATTTTTTCCCTAGTTCCTCTTAACGCTTGTTATTATATTATCCCAATTTAGCTCCGTTAATTGCCCTTGCACGTTTGCTGTTGAGATCATTTAGTCCTGGGAGAAATGATAATTGCTGTTTCTAGCATGTTATGAGCTGCGGGTCGGCCGATTCCCGTTCGCTGTTAGGTTTCAGAAGTAGTCGGGGACTGCGGCCAGCCAGTGAAAATAGTCTTTAAGAAAATTTTGGTAAAAAATTACAATTTACTAATAGCGTTGTACGAGAAACACCAGTCGTTTGCAAGACGGCAATTCAAGGTATGTATATGTATCATCCCAGAAATGATCAAATCATCGTTTGACTGAGTAAAACTTTACATGCCCCAAAGAACGGAAGGCGAATAGGTTGGGTAATTACTTTTTTTATCCTCAATGATACTAAATCACATTATTATCAAAGCTGCCTGATTGTATCTGGCGCAGTTACCTGGTTGCTGCCATGGAGGTTTAAAAGCTAAAAATCCTTGATGCTGCCTCCCATAGTGGCACAATTGGTTTTGCCAGTGCAATCAGCATCAACCTAGACACAGAAACGACGTCGTAATTGGATGTAAAACCCTCAAGCAGATTTTACTGTCCTGTTTGCATTACCGAAAAAGTGGGATTCCTCAAATGACGCAATTCATTACTGTCAAGCAATGGAAAATATGCATGCATGTTTTGATACATGTGAGACATCTTTTCTTTTGAATGAGTACGATATGTTAAGAAATAAGAAATATAGCTGCGGCCAGTTCTGCAGCACTTTTGACAACCTTTTTTAGTCATAATTTGATTGACCTAGTTGATGTCAACAATAGCTGATACTTACAGAGGGGAAAATAATGCACATCTACTTCTAATTTCAGCTTGTTCTCTGCTGAAAGTGCCGTTCATTAGTTTATTGATCTCTGTGCTGCCTTCTCAGTCTACTTCATTTGCTGCATGCCGTTTCAAAGTGGTTTGATTAAGTAAACCCTAGTAATATATATGCTGTGCGGGAAAACAGATTGATGATTGGGACTGTTTTTAAAACCATCCTCTACCTAAATTATAAATACAATAATTTAGGAAATAATTCTCTGTTCTCTGAATTGTTGTTTTCTGTACTGTCTCTAAGAGAGGGTAGGAACTGCTTGTTTTTCTAACTTCTTAAAACAGTTTATGATCACATACCAGGCACCAAAAAGTTGTATGTAGCATTGTTACGGAAAATGTTGGTTCATGTAAACAATAGAACATTCTGTGAAGCTCAGACTGTCGTCTGGAAGACAGTGATGAATGCACGCCTTATTGTTGTCAATTTACAAGACTGACTCAGCACTTTGCCAGCAATCCTAAAAGTCCTCTGAAATGGAACTGTAAGCAGGGCAGCAAGACTTTGCTGGTCATGTCTTGGTTAGGTTGCGGACCGCAACTGCAATCCCTGCAGCGGCTTTGTCTGCATTACATTTACATAGACAGCATGCAAGTGGATTCAGAAGGTTTTTACAGCTGCATTTCAGAAGAATAAGCACAGTCACATTGCATTGGTCAAACTGTGGAAGGGGAGGATTTATACAAGCATGATCAGCTGGTAGTTAAGATATGGGTGAAATACATCTTAGCTGGAGAAAGTGCAGAAAGATATTACCATAGTCTTTACACAGGTGCCCTCCTTATAAATATATACAGTGAAACCTTTGAAAGTGCGGCTTCCAGTGTTCTCAAGGGACACTACCATTTTTCTATGATTTTTCTGTGAACTTTAGACACATTTAAGGGTAAGGCTATTCTTGGCGAGAGTCTGTTTTCCAGAGTCTATGGACTGGCTTTTTCGTGGAGTCATTGAATAGTTTGATGTTTTTGGCCTTGGGCTTGATTGGTGGATTAAATTAAAACATGTTTTTTCAACTGTACAACAGTTGCTGTAGAAGATGAGCTGCATACTTATTGGGGCAAATCAGACATTGTTGCTGCAAACATTTGGAATGACCCAGCCACAGTTAATTTCGACTGTGCTATAGTTGCTGTGTGGTGTTGTTGGTGCCAGATGTTGTCATAGGCTGATATTGTTTTGGGGCAAAGTTGTAGCTGAGTTGTGTTGTTGCTTTAAAGTGTTGCTTTTGGCATGATGTTGCTGTGTAACTTTTTTGCTGCTTGATATTATGTTGTATTATTGCTACCTGTTGTCGTTGCTGCGTGGTACAATATTGTTGCTGCATGGTAGAATATTGTTGCTTCATGGGATGACATTGTTGCAGCATTTTATAATATTGTTGCTGCATAGTATGACATTGTTGCTGTGTGGTACAATATTGTTGCTGCATGATATGACATTGTTGCTGTGTGGTACAATATTGTTGCTGCATGGTACGATATTGTTGCTGTGTGGTGGGATATTGTTGCTGCATGTTACGATATTGTTGCTGCGTGTTATTATGTTGCTGTTGGGCGGTGTGGTATTGCTGCTGTGTGCTATCGATGTGTTGGAGCATGTGCTTCTCAGATGCCTTGACCCTCTCCAGGGTGGTTCTTCAAAGCAGGCTGGAAATGTTGGACCGTGGCAGGAGAACAGAGGCGGTATATTCCTGCTGTGGCATGCCATCCAGATGAGAGGCCATGCTGGCCCAGAGTGAGGGACATGGATTCTATCAGTGGCCCCCCCGCCCGCCTCCTCCTCCCCTAGCTGAACGATGAGCAGCTGGGGGGCCTGGTTAGCATCCCGGCCGAGCGCATTGAATGACGTGCTTTTATTAACTCCAGGGGGGCTCTGATGAGAGTCTGAGGCGGTGGTGTGTCTGTAGTCCATCAAGGCCCACAGCTGTAACCCTGCGGACAGAAACTAGTCGCCGTCCTGCTCCCTGTCTCAGATCTGTGGCTGAAATGTCTCGCGTGGAAGAACAGTGTATGTATTGTCTGTGTCTCATCCACACGCTAACCCTAAAGCTCAAATCTTTCCCCAGCTTTGATTATACTGTGGTGGTAGTGATGTCTTCTTCCCAGCGAAACAGTGGCGCTACATCATTGGAACAGTTCAGCTTAGGATGAGGATGAATTCCAGAATCCCTTCTGATTCCTGTTTACAGAACTGAAGATTGTTCCGGTGATCGGTTTCGCCATACCGCCAGTGTGAAAACAGAACCACGATCTGCATTCCATCTGGTTGTTTGTTAAAGTTCGAGTCAGTTTAAAAAAAAAAAAATCAGGATGGATTAGTAACAGTGGGTTTTCCTCACTGACACATTTACAGAGTCTCGTGATCGCTGAAGAGGCATCTTGCTTGCTTTCCCTGTTACGGCTGCCCCACTAGTTGCAGCACTGCAGCAGAGAGGGCGCAAGCAGACAGATCAAATGCCTGTGGGGGATGGTGATAGGATTTCCCCTCACGGATCAAAGTATTGTCTTTTCTTTTTCCAGATCAACAATAGACTGACATAACAGGCTAAATTTGTAAAATCATAGGGAAAGAATGAGACATTGTATATGTCCTATACATTCATTTACTTCACCTCAGCAGGCATATCTATGGGAACTGAAAGCACCTTTTGGCCTTTCAGCTGTGGTAGTACCACTTCCTCCTGCAAATGGTAGCACTTTTCTTTTAGAAACCCCCCTGATAACATCGTCATTTTTGTCATTTGAGCATGTAAAAGTGAGGAGGTGAAGATTGCTGTTAGCAACAATAAATGAGGGCTGTGAAACAAAAGTTGCCAACACTTCTGTGAAGTCCAAATAAAATGGCCACTCCTGCCTTGCACAGATTCAGATTGCATTCAGCATGAGTGTTCTGTAGAGCTGGAGGCGTTTAGTAGCTTTTCCAGTCTCCACTTACTCTTCCATTCAGGAGTGTGGAATTGTCATTCCAGAAATCACTTATATGATGGCCGTCACCGTTGCATTGTGTTCCTGTAGCAGAATTGCGCAGCGTACACAATTTTAGGCTTTGCCCGAGGCTGCCTTTGGGTTACTGGTCTGGAAATCGGCAAACAACACGGCAGTAATCAAACAAAGCTGGGTGATCACCAAGAAGCAAATTGGTCACACAGGGGCAGCGGGGGTGTTGTGTGTGTGGGGGGACGGACACCATTGGCTAAAATGGAATGTGGCTTCTTTCAGCCCAGTGAAAACTGCCTGAGCGGGAACTCTTGTCTTAGCGATAGCCCCGGCGTTCTGCCTGGATTGGAATGTGCATTCTTAATGCTGCCAGTCCCCCTGGAAACAGTGCGAAGATGATCCCATAGATATTCCCCTCTCTGGAATGTCCGCATGTGACAGTGGCCGTGTCGTTGGTGCGTGTGAGTGATTTTTCCCTCCCTCATGTCTCCGCAGAAAGGAAGCCGTACCCTGACCTGTCCGAGCGCTCGGAGAGAGAGCCCCTCCCCTCTCTGTTCCTCACACGGGATCTGCACCCTGAAGACTCTCCCGCCTCGGGGCTCGTGACAGATCCAGCTCTTGCGGTAAGTGCGATTCGTCATTCCCCTCCCGAGTTTCCTGCTGCGAGATTGCGCCGCGTTTCCGGACTCACGGCTGCGGTTTCTCTGGGTGACTCGTGAGATGAAGTTTTTGTCCTTTCATGCCCCAGAAGGCAACCACATCAAAATGCTGGCTGCTGGCGCTGTACCACAGTGCATTTTGCCTGACCTGTACATCCCTTTAAACCCGTGTGCATTATCTGCCTCTAAGTACATGTCCCCCGAACAGGAAGTGAAAACTGAATTTACATGCAGTTTAAAATAAACTGAAATTTAGCAGCTATAGAAACTGCTCTTGATAAGGTTCGGCCTCTGTGGTTTTGGCAGGAAAACCGTGGTCAGGCAGGGCACGAAGAATTAGCCCTTTTATGTTACGGGATGTTAACTTGTGCAATAGCAATTGTTTCCTCTCTGCACAGAGTGGGTTATAATCTTTCCTCTCTGTCAGAAGGAACCATTGTCTTGTCCTCTAATGTACAGCAGCCTGTGCTAATTGACAGAGGAAGGGAGGGAGAAGAAAGACTGCTCATAGCCATGGCAACCCATTGTGGCTTGCCTACTTGATCCCTATCACAAATCCGCCATTGTTCTGCCAAGATAAGAGACAAAAGGAGTAAACAAATGTTATGGCTCTGCACGTCTAAAGGCAAACGAGCGGGTGAAGCCAGTGGATCAAGAGGGGAAATTGCCATAACAGTAATCCGGCCCTGGGGCATCACACCGGGGTGTCCGCCCTCATCTGAAATCCAGGCCTCATCCAGATCTCTCATAGCTGCCTTGCTGAGGAACCAACACTCCTACAGGGCAGAGCTTAGTCCTGTGAAGGCCTGGGCTTTTGGATCCTGCTCCCAAATTCTCTTGCAATGTTCCATCCCTGCTCTCACCACAGTGTTCATTCGGCCTGAGACACAAATGCATCGCTGGGACCCAGTCCTGTTCCTGAACTCTAGCAAAGAAGGACTTCGAAGTTATATCACTGTTGATGACAGCAAGTCATTCTAGAGCTTGATAATGTGTACAATGCTAACGTGTTCTTGGTATGAGCCTGTAAACATATTGTTTTAGATTGAAATAATATCGCCATAGTTTTGCAATGCAGGAATTCTGTGATTCCAGTATAGCAGTGGAGAAGTAAATGTTTGTGCCTATGTAAGACTGATACAGTTGTTGAAAGTGAGGGCAGACTGTTGAGTTTGCTGTGCATTTCCATTTATGGCCTGGCATCTTGTTAGGAGTAACGCTTTGAGATGAAGGTGACACATGCATAGGTGTCATTTACGCTGGGGACACTGGGGACATGTCCCCACCACTTTTGTCATGGCCCATTTGGTCCCCACCACTTTTTGAAAACCTTTAGTTAGTTGAACCCGTCGTTGTCCCCAGCACTTTTCAAAACAAACTGACACCCATGGATACATGGTTAGCTGGTACAATACTGATGCTGTTAAGCCATTTGTTTCTCTTTCATTTCAGGGGCAGTATCTTAGGAGAAAGAATGCTTAGATACTGTACCCCCATTATTACGATTTTATTACTTGGATTGCCTCATGCTATGAAAAAAACCCATGGGAAGATTCTTTTTAGAACTTAAACCAATCTTAATGTACTAAATTCAGACCTGGTCCATACAAATGACAGAGTGGCTTTCATTTTCTGAAAAGTTAGTCAGGTGTAAAAGGTATTAATGCTTTTGTACAACATGTGCTGTCAGTTTTGAAGATTTAAAGGGATGTTAAACCTCAGCAGAACTCTGTGGTAATGTTGTCCCTCACCTGGCACCAGTCGTCACGGGAACAGCGAGCTCTCCCGTTGGCTTTCCCGTCACCACGCGCCATGTCCCCCGCCCCGGCGGCGGAGACGCGGGCGGATACTCGAGTTCTCTCCCGCCGCAACAAGGCTTTGCTTTCACGATCAAAATCTGAGCCCTCAAAGCGCAGATTATCCGTTTACATTTTGTGGCTAATCTTATTTCTGAAAATTTCAGGTTAAACTGACAGCGATCCCTCAGATTTCGCTTCTGTCTGCCTCAGTTCTCCATGGTGCGTAGTGGAACCGCTCCTGGTGTGTGGAAGTTTTGCACTCAGCATTGTTTCCAAAAGATAGTGGTCACAATGCAGTAAAGTTTGTCATTGTTTTGTGGGGAGCATTGTGTGCATGACTGTCTAAGTTAAGAAAGGCAAAGAGTGAAAGCTTATTAAAAATCTTGGAAATTGGCTTTAAAATGTTATTTGTCTTGTTTGTTCTTTTGTAAGTAATTTTTTTTTATTTTTAAATTGTGGCTATCTGCAGTTTAAATTAAAGTTCTTAGTTCATCCCAGTCCACCTTAAGAAAAAGTTTGAACTTATTTAACAGAACCGGAGCAGCAGTGGGCTGAGGGGAGAGGGCACAGATGCATCCCAGCATCCCAGCTTGTCCCTGTTATATCACATGGCCAAAAACAATGGCACTTAGAATCTGAGGTTACACTCAGTAGTTACTGTGTGTGAATGTGCTCATTTGTTTTCTTCATGGGTTTCGGTTAGCTGGTTTGCCTGTGGGCAGGACATCCCTCATAACGGATGGCAACAAATGAATCTGAGAAAGGCATATAGGTGGATTGCGATTCGAAGGTCTGAACTGCAATTCGAAGGTCAGTACGATTTTTACCGTTGTGATGAATGACCAGCGTTCTTAGTTTATTTATGCAGTGTTTGTGCAGTCGTGCTCCGGGGTGGGAACAGGAAATAGCTTCCTAGTGTGTCTGCTGAATCACCAGAAAGTCCCCAAAATCAGCATTGCTCAGGGTCTCTGTCCTGGCACCCGTAGGTTCTTTGTAAAAGGTCTTCTCTGGATCATCCACGGCTTTGCGTGAGTGTAGAAGGAACTGTTTACCTCCTGTTCCCAGTATGAGATGCACCAAGCTTAATGTAACAGAGTCGTGTGTAGATCACATTTGAAAAACATGGGAAGTTATACAGTGCATTGTACTGAAATTATTTGTAAGAGCTTGTTGCTTGCTTCTGACAAGTACAGTAGTACTGAAAATTTTTGACTTGAAAGGTTTAAAGTGAAGGTTTCTAAGTGATGGATCAGTAAATCTTAGGCTTGTAAGGACAGTAGGGTATAGTAACTCATGGTGATTTACAGATCTCTCCGTCAGAAAATGTGAATTCCATACACAGGTCAAGCTAAGATTTCATAAATAACCCCTGCCCTGTTTTGGTGTGTGAATTTGGGCAGTACGTAGAGATCAATCATTTCAGGATGGACTTTCAAACCCGGCCAGTGTGCGGGAGCTCTCAGAAAGCAGCCGGCAGCTGCAAAGCGGAGCATGTGGACTTCAAACTGCTGCAGGGGGGGATGTATAGCTGACCCGACTCAAATTGAGTTATCCAGGCTTGACCCTGCTGCTAGGTCAGCAAGGTATTTTTACAGACAACGCTGGTACCCTGCAGCTAACCAGCTAGAGAACAGCAGTGTACTCCCCCCCTTTCCCCTCCCCCTCTCCCCTCACCCCTCCCCTCCCCCACTCAGGGGTTAGCCTGGGAGAACCTGGGGATCATTAACTGCGGTGAGTGGGGAGGGGCAGCGAGGGGGGGTGGTCTCAAAAGTTAATTACTCCCCCCCCAGCCTCGAAACATAGCCCTCTCTTTCCTTTACGAATCTTGAGATGTGCGCGTTTTTTTCCCCCCGCGGTTTCCCTCGCTAGGCCTCCTCTCCCTATTGGACTGCGGGCTGCAGAAGTACAGACTCTAATCCTATTTGGAACACAGCTGAGGTATTTCCGTGCTCCAGCGTCATCCCCCTTTCTCTTGCTCCAGTGAAGGTGCAGCTGGAACAGGAGAAACACACAGTGTGTGTAAAGGTGGTGTATGTACTAAAAGCAGCCCCGGGTAAGATTCCCTGGCAGAGGGAAGTCATGTCTAATGACAAAAAAAAGCAGTGATTTCAGATAAAGTTGGTGCAATCTTTAAATGCACCAATAAAGTAAGGAAAGCAAAGGCAGAGGTCTTGTGTCCAGCAGTGGATAGGAAGGTTTGGACACTGTAACTTGTAAAGGTGCTGTGCAGAAGCGGAAGGGTAGATCATGAGAATACTGACCAGATGGTTCTTATGGGTCTCCCTGTGCCAAGCGGCCCACAAGGCTATTTATTTTAATCCGTCGTTGTGGCTGATTATCTGCCGTGCAGTTGACTGCTCTGTTTGGGAGCGCAGTTCAGTTTCCCCCAAAGGCCCGCTCTAAGTGCCGTTCCACTTAAGTGCTGAAACAGGCCCCACTGGTGCATTGCCTCTTATCGATATTGTGCCAGATGGCTTAATTGTGGAGTGTAGTGATTATCTAAGAAATGTGAACGTAACACAAATAGCCATATTTAGCCAGTACGTTGCTGATTTGTGATTGCTTTCTCCCCCCCAAAAATATCAAAAGCTAAAATGCAATTTTTTCCCCTGAAGTGATAATCCTCAAGGCTGTCTGCTGTGTTTGACTGTACAGATTTGTCAGAAGGCATCAGGAGAATAGATTAAGCAATGGAGCCTTTTTTTTTTTCTGAAAATGACCCAGAGTAGGATCCAGGCGGCGAAGACAGCCGCACATGATGTCATTTCCTGCCGCAGAGTGATACTCTGTGATACTCCATAGAGAAGCGGGCCAGACACTTAGACCTGGACTCCTTTTCGGAAAATAGTCGCGGCCTCGCCCGTCTTCCCAGCAGGATGAGTAACGGCCAGGATCACCCCAGCTGTGGCCTCTCCCTCTGTGGCCTCTCCCCCTCATAGTCCCACTGCTGCTCCGGTTCTGTTAAATAAGTTCTGTTCACTGCATGTGAAGACTTTTTCTTACCTTTATGTATCTCTACTGTACGTTCATGTGCATAGCGCCATACATAGTGTAATACCTCATGTTTATTACTACAGTGCGTCACTATAATAACATACATGTATATATACTTTACACAGTGCCCCCATATATATTCAAGCCCCTGATTAAATGGGATCAAGAATACTTAAAGCCATAAAACTGACAACTGTGTACTGGATCTGTGTTTACAAAAACATCTCGTGAGTACATGGGGCTCATCCTCCTAGAGACTAAAATACTTTGGGATGTCAGAGTCTGATGGCAAACGGTATTTTTTTTGGTCTGGAAATATGACTGAAGGCTTTGTGGTTATGGGTTAAAATTACCAATGTCAGTCATTTTTTTTACTGATTTCAGTAAAACAGAACTCTGAATTTCCTGGGCTGACACCAGTTCTGTCTGAATGGCAGTTAGGAGAAAGAGAGCTTCAGACTCTAAAGAGGCATGCCGCCATGCTGTCATTTTTATGTCATCCACAAAACCACAGCAGCGGAGGACATACCAGATCACCAGGCTGATATTGATGAGGAATGTTCCGGATACTATAATCTCCACCCTCGCCTGTGCTTCCAGACACACAGAATGTGAAGTCGTGTTTCAGATGTGTATCTCGAGCCTTCATCTCGGATTGACCTGAAAGTGAATTGGGTGATTACAACTTTGAGACCAGAGACTTTCATTTGGTTGCTGCTGTAGTAGAGAAGCTCTGTGGACGGGGAGAAGAAAACTCGTGCTTTTTTTCCTGATGTCATATGTAGGGGAACTGGGCCAGGGGCTGAGCTAATCCTCGCCCTCCTCCTCTCTGTCTCTGAGCCTCTTCCCCAATCCGAACGTGTAATTCCCCTTTAATCAGAGAAATGCCGGTAGTTTCTTCCAGAGGGACGAAGGTCCTGACCTTTCATCTGAGCGGTGCATTTTAAAGAAGGGATTTGCCTCTTTCCCCCTCTGCTGGTATTTCTTGTTAACAAAAGGATTGGTCCTTTTGCCCATGCGGGGCCGTCCGTCAGAGATCACGTAGCTCCTCCCAATTGGAGGCTTGCATAATCAGAGGACAGAAACCGTGACCTTCAAATACCAACGCTCCTGGCTAACCTAATTGGAATGCCAAGGGAACTCTTTATCCCGCTGAAATTGCTACATGAAATAAAGTGCCTCCCTTTGTTTTGACATAGCGCGAGGGGTGACCTACACGAAGCTGATTCTTCACTGCAGAAGTCCTTATTATAAAACGCACAGGGCAGACTTCAGGGAATGAATAACCCAAATGTGAAAACTTCTTGGCAGGACAAGCCGGAGTGATGAAGATGGAAGCTGACATTTTTTGACATATCAGCTTTTATTTTTCGAAATTTGATTCCATTTAAGCTGAAATGTCATATTACAGGGAAAATAAAACAACAGAAAAGTTAGTTTGGAATAATATCATGAGACTTCATGTCTGTCATAGCTCTGACCTCTCCCGTCCAGAGAATTTCAATGGCTGGTTTAAGGGATGTATATCTGACTTTGTTTAAGCTTCAAGAAGTTTGATTTGCACTGCCCTGGGCAAGAATTGAAATTTGGGAACCAGATTGCATCACTGAGTCTCCAGCTGTACAAATGGGTAACGTGTAAAAATGTCAGCTATGCAAGTCGCTCTGGATGAGAGAGTCTGCTACACAAATGCAGTGTGGAGCTGGAACGCTGAAGCCCTGGGCATCTTTGCAGTCGTAGCGGGGGAGAGGGAGGTACTGGCAGCGGCACAGTGGCAGCGTGCCCTGCAATGCTTCTCCAGGCACATTTGCAAGAAGGAGCTTTCAGATTCGCTCATATTTGTAACGTCTACATCAGGTCATGCAGGTGATCGTGTGTGGTGGGATGTGGTATTTGTCATGAATTCATGTGCCAGTATTTTACAAAGTATTTGTTCCGTTTTAACGTACAGCGACAAAAATAACATAATCTTGTTGTATTTAGCTGTAAGTCTACTTTCTACTTTGTGATATGACCTCATCTGACTGGAGTTTTGAGTCCCCACCCCCCCCATGTTGGTGTGCACAAGAAGTTACATCAGTGCTTCCTCTGCTTGTGAGCGCAGACATGATCAGAGATTTCTGTTTCTTGGAAGCAGACCTTCATGTTGCTCAATTTTCCGGAAAAGTCTCCTTGACTACGTGCAAAGTAGCCAGCCGGGTCAAACCTAGCAGGATTTAAAATGACGGGCTTGCAGCTCACATGTTGTAACAGACAACAGCAAGCTACCAGCCAGAAACTTTCATTACTTTTTCCATTACTGCCTAAGAACATCCCTAAGTGGGGTTGTTAACGAGCGTCCAGGTACTTGATAACTAACTCGATGGCTAACGGCTGTCTAACTGAGTAATGATTGAGGAGTAAATCATATTTATAAAGGAAAAAAATACCCTAACTTTTGACAGTTCATCATTCACCCTGACAGCAAGTCGCTTCCCGTCAAACCGTACTATATAGACACCTTAACGACATTACTGGAGAAAAAGGCAGATTCAGTGTTGAGGCTTGTGTCTGTCATATTCTGTTCCAGGAATAGCTGGCGCTTTGCCGTTCTTATTGGCTTCATGTCAAGCATGACTGTGTTCTGACTCAGTTATTGATGTATGTTGTCAAATATATTTTTTGCAGTGAGTGAAATAGAATATATTACACCTGGCCCATCGGTTTTACTGCTACTAGGGTAAGCAACACGGAGATGGCATGTTTTTGTCGCTGAGGGCTGCCATGTTGCCTAATACAGTTTTTGAAACTTCTATTTTTACGGTTTTCTCAACGTTTCCAGCTGATCATCGATGGCTGCAGTTACTGAGTGCTCAGTGCACAAAAACGTGACTTTGATTTCTTCAGGTTTCCTTATCAAGCTGCCGACAGTCCATCTGAGTCACTTTAAGTTCCCCTCCCTCACAAAACATTTTCATTTGTGAAGAAATTAGTACTCATTATTGCATTGGATGCTCCATCCCTGCACTACACATGTGTTAAAGTGTACATACCATAATATGAGCAGGACATTTACTGAAGGATAAGTAACCCCTGCTTAAAGGTGCAACAGTAGTACCTTAACCAGGATTTAAACATGCAGCTTGCTGGTTACAAATCAGTTAAGATGTGCAGCTTCCTGTGCACGGTGAAGCAGTTGGAATCTTGTAAGACTCCTTTTAACAGTGGCGTAAGCACTTAACTGTACTTCGTGCAGATTTGAATTGTATTGGAAACCTGGGTATTTTATAATATGGTTTGCTTAGTGTTGTAGACATTAATATAATTTCAGGTAAAGTGGCATGGACTTTTTAATTTGAATTCATTGCGGATTAACACAGGTGCATTAACTTAGCCACCGGAGTCTGTCACCTTTAATTACAGTCATAGCAGTCTACTTTCCATTAATCTGTGATTTAGTGTTTAGTGTCGCTTGTGGACGGACAGAAGCGCAGCCCCTCTCAGGCGTGGGGGAATGCCAGGAGCCAGACTGGGGAAAGGAACTAAATTTAGCCCCAGGATGCAGTGCGGCCTGGCTGGATCCAGGGAGGCACAAGGGTCAGGGTCAGAGTGTCAGGGTCCTTGAGTAAACATGGCATTCCTCAGCTGTTTGAGGCCTCCGGCCCCTGTCCGCTGTGTCCTGACCCTTTAGGGGACGGGGGGTCGAGGGTCGAGGGGGAACGGGGCCCAGAGTGTTGTCATGCTTTACACCAGCAGGACTGGCAGAGGCGCAGGGAGAGGGAGAGATGGTGTCCATCAGAATACATCACACAGCGTACTGCTGTTGCCTGGGTATTGGCCTCACTGCTGCAGCCGTGCGTTACCCTGCTTGTCTGCTCTTTACCAGATTTCTTCTCTTGCAGTGTTCATGCCCGTGCTGCTGTGCGGCTAACCGAGACCTCAGGAGTCTGGAGTACTTGCCCTTTGTTCGAAATCCACTCAGAGGGTACTTTTTTGTACATGGCTTTCATTCAAATAAAGTGCTGGAGCTACAACAGTTGTTCCTTGTGGAGAACTCACTTTAGTTTTCAACATTTCAGTCATTCAAATGCAGTGCGTGTCATTTCTGTGAAAAGATGTAACATAGTGCGATCACACTACGTGTCTTTTATGGATCAAGACTTTAGCACCTGGGGTGTATATTAGCATGAATGCTTTGACTGATGTCAAAAACATAAAACTATTTACGTGAATAAAAAATGACAGGAGAGAATAGGCTTCTGGTGTGTGAGCAAAAAAATATTCACACTGCAAATTTATAACTTCATGGAGCAAAACTTTTTTCACACACTGGAGTGAAGTGTGTTCTCCCCCGTGAGAACCTTGTATGTTCAAGACCAGATTCGACTCAGTGCTAGACAAACTCTAAACTATGAGCAAAATGACAAGACTAGATAGACATCATTAATCTTGCTCTACTGCTGTTTTTGGGAAATGGAGATAATTATTCAGTTCAGAATACTTAGTGTAAGGATGTTGAGGGATCACTGAGTAAGACCATACAGTCCACTATATTCCACAAGTGAATAGACTCTGCATTGTGCCACACCTGCAATATGTTTAGATCTGACCCTACAATGTAATGTACTAGAGTTTGCAGGCAAGGAACTTTAGCCAGAAGAGTTTCACAGAGTACTGACATTTGCGAGGAAATGTTTGTTTGCATACAAAAATATGTATATTGAGAAATATATTTTAGAGAAGCCCAATCTCAATCTCACGCTCAATCAATATATTTGAATGTATCTAAACTTAAATATATTTAAAGTAAAAATCCTTGACATATTGGTATAATGCATTATATTTGCATAAATAAATTTATATTTGATATATAAATATATTATAAATATATTTAACATATATTCTTGGAATGAACAAAATATTTTTCAATAAATTACAGTTCATTTCTGTATGAGTTAATTTGAAAGGTTTGATTTCATAATTCACAAATACCCAAGTGACAACATACAGAATACACCATATTTCTTATAAGCTTGAATCATTGAATTATCTGAATAAATATGCTAGCACAGAAGTTCACCCTGTCTCAACATTGTTGCTCATGTTAAATCTGCCAGACATCTGGGAAGTAATCGTTTGCACACAAATGTATCTTTGTACGCATTGGAAAATCACGTGTGTCCAAAGTTAGCCCCACAGATATTTTCGGCCTGTCATGAAAATTCCTAGCATGCACAGGTTGTCAGGCAGAGTGACCGCTTCATTTTTCTGCCGGAAATCTCATCCCCGCTATCTGTGACCGTCCAATGCGTGACCTGCACAATGTGTTCTCTCTCTCTTAGCAACAGGAGAATAGTATCTCTCTTGAACCGGAAAGGTCACATTCTTTTTAGCTATTCATCTAGGACCTGCGTAGTGGGTGCAGGAGGGGTTCGCTTCAGAGGGGTGTTCTGGAACACCGCTGCTGGGTTTGTCTTTAAACTCTCGAAATCTGTCCATGTCTCGCCTCTGCAGGGTCCTTTCAGTGGCTCCCGTCAAATCTGTCTGCACGCATCAAACGGAGGAACCTGGTGTTGGTTCACCAGACAGCCAAGGGCACGACTCCTTCCCACCTTTTTTCCTCCATCCGACCTTTCACCCCTGCGCAGTCTGCTGCATAACCTCTGGCTGTCTGGCCGTGGTGGAATGAACTGCCTGTCAGTTCATCTTGGAGCGGGGGTTTTTCCCATATGTAAACCACAGATCCCCTCACGTACTGGAGGGAATGAGCGCACCTCACCGTACAAACGATTTGCTTTGGGAAAAAAAAAAAAGTGAAAAGAGAAATTTCTCCCAAGTGTGAAATTTTATGAAGGGTTGCAGACGAGGAGGCATGTTTTTTCAGTGGCAGTGGGGTGTTATGTTGTGTCAAAATATTGGCTTAGTAATAAATCGCTGCTGTTGAGAAGACATAGCGTGAGACTGGTTGCACACAAATGAAGCATGCATACTACCAGTGGGAGGTGAGGGGGGGTTGTGACAACATTGCATTTGTTTGTTTATTTGGCAGCGTTGCAATGCAATGTTGTGACAATGCAGACTGGAAGGTTCCAGTGACGAGGATCTGTCACATTGCCACAGCGTCGCACAACAACATTGCAACAACATTACGTACAAAGATAAATTCATTCCTCCTTCCACACATGAGGGGGCTTTGGGTTTTAACTCTTCTGTACTTTGTTCCTCAGTGTTTAATTAAAGACATAGGTAGTGTGACTGCTTTCCCCTTTATATGCAGTGGACACCAAATGAGCAATCCTGGATGTGTATCTGTTTGTGGTAAGGGAATAAAGAAGGAAGACCATGGGAATGATAGGACGGAAGAGGCTGCTTTAGGATAGCCGCTGCCAAAGTGCTGTAATCTACTTCACGTCCCTCATGTGACTGGAAGGCTTGATGTGATTTGCAAGCTGAACTCATTATCAATTCATTTTTAATGCCCTGGAAGCCATCATCTCAAATCAGTTCACTCTCACAGCCAGACTGAATGTGCGCTAATTCCTCCCTCCCTCCATCTGTAAAGCTTTTAAGGCATTTTGGTTGGGGATTTTTCAGGTTCACTGCCCAGAACATACAGGACCAAGATATGGACCAAGTTTTAAAGTAGTCTTGGTCAAAATTTTCAGCTGGTCGTTTGATCTCCCCAGCTGGTCATTTGATCTACCCTGGTCAAGTTGTGGCAGCATCATGAAAACATATAGTTCCAGTCAAAAGTTTGGACAGACCTTCTCATAGAAGGATTTTATCATTAATTTACTATTTTATACATTTTAGAACAATACTAAAGACATCAAAACTATGAAATCACACAAATGGAATTATGCAGTGATCAAAAAGTGTGAAACAATATGTCAAATGTGAATATATTTTAGATTCTTCAAAGTAGCTAGATTTTTTTTTTTTTTTTTGCAAAGGAATTCATACATAGGCATCAGGTGTGGCAGGACTTATGAGTGGTGCTGTAGTCTTGGTGTGACTGTGCTTTGCCCTGGCCGTGTGGAAGTGCTGCGTTTTCGCACTGCCCCGCTATGCTGTGTATGTGGCTGTAACTCCGGACGCGGGGTGAGGCGCTGCGCTTCTGCGCGGGCCTGCTATGTTGGGCCTGGCAGCTGCCTCGTGTTCTCCCTCCATCAGGGGGGCTGGAGGAATGTGCCTCACGCCAGGCGGGGACCGGCAGCTCCGCGAGGTCGCTGGAAAAGGGGCTGGATTCCTCTCATACCCGCCGAGATATCGGCGCGGTGATATCAGCGCAGATTTATATAAGGGCGCTGGAAAACAGGTGACCCGGCCCGCGGCAGGAATGCGAATCGTTGTAAATCACGATCGGCGCTGCGCTGCGGAGAGCCCAGGCCGATCCTCCGGGAAGCAGGGAGGAGGTGTTTCTGACATCCAAAGCTGAGTTAGAAAAATAATACCGAGATGGGAGGATTTCATCGTGGGGTGTTTGTTAGAGCAGAGATGTGGAGGCACGTCTGCACGTCCAAGTCGCTGCCGAGGTTAGGACGCCTTTGAAGTGGAACAGGAGTGCGAGGCCTTGTTTTAGATCAAGCACAGCTGACCTCTGGGATGTCAGGGAATCTAACAGACAGTTCTCCTTCACAGGTTTCCATTGATATATTAGTTTTTTAATTGTAGTGTTGTATTCCCTGTCTAATGGTAAATCCACCCCTCAGTGTCTACTGTTACATATTGTAAGTTTTAACTGGGCTCCAAGAGGATATTTGAATGTGTGTGTGAATACATCTGGGATGAGGGGGCTGACATTTAGCCTGCCAGGATGTGTGAGCAGGCATGGAGGTTCTGTTTGTCTGTTAGGATACTGACAGAGTATTCACTTGTTAAACCTTGAACATATTGATATGATTTTTAAGAATGGTGATGCTCTAGTACCCGTTACAGTAGACAGGGCTGACATGCTATTGAGTCAGGGAATTACAACATGTTTCATCATTTGATTCCTCTCTGACTTTGAATTTTGTCCAACATGGTGCTCCATAAGAACCTCACAATGGTGTCAAGCGGGAAGGCTTTTACTGTTATTTGTGCATTACTTTATTCAGATAAATAGAAGATTTTAATGTTGCAAGAAGGCAAGCCTGAAGTGTGAAGTTTGTTATCAGATTCACCCCCAAACAGTTAAAAGCATGAAAATGTATGTCTGTCTCAATGGTAGGACATTGGTTAATTAGGTAATTGTTTAATTGAGAAGCCACACTCACCAGGTGTTAAAGAGAGGTAGGTTGGGGTAGACAAGAGATGCAAGGGCAGAACTGGAGAGGGTTTGTTTTCTTCTGTGGTTTTTGTACACTTTAGTACTTGCTTCTACCCTTTTATGTTTGCCTGTCTTACAGGTTTTACCCTGTCCTATGTGTTTATAAAAATGATGTATTTTTTTAACATCTCCATTCCCTTGCTTTTAAGCCAAAACCAGTGTTCTAAACATCCAGGTTAGGAACTACACAGTATTTTTTTAAAAACCCCAGGACCACTGGTGGTCTGAAACTCAGAGCAATGCATTTCCCCAGTGCTCTCAGCTCCAGTATTGAGTTTCACGATATTGTGGAGTGAAGGTAAGAAAACACACCGAAGCTGCGGGTTATTTATTTTTTTTCTGTTTGTTGTTGTAGGGAAAGTGTGCATTAGAGAGGGTAACCGGCTGGTTTACGGGGTTATTTTTACCCTTCAACACGGAAAATGAAAGAGCTTTTCCCTCCGGGCTCTTCAGCGAGCGTCTGCTAATCTCTCATCTAGCCCTCTCTCTGACTCGGCCGTCCCCCTCATTAGCGGTTCGCAGGCTGCGGTTCGGCCGCGTTTTTCGCTCAGGTCCTCTTTAATCAGGCGCTCTTGATGGAGGCGAGTTTGCCGAGGCAGTCTGACGCCGCTGATTGTGCAAGGCGAATAACCTCCGACTCCCCTCCTTGAGCTCCGCAGTCGGCCCCAGACGTCTCAGGAGAGCACCGCGGGCTTGGATTCAAACGGCTGATGAGATTGTGTATGAAAGTTGAAAGTTGAAATATCCGCCGTTGCTTCGTACATGAACTCTGAGTGAGCTGGTTCTGATTAATAGCTCCTGGTCCTATGGCCTCCCATGACAAAGCAGCTATAAAGGCCTATCTCTCTCTATATATGATTAATCTGATAGCTTTACATTACATTCATTAAGCAGATGTTCTTATCCAGAGCAACTTCCAGCAGAAAATAACAGAAATCTATCCATTCAAGTTGAATGAACCACATTCATCTGATGAACCACATTTCATCCACAGTCATACATCACTAAACATTAGGTAGCCCACTTTTTTTTCCAAATTGTCAAAAATGGCATCTGTGATCCTGTTACTCTGTCATTATTTTAAAACCTCCAGAATTAATTATTGCTGTGCAAAGTTTGTTTTGATTTGTCGCTCTGTGTAAACTAGAGTCCCTGTGTGATGGACTTGGATCAGAATTCTCTGTGTGAGCCACAGAGTAACAAGGCTGATCTGGGGCCAGTGTTTGTGGGCCCGCTCTGCCATCATCGTGTGATTGGACGGAGGATTGCTGAGCCTGCTGGAAGTGGAAGCGTTGCATGTGGCAGGTTACTGACATGGCTTCACCGGCTTATGAGGTAGTTAACATTCAAAAGCTGCCCCCCGCTCACACAAACTGTTACTTTACTGCACATCACATCAATCAATAAATCAGATTTTATGCTATATTGCATTTTTTACACCTGAAGTGTAAAAAAGTGCTGAGCATAGTGAGTTTTCCAGGGGATGATTGGAAGCCTGGAAACCAGACAACCCATATGAAAATGGGAAGAGCTGGAAGTTTATTCCCTGACCCCTGGGGAATGGTGGTCATGTGACTCCTGGAAGCCAGTGGAATGTTAACAGTGGAATTGCTTGAAATATCAGTTCGAGTCTAGAGACAGATTTATGGCTATAGAGATGGTGTGGACTCAGGCAGGCTATGAGCGGGACCCTCTGTCCAACGTTGGCCAGGGTAGGGATGTCATCAGGTTTACAGTGCAGTGATAGGCTGGGTACTTTGCCTGTTGAGGCAGGATAAATGCTAGTCGGTAGGGGGTGGGGCTGCAGGGGTACTTGTTGCTCAGATGGTGTGAGGAGCACAGAGAGAGAAGGAGGGAGGGAGAGGGTAGCGGTTAGCGTAGGAGGGCCTGGCAATTTAGGTACAGTGTGTGATGGTGCACTGCAACACTTTGTAGCCTCAGTAGAGGTAAACTGTGGCTGCATAGAAAGGGAAGTGAGCAGTGAAATTAGGACGCATGGCCATGAAGGCAGTCCAATACTGTCCCACCCTGTTTTGAGCAGAAACTTGTTTAAATCACGGGGCAATCCTGCTAAGAATCAAGAAGGTCTTAGCACAAGAATTGTGCTCTGTACAGCCAAGAGCCACCCTCGTCCTCAGCACCCATCTTGACTGTAGGACCTACTTTCGAGATAAGTTTTTAATCTAGTCTTACAGATGGAGATTGTGTCTGATTCCGAGGCAAAATGTGGTAGGCTGTTCCTTAATAGAGGAGCTCTTTGTGAAAAAGCTCCAGCACCAGATTTTGTGTTTTCTATTTTTGGAACAACCAGAAAGCCAGCCTCTTGTGAAAGAAGCAATTTAGAGGGGGTTGTAGGGGATTATTAGATCTTGCAAATAGGCCAACACAAGCCCATTTAAAGCCTTATAAGTTAGGAGCAGCTGTTTGAAATCTGATATTTTACTGGTAGCCAGTGAAGGGATGCTGGAACCACTGAAATGTCATTTTTTGTCGTCATTTGGGTTCTTGCAGCAACATTTTGAACAAGTTGTAGGATTTAGATTTATAATGATGATTGAGCATCCTGATGAAAGGGCATTACAGTGGACCAGTCTGGATGTAATAAACAGGTGAACTAGTTTTTCTGCATCTTTTATGGCCTATATTTTTATATTTGCATACATATTTTTCAGTCCTATAGTTATTTTACTTGCCAGTCTAATACTCATTTCTTGATCATTCTTAAGTATTTTTATGTTCATGCCTGATCAAAGTTGAAAAAATTCTGTCTTTACATTTCATGATTTATGGCACAGGTGTGTGTTTTTGGTAAATCCAAGGAATTTTTTTTCTTGGCTTTGTTATTGTAGCGACTGGCAGAATTTTTCAAGTTGCATATCCTCTTTACAGATTATCTGTAGAAGTTGACCATGCTCTCATTACTGTTGAAGATGTTTTGTGAATTCTTTCAATCAGTAATGAAAAACCTTTGCTTTTGGATTATAAAATGTCAGCCCCTACACCAAACAGCCTTTTATCAGTCCCCCATTGACCCCCCATTGACCTCCACCCCCACCCACCCACGCACTATCACCAGGAATTGTCATTTATGCCAGTGTCTAGTCCTGGTTATCATCTCCCGCTGCACCGGTGTCTCATGAGAGGTCATAAGCACGCTTTATAACATGCTTACTCTGTTCTCACCCAGCTACTCTCCTCCTACTCACCCTTGCTGCCTTGTGTTATTCTTCCAAGTGAAGGAAAATGCCACCATAATGCTTACGTAATGCTCTTGTGGCATTGTTGTAATGAATCTGTACACCAGGCATCTTCAAAGAGTGGCCTTTTTTTTATTATAGTCATAAATCTACTTTTTCTGATCCACCTGCAGTTTTGATTAATTGGTCAGCAACCACAGTTTTTTTGTTGGGCTCTTTTAATTATTGTCAGTAGCTTGATGATCAGTATTGTTCAGGTATAGTTGGCTTAATTGACTCAGACACGATTTGCGCCCAACGCAAGGTTGTCCGTCATGCTGTTATTGAAAAGCTTTCCTCTTGATGCAGAACCACACCTCCGGAGTAGCGGCTTTGCAGGAGGAAAAAAAACCCTGCCAGCCAAGCTGTCATCCAGGGCACCGTTCCTGCGGTGTGCTATTGGCAGCGGCAACTCCGTGACGTTGGAGATCTTACAGAGCGTGAAAATAACTGAGTACACTGCACTAGAGGACAGTGAAGGGGGGGGGAGAGAGAGAGGACACAGAGGGAGGGAGGGAGAGAGATGGAGAGAGAGAGGCGTTCGAGGCCTCTGGCCAGGTCTTGTCTTTGCGGGCTTAACGGTATGAAGAAAAGGCCATCTACAGACACGCTGGCCGCAGGCCTAGGTGCTGGAGGCTGGTGGGTTCGGACCAGGGCAGATGTGGGCTCGAAGGGAATGGGGACATACATTCTGCTGATCACCCTCTTGTGGACAATATTCAACACAAGCATTGTGGGCGACCATCAGGAGGAAGGAGCCAATGGTGTGGTGCCAAGCTGTGAGGGGGAGGGGCAGAGGCGGTGTGGGGGGGGGGGGTGCACTCTGTCATGGCTCATAGGACCACAGAGGGGAGACTCCTCGGACAGCCTGCTCTGAACTGCGACAGACAGCCGAGCGGAGGAGTGTTGCCTTCTAAAGCGGTGAGAATTTTGACGCTTCTCCTTAGAATATGCAGCATTCTGCACTCCAAGTGCAGAGTGAAGCAATCAGCTAATGAGAGTGCCGTGCCAGTATTAGACCAGTTTAAAGGTGGAGCAGTAAGTGTTTGCACAGCAGAGTGTGTGTGGCAGAGCGAGGATTATGGCTGAAGTCTTTTGGTCGAGCAACTGTTTTGACAACGCGTAAGATTTACCCAGGGGAACTTGCAACTTCTGACATATTGTGTTTTTTTTTCTTTTAATTTAAATACAACGGAAATGAAAAGTAAAAGTTAAGAGCAGCACAAACAACAATTTCTCTGGAGAGAAAGATGCTTTATGAAAAATTAACAGTGCTTTATTAGAGGACAGCTTACATGGTTTTTTAGGTTTTATTATAGGTTATGATTATAAGAATTATAGGTTTTAAGAAAGTGCTAAGTGAAGTAGCAGTATTAAATGAGTTGTCTCAGAGGAAAGTTAATTTGATTGATGACAAGTGATTTGCTTTCATGTGTCTACTAGCGTTATGCGTTGATGGAATTCCTTATGTGTATGACAGAATGTTGTGGCGAAACCCCTGCTATACTGGCATTATACCAGCAACTGTTATTAGGAGTCTTTAATTTGCCTTCACTGTAAGATTCTTTGTGTTGCAATGAATTAGTACAGGTAATTTAGCCCTCATTTGGGGGGTCTGAAATGGTTACCATGGTAGCTTCCTTTTCAAAATGTTTGTGCGTTCAAACATTGGTGGGGTCTCGTGCGTCAGAACTTTTTCGCACACTTCAGGGCCACTTTCCACCATTAGAAACTCAAGGCTCCAGACTAATTGGAGTGGCTCCTCTCACTATTTTCAACTAACATTTTGAATGCGGACGCCGTGTAGGCCACTTTTTTGTGTTAATGTCATTTTGACTTTATTTGTACTGTTGGAAGCAGAAAACATCTCCCAAACATCCTAACGATGTGTTCAAAAGTTCAGCAGAAAGATGGACCACTCTGGTTCTCTGCTCCTCAACCTGTGACCTACAGGGTCACAATGAAGCAGCTTTTCACAGTAACCACTAAACCACTTAACAGACCTACAAACAGTCAGTAGAAGAGCACCAGGGGAGGGGGGGATTGGAGGGGTCAAGGTGAATTGAGCCAATCGAAATGCCTGTCACGTCAGCTGCTCTTGTGCTTGGACAAGGACCTGCAGACAGCTCAGCCCTCTGGGGCTGGGAAGACTTCACACCACATAGCCTCTCACTGCTCTTACCTTTTTTAAGTATCCCCAGTGGTAGATCCAGCATACCATGCTTGCTTTTAGCACAGGGAGGTTTTACGAGATTAATCCAGATTAAGAGGTACGCTCAAGAGAACCACAAAATGTCCTACTGAGCCTTGGAGCCCACAGCGCTCTCAAGTCTAGAATAACTCATCCTCAGGTGTGTCTGCTGTTCCTTGGGATAGAGATGGCATTGCTGGCACAGCTAGGGCTTTCCACAAATGTGTATTGTGGCGGCATCAACCTGTTAGGGCGATAAATCCATTGATGAGGATGAGCTGTCTGACTGACTGCTCGTTGAGGGGTACTGTATGGTATGGTTCAAGGGAAATTGTGGGTCTCAACGGTGCCCTGACTGATCAGCCATACTTCTGCATGCTTGTGTGGTGAAGTGATTCAGCCGTAGTCCCTGTGATATGCTGTGCCACTGAGACTCACCTGGGTCTTCTTCACCTGGCTGGGTGTGCCCTCCTAGGAATGCCCAGAGTGTGGATGTACCAAAGGACAGAATTCTGTTTGGAGCCACAGCACAGATGTGTTCAATTGACTGTCACGGCAATATGGGCAGCAAACTTTTTTCTATGCAGTGATGTGATGGCAAATTGAGTCAACAAATTGAGCTTGCCTTAATTTAAAAAAGAGGCCTGAAAATATTGAACCACAGCAACTAAGTAGTCTCTGAAGTGCTGCTTTCAATCGAGGGCGAAGAGAATCAGAAAATTGCCTCCAAAGTTCGGCCCTCCAGTGGACTACAGGCAATCTAGAAGATGAAAGACAGCCTCCCACTGGAGCAGGAGGTGGTGTTTGAAGTATCTTGAGAGCTGTGTGGCTTTTACAAGAGAGAGATGTCACACTGTTCAGGATGTGTTTGATGAGAGTGTCAGGTTTATCATTGCAGGGTGTGGTTACAGTGGGAGTTGGCGTTCGTTTGAATGTTGAGGGGGTGTGTATTTTGGCAGTGGCAGGGTGTGTGTTTGGGTGGTGAGTTTGGGCCCTGTAGATTAGGGCGGTGTGGGTTGGAGTGATGGGGTAATGTTGGATTTGTGTGATTGGGAATTGTTAGGTTTGAGTGATGAGTGGGGATGGGTCATGATTTTCGAATTTTCGAATAGTCATTAAATTATAAAAAATTGAATATCTTATGCGACTATTGTCTTGTCTTAACCCTTTTGCACGTCACTTATTTTATGCTATGTAACGTGCATGTTACTCCCCCTGGGGAGTGGGGGCGGGCGATCTTCGAAGAACGGTCGAATAGTTCCCAGTGAATATCAAATAGTATTTTTGCTTGAAATGCCCATCCCTAGTGATGAGAGGGTGTTGGGTAGGTTGGTTGAGAGTTCAGAGAGAACCTTGTTTAACTGTGAAGTGGTTGCAAAGCACTTATCACACTAAATTAAAACAATGGTATAAATGGATAACATTGTAAAATACTGTATTCGATGTAAGTCACTCTGGATAATGGCGCCTGCTAAATGCCGATAATGTAATGTAAATGTAATCTTGGTTGCCATCTAATGATTTTATAAGACTTCCAAAAACCGGGTGGGTATTATCCAATTTTTTCTTTCATAATTATTTTGTAGTATATGTCTAAGTGAGAAAAAAAATGTCATTCTCTAGTGGGCTTTGTCTTGATGGTCAGTGGCTCCGCTTGCAGGCAAGGACAGCTAGAAAGGGATTGATTGGAAGGAGATTAAATCCTCTATGTAAGCAGACATGAGACTGATCACAGCCAAAAACTTGAATAGATGATGGGATGGATGGTTCGATGCTTGCTGCCAGTTGTTGGAAACTCTACTGCTGATTTCCTATTGGGATTTGCCACTGCGGTTTGAACTATCGATTATGAAATTACCCTTGTTCTGAAAGACTGAAAACTCTGCTCTTTACCAAGTGTACACCCTTACAGTGATCCAGTCTGCCTCATAAATGATGTGATTCAGTGTTTACATTGTGTTATTACAGTGTAAATCCATTGTTTGCATGAGAGATGAAATGAATCATCTTTAGGAGATGAAGAATTTTAAGCAGGACCTGAGGCAAGCTCTGTTACAGTTATGGGTTGTGACATGGTTACTGGATTACACAGATACGTTTCTCACTGATCGTAATCCTGAGAAACCAGCACCACTGGCCTACTGAGTCGCGAGCACATTTTGTCTGAAATGTAGCCATGCATGCCGCACAGTACCATTTGGGAAGTCAGTGTGTGTTGGAAGGGATCGTCGTGCTTTTTGCCAAGAGTCCCCGATAGCCTTCCCACTTCCAACACTTTTTTTTGGCTTCGTGAGCCCTTCCTGTCATTTAAAACACAGTTGTTTTTGTCAGAGATTAAGACATGGTGGCAGCTTGTTTGTCATAGGCTAACTTTCCTCCCTTCCTCTTGTGTCCTTGGCTTAAGATCAGTGGGATTCGACCAGTTTCAGAACTTTTGGTGTTTCCATACCGCTGTAGTCTCAAAAACACTGATGCATTAATTCAAACGAGAATCCAAAAGAGCTGTGTTGTGCACAGTCCTTTTTTGAGGAGACTCCAGAGTTTCATGCAGTTAGACTGCAATATATGCATCATTCCATAGCTTATGTAATGAAGCACCAGGTTGGTTTGTGCTCTGAGAGTTTAACTCCATTGCTTTTTACAGATATGCTTATGATAACATGATAAACGCCTGAACAGAGGGTAAATCAAATCATTATAACATGGACAGAAGGTATAACTGAATGTTGACTCCACTGAAAGCATGCAGGGGAGGACCCTCACTCCTCTAAAATCCAAGGGAGGATTTATCCCAAAGATTTGTGACTGACAGGGTCAACCTCATGAACACTGGTGTTGTCAGCTCATGGCCTGTTACGTGTACATTATGTGAGTACTCACAAGACATGGTGTTGTTTGATTGTTAAATTGTTCTATGACACTTGGTGAGTAGAGGCGTGTGATTAATTTATGGTGATTCCCGTGACTGTTTTAGATGTCTGAGCTGTGGGATGAATACTTGTGTGCATGTGAATGTTTGCTGTTGACCTGTACTGTTGGTGCAGCAGAGTACAGCCAGGCTTGGAGGAGAGTGGGGAGGTCTTGGACTTGCTAACTCAGGTGTCATTTAATCAGGGTGTAATTGTAAAGCGGGATGCATTTTTAAGCTCCCAACATTCATCATCCTTATGCATTTTTAATTATTTTACCGTAGATTTAGGTATTAAACTGAAATCTCTAGTTGTCCAACCCCCCTAGGATTATTTATTGAGAGCTCCCCTTGTAGAGCATGGCAGTACAAAGGGACTAGTTTTAAGTGTAGGTATGTTCAAATTTTATGTCATTATGTAATGCGATTCTACATTTTCCACAACCTGCATTGTGTGATCAGAATAGAGAGCATATTGTTCTTCGCAGACTACTCAGGGTGGGCGGTGCTGGACAAAGGTCGTTGGCTGAAAGTGATTTTCTAACTCTCTTTTTCTTTTTTTTTCCCCCCACTGAAACGAGATATATTCACAGTACTCTTTCTGTTCATTCCTTGGCCCCGAACTCTTCAAAGCAATAAAGATCCTCGCCATGCTAATTAGAAAGGTAGTAATGAAGATTATTAGCGATCTTCATTTCTGCAAACTCGATTCTGCATCAGTCTCTCAATTCCCTCCTTATTCCTCTCAGTCGAGTAGACTCTTAGGAAGTTAAAAACCGTTGACATTTCAAATGTGGAACAGTGAAATGCATTCACTTGTCTCACTACAGAGGCAATCGGAAAGAGCTGCCTGCTCTTTACTGCAAGGAAAAGAGCAGGAGCTGTTGTACTGTAGGGCTTTTGTAAGTATTATTTTTTAAGAATAGTGCAGAGGAACACTAACAACTAACTCATGACAGATGTGCAAACAATGAAAAAAGACACAAAGACAACACTGGATTGTCTGCATCCATCAGAGACCCTGTGGACAAAGCCCCCAAATTGCCTCAGAGCAAACACGAAGGGCCCTCACTTATGATCCTGTTGGTGCAAAGTGTAGACAGGCTTTCAGCTTTCTGTATGCCACTGAGTGAAAGTGTGAGTCCAGCTGGTTCTAGCCAGACAGAGCCTACTGCACCATTTGTTATAAAAACCCATTTGACTGCACAGGCTGCCAGCAGCGGGACTGGGAAACTCTGGCACGCAGCAGTAAATTAACTTTACTGCCCTTGATGGGAATCTTGCACATACCTGCAGAGCTGTCGAGGACATAATTTTAATATAAATCTGAGAACTCGAGCGCTCGAAGCTGTAGTTGCGAGCATGGCAGTGCAGCACAAACGCAACAGATGACAGGCGTTATGGAGTGTGACTTTGTGAGTGGAGGGGCTGTCTCTGAGGCTTATGCAGGCTTATACCATTTATGGGGGTAAAACCCGGTGGCCGCTAGTGAGTATCTGACGTGGGGCGCAAAATGTTTCGGGTCTGCATTTGAGTGGGGTCCAGGAGAGGATGGGTGGTAGGGAATTCTGGGCGATGAAGGTGCATGGTGCCGCCACCGCAGAGCGGTGCCTGAATGCCGCAGCCAGTGGTGGCCATTGTGGTGGCAGGCAGTGAAAGAGCACAGGAGAGATTTAGCACTGGCAGGTTTTGGGGGGCCAGGGGGAAGAGGGGCATGGGTTGAAGGGAGCAGATGGTGGGGGCCCCCCTTTACCCTGCCGTCGTCTCCACGCTAAGACTTATTACCTGACAGAGGCTCCTCAGTGTCCTACACACACGCCCCCCCATCCCACACTACACATGGAAATGAACCCTTTTACAGGACAGAGGGCCTTACTTGGCACGGAGATTCCATATTTTATGTCTTTCAACACAAAGTGCCCTGAGAAAAAGAGGCCCCCTTTCAGCTGTAGCCTACACAAGCATGGGAGGGTGTTCCTCAGCCAGAATGGCCTTCCAGCCACCAGGCTTGCCCCATTCAGTCCTTACAGTATCTGGCCTGACGCATTGTTAGGAAGCAAGGTTAGAGCCAGAACGGCCGCTGAAGTCAGAAGTAGTTTCTGTTTCGGGCAGATAATTCCAGTGTCATTTTTCTGTTTGTTTTTTTTTTCTCATTGTCTGTTAATTTTGTTGTTTTGACCACACATAAAATATTGTAATGTAATTTGGTATGACAGAATTTGATTACATCTATAAACACTGTTTTCACCTACTACCTAATGGACAAAAAAGCCATTGGTGAATGTCGAAATTGAATTACCGAACAGATGCCGTTATGTTTCAGTGCTTTGGACCAAATTCCTCAGGGCTGAACGTTTCATTCTTACTTCAGCACAAAGAAACTCAAAACGTCAGAATTTCCAGGATCTCCTTCAGTCTTTTTCTCTCTCTGCGGGTGTGGTGCTGTTGGCTTGAGTTCAAATGTTAATGAAATTACAGTGAAGAGAGAGCTGAGGAGCTAATTCGCTCGCTGTGCACCTCGGTCTTAGTGCTCTTCTTTACTGAGGAAGACAGTGCTTTTCTTCGGCAGATAGTGCTTCTTTTTTCTGCCATGTTCTCTGACATCCGACATGTACAGTAGCTTAACCTTTTTTTCCAAGATATTTTACCTGCTCGGTGCTATGGTGATTAATCACAGAAATGAAGTTCACCTTCAGTATCATACTGTGAGTGAAACCAAAAAAGTTATTGTTAGCAGTTTGCTTTATACTAAATGGAGTATTTAAACAGTGTAGGTAAAGGAGGTCTGTCCCTGTGTTTTTGATCAGTGTATGTGGTGGATCCTTATATCAGAAATTCTTGTAAATGGAGTTCACTGAACTTAAATTTACACATTTAGACTGTGGTTGTCTTCAAATGACACTTAATCTCATGAATCTTTTGAGACACAGGCAATCTTTAAGAAAAACATCTTCCTTTATTCCATTTGGAGGTTTTGTGTTGCCTTTTTCAGAGGGTTCAAGAGGGATTACAAGCACCACCAAGTGCATATGAATTTTAAAGGAGGTTACAGTGTGAACAGCTATAATGCAGTGTGATACAGAGCACAGCAAAAACACTTGTGTTGGTGGTGGGAGAAAGGCGTTTTCCTGTGTGACAATCTGGTCCTTCCTCCTGCTGTTCTGGTGCTTCGGCAGGGGACACATTTACTGTCCTGGACGTCCTGCTCTCTCAGAATGTTCTCTGCAGAGGAAATGAGTGGGAAGGCAGGTCCCTCAGTTCGCACCTTCTCTGCCAATCTTTAAAAAAATCCTAAAAATACCTTCGCCTCGACAGACTTGGGCGTGGTCACTGGTGCAGGCTGTATCGTTGTAGGCTCTCGACACAGCAGGCAGAGTGGACTTGGTCACCTCGTATCAAATCCTCCTGTGCACTCACGCTTTGAGTCAGTCTCTGACTCATGCATTTCCTGTGTTCCACAGAAGGTTGAGTCCATTTATTTTAATCTCTAATGGGTTCGCTCCGAGTTCTCCTGGAACACAGAAACCTGTAAGGGGTTGTGGCGTAAGAGGAGGCTAAATGAATGGCAGGTAATTTATGCCGAAAGTCAGAAGCGCTGTTACGAACAGGAATCCTAAATGGGGGAGGGGAATGTGAGGTGAGGGAAAAGTCAAGGTCCGAGTGGGAGAGAAAATGAGCTGTCCCTTTGGAGCCTGTTTATCAGCATGCAAAGAGGAAAATGATTTTCTGCGTGGTAATGAAGTTGATGACTTTTCCCATTGCAGCATAATTACGGCTTACCACATCACAATCATTCATTGTGAAATCTATCCCCAAAACCATTCCTCAGAACATAGCAGCATGACAAAGTGCATGGCTAAGCATGAGTGTGGCAAAGCCACGTTATAACCCACAAATTACAAATAAGAACGCATGACAGTGCTTTCCAGTCAGAATGAAAGAAAGGCACACACTCTTATTCTCCACAGTAACTTTGCCCTTTTACTGATGCCAGCATCTCAGCACTAAAGCACCACAGAGGAATATGTTGCCAGAGCCTCACCCATTGTTAAAAAAAACACATTTAGTTCATGATCAATTTGCGTATTAAATTTATACATATACAGTAATAATATGGAACATTCATAATCTTTGTGCTGAATTTGCCAGCCATTAAAAATTAATTTGATAATTTGAATAATTTACATTTATAATTTATCTGCTTTGAAGTAAAAAGTGGTTGATTTGTACATAGTCCGTGTTCATCCGCTACTTTTCAGATGTGTCATGAATCAGTGTCCCAAGGAAACCCTGTACAGTACATTTGGAAATCAGAACAAAAACAATGCTGGTGCATTTTCATGTTTAAATCACTATTATACAGAAGTGTGTCTACAGAAATGTGTCTGCATAATGATTTATAAAACAGAGAAGCTTCAGGTAAAAACCAACAGTCAGTTCACGAGGGTGTAATGTATCCAAAATGGCTCTGGCCGCACTGTCCCATGGCACCTCTCCTTTTTCTGTGCAAACATACCGGCTTGAGGGAGTTGCATGATTAGCATTAGCAAAGTGGGCTGTAACAGGATGCATCATGTTTTGCTTTCTGGCTGCACTGCGGTGTTCAGCCGCTCTTGTCTTCTTCGAGCAGTGAGGAAGTGCGGCCCCAGCAGGGCAGCAGTGTTGCGTAGCGCTAAGGAACAGGGCTCGTAACTCAAGGTTTGCCAGTGTGATTCTCAGCTGGGGTACTGCTGTTGTACCCTTGAGCATTGTGCTTAACCTCAACTGCCTCAGTAGATACCGAGCAGGACAAATGGGTAACATGTAGCTGTGTAAGTTGCTCTGGCTAAACAAATGTAATGTGATATATTTAATGTAATGGACCCATTTTGAAAAGCAGTTTGTTGGAAAAGCAGTTTTTTATGTCCTTCTGTCATATTTTCCTGTTGTTTTGGCCTTATAGGCAAAATGCCAAATATACAACAGTGCTGGTAAGAAGTATAATAATATTACTGTAAGGAAGTTGTCATATTATCAGGATATTTATGTAATTGTCATTGCAAGGTTACGCTTAAAAATGGATCCCAAAGTGTGATTAAGGATTTGGACAAAACCAGGGAGCTCATTTAGCAACTGCACATACATGCAACCTTCATCCTTGACTGTGTGTGGGATTGATTTTGTGCATGGTGTGTGTAATTCAGCAAGAAGTTTTTCTGAGAATGCTCCTACCAGCACATAATGTTCAGGCCATGTGTATGAGCATTTCCCTGTGGCTGTATGAGCTTACTGCTGGGGATAAACAATTACCTGATCTGTTAACTAGGGTGTGAATGTCAGAGCCCTACAGCCTGACAATTAAATATAAATTTACCAGGGAAAAGTCTCAGGTAAAAATGATTCCAACATACATGTTCATAGCTAAAACATGTCCATAATCGAAAACACCTACAGTACGAGTTTGCTGAGGATGAATCAGATGTGTCTGATACAAATCAAGGAACGTATTAAAAACCCGCTTTTCTGTACATATGACAAATTGTGCCATGGTAATTGCAAGTGTCGCGAAAAAGTGGCTGATCTTGTGCTTTTGGAAGACTTGGCTCATGCGGAATTCGGGCCAGAAAGAGTCTTTGATTTCTTTGCTGAGAAACGTAAATTGTAAAGCGCACTAATCACATCTACAGTTCTCGTTGAAGTCCTTAAAGGGATGAAACGTAGCCCCATTGGCTGAGCTTGTGTTAAACAATTTACAGGATTTTGACCTGGCCTGGATGAACCCCCCTCACCTCCATCCTCATGCATTGATAACATTAGTAATTTGCTGCCAAACACTGTTCATTTTTTACTTTGGCTTCAAGATGCCAGACGTTGTACTCTTCAGTTTCACTTGATAAATCAGAATATCAGCCTTAGGCACTGTTTTCTCTTCACTGCACATTGCTGTGAGGCTATTGGAGAACGCTGGATTGAGTTTTTACCTTACTCATAAAAGGATGCAGTTTCCCTATATATCTAAAGTGTGGGCATACACACACACACCACAATTTGTGGTACCTATCCACACTTGCTGGTAAATGAGGTCCCAGGAAGCCCTGTGGATCTCCTGACCTGTGATAGAGCGCTATTGTTAGTACCCTTACTGACGCCACATGCCACAGACATTATAGTATGAGATCCAGCCTGTCTGTAAAGTGATAGGGCTCAGCTCTGCTCAACACAGCACTTATTGATCAGCTGGCTATTATGTGGGATGTTGGCAGGCATCCAGTATTGACAGAGGCAATAATCGGGAAGGAGTCTTATTATTATTTAAGTAATGTACATCAATCGCTCTGCACCACTTACGACAGGATTGTAAACAGAGTCAAACTGGTAAAACAGAATCGGATATCTTAAGTGCTGGTCTTGTCAGTCACTGTCATTTTGGTGGTGGTGCAGGCAAAAGCAGTTATTACAGAGTTTAGTTCTCTGGAATGGGTGTGATCAGGCTGTGTGTGTGTGTGTGTATCTGTGTGAGAGGATGGACTGTCCTGTAATAGGTGTGTCAGACTGAGGTGCATATGCCCCACTCCCCAGGGGAACCCATAAATAACAGCCACAATCTGTTACTGCGTGGTGAATGGTGTATATGCACAGCACACAGGGGAACAGAGCAGACCGATTTAAGCATCTCCGAAAAAAAATGGAGTGGGAACACTGCTGTTTACTTTGCCCTCTCCACTTATCACACAAGTTTCTGCTGCCAGTTTTAACTACTCTTCACAGAATGGCAGTGTTAACGCTCCTTGCAGTTCCTTGGCTTTAACCCAAAGCCAGACTAAAACAAATAGCGCATTTATGCAAATGTTACTAAGTTTGAGACTTTTCCGAGGGCTGTCTGAGACAGGTTGCTCCTTTCTGTTTGTTGGGACAGGTTTGGCAGGAAGGAAGTGTGACCAACTGAGTGCGGACAGTCTGTCCAGCTACAGCTTTGGACTCTTGATAAAGCCAGCTGGGCCTGGTGACGCAACAGTACCCTTTGTTTTAGCTGGACAGATGTTTTCCTGGACTATTGTTTACATGCAGGGGTCCTGGAAGTGTATTTCTGGCAGCAATTTTTCCGAGCAGCCTCAAAACACCAAGGCAAAACAGACGTTGAGGACACGGCCTGTTCCCGGTGTCTGAGTACCTGGCTGTGTGCTAACTCTAGACGTTCCTTCTTTTCTTTTTTCTTTCTTTTTTTGAAGTAATTATAGCGTTGCTCCGCAGAGTTGAACTCAAAGTTATCCTGATTTCTCTCTGTGCATATTGCTGTGGATTGTTCTCTATTATTTTGATTTATAATACCTGCCGAAGTTCCTACTATGAAACTGGAAACTCTGGCTCTGATTATAATGGATTGGATGCAGTGCTAATAGAATGGCTAGACTGCAAACTGCTAAGCATAGCCTGATTAAAACAGCTCACCCTGTGGTGTCACTTGCTTCTTTAAAGAGGGTTAAGCAGACAGACCACAGTAAGTGTGCTACCCCTTTGGTGTAACATGCTAGCAGCTTAAGCCAGTGTCAGTGCTAGCTCTGAGTCAAATATGAGCATTAATGCAGACATTTATTAAATAAATGTGTTTTTCATCTTTGGCACATTTTATATTATCTTGAATAGTGAGTTATATTTCTTGGAATGAACCCCTATATATGTCATGTTATTTATGTGTCTGGTAACAAAGTTTCTGATAACCTGATTTCTGATAAATGGAAGGTCATTTCAGTAACCTCAAACTTGTAAGGTCGTGGCACCGGTGCCTCCTTTTCATGTCTTTGTAGTGCCGCATCCTGTCTGGAACACACACAGTGCCTAATGTACTGCCAACATACCTATCGATGCCTCAGCTAAGCACATTTTGGGACATATTTCTTATGCTCTTAGAGGATCCTGCCCTGACCATAGCAGTATAAATTGTGTGGGCTTCTCCCGGCCACAGTATCTGTTATCAGCAATGATAAAGCTCTGATATATTCTCGCTGTGGTTTAGGGAGGACACGTGCTCTCTTGCTGATGCATTGTAATATGCGGTGATAAATAACTGTGGCCTAATACGCACCCCCTGAGCAGTTCCAACAGCCAGTTTCTCACCAGGTTTTTAAAAAATACGCCTGCATTTCACTGTAGTCAGTGGTATCCCCACACCACCCCCGTTTTCACCCTGCTACGTGATTGGCCAATTTGGTTTGATTTCTGTCTTGATGCCTGCTGATTTCACCTCAGCTGGGGAAGGAATCTACAGTATCACTCGCCTCATTGACAAAATAGGTGGATCCATCCCACAATGCACCTCAAGGTTCTTTTATAGCCATGGCCATGCAATACAATAATCAAGGCTACCAAAAATGTGTTGATGTGACTGAATGTTAGTTTAGAAGTTATGTATGCAGGAAGATTACTGCCAGTAGGCCTGGGTCTCCATGTCTTTTCCCATGTCTTTCCTGTCTGTTGTTATCTGTCTGTGTGCTTGTGTTTCCGTGTCAGTTATCTTAATATCAGTTTCTCGATATCCTCCTGTCTTCACTCTCTACGCCTCCATCTCAGTAACATAAACCCCCCGCTTCCCCCCGCAGGGTAGCAGAGAGAGGGTGGCGCCCCCCCGCCCCCTTCCCTGACATGGCGGAATGACAACCCTGGCGAAGGCTGCGCCGTGCAGGACAGAGCATGGAGCTGAAAGTGTGGGTGGATGGCGTCCAGCGCATCGTCTGTGGGGTCACCGAGGCCACCACCTGCCAGGAGGTGGTCATCGCCCTGGCCCAGGCCATAGGTGAGCCATCCTCTGGGGGGTGGGGGTGGGGGAGGGGGGGTGGCGTTTGATTCCTCTGCCCGCCAGCCCAGATCAAAGCGTATCTGCTCAGTATGTGGAGCATCAAAATTTACTACCTTTTTGTCCATATATTTCACTCCCAGGCTTCTTCTTCAAAACAGATGGGAGTATTTTTCATGCGGCGTCCTTGTCTGTTTCCCCAGTTTCATCAGAAGGCCTGAAGTAGAATCTGGGGCCTGACTGACAGTCATTGTCGGCATATTAATGTAGCTTTGGCAGGACTGTACTGTGTAACCTGCCAGAGCAGCCTCACCAGGGAGAGTAAGATGAGCTCAGGGACTGGGTAATGATAGACATATATAAATACAAGCACTATGTAAAATACATTTCACTGTAAAGTACTGTTTACGTTTCTGGTGGAAGAATCAAAGACATGTGACTGTGGCGAAGATCCAGGGAGACGCATTATCCAAAGACACATTTATATTAACTTTACAGCATATGAGATGATAGACGTTAAAGCAGCAAAAGTATTCTAGCTGGGATGCTCGCTGAAAATGAAATAGTCAATCAAATTTTATTTCATTCCTGGCTTCACAGTGTAATTAGTGCAGACTACCTGTGACTTGATATCCTAGCGCACAATATTGTTGTAATACTACATCCTCTCCATTTTTCACATTCATTCAGGGCCCACGTGGGTGGATGGCTCATTCCCTTAGACTTGGGTGCCAATGCAAGATTTTCACTCAGCTACCTGTGTTTTAAACACCAGGCTCTTTGTCCAGTCCAAAAAACACTGACATGAAAGACCTTCAGCCCTGTGTGTTATATATAAATGATCTTCGATTTTTGCCTGTGGTTCAGTCTCCACCCACAGCCTTATCTGCAGCTGAACAGACCTCCCCTTGTTTTGCTCCTCACTGCCAGAGGGATCCTGACATTCTTTTGAGCACCATACTCCTCCTTCAAGTTTAGCCATTCATTCTAAAAACTGCAGACACTCCTCTCCACAACATTCAAGTCCCTGGATCTGCGCACACTTGTAACTTGCAGTGATGCATTTCTTTAACTACGAACACTCACATTTGGTTGCGTACACCTGCATGTGTTTCCAGTAATGAGTACGTAACCCATCTTAGTAATGCTTTAGTCACACCAGTAAAAAGTGAGAGTCACATGATTTAAGACCTGCACAACCTTACTCCAGCAAGAGGAGGCATATACATTGCATTTGTTTAACACATACTTACATAGTTACTTAGCGTACAACTTACACAGTTAACAAATCATCGAATTATACAGGGAAACAATGACAGAGACAGTACCAGTGGTGTTTAACATGGGAGTTGAACCATCCGCCTTTGGTTGATAAACCCTGCTCCTTACCACTATATGCCGTGAGTCACCATTGCTAACAACAATCATCAAGTAATCGGATTCTACAGCTAAGTGTTTGTCTATATGTCTCTCTTCTTCCTTTGTGTGTTCACTGTAAGGTCGCAAAGCATGATGGGAGTCATTTCACTGATAACACATCTTTGCACAGATTGGCAACACACATCCTTTAGCCATATTGGGAACTGCTAAAAATAAGTGCCTAAAAAGCGTCTGATCTCTGAATTGCAGCTTACAACTGACATACGTCGGACAAAAAAAAAAAAAAAAAAAACAGAAATATCGAGAAACTTAAAAACATGTCAGCCCCGCGGTGTCTTGGTTCTGAGCTGTTGGATTTCCAGCGCTGGTTTCCTCTGACAGCATGACGACCTCATTATTCCTCCGCGTCTGGTTTGCGTTCTCTCCGAGCGCCCGTGCTCGTGAGGGGAGAGGGAGGAGCCGCTGCCTCTCTGACCTGAGGGAGCGGGCTCTTCGGCGGCGGCGACCGCAGTCCCTCTGCGCGGTGTCCCCGGGGCCCCTGGCCTAATTGAAACCAAAAGCTCCAGAGCCCGCGTGTTGCGCGGAGAACGTCTCGGCCTCCGAAACGGGCTGCCATTGGCCGCCGCTCGGAGGAAGCAGCACATCTGGAGGCGGAGACCGAGCGTTCCAGCCACAGAGTTCAGTTCAATTCAGCTCACATGGTTCGCTGGCACGACGCGCAGTCTTTGTTGCCAAAAGTGTAAACAACAACCAAGAAAGGACAGAACAAGAGGTCAACCAGGCATGTATTGAAAAGAAACAATATAACAGCAATTGTGGTGATTAATAATAACAGTAATAACTATAATAATAATGTTATGCTGTTTTGGTGACACCCACTGTCCCCCTGGCTATGACAGAGATGTATTGCTCTGCTGGGCTCATGCAGCTCTCCTCCTCTCCGAGGAGAAGTAGGGGTTTAGAAATTAGGGGCAAACCTTTCTAGATTTTGCAGAAGGTTCTGGTTCTTTTTCGTAGTGTTACGTGTCTCGGCCTCTTGATGCTGGCACGGTGAGCAAGGCCTCTCCTCTTTGGGAAGCGATGTCTGTCTGTGACAGGACTGTTGTGATTACTGTCCACAGCCTCTGTGAAATTAACTCTGTCAGTGCAGCAGAGCAGGGAGCCGTGTCTGGCCTTGTCTTCCCTAGAAACAATGTTCATCCCCCCCAAAAAGAAACTCCACTCCCCCTGCAAAGCCCTCTTCTAAGAAAATCAAACCCATATGTGGGCATTGGAAAAGCCGCTGCGTGGAGTAGAATAAACTCTGTGATCGTTCGGGCTGGGCCGGAGCTGGGATATTAAGTGCCTCAGAGCCTGCTGAGTGCACCGGCCGTATGTGAGATGAGGGTGAAAACACGGTCCCCAGAGAGACACGCTCCAGCTTTTAGTAAGGGGAGAAGCAGGGCAAGCTGTAGGGACTTGATGTTGAACGGAAAGACCAGCCCCTTACCCACTGCTCTAAGCTGAACTCAGAGGGCCTGGAGCTGATGCTCTGTAAGTTCTCTCACTCTGGATAAGAGTGAGCATCTGTGAGTGACAAAATGTAATGTAAAGGTCTATAAGTAAAGGCCCATAAGCCCCTTCTCCATGAGGGGATCTGGATCTTGCATAAACTGCGGCGCCACGCACAAATGCTGGCAAATTCATTTTGGAATGAATTCATACTCCTCCCCTACTTGTCCCCTTTCATCAGCCAAGTTTCGGCAGTGCCAACTACGTCATAGCCTCTGTTTATCATGATAGCCTCAAACCCCAAAGTCTTTTTTATACTTTTAACATTTAAACAACTTGGTGCGTTAAGGCAACTCGGTGCATTAGCTGTGCTGTCCCCCAATAGTGTTTGCACAAATGTATAGTTCACTCAAAGCCCGTTCAGATCCTAGCACTTTTGTAAGTTCTATTGTTTGGGGTCTTTGACTTGCCTGCCTTTCTTCTGTTATATTTATACTTACATTTATTCATTTGGCAGACACTTTTATCCAAAGCGACTTAGAAGTGAGGTTAGCTGTTAGCTGCTGCAGCTCTGCACCAGTAGAGGCCGATGACAGGGGTCTTTTTCAGCCACAGCAACAGGCAGGACTGTTAGGCGAGCCACGTTTTGGCCCCAATTACATTTTTTATTAATTGAATTTGATTTTAAATTGGGTCACAGTTAGATTCGTGGGGTTTTCCAAAGCGCGGTCTGTTTTCGCAGACTGGGCCGGACGCTGTTTAGGAATCGCTGTCTTTGTGCTGTCCAAGTGTGCAGATATCCACACACACTAATTGTGTGCGCTCTCCCGAGCATCTGACGGCCAGAGGAATTCGCAGTCATGAGTCTTGCGAAATAAAAGACTGGGTGAGGAATCGGAGCAGACAAAGTAGCCTCCCCTTATGTGGAACATTTAATAACCCCCCCCCCAGCTGCAGTTGAAGCCAGCAGCAGGCAGCAGAGTGCTCAGTGCCTTGACGCAGAGCGGCTAGTTGTACAAACAGCCACCGCTTACTGTCATGCCTGTCACACATCCTGAATCAGGAGTTTCCCAACCTTTCAGTGTGCGGCCTTCTTACCCAATCACACCCACCAGGACAATATCATCCAGCCTTGTCCGCCTCAGCGGATTAGATCAATGGGGTGTTAATACAGTGGAAATACAAATGTAATTATCCACATTTTGCAGCATATTAATTTTTTTATCTTAAGCTCTAAATATAAATATAAAATTTGTTATCCAGCTGGCTTGGACTGGCTTTGAAGAGTTCAGCACTTTTTAAATAAAGCTTTGTATTTTGGGCAGAACTTCGAAGAGCTAGCAACCTTCAAATAAGTTACTAAATTCCTACTTCAAATAAGTTAATATGTGACTACTTTAAATATGTTACTGTGTTACTGTTTTAAATGTTACTCTTTTACTGCTTCAAATATGTTACTACCATAAATCTTTTACTGTTATTTTACATTACTTTTTTTACATTTACTTATTTTTACATTACAGCAGAAGCTGATAGTGATGTGCATAGTTTACATTTTTACATTTTATCTTAGGGTTATACTGCTGTTTATTTTACTGAAGCACTGTGTTTTAGGTACCTTATACAAGGATACAACATCTGGTAGCCTTTGGGTGATAAGACCTGCTCATCACTTTACCACTGCTGTTAATGCTTCAAATATGCTACTGCTTTCAATTTCATACCAAGTCCATGTTCAAAAGTAGCTACTGTAGGCAACAGCATCAAAATGGACTAGGATAATATTCTGCTGTGTTTTTGCTCAAGGGATTGTAATACTGCAAATCCTTTTTGCAGTCTGAAATTGGGAGAATATTCACAATTGTACAGGTCCTGATTAAATCTGAAGATCTGCTGCAGTCTTGTGCTTTCCAGAAATCAATTATCGATCAGAAGTCAACTAATTAGTAATTGATTAACCCTCAAGCAACCTGTGTACAGCTGAACTCAACTGAACTTACTGAGAGTGTTTTAAAGCTATGCTCTTTAAAATTTTATAGCATGCAACCCCCTCTACTTTTCTAGTATTTAAATTTGATTGAAATCTTGGATTTGAAAAAAAGATTGATTTTCTGTCTGCCAAATAGCCAAAAGTGATTGTATGCTGAATGAAAGCCAGAAACATACAGGAAAGATATTTATTTGTGGTCTTTTTTATTTGTGGTCCCTAAAATGATTTAAGTGACAGCCTACATACTGTATCTGTTTTGCTACAAGTAACAGACAGAATCAAGCTGTGATGCATAAAAATCAAGAAAACCTCGCTCGAAAAAAGTTTCTCAACGAGCTGACAAAATTCCAAAATTAGCAATGTGACCTTGTTGCTTCCCTGCAGTCGGTAACATAATTAATGCAATTAAATCGTTGTACTGTGTATTAGAAAGGTGAGCTGTGCCTTCAGCTTTTGATGCCACGATAAATCCCCATGTTGGGGAAAACTGTCCTATATATACATCCTCACAAAGTTTCCCTGACAGGCTGCACACATTACTTGTGGGGAGCTTTTACCTGAATGATGTTTTCTCCTTATTAAAACAACTACAAAACAAGGCTTTTCCAGGTTGAATTACTGAATAAGACCTGTTGATTTTAGTGATTTAGTATTGTGCCTGCACTCCTGCTGTTTTTAAGTAGATTGGTTGTGCCATATTTGTCCGTACAACCATGATTATGCAGAGGAGCTACACTTTCATTCATCTTGTTAGTAGAGTACCTGACTCCAGGCCACATGAAATGTTACTCACACTTACTCTATCCCACTCATACAGCCCACTATTCTCTGGAGGAAATGAGGTAAAGGAAGTAGTTCAAAGGTTCCAGATGGGATTAAAAATCCAGGACACTTTTGTCCGGAGTCCAGCGCTCAGATTCACTATTACTTTTTTATTTAAACAGGGAGGTCAAGTCTGAACTGGTTTTCTCTTTTACCGAGGCTTATCATTATTTAAAGAGCCCTATATACCTATTGAGTGGGCCGAGCTGAAGGAGCTGACATGCATTCTCCGCTGTTTTATTTTTTTTCCCAGGGCGCACTGGGAGGTACACACTGATCGAGCAATGGCGCGAGACGGAGCGGCACCTGGCCCCCCACGAGAACCCCATCGTCTCACTCAATAAGTGGGGCCAGTACGCCAGTGACGTGCAGCTGATCCTGAGACGTACCGGCCCCTCGCTCAGTGAGCGGCCCACGTCCGACGGCGCCGCCCGCGGCCCCGCCCGCGGCCTCTACCGCCAGAGCCTGCCGCCCCTGGCCAAGCTCCGCCCCCCCGTCGACCGCGCCCTCAAGCGCAAGGAGCCCAAGCGCAAGTCGCTCACCTTCACGGGTGGAGCCAAGGGGCTGATGGACATCTTCGGGAAGGGCAGGGAGGCGGAGGCCAAGCTGCGGGCCATGAACGGCCACAACGCGGCGGCGGCGGTGCTGGGCCCGCGAGAGGAGCTGGCCCGCCTGGTGCGCCTGCAGAAGGAGAAGCTGCAGCAGCTGGAGCGGAGGCTGGAGAGCTGCGAGGCGGAGCTGAGGGGCTGGGCGGAGCACGGTGGCGGCGGCGGCGGCTCCTCGGGCCTGGAGGAGGAGATCCTGCGGCTGGAGCAGCGCGTGCGCAAGAACGACGTGGAGATCGAGGAGGAGGAGTTCTGGGAGAACGAGTTGCAGATCGAGCAGGAGAACGAGAAGCAGCTGCAGGAGCGGCTGCAGGAGCTGCGGGGCCGCATCCAGGAGTGCGAGGCCAAGCTGGGGGACTACCTGGCCCGCATCCGGGGCATGGAGGCCGGCCTGGAGGCCGAGCGGCTGCAGCTGGAGATGCGGGAGGCCCAGCAGGTGGACGAAGAGGAGCTGAGGGCCAAGGTGCAGAAGGTGAAGGCCGAGCTGGAGCTGCAGACCCAGCAGACCGCCAGGCTGGAGAGCAGCTGCAGGGCGGTGGAGCGGTCGCTAGGACAGTCCAGCAAGCGGCTACAGGTGAGAAACGCAAATGGGCTTTTTATATGTGCGGTGTATTGTGTTGAAAACTATTAACCAGAGTGACGAGAGTACTTGGATATGGATGGTGTGGAATTAGGTACAGTGTGGCTTGTAATGAGATACAGTATAGAACAGATTTTTAGTATATAGTATGAAGTGAGATGTCCAGTTTTTTGGAGTCTGGTATTGTGTAGCTGGCTACAGAGCAGAGTGTACAGTGAGAAGTAGAGTTATCTGAAGCATGCATGGATTTAGTTTTTAATCATATATTTTCACAGAGTAGTGTTTTTGACAAAGAAGAAATTCAGGAAAAAATTCAATTACATAGGCATAAATTATCACAAGAAGATAACAGGGTGAGGTGCTTTAATGCTAGCATGCTATGAACAAAGGCTGCAATGCTATTATCTTTTTTATAATCTACACTTTTCTGGAACAAACTGATAAATGGCAACCCTATTATCAAAAAGGATAATAGGATGCTCATATAACTCTATTGATCACTCCCACCAGGGTAAATATAGCTACAAAATGATTTTCCCTGAGGCCTTAGTGCGTTATCAAATGCCCTTTGCTAATTTCAGGCTCTATACCAAATAAGAGTTGGTTTATTAATTCCTTGATCGAAGTCACTTATCAGCTAGGACATTAACTATGTAAAATAGATGGTTTGTTATCTGATTTAACAAATTAACAGTTTTAGAAGATCCATTTTCATCAGGTAGCTGTGGTGTGAAAAAAAAATAGCTGAGAAAGAGTCATCGGAGCTGAGAAATATCACCGAAATAGGTTTTTAATACATACCTCAAAGAATGTGCTCTCTGACGTGCTGACTTTATATGCGTCACTGTTTTTCAAACTTCAAGACACCCCACCATTTTAGCCAGTGGGGAAATCCCCGTGGTTTACTGTGAAACCCCGAGGCCACAAAGGTCTCTGACATCAATGGAGAATACAAATGAGTGCCGGGCAGTTAGAGATGACTGCCACGGGTAAGCAAGAGTGGAGGTCACATAAGTACTCCAACAATGGTACTATTCAGAATCACAAATTTGAGCCCCACTGTTCAGTTACGGCCCCCTCAAACTAGAACTTGATAAAACAGACGCATAACCAGAGGCTGGTAGCATCTGCAGGAAGTGGAAATCAGCTAGCCCCAAATGAAGCCCCTCTCCTTTCAGGAGGAGTTGTTTTACAGAAGGGTTTGTGTTTTCCTCATCTGAGATGGTGGCTATACCGAATGTCCAGTCAGCTGCTCTGTTGCGGAGTGTTTTTTTCCACTCAACGCATTGAACACACATCTCTTGTGTATTGTTTGTCCGAAATACGTAATGTCTCCTGACAGGATCCATCAGGGGTCGAGTAGACTGCCAAGAGGGCCAGATAAAAAAGGGAAATGTATTAACCACTGACCATTTCTCATTAAAAGTAAGAGAAGGTATAAGTAAAAAAAACCCAAAAAGTGCCAGCACAATGGCCAACATCCACTGGGTGTCCAAGGTGTCATGCTGACCTGGAAAACCCCAGAATGCACTGGGGGAGAGTGGAAAAGCATGAGCCCGGGTCTTCTGCTTCCTGTTGGTCAGGCTGCAGCTGGCTTTGCAGGAACGCTCCACTGAACAATGGAAAATCCTTCAAGTCATAAAAAACAATGAAATATTACACCGGGGGTAACTTAAGGGCAAATCACTCAGGAGGGGCCGACTGCAAGGCTCTGTAAATTGTGCTGATTTTTTTTTTATTACTCACCAGAAGTTTTATGAAGTAGGATTAATTATGTCGGCTTAAGACTATACTTTCAGTTAGGTAATTAAATATCTGCATGACGTGTCTGAGTGTGTCGTTTCACCGGAAGCCTCCTGTAGATTCAGACTCGGTGTGTATGGCTTACTGTAGCAGGAGAGTTAAAATGCCCACCCTGAAACAAGATCAGTACACCTCGTCTTTTTAAAACCATCTGTTTATAAAACTAGGTTAGCAACTGGCTTAAAACATGCATCACGTCCACCTCTTACAGCTCATGAAACTGCTCACAGATCGTTGCCAACAGACCAGATTAAAGAAGCCCAAACATAAGCAGATAAATGCTTACTGTATGCTCGGAAATTGGGCAAGGAGCCAGGCAAGTATGAGAACGATCTAACAAATCAGCATTTGCCTGGGCTGTGGGATCAGTACAAAATGTTACTTTAATTTCAACTAAGAGGACTTCAGGATGGCGCCTCACAATGGCAGTTCAGACTTCTTTTTCTTCAGTCTGTTGTTCAGGATTTTACAAATATTCAAGGTAGCACATTTAGGAAGGGAAGAGGCTACAATGCACCTAGCGAAGGACAAGGAACAATAGTGGGGGCCAAGAGGAAAAAGGGTAGTAGTTCATGTAGAGGCCTTTATGTTAAAATACTCTCCCCTCTTCAATGTTCCTAAGGCCAGTGTGCTCTGAATAAGTGCCTGGCACTAACTCTTCATGTATTTAAACCCAAATGCCTGAAGAGCCAGGCTTGCTTGCTCTCTGGGGAATCATAGTGTTGGCTTACACATATACCTACAGTTTTCTGACGCAAATTGTATTTAATTGGACCAATTACACTTAATCTGACTAACTGGACCTGCTGTTTCAGTCTTGTAAAGGAACAATATTGTAATGCAAATGTGAACTGGCATATTATCGGACGCTGCGGACCTGTTTTTGGTGAAATGCTTTGCAGTTGATTGATGGGTCGATTCTCGGGTGATTGGTGTTACGCGGAGGCCCTGCGCTGTATTGACCGACTGATTGGCTGGTTTGCAGGAGAAGGAGCAGGAGCTGGAACAGCTGACCAAGGAGCTGAGGCAGGTGAACCTGCAGCAGTTCATCCAGCAGACGGGCACCAAGGTCACAGTGCTGCCTGCGGAGCTCAGCGAAGAGGAGGCCATCCATGTGGGCCCGGCCACAGGTGAGCACGGCCGCCCCAGGGCATGTTGGTTAATATTTGTAGAGGTTTTGAGAGTCGGGGGGGGATAAGTAAACATGAAAAGATATTCTGCTAAACAAGCGCAGCAGGGTGCCTTTAGTTTGGATTGTGTATTATACAGGTTAATCAGCAGAAGTCCTTTTGCTTGGTAACCCGCACCTTGGGCTTGGTTATGTGCCCTGAATATTTATAAAGCTGTGTCCTCTGTAAATATTGCCTTTCATCCTAGCAAGGTAGGTAGCTACCCCCAGGTGTTTGTTGAGATAAAACCATAAACAAAATCCAAACTGTATTAACAAAACAGCAATGGACATGCAACGGAGAGATGTTGATGCTGGCTGAATATGAGAAAGTTTAGACTGCGCAGACAGAAAAGAGCCCAAATCTCTGCGCTGTACAGGTGCGGCGTATGTTCAGCCAACATGCAATATATCTACCGTCCTGATTAATTGGGTGTTTATACAACACTTTCCAAATGTCACGGTCTGAGTTCATAACCTGTGTTACAGGTGCATCCACAGGATTGCTTCATACTGAATATTTCCAGGCGAGCTTGCCGTAGTGATTCAGTTTGGATATTTTTCTGCTTGGTGTTGATTATTTATGTTTGAATGTGTCATCACGCGTGCTGTCCTGTCCGGTCCACCTCTACACACACTGCATGGTATCACGTCTCATGCAGCGGGCCCCGCTTCCTGCTGTAAAGAGATGAGTCAGTCGATAGGAGCCCCACGCGCTTTACTGCAGCTGCGTCACTCCCGGTCTCCAGGGCAACGGCTGCTGGGAGACTGCGGGGCTCAAGACTTCCGCCATCACTCATGCCGCACTCTCTCTGATTGCCTTCCCTGTGCTTCCAAGAGCCATCAAACAGAGGCGGGGGGAAAAAACGAATATCTGAGTGTCAGTAAAGAAGGTTTCTCTAATCATCTGTGCTGTGAGGCTCTGCATTGCTCGTACCGGCCGAGCTTTCATGACAGAACCCAGCTTGTCTGTGTGTCAGTGAAACATCATGGAAAGATGAATGTTTTTTGCAGGATTAAACTGCCCCTCCCCCACTTCAGATAAATAGCTGACCAGTAATAGTAGTCACATTGGTAGTGTTGGTTTGTGTGTGCATGTATGTGTATGCTTGTGTGAGTGGGTTTGTCGAGACAACTGCTCTGATTTCTGCCAGAGCCTGAATGGGTTAAAACTCTGTCAGCCCATGTGTTTTAAATCAGTTGGGCCTCTGGTTTGGATATCGGCCACTGCAGCAGTGGTGTCGTCAGATGGCTCACCACTGCCACCCTGTGGTCATCGTGGGCATTGCAGGTCAGATTGTATATTACTGCTGTATGTGATTGTGTGACTGCGTTCAGCCACGTACACTAGGCTGATGTTTATGGCTGTAACCTGCAAGGCCCTGCTCTCCCTTAAGACCTTTTCGGATTGAGTAAACAGTTTATACAGTGAACCTGTTCTCCCAAATCACTAAAAGCATAGGCTTACAGAACTCAGTTATTTGGGTGCATTCACAAGGACTGTTATCCACTGAAATGTCCTTTAATGATATTTCCTCTCTGTGTTTTGCCCCTGTGTGTTCACAGACCCGTCTCCCCAGCTGGGCTCGCTGAAACGCCCGGGCTCGTCCCGCCAGCTCCCCAATGACCTTCGCGTGCTGCAGAAGACGCTGTCCTCGGGCTTCAACCCCGAGGGCATCTACGTCTAAGCTCCTCCCCCCGTCTCTCTCTCTCTCTCCGCACCCGAGAGTGCCGCCTCCCCACGGAGCTGTCCCCCCTGGCTCCGCCTCTTCGCGGTGCTCCCATTGGCTCTGCTTCAGAGTAAAGAACCACTGACCACGGTCACTGTACGCCTAATGTAGCGGCGCATTGGGATCGGTGCATCCTGATTGTACAGACTGTCTCAGAGAGCCTCGGATCAAAACATCTGCTCTGCTTCTAACTGTCCAGTCTGCCTGTACCTGAATTTATGAGAATCAATGAAAATAAGCCTTATATGTTCATTTTCATGTTCCATTTTTTTTCTTTATTTCCTTTTTTTAAGGCTTGCAATTTCTTTGCCCCAGCTCCCCACACTATAGTGTTGTTAAAAACATTGGCAGGTAGGCTGGCAGACTCCTGGCTGAGAATTCAGTTTAATTTAAAAATTTAGCTGCATTGAAACAGCATCATTATATTAGTAGAGGCTTGCAATGCCTCATGTCACCTCTGGAGAAGTTTGTCCTGGCGTCCGCCTCTGGGGAAAGTTTTTCCATTGGTGAGAGGGCCACAGTAGAGATGGGGCATTCCTATTCCTAGAGTAACCCTGACTTCACATCTGAGGAATCTTCATACTTATGGCCTGTCTTTAAATTCCCATTATGCTCGAAAGAAAGTCTTGCCAAATTACAGGTCAGCCTGTGAATACACTGTGCATTTCTGGATTTCAATGTTCAGTGTTCAGTGACAGTGAAAAACTGCTAAAGCTCCTCCATTTGGTGGGCAGTAAATGGGGTGACTAGGTTATCAGTATTGTATGATCCCTGCAAAAACACCTGCCCACCTGTCCAATTAGTTATCACAGGCAAAACATTACAAAGGCTTTTTGTTTGTAATGCGTCATTCATTGTAAATTGTCTAATTACCTACCTGAAGCTTTTCAGTTAATGCGTCATTTATTGAAAACACAATTGCAGCAACCCACTGCACAGGATTAAGTAAATCGTCAGCACTGTAAAGTGTATACCTCTGCACACTCCTGTTTTTGTAAAGGGTCATCGTCTCTGTTGTTATTAATATTCATCACTTTGTAAACTATATTCAAAACTCTGTTTATACGTTTATAAGTTTTGTGTGAGTTTGTTCATGTATGCAGTGCACGTCTCGGTGACAAAGACCTGCTTCCACGGCCTTCACTTTGCTTTCTGTCTTTTTGTGTCACTGTAGAATTATGGGAACTCACTTCCACAGATAGTTAATTTTAGTGATAGGTTACTCAAAAAGCAGTATGCAAGAAAGTCTGTGACACAAGCCAACACAAATCAATAAAGTATTCTGCTTGTAATAACCTGCTGCTCGTAAGAATAAAATGAAGTTGGAAAAATCTGGCTCTTGTAAAGTATAAATGTGCCCAGCACATTGTCGTGTGTTGAAGCACTGTATAATTTTATGGCAATAAAACCCCTTCTGGTTGAAAAACCCACAACCCTGTGGTGCAGGAGGGCCCCTCCTGGTTTAAAACCCACAACCCTATGGTGCAGTAGGCCCCCTCCTTGTCTAAAACCCACAGCCCTGTGGCGTGGAGCGTAGTTCCCTCCACTGTGCTACCCCGCTGATTGACACATCAACACAGAGTTTCCCAGCAGGGCTTCAGTCACAATCCCTGGGTGCACTGCTGTAGCACCCTCAAGCAGAGTGCTTAGCCACAGAAGTGAAAATTCAGATAAAACAGGGATGGAACTGAGTGCTTCTGTTTTTGGCATGTCCTTAACCTGAAATAACAAAGTTATGTAAATGTTGTTGCTGTTACTGATACAGTATATTTCAAACTGAAATCAGAGAAAAAATGTAGTGTAAACAGCAAAAAAAGTAGCGTTTCCTTAATTCGTTTCTCAAAGTTGAGGCCAAGCTGCTAATTTGTAGAATGGGGTTGACGGTAGAGAGGGTTGTCTACCCATCAAGTTGGTTTGAGGCGGGAAAGCAGGAAGGGGCGATAAGGATTGCGGGTCTTTGACACTACTTAAGACAGAGAAAGTGTCTGATTTACGTTCTGTCTGCGTGATATTTCCACACCCGTGGAGTATGGGTTTCTGATGAGGAGCTTGGGAGTGCATTGTGTTTGCAGTGGACCTGAAAGTAGCAGTCTGTCTCTGGCTGTGTTTTCATTAGAGACGCTGAAGTGGACTATCGCAGCAAGCTCTGTGGAAGTGGGTGCGGTCCTCATTTAACTCCTGGCCGCTTCAGCTTCCGAAACTCCTCTCCTCAGGGGAAGGTAGAGAGTCGACGTGTCGAACACGTGTGCATTTGCATGCTTGTATGCACAAGTACTGTAATGGAAATATAGCCTTTTACTCTGTAATGTCCTGACGACCCGAATCCCCTGTGTAGTTGAGCCATATTGTTGTAACACGATGAAAACTCTATGTAGGAATTTGCCAACGTGTGGTTTTAGTCTATCCACATTTGCTAGGCAGAGGTAATCAAAAGCATGCCTTATTCCATAAACGTGTAAATAAGTTACTACGTACAAGTAGTATTCAAAAAGTATTTTTGAATATGTGTAAAATAGTACATAGTTGTGTACAGCTAGTATAGACTAACTTTTTTATTACGCCACCATTGAAACATGCAGCGACTGAAAGTGTCCTTGTTTGAAGCCACACTGGGTAAGAGGCAGATGATATGACCTGCGTATCTTAGCGGACGTGTAGTGTTCGCTGTTGGGAGTGTGTTATACGCAGTGAGCAGGCTGGTAATCGCATGCTGTTTTCTCTCATGTGGTGGCTGACACTCCTCACAGGAAGGACGCAGTGTTAAATGCGGTGTCTGCCGCTCTCTGTGATGCGACAGAAGCGCGTAGCGCTCCAGCGCCGTTGCAAACCGGTCCGGAAACTTCTGCTGGGTTTTAACATCGAGAAGACTGCGCGCCCACCTCTGCTGAAACCGTAGCCCTTCTCTGTTGTGCTTTGCCAACCTAAAAAAAAACCCAGGATGAACACTGAGGTCCAAAGATATAGAGAGAAGGCGAGCCACTGGCTGCTAGAGAAACGGACGTGTCGGGGAAGAGCTGTGTTTTCTGCCGGTGCTGGCTGTGCACGGGGCCGCATGTGAATCACCTGTGTGTTTCTCCACTCGCTGAAGACATTAGCACCTCCTGCACTCTCGCATGCTGCGGTATTTACAGAGATCTTTTTTTCTGCATGATGTCTGATCTGCATAAACAATGTTTACATATATAGGGCTGTCTATATTATTTTATTAATTGCACAATAATAACACCTTAGTATTTATTTTTATGAGTGCAGTATTGTAGAGTCTGAAGCTAACTCAAACATGTTAGATTCACTGATTATTGATATTGATATCAGTTTTTTTTATTCATTTGACAGCCCTTATATCTCTCTGTTGTTTATGTAGAACTGGGCCCATGTTCATAAAAATTCTTATTTTCATAAAAATGGCACTGAACTGCAAAAAGGTGTAATTGTAAGGATAATTGGTTTATCTTATGTCAAAGAATGAATTGATGGTTATTTTTTTTTAAGGAATCTGTGAGTCTGTTTTGATTTAGGGATTTAGGTTCACTTTTAAACTACAAAACAATAAAGAGCCCTCATGTGGACACCTAACTATTGTCCCCAAGAAAGTCAAGCAGTACAACGAGCAGAGAATTCCTAATGTTAAGAATTCAAAGTTGTCATGAACCTGTGTTATTTGGCAGGAAAGACACAAGAGAGCCGCAGTGAGTAAAGAAATGAAACCTACGGTCTTTGAACTACGTACAGAGACAGTTGCCTATATGCAGTATTAGAGAAGTAGGCCCTGTTTAGCCAAGCAATTTTTGGACAGGAAGCTTTAAAGAAATACTTGTGCCAGAGAATTGTCATTTGTAAGTGGATATGTTTGTCTTTGTTACAGTATTGCAGCCAGGATTTTTCTTGCGTTTATGTGTAAGCTTTCATACATACAGTTAGTCACCTCCCCTTCCGTAGTCAAATAGCCAAGTGCTGAACTGAAATGACTACGACTGAGATACCAAATTTCTATTCAAAATAATGATGGTATGGTTGTTCTGTCGTGACGAGAATTGATACTTATTTGTATTGATCAATCTTGTCAATATTTATTTTCTCCTTCATATATTAAATGATAATTCAATATATTCATTATATATATATATATATATATATATATATATATCTTTTAAATGAAAGTGAATTGGGTCACTGTTGTATGTAGATCTCTTGTTCTGTTGCATCAATTTGCCGGATATCAGTTTAGCATCATGATTTATGACAAAATTACACATTTTGGCTATGCAAACATACGGTGTACAGGAAGAAAATCAAAGCAAAGAGAAAGAGGTCTGCAAAGAGTCAACAGCAGAATCTGCAGCAGCTGGAAAGTTTTGTGGTTTTCAGAGCATTCCCAGTGTCCATGACTGGCACATGGGTCTGTGTGCGCGGGAAATGAAGGTCTTCAGAGTGCACTGGCGGAACGCATGTTCTACCCACCCGATGCTCATACATGGAAATAAAGCTCATGTATAAACACCTCAGTCTTAGCCACCACACCATGCACACTCAGTCTTATGTCTAAGGCTCTCTTCTTCTGACTTGCACAGAAGCTCACTGCAGCTGCAACATTGACACAATCATTTTTTTTTTTTTTTCATGTGGTTTGAGAATATTTCTAAAAGCACTCTTAGAATCTTAATGAATAAGGGCCTTGATGTACAGTGGTAATACTGATGAACAATGAAGTAATGCTGTACACACAGACACACAGCCTATAGTATATGAGTGTGTGTGTATGTGTGTATATATATCTGAGTTGTGTTTTCATCTGAAACGGAGATGTGTATGGCTCTCCTCCTGGTCTGTAATAGTAATGCTGACATGCTGCAATATGCATAATAAATCTAATCAATTGACAGTGTAAAGTTCTCCGCTCCTTTCTTCCCCAGAAAGTGTGGATTCTTTGTAAAATGCATCAGAACCGGGTTGTGTCCACTGAATTGACAGACCCAGTAAAACAGACACCTGATTTGCCAAGCTTCACTATTCAATGGCACCATATAGAGAAAAAACATAGCATTAACTTGCATTAACTATGACGGACAAGCACTAGAATCCAGCGGTCTGGAGTAGCTCACAGGGTTAATACTGGAGTGACCACTCTGTGAGCTGTCTGGGCCAGGCAAAGGCAGCAAGAAGGTGGTGCTTGTCTGTTAAGATGGGGGATCCCCCTCTTTTACCGGGGTAACCCCAGCATTTACCGCTTGAGCCATCCCAGAACTGCAGCTCGAACAACTTGTCCATCATAGTTAATGCTACAACCTGAAAAGACAGTTGTAAAAGACTTTGAGAGAAATGTGAATATGACTGACTACACACATGTAGCTCAAAGGCTAGAGGAAATAGTGGGGAGTATCTATTTGGAATTTTTAAATAAAAATAAAATAGTGTGCGTGAAATAATTTTGGCACAAATCTTAATTGTGAGTTTGCCTGTTATTATTGATATCATTATTGATTCATTTATTCAATTATTCAACAGTATTGACCATTATCATTGATACACGTTCAGCAGCAGCATTTAATGTATTAATGTATATATATGGGCAAACAAACAGTACCTGTAACAAAAAATTACGTGAGCAGGCTGAAAAAAGGCTTTACATGACACATCATCGCCCTCTGGTGGGGAGTGCAGACAGCGACGATCACTGACGTTTTAGGTAAAGAAAATATAGAGAATTAAAATGATAATCAAGACATAACCTGATGCAATTCATGTCAGAACTAAGGGTGATTCCAGTAGTTGACCACAAGAGGGCATATTTCACCCTGTGTACAGCAACTCAATACAGGTTCTGCAACCAGCAGAGGGCAGTGTTTTTCCAAATAATCTTTTGGTTACTGGGTACTGAAACGAATTTTTAAATGTTTTCCAGGCTTAAAATGTCGGCCACACAGCAGAAATCACAGGCCATGCCTCTGTACGTTAGACTTAATTATAATTATTATATTTTAAGTTTATGAAGTTTTGGTAGCCTAACCATGAGTGCATCTGACAGACTTCCAACTTAAATTTCGTACACTCTGGATTTGAACCCTGATGCTTTTTATGGTGTCAAGAATAAGTGACCAATATGTGCTGCTTAATTGAATGTTTTCACAAAGAATATCTTCGTAAGACATTGCTTTAGATCATGCAGGTGTCTGCTTAGGTCAGGGAGGTTATCTGGAGGACAGCTACTGATCTAAACCTAATCTATATATAATTAACAGAGCACATTATCATTCAGTGGTGTCTTCGTTGTGCTTATGATACCTTTTGATGTCCCAGGCAAAGTTTAGAAGAAAACAGAGAAAAATAAAAAGAATTCTGGTCCCCCATGTGAGGGTGGATAGAATGTAAAAATTCATCAAAATGATTTATCCGACAGAGGAACAGCATGTTATTAGTGTTTTGTGGCCTGAATTTTGGATCAGTAATCAAGAAAACCCAAAAATGGATTTTTGTAAACACTGCCCTCTTGTGGTCACATTCTGGAATTGAATTTTAGATCGACTCATACAAAAGAATATTACCTTCTAATTTTCATTTGTCTGGATTTAAATAAACGCTTGAAAATAATTTCCAAAATAATCCTGAGTTTTTACATGACTTAGTATCAGGTTACATCGTGATTACCATTTTAAATCTCTTGATTTTCTTGGCCAAAAACTCAGTGACCGTCACTTTCTTATACTGACCACAAGAGGGCGATGATGTGTCAGTTTGTCTCTCGTGTGCTTGAGTTTTGTAACTGTATTCAATACTGCGGTCACAAATTTCCTGAGAGAACTCCTGAGAATTTCCTGAGAACTGAACTTGATCCCACATTATTAAAACTGTCACAGGCCCTGACAGTAATAATATGTCTCACCAGCAGATGTCAGGTGAGATTAAATATGTAAAGATTACTTGGGGAAACCAAGAAACATTAGCCATTATTTCTAAAAACTGACTGGCAAATAGTTAATAAAGTTAAAAGATAAAGATAGGTAAAAGCCTATATACATAAAGATTCATGGAAATTTAGCCACTTTTATAGTGTGGAGTAAACCGTCAGTCAATGGAAAAATGCCTCGAGTAGGTGGAAATGCCTTGGAGTTGATCAGAAGCCTGTGTCTGTGGCTGTTTAATGTGTTCATTGCACTCTCATGTTCTCATCTTCATTCTTCTCTCGAATAGATGATGAGCTGGTACATGATGACAGCATGAAACTCAGTCTGCATGTGGCTGTGTGCTTGAGAGCTGCTCACAGCTGTCAGTGATGCAGTTGAGCTTTGTACCTCACCTGTCTCTGCTGGTGGCAGACAAGGCAAAAACAACCATCCTCAACTCTCCAATCTGCAGTCTCTTCAACCATGACATTCAGCTCATAACATTTTAGTCAACTGCTTGGATTATTTTTTGTCATGAGTTTCCCTTACAATTTTCCAAATTTCAATAAATACAAAATAATACAAAAATTTTTTATTTTCTAATTAATGGTGGGATTTTATTTTATTTTTATGTGATAGACAATAAAAGAATTGTGGGGGTGGGGGGTGATAATATCCATCCTTGTTGCTAAGGATACTGAACAACATCCAGAGACCAAGTGCGTGGAGAGTCCATGGAGAGTACAAGGTGGTGAACTTATTATTATGCGCAGGCCCAGAGAGGATTGTGGGTAATTTATCACAGCACATCAAACCGTCATTGTGATCCTGGTAACAGTTTCACGGCCATTTTTTTTTTAATTTTTATTTTTATTTTTATTTTTTTTTTTTTTTTTAAACAATTAACTTATGAAACAATTTGTATGATGATCACTGCAAATACATTTTCTAACCCTGGAAAACCCTAAGCAATTAAATTAAGTAGCAGAAGAATCTGACTCACAACCCACCAGTGTTTGGGTGGCATGGTGGTAAATCCACTGCCTTGTAACCTGGAGATTCCCACTTTAATCCTGACACCAGGCTATGCACTTCTTTTCTCTTGGTCATGGTAGGTGCTCAGCTAGAAAGAGTCGAACTGGCATACAGGCAGCGTTACTTTCTGGTGGCGCAGAGGTAGGACTCCGCTCTATAAAGCAGGAGATCCCAGGTTCAAAACCGACAAGGACCGTATTCAGCATTTTAAAGGCCAAGGGAGGTCTCCAGAAGGGCAGCAGAGGGCAGTAGGGAGCAGAGCATGGAACAACAGCTAGAGGGCAATAGAGCATTGAGGACACAGCAGGAGGTAGAGAGCAGCAGAGTCCTGAGGCTGTAACAGGAGGTAGAGGGAAGCAGAGAGCTGAGGACACAGCAGGAGCTAGAGGGCGGTAGAGAGCTGAGGACACAGCAGGAGCTAGAGGGCAGTAGAGAGCAGTAGAGAGCTGAGGGTGTGGCAAGACCAGCTAAGAGGGGGCAGATGGATGGGATGACAGATCCATAGGACAGGACATAGGACCCGGTCTGTCCAGTGAGGTAGGCAGAGTGAGAGCAGGCAGGGTGAGGAGGATGAGGATGAGGATGAGGATGAGGATGAGGAAAGAGAAGAGAGGTGAGGATGAGGGAAATGATGAAGAGGCAATAAACCACACCCCTTTTTCTGCTAGTTAGTTGGGCTAGTTACCTTAGTTCAGTTAGGTTGTTGAAAAAGATAGCACATCAAAATTACAGCCTGTTCATGCAGCCAGCTGCATAACCACCAGCTTCCACCTCCCGAAACCTCGGGGGTCTGAGTTCCCTTACCTTCTTGCCTAGGGCCGCTGGCCAGATTCAAACCCACAACCTCAGCAGTGTGAGGAGCAGATCTTCCTCCAGCACCACAGACACCTTGGCACTTTTCACCCTTTTTTTTTTGCGCATTTGACAAGCGACTTGGCAAGAAGATCCAAGGTAAAGGAAAAGAAAGAACAAGGGGGTTTGAACCGCAAACCTTCTGCACTGAAGACATGCACCTTAGCCCTCTGCCCCAGCTGCCAGGACACACGCACAACCCTTTGTTCATCAGACTTGAAGATGTCATGTCCTGTGATTGGGTTAGTTCACTTCCACACCTGAGGCCACCTCATTACATAATTGCTCATTCAAGCACCTGAGCTACAGCTGAGTGCATGTAATGGCTTATTATCCATGCAGCAAGTTTCCTGGCTTCTCTCAGGTTGTGGTGAGTTGGAATATGTGTCTGGGTTTGTGGCAACTTTTCAAAAAGGATCTTTTGCAATTAGCCTGTCAGATTGTAACCTTAAAAAGTAACCTTAGAGAGTAACAAATTTTGCAGGGTGGAGGGAAAGTGGTGCCGTTGTCCAACGTGTTTATATCAACCTTAATTCAATTTAGCCAGGCATTGAAATACAAAATGAATGTTTGTGTTTAGAGCTTCCCAGCTATTTACTGGCTAGTGTGTTGCATCTACAAATCTTGCTTAATGGTCTTGTTCCTTTGGCTAGATTGTGTGGTGATATGTTATGGAGGTGCACAAGACTTTGGCTCTCAAGTACCAGGATGTGTGAAAAGTTTCCCAGGTTCATGTGTTTAGCTGAGAGGAAGCAAGGCTTCAGCAGCTGAAGGTGTAATCCTGCTTGTGAAGCTCAAGTCAAAAGGTCATTTTGACACAGTTTAGGTAGTAGGTAGTGCTGCATCTCTACGTAGAAGCATGTAAAATAATCAGGCAACCTTTAGAAACAAAGCCCTCATACTAAAACTCACATAAAGCAGTATTCACCTGGGAGGCTCCAAACACTGACTTGCATTGTATTTCAATGGCTTGATCAACTGAAATTTGTCCAGACCAGTAGTTCTTCCCCATCTACCTTCACACTTTGTAAATGGGACATTTGTTCATATCTTTGCTTAATTTGTGATTATTTTTAAAGCTCCCGGTCTGCCATGGTCCTGGGGGTTTGAGGCCTTCCAACCAGAAGTTGATTGGCACCTGGAAGAGGAGATCTGAGTTGCCATCCAGTCAACAGGTCCAATGATATCACTGAGACAAGCTGGAACAGAGCAGAAATGTGTGAATCAACCTCCATTGATGCTATTGGAACTAATAATGTAGATGAATTCCCTGATGCTTGAATTTGGTTAAAACTTAAAATTTCAGAGTTCTTTTCTAACCTTGAAATATATCAATATATTGTTTTTAATATTTGTTGAATTCCTGATACACTTCTGGCTGTTTTAAAATGTTATAGAATCTTTCAACCTTTTGTAACATGTCTCTGGTCCCACTCAGTCATGGCCATACCATAGATCTTTCATCATCTCCTAGCCTTAATCTTAAGATCTTGGCTAAAACTGATATAAATGCAGAACTCTCCAGCCAGACTGTTAATGGGCAAAATATGTCACATCACCCTTGTCCCTGCCTCACTGCACTGGTTGCCATTTATTATAGCAATTTTAAGGATTTACTAAGTACTTTAGAAAAATATGGGCTGACCCCCAATTATCACAGAAATTTTAACAATATACTTTGATGTAACATCAGTTCCTATGAACTTTTACCCATGTGCCATAGAAGGCATGCTGACATACTGTATAACTGTATGGCATGCCAGCTGCAAAAGGACTGACCAGAAAGTACCACAGTGAGTAATCAGGACTGCACAGGACATTATTGGGACACAAGTCCTACACATAAAGTCCACACATTGTCAGGGACTCCACTCACCCCAGCAACCACCTGTTCAATCTCCTCCCATCTGGCAGGAGATTCAGAAGTATTTCAGCTTGCACACCCAGACTGAAAGATAGCTTTTTCCCCCAGAGCTGTAATGCAGCTGAACACCACCCCCCATACAAAATGACAATGAACCATGGATTACCTCAGGTGCAATAATGATATTAATTATGTGAAATGCAATGCAAACTACCTTTTGTGCAATAATATGGACACCAAGTGCACCGCACTTTAATACAATGCAGTGTAATGCAATAATACAGGCACGTGCAATAATCAGATACATGTGAAACAGATTCTTACAGTAACAGCTATGGAGTAAATTCCTACCATAGCAGAACTTCAGGTGTGTAGACACTTCTACACACTCTGCTGACTGTTCCTGCCAATGCACAGACACTTTATTATGCTCCATACACTCCTCATATTTTATATATTCTTACATTTTGTATATATTCTTGTTTTTAAATTTTTGTTATATGTTGTCATAGCAATGACATGGGGTAGCAACTGTAATTTTGTTCTCTGGAACAATGACAATAAAGCTCGCTCTCTCTTATCCCTGCCTGACTGCACTGGTTACCAGTTACTTATATCAGTTTTATGGTTTTACAAATTAGTTTTAAAGCAAGACCTGGGCTAGCCCTGGACTATATTTAAGAAATTTTAACCTCTTATTCAAAGATATAACTGAGATAAGGTAAAGAGCTTGATTATTCAGGAAACTAAACTCTAGAACAAAGGGAAACCTTGCTTTTTCAGTGAAGGCCCCTTGACTTCGGAACAGCCTCCCTGACAATATAAAAGCTGCCAAGTCTGTCTTAAATCCCTTTTGAGAACTCATTAACAAATTGGCTTTTAGTTATATTATCTTGTATTATTCTTTATCTTGTTTTAATCTGGATTGTTAAACATTTTGAGCTGTATGCATGATAGGTACTGTATAAATTAATTTTATTATTATTTATATGGGCTTCTTTGCATTAGCCTTCTTGATTATTAAATTCTCTGAATGGACCCTGTGGCCTTGTGGTGGACCTGACTGTGCAGCTGCATCTAACTACATCGACCACAATGCTCTGCAATAGCCTACAACAAACAGGTGTGGCTAGAATGAACAGGTAATTCTATGTACACAGAAAACTAAAGAGGCACAATTTCAAATGCATGCAACCCGATGATTCCTTCTAGACCTACATACATCTTGACAAATTCAAGATGAACTGGAAGCATAAATATACTGTACTACAAAAATACAAGCATATTGTATTAACACCAATTAACTTTTCAACACAAGCTCCTATAGCTGCTGGCTTGGGAAACCAACACTTACCCTGAAATCTGACTGCTTACAGATATTATCTTCTCTACAATCTGACTTAATTTGAACAAACAGAATTCAGACACAACTTACTTTATATCAACATGCAATAAACAGACCACAATAAATATCTCACTGTTGATTCATTCTGTCTGACTTACCCATTCTGCGATATCCATTATTAATTGTGTCGTCCATACCTACACTTGGTTTTTGTTGCGGGTCATATTGCAGCCGTACCATCATGTCCACGGTGTGGTCACCTCAGTAATTCATATTGCCCACAATTCCTTGCAAGGCGGTTGCCTCATTATCATCATCAATTAGCTTCTAGTAATAGGTAACTCTATTATGAAAACTTAAAGCAAAAGGACTCTCCTTTCTAGTTCCCAGTTGCATAACCCCTCCCACCACTCAGGAAAATCACAAGGCGCACACTAAAAACACAACATGTGAAGTACAAAACCTGAAAAAAAAAACCTGAAGTTACTGACACGTGCAAGTAAGTCAGTACATACACACTGTTTGCCAAACACACATAAAGGAAAGACATTGAGCTGTGGGCTCACGCACAGCTCACACTAACCTCTGCATGGAGGAAGAGCAGGAACATCCTGGCATGACTGCAGTTTAGGACATAACTTAATCAGATCACTTTTGCATCTTTGTTGATGCCATTGTAATTTGACTGATAACAGGTATGAAGCACTGTGTGAACTCTACCCCTGCAGCCAAATTTTCTTCCTATATGAGCAGGCCCGAGTCCTTTGTAAGCCTAGGGCCAGATTTATTTAGACCACTGATAAGAGCCACTGTTAAACACATTGCACATGAAATATTTTTTTTTATTCTGCAAGTCTTTACTATTATTTATCATCAATAATAATAAGTGTGTTCTAAAAGAAGAGTAACTCTACTTGGCTCTTTAGATGGTGGACCCTGAATGAAAAGTATCTCTACCCTGGCTTTACAGATCAAAAAGATGGAAGCATTTTGGCTAAAAGTTGGCTAAATCTGTATGGGGCATATCTATCTATCTATCTATCTATCTATCTATCTATCTATCTATCTATCTATCTATACATATTACTTACATGAATTGCTTAGGTCACAGGACAGGCAAATTGTTTAGGTCAGGTATTCAACATAATCAAATAGGGTCAGTTATTACAGTTGTCAAGCTACAGCATACCTGTGTGAATTGAGCCAAATATTCATTAAAGATATGGTTAATCTCATGAATCTCATGAAAAATGGTCTGGAAACATCCTGCTGTCTGTTCTCGGGCTCTGATTTGCCGGTCTGTGTCAGGTGCGCTGATTCGTCATATGTTTGAGTGCGTGTCAGTGTTTTCCTGCATTGGTTACAATCCATAACCACTGCCAACTTCCCAACTTTCCTTTCCGTAACATGGTTATTCATGCAACGAGGGCATTCACCGTAAGCACCTTACAGGTCCTGGAACAGACTGACACCTCAACTTTTTTTTTAATAGAAGCAGTGGCAGTCTTCCTGCTTCATCAGAGTGACTGTACGCTGAACTGAGAACAGTTGATCCTGAACCCTGACCCAGAGAAGGGTGAACAGTTTGCTGACAGCATACTCAAAATAGGTTAATGATGAAATACAAGCCCAGAAAAACAACAGGTTCATCAGAACTAAACCCAAGGCATCACTGGCTTAAATCCCAAAAAGGGAGGGCTGGTAGCATTTACTGTTATGTACTTATGCAGGCTCAGATCTACTCATAATGTTTCTCAATGCTTTCTGAACACACACTGGAAATGCTGTCCTGTTGGTGCAGGACTGTGGTGCAGATCTCCTAGTGCAAAGACCTTGATTCCATTCCAATGGGTGAAAACTTTTGTATTTCCTAATTAAAATAATTAGAATGTAACCTGATGCCAATTCATGTCAAAACTGAATTTGTGTCAAAATGAATTGACAAAAATGAATTGATGTCAAAATGATCTTGTAAACTATTTTCCAGGGTTACAATTTATTTACAGCCCAACAGGGAAAATAGAACAGAAATGAAAAATTCAGTGTGTGGACACAAGAGGGCAAAATTCATCTTTTCTTTCTTTTCTACAGTAACTCAATACCAGTAAAGAACCAGCAGAGGGAAGTGTTAACTAAAATCCTTGTTTGGGTTTTCTTGGGTACTGATGCAAATGTTAAAATGCTTTAAATGCTTTAAATGTTAAAATGCTTCTGTATAGTTGTGATTTGACATTTCTAATTGCCAGAAATTCTTTGATCGTGTCCCACTTTCACTGCCTTAAACTTTAGAGGATAACATTGTGACAAAACAGCTAAAATAACAGCTAAAATTGTGCACTGCAGAATTTTCACAATAATTAATATAACATGAATTGAATATGACTTTTCTTCCCATGTCACCAACTGGTGCAAGGATAAAATCATGCATTTCCACCTAATGCCTGTCTCTCATGAAGCCAAAATCATGTTTCCTCTTTAATTAGTCAGAACACAGACTTGGGTATCATGGATTAGATCTTCTAGCCTGGTGTCTATTCTCAGTGGGGTTATCTTAGAGTAGTCAGCTGGTAGGCAATGGGTTTTCCCCTTGGTCAAATGAGATGAAGAATAAGAATTAGCTGTCACTGCTGCCCTCTGGTAGCACCTCTTGATAATGCTGTTCATTTTCAATGTATATCTTTCATATTATGCAAGGAATTCTGTCTTTCCAGGCCAGCAGTTTGTAAAATCCTGTTTTGAAACGGCTTTTGATATTTTCTGTTGACTCTTGAAAGAAAAACACCTGTTCACCTGCCCACTTGTGGTGAAATACAGAATCTTTTCAGTCTCTAGGGTGAACTTTGGACTTTGATAAGGACCTTCCAGCTCAAGCAGTAGCACGTTTTTACAATGCAAAAAAAAATCACGCAGACATTTTTCATGTATATTTAGTTACAGCCCCGTGTCGCCACCTTGTGGTGAGTCATGGCAAATACATTTGTTTAAAAAGACATATTTACAGTCTATGTATATATGCATTAAACAGACCCTGTATTTTTGTTTCTTTGTTTGTGTGCAGTACATGCTTAGTTCAGTGTCCATCAATGTCCATCAATCCTGCTGTATTGACAAGGTTGAGAGCTATAGTTAACTGGTTAAATGCTTACGTAGTGACACACGAATGTAATACAATAAATATAAATCATATTACCAACAACAGGCTTGAAACCAGATCACCTGAATATATGCCACCATCTCATTTCCATGGCACCAGGTGTCTTAATGTGAATATGTACAGCAAAAGGACAGTCATTTCTAGTCCCCTTTTAACTGCAAAATTTCAGGGTACAGCTTCCCTCTGTTCTCTTTCTCAGGGGCATGAGACTCGCACTTGCACCGTCACTGGAGACCTGTTGCTCAGGGCTGCTGGTCAGATTAAAACCCGCAACCTCCCTCTGTGTGGATGGCTGCATCATTCTCCAGCACCACGGATTCCCTTGCAGTTTCCAGTTCCCTTTTAGCAGACTGAAAGGGTGGCTTTGCAAAGACCAAATCAACGAAGCACAACTGGGAGGGTTTCAAGCCAAAACCTGCAGCAGTGACAGCACATGCCTTTTCCCACCATCCTGTTAAGGTCTCAACACAATACTGCCAACACTGGAGTGGCTAGACTGACACTGATTGGATGTTGTAGTCTGCAATGTCTTATGAATATCTGGGAAGCTCTTAAGGCTAACTGGCCTTAAATATTAATATTGCATTTAATATTTAAGGTTGATCTGTGCATGCTGGAGAGAGCTTCAACAGACCACTTATCTTCAGCCTCAGTCTTGAAGATATTACTTGGTTTTCACATCCTTATCCATTAATTTCAGAACATGCTGAAAGCTTATTGCCTTACAATAGTGTCCATCAGTGTTACCAGTCTGATATCAAAATCCCAACATAAAATGGCATCGTCTATCAGAAAAAAGCATTATGTCACACAGCCAAAATAAAACCAAAATAAAAGCTCTTGACAATGTTTCATTTAGAAAAAGCCCCATCAAAAAAGATTTGATATCTGTTCAGGGATGTGCCTTCTTGCTACAGTAACTCAGAATGTATATTTTTAGGTTGATCTGATTTTGGGTGGAAAAAAAGCCAAAAATGCCAAGAGCCTTTTCAATCCTGTAAACTAATGTAAAATATGAGGCTCAAAGGCAAATTGAAATTTGACCGCTTGGCTGTTTCCACCCTATCGATGAAAAAAATTGACACCAACTAAGAAATTGAATGGGGCAGAAACTTGTGAATCTTGTACTACCACTACTTCTACAGGTTATTAATAGGTCCTTGTCTGTAAGATCCTCAACTCCCTCTAAAAAATAAGTTCTCACCTGTGAGACTCTCAACCCCTAAAACACAAAAATCCTCAGATATGAGGTGCTTGACTCCCACAGAAATACATCCTAAGCTCCAATATTGATACAAACTCACCTATGAAACACTCAACACCCAGAAAAAAAATCCTCAGCCCTGAGATCTCACAAACACAGGAAGGAGAAGTACAGATCAGTGCTGGTGCATAAACAGAGAGAGGAATGAAGTAACTGTTCTTCAACAGAGTATCTTTGAAATCTCTGACTGGAGCTCACTGTAGAGAAAACATATGCCATCCTATACAAACTGACCAATCCTGTTCAACAGAAAATATATTGTTTTATACTCATTTTATTTCAGTCGGTTTTTCTTGGGGGCTTTTCAAATATATATCTTAGAACAGACCTTCCCTTCATTACCCAACTCTCCCCCTATCAATCTTCTTCGGCTGTCACCCCCATCCCCCACTTACCTGTTGACTGGCCCGCCCCCCTCTCCAGTAGTGCCACCATCTGGTTCAACCTCCACATTATCACCTGTGAATAAGCAACACAGAGGATTACAGCAATGGTGGGAATCAAACCAACAACCACTGGCTGAGTTAACACCAGGTTTTATCTTTTCAGCCCTTTCAAAGAACTGACATTTACAGTAACTCATTTTTACTCAAATCTGGAATTCATTAGCATGCAAGAATGCAAGTTAACAGTTAATAGTTAACATACTGGCATCTTTTCCATGTGCCACGGGGTACTACAATGAACTGTATATGCTACCTCACCAACTACTGCCTGGCTTGGAAGCTCCAGGTCTACCAAGTAGCTTGAGTAGCTCAAAATGCAAAGTAGCGAGGCTTGAAGTTGGATCCCTAAGTCACAAAGCCAGAATTTTTTGCCTTTTGCAAATTGAGGACATCAAAGATTACTATGTATCTCCTACTCATTACCTCCATATGCAAATATGAAAGAGGAAATCAGAAGAGACACACTATACTTCTGCAGCTGGTGAGCTCACACATTACAGCTCAAACCCAGAGATCAAGTGAAGAACAGTATTTTCTCATGAAACCTGCAAAGCGTTGTTGGCGAATCTGATACTGAATCGAATTTGATACAGACACTGAAACTTTAGCGCCATCTGGTGTTTAAAGTACTGCATCACACCACATGATTTTAAAGTCGCCCTATCGAAGGCACATTCCACATATATTTGGCAAGCTGTTTATTTTGAATTGAAAGAATACATGAAGGTAGTTATGATGGTAAAGATTTTTTTTATCTAATGTTTTCTTTGATTTTACAAACATATTAGTCTAAAGAGTGTAAAATATGTACAATATTGTTTTTCTCCTTTTGTATGTATCCAGGTAAATGATGTATTGACCCTGCAAGTACAGTTACAAATTCTATTTTTTTGTTCTAAATAAATACATCATAGAAAGCAGGAAAATTAAAAGGAAATACTTATTTTTCTGTTAGGAATCATAGCTTTACATCCCCCAGAATGGCTACCAAACTTGTGTATAAAAGAGGGGTTCGGGGTCACAGGGCACTGGGAGATTTGGGAATGTGGGTGACATGGAGACTGGGAAAATTACAAAAACTGCAGACAAATATGCTTCTGACAGTGTATACCCCAGACTAATTAAAGAAACAGGAAAGCTTATTTATAATTAACACAACTAACTGTGGAGAAGCTGGCTGACACATCACAAAAATGAACAGAAAGAACAAACACTCAGACACCAATAATTTAAAAACCAACAAAGAAAAGGAACCAGGCCAAGCACAGAGTCAGCTGACAAGAGTGAGTCTCCTGCTCTCCAGCTAGTACAGTCCTGTATTTACAATGACTTTAATTAGGCAGGTGTGGCTTGTTGTCCAATGGGTGGCTCACAAAGATGAAAACAATTATCATTTGACAATTAAACAAGTAATCTGTATGGAAGGAAGCTGATGGTATGAGATCTGTCTTCTGGTTTAAAAACTAGCTTCAGCATAGCATACAAAGAGTACGGGTAAGAAAGAGTTCATGTGAGCAAGGAGTCATGGGTCCCTCAGTGATTAGTGTTAGGGCCTCTGCTATTCCTTATGTGCTCTTTACATCAATGACATCGATAGGGGGAATAATCAATATTTTAAGCCACCCACAAACAGCTGCCTGAGAAATTGCCCTCTGTTTTTCCTTCAAGGTGAGCCAAGCTTATAAAAATATGGAAAAACAAAATACTCAATGATTATTTCATTTTGAATTGGTTTGTTCCAAATATTGGATTTATGATCAATTAGGGAGTCATCTCTACATGCAGCTTAAAGCAGCAGGACAGTGCATCAAAGGCACCTAAAGTGACAGCCCTGCCTGCCGTCTGCTCAAATTGTATGATTTCTGAAATATATCTTTAGCATCACATGAAAATTGTCCTGTGCATCTAAAGGTTTATATTTTTAAGTCTAGACAAGACTGCCTGTCAGACAAATATGATAACAGTTATATTGAGTATTATTAACCCAATGGATATGCCATCCACTGCTGACAATGACAATGTATGTGTATTTTTCAATGACGCTTTCTTCAATTAAATCGACAGCTTTAAAAGTTTTACAAAAAGTCTGCATTTTTGCTGTTGTTGTCGTCCTTGATAACAGTTTTGTTCAACAATTTGAAAACTGAGTATGTGCTATGAGAATGAAGTTATTCTTGATTCTTAGTTCCCCAAGCAGCAGTGAAAGGCACAGAAGGGATTAAACCCATGACCATTCTAAACAGGGAGTAAAAGTTTTGAAAACATTACCCTTTGCGGTTTCAGCCCAGCTGCTCTGCAACAAGGTTGGAGATATCTCACGCCTCTCCTGTCACATGGCATGGATTACAACAGGACACACAGCACGTTCTGTTGTTATGATAAGTCAGATGACTAAAAAGGCACACCAGCACCCCACCTCTTCCACTGTAATATGTGTGTGACCCATGGTGGCTGTTTCCTACCTGGTGTTGTATGCTCACGGCCTTGCATGGGTGTGTGGGAAGGACCAGAAGCACGACTCAAGCCAATAGCGTCATTTCCATTAGCGTGACTTTGTACAACTTTATAAACTGAATTTACAGCTCTGTGTGACTTGCCTTTTGAAAACTTCTATGCGCATACAAATGGGGTTTTATTTGCATAAAATATATGATTTACTCTCACACGAACCACCAGCAGAGGTGTTCTACACCAGTTATTGCTGTTCTGTATGCTCAAAATTGCCATCCATTTGCAGCGGCTGGAAAAACATCCAAAGAAACTCCGGTGACTCTCACTAACTCACTGACTCATTGAATAAAGTTTGTTTTCATCCCAGACAAATGATTGCTTGATTTCATCAATTACTGACTTCTGCATTTAACTGGTGATCTGGCAAGATCTCAAAATTGTGCAACTTTAGTCACAACGGAGGAACTATGCCTGACAACAAAGTGGCATTCACTATCCCACAAGACACTTCAGTGATTTTAGAGACAGTAATAATAATCAAAAATGATGTAAGAGGATGTAACTTTAAAGGGTGGTGTTGGAACACTGGACCATTTTATTTTACCTGCCATGGTGGGAATCTTCAATGGTCTTCAACCTCCACACTGGTCTGGTGTAACTGTAAGTGGTGTTATGTATGTGGATGTGCACAGCAGCTTCTGAAGTTGTAATGGGTAAAGTTCACATCACCTGGGTTCAGCTGTGAAATACTTGCTCAGTGCTTTCAGGTCCTGTGGAAACTACTTCGGAACTGTTCAAAAGAAAAGGCTCTGTGTTGTCGGCTTTCATCCTTTCTCAAACACCTAGCACCTTGCCGTGAAAGGTTCGGTCAACAATAATTTCCCTCAAAAAAGACATGCATGTTTGGATTTTATTCATTCAGGCACCCAGTTTCAGGATGCATTTGCTATTAAAAATTCAATCAGACCATACATAATGCAAAATCAAACTGAAAACAGCTCTTTATTGGAGTTTATTAATAAGGAGACCTCAAAATAGTTTTCTTGCTGATATTTATTTTATAACTTTTTCTTAAAACAATTCAGGACAGCTTATGCTTTAAGCACTAACAAAAAGTGCAACAGTTGCTCTCAGAAATCCTTGAAAAATCCATACATTTCTTCTTTGACATTAACTTCGGACATAGTTCCATATTGTATATTGTATATTCACAAAAAATATTTACACAAATGGGCCACTGTTTAGGTAATATCACAATTGAAAATGCAGTGCTTTTGAGGCAACACAGCGAAGAGCAGCACTGTATATAAAAATGAACCAGTATATCTCCTATATGATTATTTACAGATTGTGTTTAGTCTTGATGAGATTGTCTCCTCTCATACATTCTTCTGAAACCAGCCAAACACTGTGCTACAAGACCTCAACAACAGTCTATAAAATACCTCACTGAGGAAAACTACTTTCTTTATCATAAAAAGGGGTTGGGATTACAGTCCAAAACAGGCATAGAACAGTGTTGAAGTATAACATATCAATTTTTCCCCCATTTGTTTCAAAATGGGAACTACGTCTATTACAACCCCAGAAATTTAAAGTATGCCACTTAAGAAGTGACACGCTTTGTCAAGTATACACTGAAAACTTCTTTTTTTTTTAGTTAGTAACAGTTCTGGATGGTATAATCTATTCACGGCCATGAACTCAATTACCAGGGTGGATGCAAACATTCATACCCAGAACTTCAAGGAATGTAAGAAGACAGGAAAGCTAGATGGATTTATCACCCTAATCTGGGGAGCTGTTACACATGGTTAACATACAGTGGAGACCATGGGTTACGTACAGCAGAGGTTTTTTTTTTTTTTTTTCAGGAGCCAGATTCCTGAGTCAAATTTGTCCAACTAGGTAACACCTCTCCTGAAAGAGGTGGCTGTATAGGTTTGTATCTTGTGGCAGAAACTAGTTCTTTCATTGTACCCTCTGTGTCAGAACACTGTAAGCAATGTGTTTGAGTATGGCAGCATGAAATAAATGCAAAGGCTTTCAACTTTTCAATATATTCTTACACAAACACATATAGTCCTCTTTAAAACTCCTGTATGTTTATTGTTTGGATCTATTTAGGAAAATATATTGATTTAGATACAGTGTGTGAACTATAAGAACAGGACAGGGAATGGGGGAGGGGTCTAAAAATGGACAGCTAATCTTCAAAAGGTGTGAACAAGTGCACTTTACCTTGCAGAGAGCATACACCTGGAATTTGATCATTTTCAATACATACTTCCTTTTTCTAAAAAATAATTACATTCAATATCAAAATTCCTATAAGGTGCTTAGATATCTTATGTATTTTTTCCTCTGTACCAGCCACGTGACCTCCCTTATTGTGCAGAAGTTCCGGTCCACAAGGGACGAGTCAGAAACAAAATGTTGGTGAGTAGGCTCTACATCCGCAGGTCAAAAGCATTCTTGCAACATTATAACATTATTTATGCTCTAAAGGTTTACCTATCAAGCTAACCAACACAATAGGCTAATAGAAAACTATGTATCTATGAAATGTAAACAAACTACATGATATACGTTAAATGAACACACTTAATATCCTATTTAAATGCGAAGAATATTTGATTTAAACAGAAAAGTTAAACAAATCAAAAAATAAAGCAATATTAACAGCAACGTTTAAATACACGAAGACAAACAAAAATGTCGCATTTTGACAAGCAGAAGGAAAAACAGGTTTACGTCAGCTTGCTATTTATGTCCCTTCATTTTCAGTCTTCGGGGACTCGTTGTCCGAGTTTTCATCATCTAAACTCTGCTGGTTCGCCGCAGGTGAGGAGTCTTCCAGATCGTTCGACGTGTCAAAGCCAGGAGGCTGGTCAAAGGCAGGAGATGGAGAGTCGCTATTCTGAGAGACGGGAGCGGACCCGCACCTTTTCTCCAGCGAGAGTGCGGATGTCAACCCGGGGAAAGCGGCTGCGGCAGCGGCGGCCGCTGCAGCCTGTGCGGGGAATCCAGGGTAGAGCAACGGGAATGGATTGGCTACCGCTGCAGCGCCTGGGTAGAAATATTTCTCTAAATTGGACTTGTCAAACAGAGGCATGTAAGACGCTGCGGCTGAGGGATTGATGAAGTAGAAAGGCATGCAAAAAGGCGTTTGCTGTCCGAGCGGTACACCCCCGAGTCCCATCAGTGAATTTAAAAAAGCCACGTCAGGTCTGCTGCTCGCATCTGGGTTCCCCATCGCAACACCTGACGAGTCTAATTTGGTTTTCTTCGCAGGATGGTCATCCCCAAATTCCTGCTTTATTTTGACTGGCTTGAGTCCCTGCGACTTTCCGCCGTTACATTCTTTGTCTAATTTCCCTTCGTATTTCTCAGCTTCTCCGCCGTATCCGCTGTCCGTGTCCGTGTCGTTCTCGTTAAGCTCCCCGTTGTGAGTCCGCTGAATGACTGGCACACAGTTCGCCTGGGTTTCCGCTTTCTGGCCGTCGTGCTCTTGGACGGCGGCAGCGCCTTTGCTGTCTGATAGCTGGTGCGACAGAAGCTGCGCGCTGGGAAGAAATTGTGCCGAAACTTTGTGCAAATGGTTGATGAGTTGCGTGCATCTCTGCTCCCTCGCAGTCCAATTCTCGAACCTACTCAGGTACTGGATGACTTCTTTTGCGCAGGTTTGAAAGCCCGAATGGAAAGCATCTAAGTCAGTCTGAATGGAGGTTTTCGTCGATCGATCTCCTATGACAGATGTATTGAAACAGTTAATGCACGGAAGTCCTTACCTTCTGACAGCCTGACAACTACGAAAACAATTAGTAAGCGTTTCCTCCTTGTTTAAACTCAAATGCATGCATGTCCTTTACGCAATAACAACATTCTTTTTTCGCTTTCGGGTTTTGGTCAACTTTCAGTTGGCAAGCTTGATCTAGATTCGGTGTTATGCAACTTACCGCTCTGCAATGCAATGATCTTCTGGTGCTGTTGTTCAGTGACAGCGGTTAGTGTGTTTAAATGCTTCAAAGTTAACTCAAGAACAACTGCCTTCTCCAAATGCCCGAGCGTCTGAGAAAAAAGAGAAAGGAAGAGTTTGACACAGACAGGACTTTAGTATACTTTAAAAAGACGGACATCCCGAGAATTACGCACGCACAATGTCACACGTGTGAAGGCATACATTGCGACAGCTAGCTCCCTACATTACAAAACGGACATTGCATAGACGTTAAAGAACACGACTTTGAACTTACCGTCAGTTTAAGATGTTCGGGGAGCAAATCTTTCAGCTGTCCGATACATTCATTAATTCTGTCTCGCCTCTTCTTCTCTATCAATCTGTGAGGTAACTTGTACGCTTCCTGTTGATAAGACCAAGCGGGACGTACAACAGATTAGTATATGATATTAATGACTACATTTCATAAAATGATTTCATTTCATAAAATGACAAACCAATTGTACGAGTACTGTTAATGCAGTATGGACACACAGAGAGAAAACGTCCACATAAGACAGAACTTGCTCTGACAGTACCTTGCTCTCCTCTCTCTTCATTCCTCTTTTAGATTTGCACATGTAGAGCGATGAGTATTCTACCCTGTTACAAAGCACAGTGTCCACTTGTCAGATTTTGTAGAACTCAGCCAGAGAATTACATATGTGTTATTTGTAGTAGCAATAATAATAATAATAATAATAATAATAATAATAATAATAATAATAATAATTACCCAAGAAAATCAGCATGATCCAATAGTTGTCTGTCTTGCAGACGTGATATTCTTTCATCCATAACTTTTTTTTCTTACAAGTGCCTTTATTCCAAGACCAGGAGCGTTAGGGGGATCTTGAACCGGTCGTGTACATCCACTGGTGTTGCACTTTAGAATGATAACCAGTTTTCTCTGCGGTCACTTTGCAAGCAGTTTGTGTGTAACCACAGCGCACGCGCGTCTCCAAACGGAACAGCTCCCAACTCACGTGTAAAATGCACCAACTTGCAGACCGGTAATTATGGGCTAATTACGGTAAATCCTATGCTGTTTTTGTTGTTTTCCTGTTTCGTGCAATCCCAAATGTTGCCTTTGTTGACGATATAAATTCAAAACTCTGATTTACAGGTATTAAAAAGTTTCGAAGTACAGCTGCGGTACACAGCTCCCTCTGCGAAGACCACATGGAAATAAATGTGCTCGGGATACGAGTAGACAGCTCCTTTGTGATGTGCAGATAGTCCTTACCCAACGTGAAGGCAAGCTACTCCTCCTTAACCCTTTCCTGGCCAATCTGTCACTCTCGAAATCAGCCTCCCCGGAGCATTACCAGTTTCCATAGCAGCGAGAAACACTTCGTGCTCAAACATGTGCCGAACATGACAAGTCGGAAGGGCTGATTACTATTGGGCGCCACAGGGTTTTCAACAGCCAATCGTGTTTTTCGGGGAGATTTTAGTTTAACTTTTCGCCTTACAGTTTGAAAGGCAAAAGAGACCATGCTGGCTACGGATGATATGCTCTGTCAAGAACGTCTGTGTATATACAAATATATATATATATGAATGTATAAATGTGTGTGTATATATATATATATATATATATATATATATATATATATATATATATATATATATATATATATATATATATATATGCACATATACAGACCCACACACACTATGTATGTTTATATAAATGCTGACAACAATGCAACAATGCATGAATGAACTATGTCTATGAAATAAAAATAAATACTGTAATAAAAATGTAGGTAAATATTATATATAAAAAACAGGTGAACAATGGTATAGATAAACATTGATATAAAAATAACTGGTGAAATAAATTTTATGGTCTTTTTGTCATAATAGCACTCGCTCTTAGACCCTCAGTGTTTCTACCTGGTGTGGCACCACTGTTGCATTTTCAGCGTGACAAGCAGTGCAGAGCAGCCCTCTGTCAATCAAAGCTAGTAGGCGGGATCAAGACAGCCATTGTGTAATACCTGTGCTCACTCAAACGCTGTCTGGCGGTACGTGGGTGAACTCCGAGGCTGCCTGCAATGCCAGAAGCGGAATGATCACAATGAACAAACCATTCCAGAACCCTCTGGGGAAATCTGCATTCCTTTCCTAGATACCCCTTGCCTTTTGGGCAGGACTTTGATTTCAAACAGGTATTCTGGTGCTTGGTGGTGCCCCACCTCCGATGATGCCTGTGATGGTTGTCATTCAGGGGTCAATGTCAATTCCAGCAGCCTGTGCATTGGTTAAAAAAGCCATTCCAATTAAACATGACTGTATTACTGCCTAAAAGGTCTCTGCACACACAAAGTTATTGTCGCATAGCAACCCCCCCACCTCCACCCCCATGCTGGTGGTAGCTGGGAACAAACTCTGTAACATGGTTTCCAATTAAACACATTTATAACTTCTCTCTTTGCAGACTGCTCCTACCATCCAGGTCTGTAACTGACAGGGTTTAATTATTTCATCACTTCAGCTAGACCTGACCACTTGGGTGCAAACTTTGATGAAAACTTCTCTGGAGTGTTCAACAAGTACTGATCCGTAACTCAGACCAAATTCCTCTCTAGGGATTGTGCAGACCTGCTACTTGTGTTGCACCATTTGGCTTTTTGACTTGACCAACCCCTATCCTTCATCCTTTTCCCCTTGTAATTTTGTGTTGGTGTTCCATAAGGTAGTATTGCGGGATTTGAGGCTTTAAAACATTTCTGATCAGTCACCAAGAAGCCCTTTGAGATTCCTTCCACTGATGAGTCCAGCTGGTATTATTCACCTTCATGTGGCTGTGTTTATAGCATTGGTGAATCCAGACAGGTATTGTTATTACACTGATTGCACGATTGACCACTTCTGTGTGGTTTGGTTAGGGAAGATGCTGGTTGTATACTTTTGGATTACTCCCCAGGTCCTGCTGAGGTTATTGTAATGCTTACCTGCACATTGCATTCCCCATTTAGAAACTTTATACTGAGGGATCTCCCATGAAGATCTCCTAGGTGTTACAGAGATGAGGTTTAGTGTCTCCAAGGGGAAACATCTAGACCCATTTGAAAAACGCACAACGATGACCTGCAACCAAGCCTTTCCTTCTTTTTTTCACTCTTTCAGAAAGGACCCATAATCCCTAATATTAAATTATTATTAATGTAAAACAGCCCTTAATATTTGTCCTGTCTCCTTCTCAACAATACACTGAGCATCAGTTACTGTTCTCCTCACGAGCACCTTGTTGAATGTGTTGATCCTGAGAGACCGCTGTTATCTCTCAGGCTTTTCAGAGCCTACTGGATGCAATGACTGGAACGGACTGTGGAGAACAAATTGGTAGTCTGCCGGGCTTCATGAAACACACTGGCACTAGTGCTGGTGCCTACAATTGCTAGGCATAGCAATGTAGCAGTTTACCAATGGTGACTGCTCCCTCCATGGCAAACTGTTTCCTTTTTCCTGTTTACTGTCTCCCTAGCAAGTATGGGTGGCTTTCTTCATCAAAAAAAATAATCAAATCAAAATCAAATTTTGTTCTGGGAAAATTGACGCATATCCACATGCCATATCAACTTTGCATGCATGTAAAATGAAAACTTCAGAGCCATGGGAATAAATATATCATGGGAATATATGCATCGATATGTCTTATTACTCATAAAACTTATAAAAAACAAAAATGGGACAGAATGGGAAGTTGACCGACAATCTGGGTTTTTCAAAACTATGTATTGGATCAATTCATCTGCAATTTCATGGTAAATCCAAATGCACAGATGATATTGAAACACCAAAAATTGTCCAGATTGTATGGTTACAAAATACAGTGTCAAAAGGTGTTTATATAGCATATTTTCTAGTAAATGTCTTAATTGTCAATAAACAAATAAATTGCCATGTCTATTTGCAATGTCTTTATTACAATGCAATACATTCATTTTTCGACATACCTAACTTCCTCTATAACTTTCCTTTTTCGACTGCAAAAGAAATACTCAGGATTTACTTTCTATATCTTTAACAACCTGTTTCTCAAACAGCCATTTAGCCACACATCTTTTTTGACATGTATTTGTCCTTAGGACTGGCAAATATTATCACATAGGAGCATTACATGCATTATCTGCTTTAACGTGAGGACTCTCCTGGAAACCCTGCTGTGAATCAGAGCATTGTGAATTAAAACATAGTTTCCAACAGATGCAGTGTCGATGTTATGGTCTTAAACATGAGACAGACACCAGCATTTTCCCCAAAATGGATTAATTTTGACACACCTACTATTTAAGTTTAATAAGATACCAATCTCAATATTTTTTATTCATTTAAATTTATTTCAATATGAATGAAATATATAACTTACAAAGAAACCATGCGTTTATGCATGTGTTGATAGTAAGTCATGCACAAGTTTAACATTATGAAAATAAAGGTGCTAAGCCATCAGACAAATTCAGAGGGAAAATCCATTCCTTAAGTGCTGTGAAATGTTGAAGATTCCTGTATATTTTGATCATGTGAGCGTAAGGCCTAAGCCCTCACATGACACATGACTGCATCATGTGACCTCCCAGGGCGTGCCAGCAAACTTCGCTGTGCGCAGTGACCTTGCCAGACCCGATGTGGCAGCTCACTCGCCGGAATGAGGGTTTGATGCACCCGTGCCCACTCCCCTCTGCTCGCCCGTGCCGCTCTTTCTCCTGTCTGTTCGGCAGTGCATTGTGGCGACTTCTTATTATCACTCTCCGGTTGTGTGTTGGAATCCCCCTTTGTGTCCTCCCTGCCTTCCACAACCCCCCCTCCTTTTTTTTCTCTCCTCTGTACTCTGCTCTATATGTGGCTCTTGGGCAGCTCCAGGAATCCACTCCAAATGTTTTCCATATTAGTTCAGAGCCTTCTCTGATTCCAAATAGCAGCAGTTCCTGGGCTGTGCTGGAGAAAGCCATCTGGGGGGGGCGGGGGGGGCAGGGCAGGGCAGTCGGGCAGACGCAGTGTCGAGAAAAGCAGAGGAAACGACGACACAGAGCCAGGCAGACAGCAGCAGAATGGGTAAAGAGGAGAAACACCAGGCCAGCCCGGGCCCTCTCGCCACCAAGAGCCAGGCAGGGCCTGCAGCGGCGGAGAAGACCGCGTCGCCCGCCCAGGAGAGGAAGGGAGACCGCGGGGGAAAGGAGAACAGCTATACCTGCTGCGGCTGCCGCTTCCCCCTGCTCGTGGCCCTGCTGCAGCTGCTGCTGGGCGTCGCCATCACGGCCGTGGCCATCATCATGGCCACCATCAGCCCCTCCCTGCTGGCCAGGGAAACCCCACACTGGGCCGGGATCATCGTAAGCACAGGCGTCCTGACTGCCCTCTCTTCTGTGTTTTCTCCAATGCTGTCCTCTTTCTGTGTCTCGAAACTCTTGTCCTCTCTCGGTGTCCCTCTCTTAACTGTCCTCTGTCTCTGACACTTCCATGCTGTCCTCGCTGTCCCGTCCCCTGTACCCCCGCCACTAACAGCGTTATGCATGGAGGTCGGACTGATCTAACTGCATGCGTGCATGCAAGAACTTTCCTCTCTCCAGGGACTGCATTGTGTGCAAGAATATGTACAGAATAACCTGAGTAATATCACCTTAATATCACAACCCGCTTAGTATCACTTTTTCTTTTATGCAAAACCACTTGCCACTCACCATGGGTTTCAATGTTACGTGCACTCTTAAAACTGCTAGGATAGCTTTTTTGCCCTTTAGGTGTATACTTTTAAAATATTTGATTTAGCAAACAATACCATACTTAGCTGCAGAAACATTATGAACAGCAAATCACAGTTGGTGGGTACGTGTTGCACAACAATATACCATGGGTGTCTTAAGTTCAACTAACACTGGTTGAGAATGTCGGCATGTCCGCAAAGCTCAAAGCAGTCAACAGCACACAACTTTTACATTTAAAGTTCACTTTTGATTTTGAGGCTTGTCAAGACGTCTCAGGTAGGATCAGCTGTCTAAATTCCTGCTAGGTAGCGGTGTGCTGTTGCTAGGTTACCAGCGGCTACTACTGTTCCGCTGGCTGCATCTTGGGCTGTTTCCATCAGCAGTCCCAGAGTCGAGTCTCAAGATTATTTGGAAGAACAATGCAGAGACAAACTTACTAGAAGTTCACATTTACCTCTGAGGGATTCAGCTTCCTAGATTCAACTCCTTGAGAGAAGTTAAATTGCTTAATTTGCTTGCATAGCCATTTGTCGACTGTATATATATATTTTTTAAGTAAATCTACAAAATGGGAAAGTGTTCCATTACTGCTTTGTTCTTTCTGTTTTCTACCTTTGAAACTGTACAGTCAAAAGGTGCCTGCATCATTTCTGAGGAGCAATTGTCTGTTTCTGACTACTTTTGCTATGAATATTCAGAAGCGTTGACTATGCCATTTATTTGACACTTTAGCTTGCCACATTGACAAAGTTTAATGTAATTTTGAGAAATACTGTGTAGTGGTTGACATGCTCTTCATGTATGCTACTATGCAGTATGTTAATCTGAGGGCACAATAGGATTATTGAAAGTATCAGTTTTAGAGAAAATACCTGCCAAGGCAGTCTCTAATAGTACTACAATATGGCAATAAAACATGTAACAACTGGAATTGAATTTGTTTAACTGTGAAGCACAAGAATAAGCATGGTTAAAATGCAGTTCTCCTGCCTGATGGTGCTATCAGATATTAAACCCTGTTAGTATCACACCCCACATAATATCCAATATTTGTCCTGCATGACAGAGGGCATATTGCACAGATATTACATTCCAAACATGCATTTATAGGCAGCATCCAAGCCTTGAAAAAACAGATGCTCTATATTTTTATTGTGAAAAATACTAAGAACGTAACTGCCTTCATTTATATAGTGTTGTAGTTTCCAAGTGCTCTGTCTTCAATGTATTTTTACCCCAAGGCCAGATGAGGCCTCTAGATCCTTAGCTACATTCAGGACTGAAAGAGCCAAATTACACTGAGTCAGAGTGCTGACAGGGTGATATTACGAGTTCATTAATAAATATAGACTCAAAAACAGAGGTGTACATCCATCCAGTCCTTACACGTCTGTTCATCTTGCCGCTGAAAGACGGGCATGTCCTATTTTTGCCGGATGCAATGGATGCCTCTGCTTTGACTAACGTTCATAGCTCAGCCCTCCTATAACCCCATTGGTCACATATGCCATATCAGCTACATGGACCTTACGAAACTGATTAAAGAAGTGCACCCAGGTTGTGTCATGACTGTCATGACACACCCAGACTGTCATGATAATGACAATCACAAAGTAAACTGCTGAAATGCTGCCTTGAGAGTCTCCACATTTTGACTTATTTGAGAAAAATAAGTAAACCAACTGATATTTAGTCATCTGATAGTTGGTTCACTAATTTTTCTCAATTGCCTCGTTTATCTCCTGTTCCCTTGGAGTCTTGGAACATTTGCTTTCCAAAAAAACCAGTTGCATTTCGACAACAAAACGACAGTGTTAACAGAACTGAATGTAACCGATGTGCTTAAAGGAAATATCCCCTCAATTGCACAATGTTTCCAGTGTCCAGAGCCACCCCTCTGTCAGATATCTGGTGTTCCCGGAGTAGTTTAGGCAAACTGAATGGAAGCTTGAGGTCAGATGGACAGAAGGCCAGGTGTAAGAAAGCCAGTATCACTGTATTACCACTAGGAAATTCCAATGTTGATATCTTTGTCACTGATAACTTTCCTTCCATGTATTTACATCTAGATTAAATGTGACTTTGGTTCACAGCGAAATCTGATCCCTCGGTCTCTTAGTTCTCTCGCTGCAGGGTCGGCGGCCACACAGTGAGGCGTTTCATCCAGTTTGCTTTCAATTAGGAGGCGATGATGAAAAAAGCACACCGATATAAATACTTACTGATAAGTTCTCCTTGTGAGGCCAAGCATCATTTCCTATGAATACAATATCACCTGTCACATCTCCTGTCTTTAGCTGCCAAGCTCACACATAGAAAATAACACACCCAACTCTATTTAGAGAATTATGTATGTATCATAGACTGTAACGTTGCATTCAGATTTTGAAGACCACAGTTTGGATGTTTACCGTTTTACACCAAGCCTACCTGCATGGAAGTCTTCGGGAAGGGTTTGTCAGGATACATAAACATGAACAGTTACAGAGTTAATGCACAGGTTAAAAAATGCTGGAATATGGCATGGTTTGGATCCTTTTCAGCATCTGTTGCTGTTGAAGCAGGTCATCTAAGCTCTGCCTGTTCACTCTGCATGTTGATCAACTCTGTGCTTGATATATTCATATTCAAAGAATGTAATGGAATGAATGTAATATCCACTGCAGCATAAGACAAAGAGACTGACAGCTGGTACGTAACTAGATCAGCAATAATCTCCATCTTTATATGTACGAGTCCCATGGTATCTTTCTTCTGGTTGGTGGCTGATTAGGGTCATAACACCATTATTTAAGCCATGTTTCTCGCTGCTCTATTCTGTGTGCTGTTAATGAGTCTTGACCCAGATGCCATCTGCAAAACACAGCCATCCTGACACAGTGATCTCTAATAAGATGACCTTCTGTCTGGTACGGGTCAAGCGAAAGGATAGTACAAACGCTTCGAGATGTACAAACCTTGAAATCAGAGCAATGCATCACCATGATAATTCTCAGTGTCCCTGTGGGACAGACAGATCAGCAGATGGAAGCATGGGTAAAACAGGTACATGGTTGGCAGCAGACCCTTCAAACTTGGGGGTGAAATTTCCCCCATAGAGCCTGCAGAACAATTTCAACTTCCTCTCTGGGGATACATCATTTCCTGTAACAGTCAGGTCAGAGAGATATCAGAGAGAACAGCATCAGAACAGAAACTTTTTTCTTCCCCCTTCGGCATCCTTACTGATCTTATTAGCTTTGAGAAAATATTTTTTGCTGGCAAGATTTAAGTTAGATTAAAAAAAAAAAGTGGTCAAAATGCAAACATTTTTTCCTCAAATCAAAATTTCACTCATATTAGGCACACTCCCCTGGGGCATCTTGCATAGCTTACACATCATTTACACAGCTGGATATTAACTAAAGTTATTTAGATTAAGTTCCTTGCTCAAGGGTAAAGTGACAGTGCACCACCTGGTAACTAAACATCAAACATTTCGGTTTCAATCCCCGCTCCTCAAACATTGCACCACACTGCTGCCAAATGCATTCCGGCATGACTCTCCCCTACGGGCGGACTTTCTGTTACAGTGCGAACAGCTGTCTGTACATACAGTATGACGATAATCACGCACAGCGATTATTTCATCCCCGTTACCAACATCCTCCCCGCTCACATGACCTCCCCGCAGGCACTGCGTGGGACAGGAAGCGCCCCTGGACGATCCCACACGCTCGCCCCGGGGTCGGCTCTCACAAGACACGCCGCAACGGGCCGCGCTGCGGTCGGGGGGGTGTCCCGCCCGGCCGTAAACAGCTCGAGAAAAACAATCAAATTAGAAGCTGCATGCTGGTCACAAGACTGATGCAGCCCTGAGAGCTTTCTCATGGAGGGAGAGGGAGAGAGAGAGAACTATTCAGTTTATTATGACAGTAATTACATTATCAGATGCTGAGTCATTACCTATCTGCCCAGCATACATCATGACCCTTGTGCAGCTCGTAATAAACAGCAAATGAAACTTAACTGTGAATTAAGAAAAGTCTAATTAGGAAGTATAGTCATATTACTGAAACCATGGGGACAGGCTTAGGTAGCAAACACTTGCCATTTAAAGAGCCCTGGATCAAAGCACGAAATACTGCTCTTAATTAGACGAGATGTTTGTGCTTTTTCAAAATATCCCTGATGCATGTATGTATGTTCTGGCGGCTATTTACTTTTTTTTTTATCTGCAAAATTCAAGCATGTGTACATTGTATGAAGGTGCATGGTCTAAATCTGTTTTAATGTGGCCATTTTACTTGCAGGTCTGCTTGGTGTCTGTGCTGGGTTTTGTACTGTACTGCATCACATACCTGCCAGATGAGAAGACGTCCATGCAGTTCATCGCTAAGGTGAGGAAGAAAATGCACTCTTCATTAACCTTTTGGTAATGACCCTAGGAAAAAAACAGAGTCATATGAACTGAGTTATTACTTGTTTACCAATTAAGAGTTCTGTCCATAACTAGAGCATGGTGATCCTGTTCTTTGAGCCAGAATAATTCTTGGTTTTGGTTTTCAACGGCTTATATAGGCAAGAGCCAGGAAACCTTTCACAGGGCTACTACCCTGACCATTCGACTTCTGTTTGAGTAATGTAATAAACATTTCACATTAAGTTCCTCTTGTCACTTGTTTAATCACAGCTATTGTGTAACTGCAAGCAATGGTTTCATCAAAACAAATCATGTCACTTCTGCAATAACAGATTATAATTAGCATAATAGCATCCGCCACAATGTCATGCTCTATATTAACAGGAAAGAAGACATACATATATATATATGTATATATACGTAGTGCATGTACTTGTTCTGAATATAAAAGGCTATCCAGTATGTCACTGTCCACATGGAGCAATGATTGGCTAGGATTATTGAGCCAATTGTGTAATTAAACATTGGACAATAGACAGAGATACCTTTATCAGGCAAAGAAACCACGCTCTAAAATGAATTGAGTTATAGTTAACTAGCTTTGATGATGTTGAAGCAGTTACCTGCTTGTGTGGAAACATAAGCTCCAAATTAGTTCTGCTTTTGAAGAGAAGGAACTCCTTAGCAGCGCTGCAGCGTGAGACCTTGGAAAGGGCTGTGTGACAGTGACACTGAGATCCAGCGTCTGCGGTCGCTCCTCGCAGCTCCTGTACTTCCTGCTCTGCTCGGTCGGCCTGGTCCTGTCGGTGCTGGCGCTGGCCTTCGCCGGCCACCACTACACGCAGATCAACGGCTTCACCTGCAAGGAGACGGACGCGGGCTGCCTGTGCAACCTGGACCCTGAGGACCCCATCGCCCGCACCTTCCTGTACGCCGGCGTCACTGAGTGCTCCTCCATCACCAGCACGCTCAAGCTCTACTTCCTCCTGCAGATGGCGCTCAACCTGGCCCAGGCGCTGGTCTGCCTGGTGGGCGCCTTCATCATGTGGAAGCACAGGTACCAGGTGTTCCTTGTGGACCAGCAGACGGACTCCCCCTCCTCCCAGCAGTGGCAGAAAGTGTAGGCATGGCGCCCCTCCCTAACTCCCTCCTCCTCCACCCCCTGTACCCAGTGTGCAAGGAGACTGCAGGTGCTGTTCATAGAGATCGCCCCCCCCACCCCCCATTCTCCCCTAATGAACAGACCTCTTCATCATGCTTTCTTTTTGGGATTTTTCTACAGGGGATCTTTTTATATAGCTTTTGCTAAGCGTTTGCTTTTGCTTTACTCCCAATAGCTAATGCTACAGCAAAGATTTTTTTTTTTTTTCCAAAGACAAATGTAAAACAGGCATTCTTAAATCCATATCCAAATCTAGATTGGAGGAGGGGGTCACAGGGATTGTTTTTATCATGAATATACATTGGACATGATTGTTCATATAGACCTATAAATGGGGCAAGGATATTCTATGCATCTGTACTGTCATCTGGTCAGCCTGGTATGTAAGAGTCGAAACCCAGGGTCACTGCCTTAGAACTACAGTGCATTACATGTTTAGTGCTAAACTTTATTACGGACTTTGTAATACTTGCTTTCTTTTTAAATGGATCTGCTTAAGGGAATGAGCAAATTCATGTTTCAAAGTGGAATTTTTGTTGTCTTCATTGGATGGCACATTGCAAGAGAAAGGATGAAAATGTCTATTTTGTCTGTGTTGTGTGTGCTTTTTAAAGAGAGGAAACAATTTACAGATTCACCGAATTTCAGTCGCAAAAGGTGTCGCCAGTTTCAATTGAAAAAATTTTTTATTGTGCATATAGGTGTGACAAATGAAAGTTATAACCTGTGGATCCATAAATTTGCTACTCATACACATTCATTGTTTAAGCTTGGTATTCTGGTGAAATTAACCTCTTAGTTAGGCAAGAATGATGTGGTTATCATTTGTATGATGAAACAATATTATTGAAGCCAAATAGGTGTAAAAGAAGAGGTGCCTGGGAGATAATGCAGTTTTTCATTTGTTTGATTATTTGATTTTGCGCCATTTACAGAGTGGGCTCTGCCAACAATCTGTATTAGCACCTGTCACCTTTCAGTTGCAACAAACAATGCACACCTACCATTAAGTAATTGAATGTTTAAGTACCACTATCTCTACATGGAAAAGGAACTTTTTAGACATTTAGCTCAATCGATTTCTAAGCTGTGTACCGTTCTCACAGCGTGGCAGCTAAAAAATGCAGCCCTGAGCTTGAATGATCTGTTGGGACGCAAGCTCTGGAGAACTGAGCTGGGGCAATTTTTACACCCCTTTTCCTTTGCGGTATGTTGGTCTCGCAGGTACCAGTGCGTTAGCCCCGTGTGTCCTGCACACTAAGTACAACCAGAGCACGAGTCTGCTACACAGCACTTCAGGGCCTGCCTGAAACAGAATAGCCAGCACGCACGGGGGCACGTTCTAACGCATAAGCAAAATGTGCTCACAGATCTCTACATTATCAGGATGAGCGTCTTTCACTGGCTGCACTCCTCCCAATCTGCCCATCCAGATACTATAAAATCCAGAGGATCAGCGTAAGGCTGGTGTCTTAGCGCGTGCAGAAGGACTGTGGGCAGCAGGGCCCAGCGGCGGTCTTGTTTTCCTGTGCTGTAGCCAGTAAAGCTGAAGCGGCGTATCCACCATGTGTGGATGCAGTTCACCGGCGGGGGGAGGAAAAGGGGTACTCCGACGGGCAACAGAACGTTGCCTCAGCTGAAGCTGCCGTGGTACTGACGCCGGCACTTTAATCTAAACCGCACAGGCCCTGGTTTCAAAGGACTCTAAGTGCTTAAACTGACAGGTCTGTGTCTAAGTAAAAGTGAAATATTCAAATGGAAGGACAAAAGTTCAGCGCTGAACAATTCATAAAAAATGTTTAAATATATGGGCTCTAGTTTAAGAAAAGGTGTTTTTTTTAACGGCTGATTTATCTCAGAGGGAAAAATGCATACAAAAGTAAAAACTCCGGTCATTCAAAGAGGAAGACATGGGTGATTAAGTGAATTTAAGCTCAACTTCCTTTAAATGAAATGATAAGTTTGTGGGTAGTCTTCGGTTCCTGTATTGTAGAAACTGCCAATAATCAGAACTAAATGCTTGACCAAAAGTTGTTTGAAAGTTATTTGACACTGTCAAAAATACTTCCACTCAAGCTATTAAAAAACCTAAGCCCCATCCTTTCTTTCAATGGAAAACTACACAGAATGTACAGTGATGCACAACACAGAATGGAGACCACTTTGAGTATGGGACAGAATAAACTAAAGAACACAGATTGGTACAGAGCAAAATGTATTCTTTATGCAATATAGGCGAGTAGGAATTTTGAATCAAATGAGGGGACTTGGGACTTGTTCAAAGCAGTGTTCCTTTCTCGCATTAATGTGCAAGCCTTATGACTGGTGCTCAATTGCAGACCTTTTTTTTTATTCATACCTTAACGTGCATATTGAAGATAAATGTTGTGTGTCCTGTTGTGTTTTCCTTGTAACTGTGGACTTTTCGCTCCTCTGTACTTTTAATAAAAGACTGAATTGGTTATTTCCTTATTTACGAGGCCGTGTTCCATTTTGATCGTGTTCCATCTGAGCTGTGAACGAGAACACAGCTGAGAGGCCAACACTGAGTTCCAAACCCATGTGTCCTCAGGAGCTTTGGTCCAGGTTGCCACAGTAGACCTCAAAACCTTCCTCCCTCTCCTTAATCACGTGCAAAGTGTAACCATCCACCAAGCATGACCAAAGGAGTCACGCGCATCACATTTCAAGAGACGGATATATTTAGAGCTGTTTATATAGCCAGGATCATTGTCGGGTTCAGCGAATAGGGTTTGCAAACACTTTTTCAGACACATTTGAGACAAACACGTTCCCCAAAAAATGTGCATCTGCTTAACATGATTTTGGATGTAGAACTCTTTAATTGAAGAAAATATCCATTACCATGTGTTTCTGCTAGGTCCATCATGATCTCTGAACGGCTACAATACTGGCGTGGTACTACATGCTACATTTCAGACGACTTGGATGAATGTAACAGGACCACAGCAAGCTCATCAAAAACTAGATACTGTAAAGTGCCTTGGGATTAGGGACTTGTGTATCTGGCTGGAAAGTTCTGGAAGAGATAGAAAATCACACCCACCCTTAATGTGAAATACGCAACTGTGAAGACTCTTGTTGCTTGTTTTCTTGTAGAACTGATGAACATTTGTTCAAAAACACCCACATGGGTGTCTGTGTGGAGTCCCAGATTACAAAGCAATTCCAGGAACAGGAAGTGTTAGAGTAAGCCAGGATCATTGTGACACAATTGTATTAGACCTTGGATGTATACAATCTTTGCTGTTCAGAGCACTCCATCCAGTACCGGCAAACTACAGCTAAACTCAAGTAAATCAGCATGTTTGGTTTTTCACCATACAGTGCACAGGTTGTAACCAAAGAAATATATTCAAGGAAATGCATATGAAAAACCTGAATATTACAGATGGGTTTATATCTGTGTGACTGAGGAGGGTGGTGCATATTGCAGGGTGTGTGTGTGTGTGTGTGTGTGTGTGTGTGTGTGTGTGTGTGTGTGTGTGTGTGTGTGTGTGTGTGTGTGTGTGTGTGTGTGTGTGTGTGTGTGTGTGTGTGTGTGTGTGAATATTCCCCCTCTGCCCCCACCCCTCTGACAATTCCAAGCATGCAGGACTTTCCCCACTCCTGTGACAGCTGGGGCCGGTGACAGCGCTGCTGGTGGCTAATTTTATCTGCCTTCACAGAGACAGCCCCACCAACGCCCATCCCAACACCAGGCCACAGGCTCCATTCTTCCTGTAGTACAAACTGGACCCAAGCACATTTTAAGGACAGGTTTCTAAATCACAACAGAGACCTGCCATTCTGTCAGGAACGCACAAAGCGTGCTCTCGGGTCTTGAAAACATTCTTTATTATCATCACAGATTTCGACTTTCCAGCAGCCCACAAACATCTTACACTCATCTTTTATCACAAGCCGTCATCTGTTCATCAATATCATCCCAAAGTGCTATAGTACAAAGCTGGTAACGTTTATCTAAACGGGGGAGGGTGAATTGCACAGAAACATTTGCATGGTTGTGAAAAGTCTCAGTAATAAAACGGATAATGTTTCATCTGTTCCAAGCATTCTGTGATTACGCTAAAGCCTAGCTGTTCAATATGTATTTTTTTTTCTCTTATTTTTGATTATTTTGATGTTTCATCATTGATAAAATGTATAAATATCCCCTGTACATTAATCAGACTAATATTTTTATTGCCTGTCCAGAACAAAGAATGTGACTTTTTTTTTTTTTTTTAAACATGAAAACATCCTCAAACCAGAGCTCACCATTACACAGGAACACTGCATTCCGAAAGGCACTTTTACCATGTAGCAAAACGACTTGTGCACTGATGTGGATTAAAGTTACAGCATCTCATCTTGGAAGCATGAGGGCACAAAATAAATGCTACATCTGCAGACTAAACTTCCTGCCCCTTGTTGTCAAAAGATCTGCTAAAGTTTCCAGTCTGGGCAGCGAAATGCATATGCGTGTGGTTGCATTAACAGCTGACAAATTGTCAGACAATGCACACCTCAAATATATTTCACTAAAATCCTCACATTTCCTCATTGGCACAGATCTAGTATAGCTTAATTGTGGAAAAAAAATTCAATATAGCTATCACAATCTGTTAATGTATTACTTTCAGATAGCTGAGAGCACACAGCAGTTGGAAATCAGACAGTATAATCAAACACCACCATATACAAGTGAGACCAGACAAGGACTGCTCTATGGTCAGCGCTGATCATGTGCATTGTGCAGATTAGAACATGTTCAAAATTAATACTACATCCTGTACCACAACAGACTTAGGCACACATGGCATTACATATTTCAAGTGAATTTCACAAAAATAAAAAATAAAATATACATTTTTGTTCTTTTATAAACTACTTACATCATGTTAAAAAGGAGACTTGCAAAAGTACATCTAACAGTAGATTTCCCCTGTGTTGCGTGTGCATTAATACAAACATATTAACCAGATATGAAAACCGGGTAACTGTGGAAAAAAATTCAGTTTGAGATTTAAATGTTTAAAGAGTGCAATAACAAGTGGTCCAGTTTTTCCCCTTGAAAACATGCATATGTCGTTAATGACACAAGACCTTGGCCACATTTCCAAACACATTTATGTTTGAATCTATTTTATATGAATACTCCAGGAAAAAATCCTCTAACACTGCATTTAAAAACGAGGGGGAAAGTGTTCTCTCTTTTAAAATGACATAACATACCTTTCCATAGTATAAAATGTCATGTTCCTACCCGGGACCATGAGACTGAGGGATAGGTAGCATACCTCTGTGACTATGATCAGCCACCACAACCTTGGCTCCACTTTACCCCAACCGTAAAACAAACACAAAACCAAAGAAAAGCCAGGTTTGCAGCATTGCACCACACACCAGTAAACCTTATTCCTCAACTATGACCGGAAACTCTTTAGCGAGGGCCGTGAGCTGGCCGTGAGGTTGTATATGTCTGTACAGTAGAAGCTGATCCAGGTCTCCAGGGGTGGACACAGACCCTGGCACTCCAAGTGTTCCCGAGGCACAGAAATGCCTGTATCCCCTCTCTCCAGTGATGACCCCCTCAGTGGGCAGAGATGTGATGGTTTGCCTGAGGGGGTCCCAGGAACCCCATCCTCTGTTTGTTCTTCCGCTGCTCCGTCATCTGTGGGAGGGGGAGGGTTGCTTTGTGAGGCAGGCCCTGACTTCTGAGCAGTTTAGGAGTCCTAACTGCTCCTAAAACGTGTACGAACCTCCTCTGCTGCTTTGTGTCATAAGAGGAACGGCTCAGAGTGTGGTCAGCTTACCTGCACATTGATCTTTACATCCAGGACACACAAAGTATAGACACAACCATTAAAACCCCTTTTTCCAGCCCCTCAACTCTGGGGAGTGTCTCAGATCTCTTCAGACCTCATATCGTAAAGATCCCTGAAGGTTCATTGCTGGGCAGCTGCAAAACATTAATCTACCAGGTATGACAACCACTCACTTTAACGGCTCACTGATAGGAGTGCTATTTTTATTTAAAGGTACTGTACGCCATTTTATCATGTTATATTAAACAGTATGATACTTTATGGTTTTTAATGCATAATGTTTTATGTTGTCGTTACTTTCCATAGAGGAGCAAGTAGAGATAATCTCCTGGCGACTTTGACTGATATAACAATAATATTGATTTGACAATTTTGTTGCCAGATTCATATAGACACGCAACATGCATATTTATGATGGCGGAATATTGGATACGGCCCAGCCTCACCCCTATTGCATTCTGATTTGACTGCACAGAGATGTCCCTTAGTTACATTCAAAGCAGGTGTCCCCATTTCCTTGGAATGAAGTGGAGACCTGAATCCAGTTTTTATTCAAAAATGACAGGGCCCTGTGTCTTGGGCCATAGGAAGCCATTAAGTTGTAAGAGTTGAGCCATGTCACACATTTATATCCAAAAAAAAGGCCTTTAAAATGAGCACAGCGACTTCTGAAAGCCTTCTTAATCTTTGTGGGTTCCTAAACTGCCCTGACACATGAGAACGGCCCCAGTCACTCCGCTAATGAAGAGCAACCACGGCCTGAATCGCACTCATTCCCACCCGACTGGATGGAATCCACACCGAAGACGCCACGGGCAGACGCACCGAGGTGGTGAGGACTGCGTTTTTAATTAAGCCCTGCTACAGAGGGATCTTCCCCTTAATAATTTAGTCAGGGTAAAGTTAATTAATGTGGGAGTTCTCCTGGTGCTGATGAGCGGAAGACTGCAGTGCAGCAGACTGAGGATTAGCACTCAAATCAGGACAGAGTCTGTGTTAGAAAAGTGATGCAGGGGCGTGACGATTGGCCCCTCACAGACTGCCCCTGCATTAAGGGGATGCAAAAATGTCAAAGAATGTGATGGATATTACGTGTACATTCTGTACAAGGAGGCTGGATGTTGTATGTAAAATGTTGCAGAATTTGGCTGATTTCCAATATAGTGGAACTAGGCCTGGTGTGGGCGGAGTCGATGGGGAGCCCCAGTGTGGGCGGAGTCAATGGGGAGCCCCAGCGTGGGAGGAGCCAATGGGCAGCCCCAGCGTGGGAGGAGCCAATGGGCAGCCCCAGCGTGGGAGGAGCCAATGGGCAGCCCCAGTGTGGGAGGAGCCAATGGGCAGCCCCAGCGTGGGAGGAGCCAATGGGCAGCCCCAGCGTGGGAGGAGCCAATGGGCAGCCCCGGTGTGGGTGGAGTTCCTACCTGCTCCTTGAGCTCGGCCAGCTGCCCAGACAGCTGCGCCACCAGCGTCACTGTGCTGTCCAGCTTCTCCTGCAGCAGGCGCATCTCGTTCTGCTCCCCGTCGCCCTCGCTGCTCACCAGCGACATGGCCCGCATCCGAGGGAACCAGTCCAAATTCTTCTCCTGGGAGAGAGAGAGTGAATTATGAAGCATGGCCATGGTATAAACGCAGCCCTCCTCCCGAGAGATGCAGCAGAGGGCCAGACTCAGCCAGGTACTCCCAAAGCACTGGTCACGGGAACGCAGAAATGGCTGAATGGACACTCAGGCTAGAACAGCGACAAAGTCCCACTGCTGCCCTCCCCTCTTCACTAAACTGTATGCTGACCAAACAGATTAAGTGTACAATTTACAAAGCGCACCCACAGTAATGTTAGCATCTGAACACAGTGACAACCATTAACACAGGTGATTAAACTGGAAAAGTTCCTCTTTTCACTCAGGTAAAGGTCTGCGTTATACCACAGTAGCCGTGATATGACTGCAGTGACTCTGATTGTCACGGTTGCCTTTGCGAAGCGTCCAGAGGCGGCATTAATTAGGTGTTCGTTTTTTTTTTTTTTTGGGCGAAACGCGAGCGCAGCGAAAAGCGTGATTGGAGCGAAAGTCTTGATGAGTGCCGGGGCAGTAAACTCTCTCTCTCGCGCACGCAGTGGGAGGGCGGCGGCGGCCAATCAGGTGCTACTTATGTAATCCTTCAGTCACACCGCTGATAGGCGCTGGCTGAAGGTGGCATATGGTGAGGGAGTCTCTTACATAATAGATTACAGCAGGGACATGCTTTTCCACCCTTTTTAAAGATCGCAGGCTGTCTCACAGCAGCCTGGTGGAGAGATTACACAGCAGCCTTGCAGCACGGCAGACAAAGCCAGATAAAAAAAAAAAAAAAAACCAACATCCCAGGTTTGTGTACGTTTACACCCACATACATGCATCTTTTTTTTACAGTTTAACACTATCCGGACCATTGCTGGTGCATCTGCCTACATGTAAAGGTGGCTGGTGACTTTGGCAATATCCAGCACACTGCTGTCAGTGAATTTGCCTTTAGACCACTGTTGTAAGTAAACTGTACCTATATGCAGATCACAGCTGACTTAGTGGCACCATTGGTTGGTATGCAACAGAGTGCCACTCAGAAGTCCTCAATCCGAAGTCACTGCGAATCACTGACTATGAAACAAATTCCCTTAAACAAATTCAAAACATAACATGAAACAAACACTTTTGGGTATTACACATATTATGCATCTTGTGCATGTTTACATCAATCTCTACATAAATGCATGCTAAATTCGGATGGTAACCAGCATGGAGAGAGTAGTTCATGTAAGGTGCTTTACTCATAAGCCTCTATTCACAATCCTTCTAGTTTACACATGAACCAGGTAAACCCAAGGAGGCTACTTGTTTGCAAAGTGAAGCCTTTTTAGGTGAAGCAAGACAAACACTGTCGTTACTAAGAGAGAGCAGTCCTGATAAGTAGGTGAACTGAGGATAGAAAACAGAAGGCGGCCTATGCCTGTGGAAGTCTATGAATCGAGCCATTCTAAATGCCCAGCGCCAAGACGACGTGCTAATTTTGAGGTCTGGCCTCGACTTGAAAAACAACTTCAAAACAACAACCATTGCCCACGGGAGCTGAGCAAAACAAGTCCATGGTGTGTCCATGAAGACCTTTGCTTACGTAAGCATAAAAATTGGTCGGGGGTAACCTGTTTCTAATGTACACACAGAAACAGCAGTCAGCTGATGCTCAAATGAACCAATGTATAGGATATACACTTTGATCATATACTACGCTAAGCCCACAGCTTTGACTGTGGTTTATGATTGGTTACGTGGAGTGGAGAGTGACAGTCTGTCCTGTGTCGAGACTGAAATGACATTCATGCAGTGTAGACACTGAAAACCAGTGTGACAGACCGTTCCACACAGACACAGACATTCTGTGTGAGAACTCATCAGGAATAACAAGGAATTATAGAAAAAAATAAAGAATTTTGGAATTTTCCTAACTGTATGAAAGCCACGCTGTTTCAGTCATGATAATATACAGGAATGAAAGCATGCCCTGAGAACATCAGCCACAACTTCAGTCTGCATGATCTGAACATCCAGTTTACACCAGGGGGACAGAGGATACCCTGCTGGGGTTGTTTCTATGCACGGCATTAACACGGAGGAAGGGAAAGGGTTTAATTCCTGCCAAAAAAACAGGTGGGCCCCTGCAGACTCCAGCGAGCCCCGGAGTACGGGCGCTGCGTGGCAATGAGAGCGCTGCAGGCGCTTCGATCGGCAGGGGTGACCTCGCACACGCGGGGGGTGCCCGCACCGCTGCAGTCTGCCGCAGCTTAAGTGCCTCTGACTCCCGCCGTGGCTCCGAGAGGTGGCCATCAGCCTCTGCGGCCTTCCCACCTTACCCGCGCCTCTCCCCTGATCCTAGGGCTACGTTACTATGGAAACCGCTCCCCCGTCGGTCCGGCGGCGGAGAGCAGGGGAGGAGAGGGTGCGTGGGGGGCCTTGTGTTGGGGGGGAGAGCACGTGGAAAAGCAAGGCCGGGCTATTAGTAGCCACTTGAGACGAGTTACGTAACGCTGCCCTTGCTGGTGCAGCGGTGGCAGCGTCTCTCTCTCTCCCTCTCTCTCGCTCTCTCTCTCTCGCCTGGCTGATCGCCTCGTGATAATTAAGCGCGCGTAACAGGCTTTAGCGGACCTCCAGCACACAGCTGCCGCCGCTGCCGCCAGCGCTCCGGGGCTCCGGTGACTCAGCAAGCAGCCGCAGCGCGCCCCGGCCCCAGCCTGTGGGCCGCCTCCCACGGAGAGGAGGACAACAGGAAGAGGGCTTCCTCTTCATTAGTCTTCTTACATAAGCATCCTGCACCATCTGCTCAGAGACACCCGGGATCAGGTGCCTCAGGTTTAGGGTTTTTTTTTTCTTCCCTTTTCTTTTTTTTTGTAAGGATATCATTCACCTCCCCCCTTCTCCCCCCCAAACGCTGCGTCGGTGACAATGAGAAGAGCAGGAGGAGAAAGAGTTCCGACAGCCATACATTTCCACCGCTGTGCTAAAGGACGTTTAAGCACTTGCACACATTTATCCACAAAACCTTCCCAAACATTTCATCCAGGGCAAAATATATATGATATTCATAATAAGCCAAAGTCTCCTCTGTGTGCTGTTACACGAGCACTGACCACAGACTCTGGCATAAGTGCAGATTTTTCACTCACTGTAACAGGCAACAAGTGACTAAAACAGTACCATATCTGCCCACTGACAACAACTGTCTGGAGTATGCCCTTTCTACACACATAACCATCTGAACTCAAATGTGAAACCACCTAAAAAAAAAATTCAAAAAGTTTCAATGTTCCATACACTTACAAAACTTGGTGATGCGTCATTGGCTTGTAATTCACACCAGGAGCTCAAAGACTCCAGTCGCTTGTGATTATGATTGAATAATCTCTTGCTGCAGGCAAATTTTTTATACCATCCATCCATTCCCACAAAGCAAAAAGGAGAGAACAATGCAGAACAATGCAAGTTAGACATGTACTGAAAGTTTCTAACAACCCAGCAGAAGACAAAGTCAAAGCTGTTAGACAGATGCATGCAATCCCAGATGCAGCAGTGAGTTCAAATCTTGCTCTGCATACCCCTAACAGGGTATTCTGCTAAAACTGCTAACTTTGTTAAATTTTGATATTAAATACCCAAATGTCTCTTCAGCAACCATTTGCTTCAGAAAGAGAATGTTGCTATAATGTAATTCAATGAGAGTGAGCAAGCTTTTATATTTGTACAAATTGGCTACAGTAACCCTTGATAAGTAAACAGAACAGAACTCTGAATGCCCATTACATGGCAGTTCCATTTATCATGCTGTCTGAACTCTGAGCGTCACAATCTATTCATAACAGAGCGCATTTTCTATAGCAATTAGCAACAAATAGCAACTCCCAATGCCTCTTATCAGCACACAGTGAAGTTCATTATCATAATGTTAGCCTCTGAGCCTAATTTCTAATCCCATTTGTAACCGGTATTTATGGAAGAGCGATGGAGCTGTTGGAGAAAGTCAGAAAGTAGCAGTTTAGGGCCAGGAATGTACCGAGCCCTATACGACAGACTGGGGTCACACAGCACAGAGAGAGAGACAGAGGGAGAGGGGGAGGAGGCTTGGTCACATTGACCTGCTGTAAGACTGGGGGGGATCGACTCTGGAGACAACAGATTGCAAAGCAGGATCTAGCTGCGAGACAGCAGTTTACCCAAGGATGACCTGGCTGTAAAGGGATTGCACTGATCCAGGAAACCACCAGTTAGCTTTCCTATCTCCTGTATAATTTTGGAATATGGTGAGGAAGAGGTTAGAATTATTGCTGGCAAAAATAGCACCATGAAGGGCAGTTTTTGTTGTGTACTGAACACATGCCCTTAACTTCTTTGAGGAAACTACTGAATGTGTTGACTCAAATCAGACTTATAATATTGTACATTTGGATTTTCAAAAATCGTTTCACATACACAGTGACACCATTGAATTGAAAACAGAAGGAACTACAGAAGTAGTGTCAATGTGGATTAACTGACTTCAGTGCAGAACAATAACTAGCATGAGGGATCATGTCTGAGCAGGGTGTTTTGGGAAACAGAGTCCCCCAAGCGATATACTGTATGTTGGTACTCCTGCTGCTCCTTATTTACATAACTCTCTTTTGACAAAGCCGTTACCAGGAAAACTTGCCAGTGACAAAACTTCAGGATAAAGCAAAGTTTGTTAAAACAATACAATATTTAAGCAGTAGTGACACCTGGCAAATCATACTTCTCACCACCAAATGCACAGTTCTATATGTGGAAAGTAACTTAAGGCAGGATTATTTTATGAGAGGTACTAAGTTAGTGAGTCCCATAAGAGACTTGTAAAAGGTAATTGACTCAAATTTGTCTGAATAGACATTGCATCAAAGGAGTAACAGGCACATTTAATGGTGGGATCTATAGGGAAAAACCACTGGTTACAAATCAAAGGATATTTTAAGGTTAACCAATGTCTTCATCAAACCACACTTACACTGGTCACCACACTATACAAAGCATGCCAGAACTCTTGAAAAAGTACAGAGAAGGGCAACAAGACTGGTTCTGGATATTAGCTGGATCTTTAGATGCATAATTTCTTGTCTCAGCAATAGGAGACTGAGGACTCCCTGAAGTTCCTCAAAGTTCAAACCGGTTAAATAAAGTTCACTACAGAAGCCATTTAAAGCAGAGTGTGGTCAACTGAACAAGAGGACATGGGTGGAAATTAGTTAAAGGTCAATTTCACACTGGAAATAGGAAGCTTTTTTTCCATGTGGAGTCACTAATGAAAGGAATAGCTCACTAGGTTCTGTAATGGAAGTAAGGGCCCTCAGTGTGTTTAGGACCAGATTTGACATGGTGCTAGATACACTAGAATATAAGCAAAATGATGTGCCTTGCTGGGCTGAATGGGTTCTTAATTCTATATTCATATGCACTTCATAAAATACAGGGGAAAAAGCAGACTGAACACGTGTTCTGACTGGGAGCGGTTGTTATTCCTCCCCCCTGCCCGGGCTCACAGGGCAAACAAAGAGGGAAGGGAATTGGATTTAATGTGCCTCCCACAGGAGGTGGCAGCTCTGGTATGTGCATCAGGCCAACGGACAGGCCTCATTAAAAACACCCACCTCCTGCACAGCGGCCAGTCAGAGGCCGCTGCTATTCCCGAATGCTTCTGCTTCATTAGTTGCCATGATCTTAAATTGGCATCACGACTCCTCCTCAATTTCTCTGATACTTGCCCGGCTTCTGATCGACTTTTTTTTTGACATGGTCACTGCAAGTAGGCGTATCTGTTTTCCTATCACTATGCAAGCTCCAAGGTTTTGGCTTATTTGCAAACATAGAGCAAACTGCATTATTCTGATGTACATTTTGGAAAAACATATATATATATATCTCTATGCACAATGTTGGTCAATGTGTTCTGCCAGCAAGCATATTTGAATTCATGAATTAGTGTGATGTCACAACTTTTATCAAATTTGGCTGTCCGATAGAATAAAACATCCAAATGAAATGGTTTTTGGGATGAGAGTGTTGCCAAAGATGCACCTACATCACAAAGAAAATATAATAAATAACCAAAACCTTGGGTCTACTGCAGAATGGTTTCTGAATAAAACTTCCAAATTAAATGGATTTGGGATAAGAGAGTTGCCAAAGATGCACCTACATCACATACAGAAAAGAAGTATAATAAAATAACCAAAACCCTGAGTCAAAAATGGCTTCCTGTATGTGAAAGAACGGGATTAATACACAGGCTCAAAATATCTTTAAACAATACAAATCAACAACTTCCTGATTACCTTTGAGTTCTTCAGTACCTGACCTCATTCCAAAGAACTGGCAGAGTAGTTAGGACAAGAACATTTACTACAAAGAGGACTGTGGGTTCAGTTAATGCCCTTAAATGGCACTGTACCTACACTTTCCAAGGAAGTACAAACAATAATTGTATAACTTTTGAGGCACAGTTTAATATTAAGTAGGCACTGATGCTGCACTCTATTTTTGCACATCTTGCTAGGTGAAAATGCAGTAGTATGCTTAGTTGATTTTAAAATATGAAATAGCCTTATGTACCCCATCACAATTTATAATAATCATGAACATAAACCTGTAAGAAAATTAAAAGAGTAAAATGCATAGGCTAAAGCATTGGGTGGTTTAATTTACTGGATATGTTTTCCAATAACATGATTTTTGGAATAATAAATTAGGGATATGGGGGAGGCTGTGTGAGAGGGGAATACTACATAAACCATATTTTGACTTTGTACATATACCATATGTAGAGTTTCTGTTGGAGTGTACTCAGTGATGTGCTTGTGCCTAAATGGCAAACAATGGAAACAGGCAGAGATGCACATGCACACACACAAAGCCCATGTTCACCTTGATCATCTGAGCCACATAGCTCTCTGGGCCAGTGTACTCAGTGGGGTCTTTCACTCGAACCAGAACCAGGAAGTAGAGGTAATGCCACATGTTGTGCTCTGACTTGATGTGCTCATCGAAGGACACGGTCTTGTTGTCAAACTTGTCTCTCTCCAGTCCTGCAGGAAGCAAACAAACACAACACATGTTAGTACCTCAATAATGAACTTTCAGATATTTCAGCAAATGTGTGCTTAAATAATGCATTCCTACTAAGTTTACGCCATTCCCCTCCCACCCCTCACCGCAGATAAAGCAGGTGGTCTTCAGAATCTCCTCCTTCCTCTGTTTCTCACTCCTCAGGTCAGCAAAGGTGTCGATGATAACACCAAAGATCAGGTTGAGTACGATGATGATCACAATGAAGTAAAACAGGAGGTCGTAAACCACACGTGCAGCAAACAGAGGCTCCTGGGGAAAGACAGCCAAGATTTATGTGAATTATGCTCCCCACTGAATAAACCACTGATCTGTCAATAATACTGTACAACCCATTTTATCTCTACTATAGTATACAACAAAACATATCCCAGAAATATTCTCAATTTCTGATTTCACAATACACTGTACATAATCACTTATTTCTCAGTAATATACCCCATAATTCATTTAAGCATAATATTTCATACACAGCACTCTACATTATAATAGGTTTCTTAGAAACCATTCTATTTAGATGCATTTAGGAATTTATTACAAAGTATGACACTAAACTCAGTATGTAAGGACACGGCTATATAAAATGTAAAAATGATTTCAAAATCATTTTTACAACACCGGTAATGAAAAGTTGATTTCACCTCAGGGGTGAACTCAAAAACGTGTCCTGACGCTGACTTGTGAGAACTCACTTCATAGGTGATGTGACATGGCAGACATGTCCATCACATGGAGAGAAAAGACTTGGCCTTGAAAAGTGTGTGTAGGGGGGGTAAGTAGGATGTCAGCCTGCTTGGTGTGAATTCATTCGTTACCAATTCAAACTGCCATTATCGTCCAAATCGGCAAGCAGTGTGCACAGTGGCACAATTCCTGCCAATCAGCAGCATAGCACAGGGACTGCTGGGAACCCACACTTGAGCTCTGAAGTGGCACAATGTCAACTGCGTGCAATTCTTCCCAAAGCACAATCATTTCTGCAAATGTTACCTGGGGTTAATAATTGTGAAAATTTAAAATACTGGATTTGAAATGCTTTCTTCAAGAGACAACGAACAGCAGGGCATAAAACAAGCTGTTCAACAGAGAGAGAATTTTCAAATACCGCAAAGTTACTCTATTCAAAAAACAGACAGTACATAAATGTAATACAGTTGTAATAGTTCATCTTTAACCTTCAATCCATGTCCCCCCACATCAGGTCCTGAGAATTACAGAATTACACAATTTGTGTGTATGTTGTGTTAACCAACATTTCCCAAGTTACACTTTTCCAAAGTTTTTTAAATCTTACATTGCGTAACCACATTGAATACATGTGTGAATATATTTTCATTTTTTCCCCAGTTCATATTTTTATTGATTCCCTCTGCAAAGAGCATGGTAGAACATGCTGTGTTGAAATCTGACTGTACCGACTGCAATACTCTGATGTCTCATGCAACTGAAGTGGTCCATAAATGATTTTATTGAACTCATTTGTTTATTTAATTCTAACTGTGGGGATTTAAAGTAGTTATGATTACACTGGTATCACAATTGGATTCTACCATTTTCTGCTTAATTATTTTTAAATTAACTGCTTGTCTTGAGATGATCGCCTTGACTTAAGCTGTGTGGTACTTTAGTGTAAATTCAATATTTGAACTATCATTATTTTCCACCCTGCCAGCAGAGGGTAGTGAGGTTCCCTGGGGGTAGATCCTTATCTTGAGCATCCCTCAGGGACAAGGGATGGTGGAGGTGTGTCAAACTGAAGGAACTGAAGGGTTCACAGCTTTCCAAGTTTTGGCAAGCAGGCAATGAAAGGTAACCTTTCTCAGTCCGATTTGATGACATTTGAATCAGGTCTGTAAAATGACAGGGATTATCCTGACAGCTCCAGCAGCCTTTCCGTGTGAAGGCATGCCAAAGCAGCGGCCTGTGCATCATCTCCTTTGCATGGCACTGCCTACGAGATGCAAAGCCTCCAGAATCACCTCCGCTCGGTTATGGCCTTGACCATGCATGCAACACTAAACATTCACACAGATTTTTCATGTTACTTTCGGAGGTCTCTGCCATTCTCTGCAAGCATAGGTATACTCCGTCCTTCCTCCACTCAAACAAAATATGTCTAGGGGTAGATGTTTCACTCATTTTACGTTGATTCTGCCACTTGTGCTAAATGTCTCTTCCTGTTTGCATTCAAGATTCGACTGATTTCAGGAGGTTTGCTGAATGCAAATATGGTGCTTTGAGTCAAATGGGCAGAACCTCACACAGATTGCATTTACTTTTAATACCAGCTAGGATCCGGTCTTCTATATCCAGTTTTTGTTTAATGTATTCAATTACATTTGCTCCAGCCTGAGCACTGCCGGACGGCACCTCCAGCAGAGATGCCTATCTCAGTCTGTTTTAATATGGACCTGGAGGCCGATATGGTGCAATGTTTAGATAACAGGGGGTCAAAAGAGAGTTATGGATATGGGTTTGAGAAATTCTGACTGGAAGCCATGCAGGTGGACTGTCTCTTGTTTGAGCATTTGTCTCGACAAAGAGGCACATTGTAGCTGAATGTTGAGGAAACATATCCTGCCTTATACCGGGTAGCCCCAGATTCATTAAAGGGATCCTGGGAATTTTAAGTTTGACACGAACATTGAGGAAATGGGCAGGGATACTGATGTGCAGTTTACTTCAGGTATAGTAGACTGAGTGTGAGAAAGTGGGAATATTTGCCAATTATTTTTGGAGTCTCTCTCTTACGGCTGCTGTCCATTTCAATTAGATATATTGAGAGGAATTTAACTGCCTTGTCTGCCTGGATGAATTTGTTATCTGTGAGTTGTACTTTAAGGGAGAGCATATTTAATGACAGTATTTCATTTTGGTTTCCCATTTTTTTAATCCAGAAATGACCATGCGAGTTCATTTGGTTTAGAAACTCAATAGCATATGTGAACTGGAGCATGACATACTCCTGGCATACATTGCTAGCTTACTCTGAACATCTCATTAAGGCTCTACTGCCTTTAATATGGGATCCACAGCTATTATACATGAAGATGTGTCCAGTTTTTCTAAGCTGGAAATATGAGGATGGTAGGCCCTGGGTGACATAATTAATGTTTAATCTTTAATTAACCAGAATTGATGTTTCTGACCCGGGGCCACATACTGTACCTTTATTACACACCTTGTGCAGACGAGGAGATAAAATAGAAGTTACAGTTCAGGGTACAGCTCTCTTATCACCTTGGCACTTTGTATTTGCCACTCCGAGAAGGATATTCAAATTTCACCTTTTGTATTATTTTTCTTCAAAGAGGTTTTTAGATAATTTGGGCATGTCAATTTACTTTAAAAACTACATCTTTCCTCCCACCTAAGCAAAGGGAGTTACGTTTGGGATCAAAAAAACATGGAACAATCTTCAAATCCTCTGCCATTGAAAGTATCTTTATAATATTATGGATAATTACAGGTTATGCAGGACGTCTATCAGTGGATATATATGGCTGAAATAATAACTACCCAGAGTTCTTCAGTAATAACACAAATTAATCCAGTGTTCACATCTCACACTGATAAGAGCTGGAGAGTGACAAACGTCTGGATGTGGCTGCCTGCGTGTCACAGGCAACGTTGTTCCTGTGACTTGACTACATGCCCCCCGTGAGTCACTCTGGATGAGAACACCTCCTGAAGCACAGAATGTACAGGTGATGTAACGGGAATCAGAGAGAGAGAGGGGGCGACACCCCCCGGAGGAGGCCCGAGCGCCACTCACGTCTTTGGAGGGCTTCCTGAGCACGTCGCCCACGCCCCCGCCGTTCCGCAGGCCCTGGTTCAGCACCGTGACGATGCACATCAGCAGGGTGTCGCACACGAGCTCCATCCCGTCGTCCTCTTCTGTTGCTGGGAAACGGAACGAGATTCGACGGTAAGGCGGCGCTAATTGGCAGGAGGGCGCGCGGCTGATCCCACGTGGAGACGGGCATTGTCTGGTGCGGCGCTTAAACCTCAGCGCGCTTTGCATTCTGGTTATGAAAAAATTGTTCCCTTTGCTTGGAAAGTGGCCATTAGCACAATCAGAAACACCACACACAGAGGGGTAGAACTGAAATTCATGGTCATGGTCTTTCTTGTATCCTAGCTTCCATGGTCATTCAGCTTCCTTGTAGCTTGGGAATTAGCTAAAATAACACATTTTTTTCTGAACATGCTCCCCAAGATAATAAAGATTCAACAGTAAAAATGCTCATTTACTCTGCTGATTTGTTACATGCTTTGCTTCAGTTGATACAGCAGTCATTGCAGTGGTACTGTGTGAGTTTGGAACAGGTTTGAAGACAACGCTCATGAACCAATGCAATTACAATGGCTTATTTGAGTAACAAAGTGAGTTAAATTATCTATCAATTACATCATCATAATACAATTTATATAATAGTAACAGTAAACTTACTGTTTAAACTACTGTACTCTTCATACTTGCCAACAGCTACCAAACTTCTTAAAATTTACAACATACAAAACAATTACAGACTGATATTAATTTTGAGATGGATCCATTTACAGTTCTTACTAGCCATAATAATCACAAACAATTAGCTGTAGTGAGTCATTATTTATTTCCTAAAACTTTTGACTTCACATGAAAGAGGATTAGTTTTTTCAGCATCATTCAGAGCCGCCTTGAATGATCTGAAGCATTAACTTTCATTTCATTTCTACGAGCAGTGTATTAAGGAGAAACCTTTCATGACTGTTTTGATCAAAGAAAGGCCACATTATGTTAAAAATGGGGTGAACTCAGAAAAATGAAGGACGGGGAAATTAAGAGAGAGATTAAGGCCTAAGGATAGATAAAATGAGCAGCTATATATATTTAAATATGCATTTATACAGCTAGCCTGCTAGCGGCAAGACAAAAGTTTGTAGCGCCAAGAATAATACTAAATGTATTTTTGACCAATGCCGATTCAATCAACAAGTATGACAACAAAATGAACATAAATGCTCACATGTTAAGATGAAAACACAAATGTTGTAGGGCTCCTGTCACACCTAAAGCCTTTTCTTGAAAAATGTCAAAAATTATTTGTTACATTTTACATTACATTATTGGCATTTAGCAGACACTCTTATCCAGAATGACTTACATAGGTTACAATTTTTACATGTTATCTGTTTATACAGCTGGATATTTACTGAGGTAATTCTGGATTAAGCACCTTGCCCAAGGGTACAACAGCAGTGCTCCAGCAGGAATCGAACTGACAACCTTTCGGATATGGGTCCTGCTTCTTAACCACTACGTTACACTGCTGCCCTGTTGTATGGTATTTTAAAAGTTTTAACAACAAAAGTTTTGTAACAACTGAAAAGAATTACAGCTTTATGGAATTAAATTGTTAACCTCACCAGACGGCCAATTCTGTGTGGATGACCGATACTGGGCTCACAACTTCACTTTATTGCAATTCACAGCATGATCACTGCTGCGAGATCCTCAGAGAATCAGGCGAGAAATCGCTCTGCGCTGAAGCTTGTGGGACTCGACCTGCCCAACACACGCACACACACACACACACACACACACACACACACACACACACACACACACACACACACACACACACACACACACACACACACACACACGGGGACATCACATGTTCCAGGCGACCGTCAGAGTCACGTGGGGTTGGGCACGCAGGTGCACGAGGCACAGCGACGTGGGCGGTAACAGACACCTCCTCATAAACATGGCGGATTACTCCGAGCGCCCAACCTTTTCAAAGGGGAGCGCACGCCGGGATCAGAGGCTGCTGCCGTACGGTGCTGGCTGCGCGCGGAGAAAGCCTCCCACGGTCCGGATCACACTTCCCCTTATCGTGAGCGGCAGCTGTGCCGCGAGGCCGGCCTCCGTGTGCCAGCGCTAAATCGACTTACCGCCATGCAAAGGGCCGCCTGGCCGCGGCAATTCAATCTCGGCTGCGCCGGCCCAAGCCTGCGTGACCTCTGTGAAAATTTCATTTGCGCGTCCTGCTCAGCAACAGCTAGCAATTGCGCAGCTTCATCCTGAGAATCTGGAATGTGGTTTTCTGATATCTGCTGGAAAGAATATGTAATAGGAGCTAGAGGGCCACTTTACCCCTTTTTTTTCTTTCCTTGGACCAGCTTGTACTGTCTTCTGTACTGTGTTACCCAAGTAACAAGTGGAGGGGGAAGCAGCATGTCACTGCAGAGGGGCATTTGCATATGTGTTATCCCTGAAATTATCCTACCTTAGCATTGCTTTATCCCATCAGGGCCTAAAATACCATTCCCTTACCTTAAAGAGCGGTGTGCAGGGTGCTATCACCACAAAAGTGTGCCTGCTGCAGATATAGCTTCTTTAAGTATATTACAGTAATCAGGTCAATTATCAGTGCGTGGAACATTTTTTTTTTATCACAGGTGCTTTGTGTTGTATGTATGGGGCACTCCATGTCCACTATCAGACAATTCTGACCATATGAAGAGCTGCTGCTCTACAGAGCCTGCGCTGAAGTGGTGCTTTTGAGAGCGCAGCCTTTCGGCCACAGAGTCACAGTCTTTCTCTGTGGAGTCTGTCCCGCCAACAGTGTGTGTGACCTCAAGCCTAATGTCACAGTAACAGCATGACCTCACTGTGATGGTGAGTTGGATTCATGGTGCAAACCGTACCTGTTCATTCCCAGGTTTGCCTGTAAAAGTTCAGATGTATACAAGGATAATGTGTAAAAGCTAGGCTATGTATATCGCTCTGGATGAGAATGCCCACTGCACAAATGCAATGTATGTGATGTGTTACCTCTCAGCTAACACAGCCACACTGGGGTAACAGTGGGTGACCGCAGAGCTGATACCTCAGAATCAGTGTGTGCAACCCCTGCGGCCATCTCCTCCTCACAAAGATTTAGCGTTTTCAGACCTGTCCACTTGCCTGTAATGATAATTTCAACTGGGAGACAAAACGACTTGGACTAACTTAACCTGGCTGAAAATGAAGGCTTCTCACACACAGGTGTTGAAGCTTTCTGAGGTGACTTACCTGTGACAGATAAGGATAAGGAGTCAAGGCAGGTCTCTTTCGAGCATGTGTCCGGACTTTGACTCTGCACTCCTAGGACAAGATAAGACGCTTTCAGAAGAACTTGTTTCCTGATAAACATGAAGTCACTGCTTCAAAGATACAGTTGAGTGCATGGAATAAATTTAGATTATTTTATGTCTTAATTTTGGGAGACTCTAGTGTGATACACAAATGTAAGGGACTCCAATGTATAAACACTGCTAGGACCCAAAGGTCTCTAAATCAGGTTGCAGTACAACCACATGAGACTGCAACATGGAAGCAGACAGCTTTTAAATCTACATTAAACATCTGAATAAGAATCTAAAAACTTCTCCATTTCCATCATTTCTGACTTAATAGAATCACTCCTTCTTCACTGGAACCCATTTGAAAACATACACCTCATTTCCATGTATTCCGGCTACGTCTTGCTGTGATGATGCAGCAAATCCCTTACACTAGAGGGAAAAAAAGGCAATATCCCACTAGGGATTTGAACTCGTGACCCCCGAGTCATGAATCCATAGTCATATCCAGCACAGCAGTCTGCCTCAGCTTTAACATTTTGGGATGACTGCAGCCAGATGAAAGCATCCCACCTCCACAGATGCTGACCACCAAAACAGACAGCGAGTTACATGACATTGCATAACATCTGCTTCCCACAGCAACTTAGCACAGCTTACAGCTTGTGCATTATCCATTTATGCAGCGGGACCGATACTGAGGTTAACCTGCCTTACCACTACATTCTGCTGTCCAAAAGAAACAGTGACAACACGCCGACCAGCTTTTAAGATTCTTTCCAAGTATGAGTCTCAAGATCTGTGAGATCCAGCTGGGCCCTTTTTAAATGGGTAATGCATACTTAGAGAGCGAGTGAGTGAGTCACCATGACCCACTGTCATTACTGTATTTAGTATATTATTATTATGTCCTTAATCTATTTCACTCTTCTGCTCTGCTTCAATGCTAACTATCAGTGAGGCAGAGAGCGGCCTGAGCTGTTCTCCCTGACGCCAGATTGAAAAAGGTCAAGGTGCGTGTCCACCTGAGCTTGTTTCTGAGAGACCCGGGGCAGTGCTGCCAAGTGACAGCACGGCCTCCTGCAGGGTGACCGTGGCTGAGGGCTGTGGGCGGGGGCTGTCCCCCCTCGGCCAATGCAGCGGCGAGGCTGAGGCTAGCGCGTTACATAAGGAAGCGCGGCCGGCGTGGTGTTATGCAACAGGTGCACATGCACCGGCGGGCTGCCTCCCCCGGGTCCCTCTGGCTGTCCCTCACAGCAGGATAGGAAGGTCGGCGGATTTACCCGCCGCGGCGGGCGAGCTCTAACCTGGGAGGGGGAGCCGGTCCACCTCCATGCGGAAGTCGTCCTTAAGGAAGAGGAAGCCCACGATGGAGAAGAGGTAGACCAGGATGAGGGCCAGCACGGCGGTCAGGATGATCGACCGCCCGTTCCGGGTGACGCTCTGGATCACGTTCCACAGGGTCTCCTCCCGGTTCAACAAATCGAAGAGCTGGGAAGGGACGAGGTGCGGAAAAATCAATACTTGATATTCAATGTGGCCTTTTGCCCAGGAGTGACATTCCTTGCAAATGCTTCAGCCTACATCTCTGCTCATGCTGCTCTGGGGTGTGATGGCCTACGAGGACCACAAAACGAACAGACCGGTGAGATCCAATCAGGGCACAAAGAGCGTGACCAGAACTCTCAAAGACCTGTCTGGACTACATATGACTCTGAGGTTTAAAATGGCTCAACAGGAATAAAAGAGCAGCAGCCATTTACACTGAAACTCTCAAACTCACACAGCTTCTTGTAGAGAGTCTGAATAAGACACACCAACCAAAAATATCTGAATAACAATTTTCAAAAGTATAATCAAATCGAACATTTTTTAAATTTTCATGATATATGTTCTTCTCTGACATACAGTGCCAGTCAAAAAGCTTGGATACACCTGATATAAGATAATGGGGTAATAGGAAACATGCATTCAAAGACATTTTTATCTAAAGACATGCGTAAACGCTTGAAATTTGTTTCTTAGACAAATATAGTGAGGTTGAGGCCTATGAATGAACTTCTTCCAAAAAAACAAAACTTTTTAAAAATATTTTTTAGCTACTTTGAAAAATGTAAAACATGACAGATATGTTTTGATTTGGTCACTACATAATTCCATTTGTGTTATTTCATAGTTTTTTATGTCTTTATTATTATTCCAAAATGTGGAAAGTAGTAAAAATAAAGAATAAATGTTGTTTCCAAACTTTTGGTTGGTACTGTATGAGCAAAGAAGATGTCTAATTTGGTCACACACCATGTAGATGTGACTTTATATGCATTAACTCTTACATGTGGTGTAACACAAAGACATTTCATTTGTTGGTCATACATATGCAACATGGCCATGCGGTTCGTTTTGGCTGATACAGGTCAACACCGATTCATAAATGGCATCGTGGGGAAAAAAAAAAAAACTTGAAGATGAACACCCCAGTGCATGATGGGTGACGAGGTGCGGGCCTCTCGTACCAAGAAGCTGTAGAAGAACTCGTGGACGAAGAGGCCCAGCATGCAGACGATGACGTAGATCACATGGAACAGAAAGGCCTTATCCATGACAACGGCTTTATATCCTCGTGTGAATGTCCCGCGATTTCCCACAAAGCTCACTAAAAATACGATCTTGTTGAGCAGCTGAAAGGAGAGGAGGAGAAGGGACAGCTTTAATCAGAGGCAGCTCAATGGCGGGTTATTCTTAGATGGTAATACGCTACAAGGGGAAACCACACAAGCAGTACAGGGGACGGGGACAAAAACAAACATGCAAATCATATCTTTCCCTAAGCGTCTGCTCCACCCTGCCATATCTGAAACAAACATGGCTCCTGGAAAAAAAAAATAATAATAAAAATGCACTGAACCAATTTTGGCTGCTGGTAAACACAGCCAAAGAAAGCACTGTGCACACGTCAGCCGTCACATGTCCTTTCACAGGGCGCTCCGCTAGCTCGTGATCTCGTCAGGTGACAGTGCCACATGGATCCTCACTGCATTAATGAGAGCTGCTTGCACAATCTTCCGTCTGGCAGTTCATAGATTGTTATCACGCCGCAGGAGAAAGAAAAAAAAAAAAAAAACACCCTTTTCAGAGAAAGAATTCTTAATAGTCAGAATCTTTGGCAGGAGAAAATAAGGGCTTTGATAATCTCAAAGTAATAGGAGACTGGATATCTCACAGGAGCTCATTACATAATTGATGTTTTTAGTTATTACATCATTTTTCCCAAGGTCAATTAACTAACAAAACATGCTTTTTTCCCCCTAATACCCTCCCCCCAAAAAACTTGGCCATGGCTCTAATAATGGCATACATAACAACGAGGAAGGGATAAGACCATACAGGGCACACACAAGTGAGAAAACCAGACACTAGACACAAAAAGAAACTGAAGAACTAAAATTATCAATTAAAAAGCCTCAACTACAGAAGAGACTGGTCACACAAAACCTGCTTAGTGGAGAGTGTCACAGCCAAGCTGCACTGCATTCACACTGAAATCTCACAGCATCCTAAAGGCTCTTCAGTGCATGCAGGTGTGCAGGCGCGTTTCCTTCTTTAAAATGCACCAAGAAATACAAAATTCAATACAGATCTGAAAGTTCAAAAAGGGCACAAACCAACTGGAGGAGCAACATCCTACAACTTTAATGCGGAGAATCTGAACTCAAAGGGCATCTTTGGGTTCTTCTTTCACAAAAATGACTTTTTTTCCACCACCACTTTCTACCTCAGATTGTTGTAATACATAATTAATTGAGCACCCTAATCTCCAAACAACTACAATGACAACCCAATATATACAACAATGCCACTATATGAATTTTGACAGCTACGGTATGAAAATGGAAATTGTTAAGCACAAATAAGCATAACTTTGGTGTTTTGTGACAGACTGCTATTACAAAAAAAGAATGGAAAATTCAACACTAGAGGCATGCTTTTAACCTATATGATAGCACTGGGACATGAAGCAGAGAGATCATTCTAGATTTTGGGGGGCGGCAGGGAGGGGTCTTACATTGGCAGCACCCAGCAGCACCAGTGTGGGGCCCAGGCCAAGGGTGTAGATGGACCGGAGGATGACTGACGCCAGGAATGGAGGGATGCCGCCCGGTTTGGGGAGAACAAAGAGCATGGCGGAGCACACCGCCACGGCAACCCACAGCAGGACGGACACGAAGGGGGGCAGGGTGCCTGTGGAGGGCGACACCCAAACCGAAATCACACCCAGGCAGCCCCGCTTCAATGGCTTAACACTCCGCACTGGAGGCAACACGGTACTGGTTTGCTAGCTTAAAATATATTGGAGGCCAACTGTGGTAAGACACCTGGGAAAACTGAAACCAACATCCTCTCAGTGTAGGAAGCCATGTGGTGACAGGGACTGAAATAACTGTTTTGGTCACCATGGCAATGTTGTGACACAAACTGTCATTTGAATAGCAAATTGAGGAAAAATGTGTGGACATTTTCAGAATACATTTAAATTACTTTGTATGTTACCTGAAATGTCAGTAACCCAAGTGTTGTATTTTGACAATAATTACAAAATAATCTGAATGCTCCTCTAATACATTTATTATTAACAACTGAATAGGAGAGAATAATTTCCAACTCTGCAAGGAATTGTATTTGAGCAGTGTAACCATTTTTTTCCTTTCAGAAAACTACTCAAACTTGGTTTTCATTTCATTTAAATTCCAAATCATTTGTTACTCACACTTTTCCATTTTGTTTTTAATATACACTGTAGCCAAGAACACTCCTCAGTTGCTGATTCCACATACAATGGTTCAGGTTGACCACTAACTGGACTTTCCTGCATATCTCGTTTGCCACAGAGGGCACTTTTAATTTCATTTTTCTCCTGATGTTTCAGCCTGAAAGTGAAACTGGAGAGAGTGCAATGAACAGAATCAGAGGAGTGGTCAACTAAACCACTATGCCTGTCAGCTATGCATTTGCTCTTCCCTGTGCTCAGCTCTCAGACTGAGGCCTTGCCCTCCAGTGTTAACAACCGGTAAAATATACACATCGAAGAGCCACTTTTTTTTTTTCCTGTAGTTGTCGGAAACGTGGGCCGAGTGCTGATAGTTCTGACTCCACCATCGCATCCGCGGAGTGATCAAATCAATTACCCCGAGGATGAGTTTGCAAGCGGCGTGAGTCTGATAGGAGACTCCATGGCAACGTGCGCTGAACACGTGTGCCGGCGCCGCTTGGCACACCACAACGCGGGTGGGGGGATTAGTCACTCGCTAAACTCCTCAGCGCTTCCTGTTCCACCGCCGAGGAGAAACCCGCTCGCCACGTTCTGGCCTCGCTGGTGTGCGAGAGCGCTGCCTCTCAGGGCTTCCCTTCCCCTGCCTCAGAGTCTGATGAGGACCCTTCTGTACGGGCCTCTTTCCCTCACTCTATCTGTGGTTTGCTCGCTGTGTAACTCTTGCTCAAGCGCTGTGGAAATGCCTGATCGTATTTCAGGACACTTCATGGAGGTTTCAACCAGAAATTACACCATAAAACAAAAAGCGACTATGATGTTGGAGCATGGAGATGATTCTTTTATTTCTGCAGTGGCTTTTTACTGCATCTCTTGGCCCTGCTCGGGCCTGACAACGAGACAAAAGGAGGAGGCTGGACTTGGCACAGAGGCTGTGACAGCACGGTCTTTCTGGTCTTGGCTAGATCCCAGCATTCCTGATCTGCATGGCAGACACTCGGCGGGTTAACCTGGGACCTCTCGCACTGTACAGCCCAGAAGGCTCCCTCTGTCCTGGAGACTTGCAGTTTCCTCCAATTTTCGCTCATCCCAAGTTCTTACTTACACAACAGGAGCTACAAATAGGCTGAACACGTCAGCGAGACCATGTGATAAAGGTCTCTGATCATTTGGAGGGAATGCAGGGCCTGCCTCCCACCCTGGGGCCCTGGTTATTTGGAGGGAACACACAGCTGTGCAGGAAGAAGGCTGTGTGTTCCCTCCCTGCACCCCCAGGGTACTGTGGAGCGTACCAGGGAAAGCACAGGTCCATCCAGTTCAGCCAGCCATGAGTTATATGCTGTAGCTATAAGCAGTATAGTTTTAAGGTTTCGGAGGGAACCGGAGGTAACTGCTTTGCATTCACAGAGTCACACAGAATTCCCTCATAGAAGCTGATACCTCTGTGCATGCTGCATTTTTTAAAATGCCTGCACTCTACCTAGTATAATTATATTATATTATATAATATATATATATATATATATATATACACACACACACACACACACACACACACACACACACACACACACACACACACACACATATAATTGAATATTGTTTCTTTATACATTAAGAATTGACTTTGTGGTCAGCATGCTGCATTTCTGCATCATAAGTACTGATTCACTTTATGCCTTTCTATTTTTTCAGAAGGGTAAATACATTTTTCATACTTCATAACTTGGGGTAGGGGGGGCAATTTGGGGAACTCTGCATATAACAAGGGTTTACAGCACATAAAAATGTAATTGACATTCAGCCTGGAGCGGAGCAGCTGCTCCATGTCAGTAAAGGAAAAACCAGCCGTCTCTGCAGGGAGGTGAAGGGACAGGGCAGGTGGAGGTCCAGAGCCGGACACAAAAGGGGGCTCACCTTCGTCTTCATCATCCCCGAAGGGGTAGAAGAGCGCCACAGCGATGTTGACCAACACGGCCAGGTTGAAGGAGATGCTGCCCCACAGGGAGATGTGACGAGAGAACCAGAACAGTGCTTGGTTATCTGGAAGACAATGCCGTGCAGCATAAGTAACAGTTAACATGGCACCCATTTTCCACTTTATCATTTCTACATGAACAGAACTCTAAAGGGTCATCGCTATCTTATGTGACATGTTGGTGTACAGCCCTCATTCCGGGGAATGGCTAAATTACACGTAGACAGAGACTTACTTCTGATTTTCTTCTGCCACCTCATCTCATTGTAGAGGTCCTCGAACTGCTGAAAGAAGTCGTTGACCTTGCTGCCCTGGTCGTCCCTCTCCGTGCTGTTGAAGACGCGCACCTTTGACTCCTCGGTAAGGTACTCGCAGATGTTGGGCACAGGAAACACGATCTGCTCCATGCTTCGGTCATGACGCACAATCTGCCAAGCAAACAGCAGAGGTCAAGTTATTCAAGTTAAGTTTATTTGTTATGGTGCGTTTTTTTACAATTTAGACAGCTCTTCACAAGTAACATAGTGGATTTCTAGATGGAATAAAAACTCTAAAATTATTCCCTGACCCCAATAAGAGGCAGCTGAGAGACTCCTGGAAAATAGTGAAAATGTTAACATAAGGACACACATAAAAGGCATCAGAGTTCATCTTCAGGCTGACAGAACTCATCTTCTAATGGATACTTTGAGCTGAGGCACATGCTGATACCTGCAGACCAGTTACAACCCAGAAATCCATCAAGGCGAGCAAGCTCCAACCCAACAGGTTATAACTTACTTTAACATGAGAAGATACAGCATATTAGACTGAATATAATGAAATTATGTTATGCTTCACTGGTCTGCATACAGCTCTCCACACCAATGGATCTGCTAAATTAAATAATCTCCTGCCTCATCTGCATTCCTACTGTACATATTTAATCTCTGTGCAAAACTTTACAATCCAACGAGCTCTTTGGTTTGAAACCTTTGCAACTTGCTGAAGCGTGCACTGGTGCAACACTGGCTCTGAATCAGGGACAAGCAGCGAGAGGGGAAAAGGAAGAGCGCATACCTCGATTTGGGCCGTGTGATTGGCGTAGTACCTCAGAGCATCCTCTCCCTCGTTCTCAGGATCCAATCCTGGCCTCAGGCTCTGCTGGAGTAGCTTATTGTGCCGTGCCAGCTAGAGGAAAGAAGCCCAGCGTAACCAGTGGTTAATGCATGTGATCCTGCCTTTCCATTGGTTGACACACTTTTCCCTAGGTTATTATTGGTTAGCACAACTCACCCAGGCCTTTTACACTGGTCAACTCTTTTCCCCTGTATTACAGTTTGTTCAGACATCATCCAGACTTTCAAATAATCAATTGTTGCCACCCAGCCAGTCCAACACTGCATTATCAAGCACTCTGTGGTCGCCTGTCTTAAGATGTTGAACACATTTTTCAGAGCTTTCAAAGCTCTCTAATGTCCTAGGATCAGATCTCTAATGTCCTAAATTCATCAGATAATAAATATGCCTGAAACCTGACCAGTAGTATCCACAAAGAGAAATGAGTGATTTGATTAGGAAAGATGCACCTTGTCCAACAAATTTTTTTAGGACTCCTTGGGGTGTTACAAAGGACTATTTCCCTTTTTAGAGTAGAAATGCAAATGAAACACTTTCTCAGTTTAGCAGTGGGAAAAAAACACAACATTTCATTCAAGAGGAATGATGTGATTTCATAGATCACACAGATCAATGCTGTTCAGCAACAATCATGCTGAATCTCCCAAAGAGCTCTTAACACGTCCCCAGTGATAACTGACATCTACCCAATGACGAGTTTAGATGCCTACCTAACATTCAGAGGGAGAAATAATAATGTCCTTCAGTGAAAGAACAGATTACAATCATGGCCTACCCGGGGGGGTATGTGGGAGTGGAGAGTGTTGCAGGAGTTACATGTGGTGATGTGTATCCCGACATGAGCAGAAAATCCACACAGGGGTGAAACATAAGCAACAAGAGCACCAAGACAGAACTTCAGGGCATAAAACGAAACACAACACAGGAAACACCATGCACATGAGGCTGTGCGGCTACCAAACTGTGACACCTATACAGTCCGCATGTAAAAAAGCCCCACAGTGATCTGCGCTGGATTTCTGTGTCTGTTTGGAGGGATGTGGTTCTCGTAACCAGGATGATGTCTACCCAGACCTGACCACAGCCATGCTAGCTAGAGAAGGACACCAGCTAGGAGTAAACAACACGTGAGAGAGGTGTATCCAGGCGAGCATGTGACCCACATCATTCTGCAAGCACACAGAATCCAGTGTTCTGACTGCGTTCGCTTCACGCAGTAAAAGCAGAACAAACATAAACCCCCTTTTTTATGAGTAATGACTCCATATCACTTAACGCAGCCTGTAGTGGTCATCTATGAACAAACAACCCCACAAACACTGGACAATGCACCCTGAAAGGATAAGGGCTCTTAACATTTTTAAAGAGAATGTGCTTATGTTCATATCGAATGAGACCAAGGCCTGACTGAAGTATTTGACATGAAACTAATCTTGCAGCTACTGTATATCCTCTATCACTTGAATTGTTCATGTGATATGCAATCTGTGAAGCAGCCTGAGACCATTGTTGTCACAATAACGCTATCCTGATTACGAAATCAATATGAAATGATTGGCTGATCAACTACTTCCCGTCTCATTTTCAACATGGGATTCAAGCCACTGTGAAGGTGTGTTTGTTCGATTCCCAGATGGACCGCTGCAGTTGTACCCTTGGGCAAGGAATTTAACCTGACCTGCCTCAGTAAACATCCAGCTGTATTACTGGATAACAGGTAAAAAAATGTAAGCAATGCAAGCCATGGAGGCAGCTTTGGAGCATCTGCTAAGCAATTATACAGTAATGTAATGATGGCTGGACACTTGACTTGCAGATACACTTAACCTAAATATCTCAAACCTGAGCAATGGTCTGTGGATAGAGGTGAGCCTGCATGTTTATTACTGCACACCTAGACGCAGCGACCCTCACGCGGACAAAGTGAAAAGTCTTAAAATGGGGGCATAAAAAAAAAACAAACACAAACCCCCCCTTGTTCGGAACTTGACCTTTTTCCACCACAAACGGCATGTCTGACGGAGCAGGGGTTTACGAGAATGCACAGTTCTTCTGGTAAATCAGACCACAGGAAAAGGAAGGGGGTGGGGGGTGGGGGCACAACACTACCGAAATAAATAAATCAGCTCAACCACAACAGCCTGACTGGGCCATCTGAGAAACGTGCTAGTCAGACAAACACAAATACACTGTCTAACACCAAGCGCGAAAGCAGGAAATTAAGAACTCGAAACTGGCTGGACCAGCGGATCCTCACCACAAAGAAAGTTTACACATTTTTCATCCCCATTTCTAAATGAACATGCATATATAGCAAAGAGTCAAAAAGCATTTAAACATTTTTCATTGGTCACTGAAGTGAAATGGCATCAATCGTGGACCTTTTTGGGCCTTTCTATCACACTTATAAATCAGGCATTTGAAACTGTATTTGATGCAAATGGGCTTCTCTTTGATTTTATTCATCCATCTATGTACTACACAAACACACACATTATATAAATACATAACTATATATTAATTTACTTATATATCATACACACACTTGTATTCTGAAATTGCTTTTCCCCTTCAAGTTGTGCTCAGACGTGCTGGTCCAAAGTGAAACACTCACATCACTCACCATCACCTCAGGCTACATTTTAATGTGACAATCATGCTCAGTACGTCATTGGAGGTGTGAGGAACAGGGTGCTAAAGTAACAAACCAATAACACCAACTCGTCTTTGAGATGGAACCAGAGGAATGCATCGCTTTACACCAATTTAAGCTTGTGCTGTGGGGAAAATGATGAGGGAAAATGTCACTGAAAAAAACTAAGCACCTGCCTTCCACAAACCTTTTAAATTGATTCACTGGCATGTTTGCAGCGAATGAAAACAATAAGCCATTGCTACATTGTTCAAATACTACACACCCAAACGCACTGTATGAACTGTTTACAGCCATGGCTTCTTTCCAGCACATGTCCCCAGGTGTTAGTGTGGTGCGGTGGCTGTGAAACTGTCCTTTTACCCGAACCAGAAGGTTGCAGGCACCATTCCCAGGTGGGACAACCGCAGCTGTATGTTTGCCCAAACTGAAGCATTTTTAAAAGCAGCCGAGTCTGACTGGGGACTGGAACCTGCAACCCTCTACAGTTGTAACTTCCTACTGCATTACATCAGAGCTTTTTTTTTTTTTTCTTTTGTTCGTTCACATCTCATAAAGTACAACATGTCTGCTAATAGGATTTGTCTTGTGCATACTCAGTGTTCTTGATCCTTATCATCTAGTGTCATATTTCCCTACATTAAGGACAATACAAGACAGGACAAAGTGTTCTCATCTGAATGGCGAGAAAAATGGAGAGCTGTAGAGTAGTACAATCTGCACATCTGCACCTCCAGGACAGCAAAGGAAGAAGGGAGAGACATTCACTGGGGGACCTACGGGAAGGCCACAGACACCGCCGGTTTACCTGGTGAGCCAGGATGTAGATATTGTGACCCACGTCTTTGGGCATGATCTGGTCCCCGCCGCCCGCCTCCTCGGACTCGTTCTCCAGGCCTTGGTTGTACGCCTCTTTCATCACGTCCACCTGAAAAAGCACGGATTAGCCGCAAGACACCCTCAAGCACATCCGCTTCCGCGGCGTGTCAACACACAGTTATTCGCTAATAAAATTAAATCGCATTGAAATGAATGTGCACACAGGCACGTATTGTTGATGCACTTAGCCCCCCCCGCTTCTCAGATCGGGCTTACCAGCTCGTTGGGCCGCATCTTATACAGGATCTTCTCAGCGTTTTCGCTGTCATGGCGACTCTCCATGATGGCCAGTAGCAGCTTGGATGCATTGTTCTGAGGACACAGTGCACAAAGGATTGACTTGATCATTTCCAAAACACACAGAGCAGGTGAAAACTGTTCATTACTTTCGTAGCATTTTCTGAGCAGGGAGCACTTGTGAGACACTCTGAGCATCTGCAGTGTTCTGCTGGAGTTGATCCAAATGAAGCAGGTGAGATGCCCATACCTTCAGCTCCAGCACCAGGTCCATGCGGTGCTTCCCCAGAGGGTTGATGGGGTTCACGATGAGAGCGATGATGATGTCAATCCCGTTGGACTCGTGCTTGGCGATACACGTCTGTGAAGGAGGAGGCGGAGGCGGGCTTAAGACAAGCACAACGTTTCAATAGGGCGAGAAGAGAGAGGGGTCAGGGGTACAGCAAAACATGGGACTAGCACGGTGGAGCAGGTGGAGGTGGAGATAGAGGTGAGAGGGTGAATACAGTAGGAGAGGCAGGTGGAAGTGAGAGGGTGAATACAGTAGGAGAGGCAGGTGGAAGTGAGAGGGTGAATACAGTAGGAAAGGCAGGTGGAAGTGAGAGGGTGAATACAGTAGGAGAGGCAGGTGGAAGTGAGAGGGTGAATACAGTAGGAAAGGCAGGTGGAAGTGAGAGGGTGAATACTGTAGGAAAGGCTATTGGAGGTGAGAAGGTGAATACAGTAGGAGAGGCAGGTGGAAGTGAGAGGGTGAATACAGTAGGAAAGGCAGGTGGAAGTGAGAGGGTGAATACAGTAGGAAAGGCAGGTGGAAGTGAGAGGGTGAATACTGTAGGAAAGGCTATTGGAGGTGAGAAGGTGAACCCAGTAAGAGAGGCAGGTGGAGGTGAGAGGGTGAATACAGTGGGAGGGGCAGGTGGATGAGAGGGTGAATACAGTGGGAGGGAGAGGTGGAAATGAGAGGGTGAATATAGCAGAAGGGGTGTAAGTGGAGGTGAGGTGGCTGGGTGGAGCAGTCGGAGCAGGGCAGGCACCTGGTTCTCATGGCAGGGCCCCTGGCAGTACTCTGTGATGGTCTCCAGGGTCTGCTTCACCAGGTCCACATTCCTCTCATTGATATAGAGGCCCAGCAGCCCTAGCCCCCCCGTGGTGCTGCCACAGATGCAGTCCAGGAACTGCAGCGTCTCACACACCAGGTTATAGTTGGTCTTATTGTTCTGGTTCCGCAGGAAATTCTGGATCGGGAAGAAGCAAAACTGCCGTAAAACAAGGCTGCACCAACAAGTCATGAGATGCACTCAGACGAGATATAAAATTGTTGCGACATATGCTTTTTGGAACACTGATTAAGTGTAGCTGGAGTAGAGCTGGGAGAATGAGGTTTTGTGAACTACAATGTATTAAGTGACTCACTGACTTGAATCAATTGTATTTGATAGAGATAATCTTTTCACATTTGCACTTTCCATACCTTGCCTGTATTATGGCAAAGCTCTACGAGAAAGCCTCAACAGTCATTCAACAGTGCATGTTAGCTGAACATAGCTCTGGATTTTGGGGTGTTAGAGGAGTTTTTGGGGGGGTTTTTTGGCTATTTTGGTTGCACTGGCCCTACCTGCAGTTCCCGGTTGTGGTTCTCACACAGAAGCTGCAGGTAGCGTAGAATGGGCTCCATTATCACGATGGCTGGACTCATCTGAGCTTCCTCTCTCGAGTCGTCTGGCCCGCCCCCCTCACCCCCGGAGCCAATCAGGTCCAGGTCAGGGTCGATCTCCTTGCGGAAGGTGGAGTAGGCCTTGGAGGTGACGGAAGAGGCCTCTCTGAGCTGGCCTTTCATGTCATCCTTCAGGTGCAAGGTGGAGTCCCTCCCTAAAGAGAAAAGCGAGATCAGCAAACTGTGCCTGTCTACAGTACCACGTCACCACCTCAAACCGCTTCCTTCTGCATTATATGCACTTTTTTTTTTTTTTTTGCACATTTCATATGGTAGTCATTTTAAAAAGTATTAATCCAGCTTCTTCTGCAGCTTTGAAACTGTGGAGCTTTTAATGTTCTTTTATATATAGTTTGTGAATCCTGCTTGTTTTGATGATTTGCACGTTTAAGCAGCAGGCTCGGGCACCTGGGTCTGCTCTGACAAGGGGAGGCAGAGGGTTTTAAGCTTCATTTTGAAGGCTTGATTCCAGTGGACCTTTCTGGTAGTCAGCATTACACTGACAGAAAGCCATCTGGCCCCGGCAGCCAGACACACAGGCCCAAACCCAGCCCCTGCATTCTGCTACAGAGACTCGGGTTTGGAGTCTTAACAGCTCTGTAAAGATGCCGGCAGCATGAAGTTTAGACACTAGAATCTGTGGGCGTGAACATAGGTACAGACATTGCAGTGTGCATATGTAGACATGTGGGTTGAAACCAGTGTAAGGCAGCAGTCAGCGCTGCGTAGATGAGGATTTCTGTTTAGACAAGTTTCTAGCTGGTTCCTGATCTGCTGTTCTGAATGAGGCAGGACAGTCTTGGATCGCCTTTGTGGCCCTGGGAGTTAACCTTACAGCCCACCTCCTTTTATATGCTGCCATAGTTTATCTTTGCTGAGATTACAGTGTCACGCTGCACCATTACATACTGCTCTCAGATTGCCTGGTCATTCTATTTGAACCCCCCCAGGGCAAAGCAGCAGTCAGTGCTGTGCAGGTGCAGACCTGGTTTCTTCAGTCTGGTCGTCGTTGTCTCCCCGTCCTCGTCCCTCTTCCTGCAGCTCAGCTCGAACATGTTTACCGAGACGGTCGAGCGGATCTCCTGCTGGGCGAGCTCCATGCGGTCATAAAACACCTTAAAGAACTTCTCGGACTTCTTCTTCTCCTGGAGCTGACGGTAAAAGGAATTCTGGGGAAGGGTGTTGAGATAAAAACTTATGAATGGCAAACACATGGACAACATCAGTATAATATTAGGAAGCATCCTGCACCATGGGGAAAAATCAGCGACGAATAAGGAGATGTGACCTCAGTTTGCAAACACTGAACAGTCCACAGTTTTGACTGCAGAATGATTTAGATGAAACTGTGTATGCTCTGCTGGCAAAATCAAAAAGCACTCAATGACCCTTATTTCTAAAGCACAGCTAGCACGGGTAAACCCTTTTGAATAAAAGTAACCATAAAACAAACCTAAAGAGCTCCCTAGCATGATTTAAGAAAGACAGCCTACCTGGATCTGCGTGTTTCCTCCTCTCAGTAAGCTAATGCCCAGAAGGATGCTTTCCTCAAACACCCGGTCATTCTTGGTGCTGACGATGAGGTCCACCACCAGCTCTGTAGTGCCCACACTGTCCAGAAGGCACTGGATGTCCACCATGCAGGTTCCAGACTTGTCTGAGTCTGGCAAGGGTGACCCTCCTGGATATAGGTACATAACATAATGGTTTGATAGGCAAACATGATAGCTTGACTGGTTTGATACCAGTTCACTTCCATTACCCTGACCATATTTTGTAAGGGATGAGAAAGCAGGTAGTTATATTACCCCGACATTCAGCAGTAACCTAAATCATCTTGGCTAAGGGTAAAAAAAAAACCTTGGGCTCATCCCAATAGGCTGGCATCAATTTAGTTCTCTCTTGTTCAAATCATTGACTTTTTATGAGAAGAATTGGATCCCAATGAAAAACAGCCCTGCATGCCATTTGCTGCCTTGGGACTTATTTCTCCACTCAGCTGGCAATAGCTTTGCTCCCTTTACCCTGAAGTGAGAGCTGGGAGATGATGGGGCAATACACCCCATCATTGCCCTTCCCCTCTATAAAGCCACAGAAGATGTATAAGGGCTGGCAGCCAAGACTTTCTGGAAGTTATGACATGGGGTCATGCACCAAGGCTATGGTGGGAATGTTCCAGAGACCCAGTGATCTGGCACTCACCTCCTGTTGAAGGCTTAGGGTAGCCAGCAGAGGAGCTGTTTCCCTCCGATTTGGTGTGAAGCCGCTGGTTGCCGAAGTAGCGCGTGAGAAGGATCTTCCTCAAAATGTTTCCCTGTTTTCCGAAAAGGAAAGACAATCCAGTCAGCGTCAGACTCTATCCAGGTTTCCAGGCCAAGCAGCGCCCTCTCATTCCTAATCGATCAGACCACAGCTTCTCACAGCTATTCACAACCTTCAGTTGTGTCAAATAATTCTCACGCATCTTTAACTCAAGAAATTACAGGCAGTGGGGTACTAATAATATCTGTTAAGTGACAGCTGTACTGACAAATAAGTATATCAGTTGCACATAGTCATCTCTTTCTTGGTTATCAATTTTATGCTCCTCCTGATCATCTGGGGTCTTCAAGAGCATAAAGAAGCATCATTGTGCTGGATCTAAGAAGGTCGTTAGGTAAATCTTAATTCAATCCTATCACAAGGCCCTCCCTGCCTTCCCAATCCCAGCTGGACTCCAACGACCTCTACCTGCAAAGGCTACCCTGGACCCTGCTGGATCCTGAACATGGAGCTTACTGTCCCTGTTACCTTAGGACCTTTTACACAGATTCTCAAAGGATCCTCTAATCAGCTGAGTTATAGCAACTTTCATAGACACCAGAAGGGAAGTGCTCTAGTCTGCTTCTTCCTAAGGCTTCATCCTTATTCCTCTGCTGAAGGGGGCTTCTCCCTGCTTCTGTTACCATTCCCTTGTATTCCTTTGTGGGGCACAGAGACAGTCTCATTGGGTTTCAATTTCATTGTTCTTTCTTTCTATCTTAATCTTACAGATCTCTGTACAAATGCCTTCTCTGGTGCTCAATCCCCAAATCTGTCCTGTCACGCTCTGCTTTTGATCACTGATCCACTGTTTGATCCCCTGCTTGTAACTTCTATTTTTCATTTCTCATTGTAAAGTGCTCTGTGACAGATTCCTTGAAGGTGCACTATATCAAACTTTGCTTTAAAGAAAAACAACACACACACCAATATCCCCACAGTGTAAGCAATCACAACAGTCATTATCTTATGACTGTTGTCTTATGGTGTATATAAATGAATACATACATGAATCTATGGTACAAATAAAATCATTATGGATTTCCACAGTGTGACAGTGAAGACTGAAATGGAACGGAAAGCTCTGGAGATGAGATGGAACCATGACCGCATCTCGATTCCTCTTCTATCCCCACCCCCTAACACCTGCTACTTCTTGAATTTGATGTTAACATGTAGTATTATGATGTATTATGAATTTGTGTTTTAGTCCCTGTTGTATTGTAGTACACTAGGCTTTTGCCAGAGTGCACAAGTTAACTTGTGGTAGGGCTTGAATGGTGTTATACTCCCATTCACTGGTCTGGGAGTGTTGTTAACCTGGTCTGACACTGTTACTTGTTTAAATTGAATGGATACACTTATGTTGGCTCTGGATAAGAGCCTCAGCTAAATGCATGTAATGTAATATTTCAGTTACATACAACACCTCAGATCATGGTTGAGTTTTTTTTTTTTTTTTTTTTTTTTTGGGGGTGCCATATGTTCCTTTAAGGAGAATGAAATCATGTGAAATATCAATCCATGTGAGATGTGCACATATGACTTTTAATCAATGACAGGATCATCTGGACAGCTGAAAGACAAATATACAAGTTTGATTTAACTGAAGCCTAGAGTATACAGTGATAGTACTTTCAGCAGACATGTTTAAAGAAATCTGATGGTCACTGGGTCATTCCCATTCACTGACGTATTAGTAAACAGATTCTAGCTTCAATAAATGCAGTAATATTCACAACCTGTAGTGATGGCCACATACAAAGATGATATGAGAGAACAAACATTTCTGCAATGTGCATGATGTAATGTCGACCACAGTTAATCGTGTATTGTGATGCTTGTGCTAGGTACATAACGCATCTGACAGCATAATGCATCTGGAAAACACAGTCGCAGCCACTGAATGTCTGTGCTCACAACGGTGTGCAATTAGCAAATTCAGCACGGACTGACTTTTTACATAACTGTCGCGAAATCAACATAATCCCTCAAACTAAAGCCGAGCGTCAAAGGGAGGGAGAGAGATGCTGGGGAAGCAGACTGTAGGTGAGCAAGTCCGAGCAGCAGCCCGAGTGAGCTCCGCGTGGGAGCACATGCACCGCGACGGAGGGAGAGAAAAGGCATTACATAAGTGTGCGGAGTCACGCAGGAGACAGCAGGACCGAGCGCAGCGTGTCTCTGCACCTGGATTCGCCGCCGGTGGCTGCGTAGCCCCGCCCGCACATCCACCCCCTCCCCTCCGTCTCGATTCCCGGAGGAGATTACCGGCTTCTCGACCGGTGCGGAGCAGAACTGCGAACGCGAGTCTGGTTGCGGAGAATTTTTCACCGAGACCCGCGGGCACGACGCCGTTGTGTAACGAGGCGGGAGCGGGCCAGCCCCCGTGTCCCCCCGCGCGGACCGGCCGGCGGGTCAGACCGTGCCGTTTCCATGGCGACACCCCCTCCTCCGGATTGACCTCGGGTCGCACGACAGCGCATAAAACTGGCACGAGGCAAAAACCTCAGCCACGACGCCATCCCGCTAATCACAGAAACAGCACGCGCACGACTGCGTCTGGCCAAGACTCATCTGCAGGTATCAGAGTGAACGGCCTCAATCAGCTGAGAGCTGCTGCTGGCACTGCAGTCTCCTGGATCCGCTGCGAGGCACTGGCTGTAAGGAACGTGATGCATCTCACCAAACCTGTTCTACTGAGGAGTGCTTTCCCACCCTGCTTCCCGTGTACTCATTCAAAAATTCAAATAATTTGATTTCTTTGTTTTACTGCATTACCGTTTTCCCCCTAATAGACAGTATGAATTCATTCTCATCTTGGGGACCTTGGCCCTTTTGTTTTTTTGTCCTTTCAGATTTAACGGATGACACCCCCTCCCCCCCTTCCCCCAGACACAGCCAATCACTCAAAGCCAGGCTGCACCCTCTTCACTTCCTCCTGCAGTGGAGTCTGCTGCGCTGTGCACAGGGCAGACTTTAGACCGCCGGTCTGACAAGGGCATTGGTGGAGCTGCTGAGGCCGTGCAGCCCTGACTCAGCAGAGCTGCACTGCCTGGAGCAATACCTCTGCGCAGGTGATCTGAGGACAGATCGGGGGGGGCAGGCAGACGGTTGCTGAGCGAGGGTTTAGACAGTGCTGCGTGCCGCACAGCAGATCTCCGCCAAAGCTGCATCCCGGGTGGGGGGGGGCCTGACGGTGACACGGCCTGGCAAAGAGTCTGCGGAAACTGGGACCCTGACCAAACCCAGGCCAGGCACGCCGAACGCCGACCGAACCAGCCTAATCGCGGCTGAAGTAGGCCAGGCGCTAAGACAGAGGGCTTGCTGTGGAGCAACAGAACCCCTGCCACTATCCCCCCCAGGATCTGGGCTCAGTAGTCCGCCTTTGGACAGTGATCCTAAGACACTGGGTTAGATTGGCAACTGCACTGCCACCAGCAGGGTATCCAGGGAACAGAAACAAGTCACCTTGGATGGTACACACACAAAAAGACATTTCATTAAAAGATTCAGTGGGCCCAAAGCTAGAGGCTATATATGCATGCTCACATTAGGTCAATGTTAAACAAAGAATCATAACATTGGATAGAACCTTGAAATCACAACTGTCACAATGTGTTTCAAGTGAAACTCTTCCTCAGGTAGGATCAGGACAGGGCCAGACACCTGAAGGACTATGTAAGTTTCTAAAAGAAAGAATATTAGGGCTCTGCTGACAAAGCAGGACCATCATTCCAAATCCCATGAAGCACACACATAGTGAAAGCTAGCTATATATCCTTAGTTATGAAGCATATGGACAGCTGAAGCAAGCCCGATGCAACAAATGCACAAATCATGTATTCTCCGTAAGTTAGTATATACACACCTGCAAATAGAAGTCTGCCACTCAACTGATCGATTTCCCCTCAAACACTTTCAGCAAACAAAGATGCTGCGTTAGCTCTTGTGCAGGTGCATTTCTGCCTTGTGGAGGAGGGACCTTCACAATGTACCTGAAATCAACATGCCATCTCAAAACTAACAACCGAGGCCATATTACTTCACACAGACTAAAGTGAAAATCCCATGCAACTTGGCCCTGTGGTTTTCATTTCACACCTGAGGAAAACCTCCTGTTACACAACCGCACAATGCAACCATTCCCTGCTTTCAGAGGGAAACTGTGTAACTGAATAACAGCGTGATTCACGGCTTTATTCCGACCTCTCCCCCTCTTGCCCTCACATCGTGTCTCCATCTTCCAACACACTCCCCAATTCTATGGGCGACAAGTGCACCTGTAGCTCAGACCCAGCGACGAAAAGCAGCACTCACCTGGTGCCATGGTGCCCCCCAGCATCATTGCAGTGTTGGATAGGAACTTAAGGTCATCATTGGATCAGAAGACCCAAACATCAAACTGGAAGCCACCATTAGCCCACCATACTGAGCTGATGGCTATTCCTCAAACCACCTTAAGTCTATGAATGGACATAGTCTGGCCTGTGTTTGGACTCCTTCCATTCTGCCTTTTGTTTTCCCTCATACCATTATCCAGGAGTTTGACTGTCTTTCCCTTTTTCTCCGCTCAGCTGGCTCTGAGTTTGCGTTTATCTGAACAAACACTGAAAATGCACAATGGCAAATCCATTTGAAATGGCCGATTTTTCTGCATTCAGAGGGAAACTGATGTATAGAACAGCATTAAGGGGGATGCATTCCAAGGGAAACTGGTTTCAAAAAACCACCCTCAATGTTCAACACTGTCTCACCACCAGTTAACTGACGTATAGTGGCAAAAAGCACTCCTGCCATTTATTTCCCCAGAAACCCACAGAATAACCATGTATCATGTATCATTCACACAACGTCCCCAATATGAGGAAATAAACAGTAGACACACAAACACGTAGGAGCATGACCAGATGGAGGGCTGGATTTCAGATTGTAATGAATCCATATTTTCTATTTTAGGCCAACCATCTCCCCATCCAAGTGTTATTTTTGACAGCAAAAGCCCCACTCAAACCCATTCATTGCAAAACAGGCAGTCTGTTCGGTTGGCATGACCCTGTTTGAGGCTGTGACATTACATGGCTTCAACTGCAAGCAAGCAAGTTAGATTTTACAGACACTGAAACAGGAAAACCCAAAAGCTGAGGTGGGGAATGGAGAGAAGAGTTTGCATGCTGTGATACCTTGCTGTGCATTCCAGGAACTAGACACACAGAGGAGCTAAGCTGACAGAACTATGTTTTTTATGAAACGAGACCCTAGTAAAAATGTTCATGTTTAATTTACCCTGGGCATCCACTTTCGTTTTGGGCTCATATGGAGATCACAAAAATGAGTAGTTGCAGGGAGCCTGAGATCAAGCACTCTGTTAAATCACTAGAGTGAGAGAGCGTAACACTGATGTTGGAACGAGCAAAAAGAGTTCACTGCCAGTTTGGTGCACTTCGTCTGGATACCCGTTACATTTAAAGTAAGGGAAAATGCAAAAACATGTTTTGTGCTTCAGCAACACTTCAAAAGGAAGCTATAGAAGGTTAGTAAGCCTTCATTATAGGTGCACAGACCTCCCACACAATTCTCCACGTGAAGTACAAAAAGTATGGTATATCCCCCACGTGTGGGGAATAGTTTCAGCGTGAAGTGTCTGCAAGGGACACATGATGCTAGAGGGAGAGAGGGATAGAGAGAGAAGGGAGAGAGGCAGATCCGGAGCTTTGCTCACACTCCTGTCTGCTGCTTGCTGCTGCAGTATCTGCTGGGTGCCAGCGTGGAGACAGCAGACGCGTGAGCTCAGACAGCTCTTAAAGAGGCTTATATAACGGCACAGGAGCCTCACGAGCTGCACTGCGGCCGCGCCTGGACACACCTCCCCCCCCGAAACCTGCTACTTATCAAAACCCGCAGATCACGGGGGGCGAGGGGGCAGGTCGTCCTGCGGCTACCCGCTCAGGTGGGACTGCTGTCGCCTGACCGCACCCAACACGCCTGCTCTCCCCACCCCGCGACGCCTCAGGCCCCGCACGCATGACGGACACGTGTCGGGGGACATGGCGCGCTTTCGCGCGGCCCAGCAAACGACGCGCCCTGCGGAACACGCCACCCCGGCCTCCTCCCCGCATTGGCTAATCTCCGCTAACCTCGCCGCGCGGCCCAATTACGGCAACAGAGTTCCCCTTTTCCTCCGCCGGCGGCTTCGGCAAAAACAAATTATCGCACGGGAAACCAATTGATGAGATTTTCAGGCTGATCCAGCACAAACACACACATAAACAAGCATTCTTCGAATAACAAGACCCTCGGCTCTCTTTTTCATTTCGGAAGTGAGGCATATGACCAGTTAACCACGTTAGGTGGCACAGGAGCTTCTTGTGCAAGGGAAGGCGGAGTCAGAGAGGGCATACTGTATACGCAAGGCTCCTGGGGAGGAGGGGGGGGGAGATGTCTCCTCTCGCTGTTTGTCACACACACACCGAACAGCACATGCACCGCTGGAAGCTCTGTCTAGACACAGTGTGCCAATCTAGAGGCCGGAGCTCGTTCCCTTTATCATGTGAGCGGGTGAGGGAGAAAAACACCACAAGACTCCCGAAACAAACAAGCACTCAAACAGCCACAAGGTCTGCAGCGCAGGATGAGTCCGCTGCCTGAGCTGGACGTACAAACGTCATCCTGTCCAAAAGCGGCCTTCCCCTCACCCCCTGTCACAACGCGTGACCTTTGTCACGAGCCGTTTAGAAAAAAAATTAATCCCACTGGATGCATATCAAAATATTGAGGAGTTTTACAAGCAGCATGAAGGCATTCACACACGCCCTGGTAGGCTTTTTAAGGACACACGTCACAAGCGAAATGTCATCCAAAAATCTCTTCAACCAACCTTTTCACTTATTGCTGAGAGTTATTACTGCCCCCAAATGGCAAAGGGATAAGCTTGATTCATGCTCGTTCACAGACACGGCAGAGGGAACACAAACAGAATTATTAACGCCTGGGGGTGAGGGGGTACAAGCAGGTGTCTGCAGAAGGACACAAACACAAGCCCAGCTGCAGTGCTCCTAGTGGCAGACCAATCAGAAGGCAGACAGTCAAGATTCCAGCACTGCTAATTTGCACGCTGACTCTTCCTAAATATGTAGATTCTGCACACTTCAAAAGGACTCTGGCAGGTTTAAAGTTCTTTCTTCAGTTTGCAGAATAAGACAGCAGGCTTATTGATTGACCAGTTCCCTCTACCTCAATCAAGGCAAGAGAGACATGCTGATTATACAGTACGTAATCTAGAAATGGAATGGCACCTTGCTAATGATCAGGGAGGGGCACAGTTAAACCAAAATGTATGGAGAATATGTGGTATTGTTCATGACCAGCTGTAAACTTGAGCGGATACACCTGAGGCAGGAGTGGATCCCATAACAATGAGTGTAATCTGTTCTCTACGCTTAAAGCAAGAGAAAACCTGACACTGGACTGCAGCCAGCAGACTTACAAATTCTCAAACTCTTTTAAACCCGACTCTGCTATTCATTTCAAAATGGGAACCATTTATGGATGATGTAACTGCAAATTGTATAATAATACCCATACACCCATCCTCAGATTTAGCTAATCATTTCTCACCACCTATTTCTGGGAGTAGTTTCACGAGACTAACAGGCAGTGCTGCTTTGTACCCCTTTTCACGTGAGAAAATTGATTTAACAGTTTAACAGTTTCAACATCTCGGCAACATTTGCAAGCATTGGTGGATGATAAGCACAATTCCACTGCATTGTCACAGACAGACTTAAGGTTGTGTTTGTACTGTGTGTGTTCGCACAGTCTTTTATGTATGGTTGATCATTTACCAAACATGCATACCCATGTACATTATCCTACTCTGAGCATAGTATGCAATTTACTCAAAAAACATTTTCCTGAGAATGAATATTTATATTTATATTATATTAAGGTAGAGACAGACTGTGTGGCTGAGCATTTCCATGTGGCTGCATGAAGGTACTGCAGGGTCAAAGTGCAATTATCTGTCTAATCAAACATCTCTAGATATTGACAGGGTTGTGAATGTCAGTTATAATCATAAAGATAAGCAGACTGATCAGAAGAGTCCTTCAAATGAAATAATATTAACTTGGCAAAAAATCTGAAGTACATAACCAGAGCATGTCCTTTACCCGGTATATCTGCTCTATGTTCCAGACTGCTGAGGAAGAATGAAATGTATTGATTGCCTGCAATCAGTAGGCAACCTATAAATATGATGCAAGGGATGTGAAAACAGCTAATCTCTAGCTTTTGGAATTCCTTGCTTGTGTTGCATTCAGATCACGTTTTAAAGTTCATATGTGTGGTTGATAAATCAAGCAGACATATACAGTTTAGTCCCTATACAGTTTGCGCATCAGGAACAAACTCAATAGTAGTTCTATGTGCTTGATAAAAGAGGCCCCAGCAGTCATTTTGACTATTTCAGTGAAGGTTCAGTTGCCATCCTGGTTGCAGATTGGTGAAACTGTTTTTGTGGTCTGACTATTTTAAGCCTGTGGTCAGTACTCTTCAACAGGATGTGAGGTGACTGACCAGATTTTGAGCCAAAGTTGAGCAATAATGTGCTTTTGTCACCAAGCGATCTATGGACATGATGACACATGAACCAATATTAAAATGCGGTCACAGACTGCTGAGCCCTGCTTGTTAAGACCAACACCAAAATGCCTGACTTATCTGTCATGCAGACCACTTATTTTTTTGGACTGATTCTAACTACAAAAAGCTAAGCGCTCCATTGTTTCTTTGAGAGAAAGTGTTTACCCATGATGCAATTTCTCAGAGCTGCACTGATTTGTCAGCAGTGGTTAAATGCTTCTTTGAGAACAGAATAAGGCAAAGAAAAAACAAGTCACTTTCACTTGAAAATGTTTGAATCCCTCTTGCTGTTGGTTAAATAACACAATGAATAGGCCGACATCTTAAAGTTCTAACCGAGCAGTTAAGGAGACAACCTGCTCTTTAACTGTGAAGAACAGACCCAGAGGCACCATGACAGAGCATCATGTCAATGAGCTGATTAATACAGTAGAAGTGGAGGATTCAGTCAGTGGATCAGTATTATTTATAACACGACATAACAAGAACACAGGAAAGACTTCATTGTACTGTACCTATTATGTGACACGTCTCGTTATAAAAGCAGTTTAGTGTAGTATAAAATTCCTACTAGGAGGATGATGCAGTGACTTTCAAAAACTGGGGGGGATGATGGGGCATGATGTCCCAAAAAGGTTATTCTGACAGTGAACCTGTTTACTGCACATTTTATTAACAAGTGTAATGGCTCCTGTGAATCACCGAAAATTTAGACAATGACCCAGTTAGCTTTATTAACGCCTTTAATGCCACCCATGAGTCACTGCATATTTAAGACAGTGAACCAATAAGCTGTTCCTTTCAAAGAAGCGTCACACATCTCACAAGTCTCTCTATAATAAGCTGAGAGTGTTGTGTTTGTTACGTCACCCTTAGTTTGCAGCACGCAATAAAGTGAAATGGATGAACTTGTGTACATAAAATCCTAAACACTGATGAACTCTCAATGCTATATGGATATGGGATATGTGCTGCCAACCCATACATTGGTGGAGAGCATACTGGCCAACTCAATTTCACAGTAAAGTCTGTTCATAAAGTAGTACTCCAATAGACTCAATTCATTTTTAAATGTGAAGAGCTGTATTAGACTCAAGAATAGCAAAACCATTCACATGAAATACATATTAAAGCAAATTCTGTGGATGTAAAACTCACACCAGTGGTATTTTCAAATACTGTTAGTCCAACCCAAGAACATTTAAAATTTCCTTCAAACCACTGACAGTTGAGGGCATGTTATCTACACTGTTTGGGATATAATGAATATGTAAAAGCTCTGATTGAGTAAATATGAAGGGGGAGAGGGGGGGATTCCACTGAGATAAAATGCACAGCGAGGTGAAGTTCATGTGTTATGGCAGGTGACTACTGAACAGGGGTGTTTCTATCTACTGAAAAGATCAGGGGCTAAGTCAAGTTTGCCTGGGGCTTGTCTTTTTTTTTTGAAGGGAGATCGGCATCGGTAGGTCTTTATAATAAATAAATATTATCACACACACACATTCAAAGGTTATTATGCTACTTATCTTTACACAGTCTGTCTGTTGTTTTGCTATAAACACCTCCTTTTTCAGGGCGAAAATATTCGGGGCTAGGCTTAAAATATTCAGGGCTATAGCCCCAAATGATCGGACCAAACAACACCACTACTACTGAAGGTCATTGATTAGTAGATATTTTACTTGAATTTGTAATAGTCCTGTATAATTCAAGAGGCGAAATCTCATTAGCTGTACAATAACCTGTCATTCAAGCAAACAAACCACTTAGCATAAACAGAATACAACTTTGATTTCAACTGAATTCAAATGAAATCCATACTTATACTCCAACCAGGGACATACTGCAACAGTATCCTTGGATCAATAATACTTATAATTGTAAAAACGTGATTTTGCTCTTTGCACAGACAAAAAGCGTAAGACTTCACACAGAAGTAGGATCTGACAAAACAAATTTTTGGTGAGGTGCTTCTGAGAAGCAATGGCCACTTTCTGTTTTTCCCCCTCTTGTATTTGTATGGTGCGGGCATGTGATCTTCATTACCGCTGCTGCTGCTGCAGTGGAGCTGACAGACACGCTCCCGTTAGCCTACCGGAGGGGAAAAAAAACAAGGCCAACACTGTCAGGACAGAGGGGCCGCTTCCAACTCTGCAAAACAGCAGGTGGGTCAGCACAGGCCAGCCCGTCTCCATGGTGATCACACAACTCGGGCTACGGGGGTGGGGTGGGGGCATGACAGAGCCACCGTCTCAATACCTAACCTGCTCTTACCGGGGGATAAGGGCGCATGCTCTGCTGCCGGTGCCATCATCACACAAAACCAACGACGTGCAAAGTGCATGTTTACAGCGGTGCAAGATAACATGCATAAAACAGACTTCAAGTCCTGTCCTATAACTTAACACTAAGCACGGAAGGTCTGTATTGGTTAGAAACGCTATTCGTTATCAAAGAGGACCACAGACACCATTTACAAGTATGACAAAGGTGCTGCAGAAACCACCTTTGTGAAGGTGGAACAAGCAGGGAAATCAGCCCATCCCAGTTCACGCCCTGACATCGGCCAGGACACCATTAAGATAAAGACACTGCACTGAAGAGGAGGGCGGAGGGTATTGCCAACTTCCCCTGCGCAGATCAGCAGTGCTGGCTCAGGAGTGACTGCCGGCGGCCCACGGTGGGGGGTGGCGGCCGTGCGGTGATGCAGCAAGGTGAGGCACGTGGGGCCGGGCGTAATCACTAAAGCTGCTTTGTCTGCGGCAGCTGGTGTGAAACTCAGCCCGGAGACAGCACCCGTTACGCAAGAGGGTTTTCCTTCGTTTGTCAACACGTGGGACGGTTCTGATTACAGGCGCCGACGGGACGTCCGGCTGCGCAGGCATCTGTCCCGGAGTCTGTCCCGGCGCGCCCCGAACTTTACCCAGGCTTGGCTCCTCTCTGCGCCCGTAGCTTCGCCTTTTGACCGCACGGAGCTGTGCAAACACGCCTCCGTGCTCACAGACCTACAGAGCAAACACACACCTTCCATGCTCACAACCCTGCCGCAGCAGCCTCACACACACTTAATCTAAAGCCATAAAAAAAACCAACTCACACTGTGACACAGAATAAATCTGCTCATCCAAGGCTTTCGCATGTACAATGCACACGTGCGAACACGCACGCACACCCTCACCCCTCCCTCACCCCTAACACTTAAGAGCCAACTCCTGACCCATTTAAATCCAAGAACAAATTATCTATTCATGTGCCACTGATCAGTCTATTTACTTCCCTGTGAGACAGAGAGGGAGAGAGAAACCGGGAGGGAGAGAGACACAGAGGGAGGAAGCAAGAAAGAAACAGAGGGAGACAGAGAGACAGCAAAAGAGAGGAGCGGAAAGCAGAGGCAGAAAGCGGGAGAGAGCGTGCGAGAGAGAGAAACAGGGAAAGAGAGAGAGAGAGGTAAAGAGAAACAGAGAGAGGGAGGTAGAGAGAACATGACGGGCCTCGTGACAGGGGCTCAGACACTGCAGACTGTTACGTAACTGCACGCCGCTGGCCACGCCCCCCTGTCGCCTCATGGGCTCAGCAGACGGCTCTTCCTCCAATCCCGCCCCGCAACTGTTGGCTGCTCTCCCTGCACTCACATGGCCCGTCACATGATCTCGCCTACCACCCCTTCCCACCCCCTCCCCCTCGTGCTCCCCCTGGGGAACCACCGTCCTCCCCTAACCCTTGCTGTCTCTTAAGGACAGAGAGTCAGACAGCAGCGCCACCGTCTGGACAAAGGACACACCCACAACCAAACATTACACACACACACACACACACACACACACACACACACACACACACACACACACACGAAAATATATAAATATACACACAGATCAAACACTACAGGACACACATTGGAGGGGGGCACAGAAAGAGTGCTGCATTTTACATAGTTTAATACACTCATTCTCAGCCTGGACTTATGAGGTGAATCACTTGAACGTCAAACTCCGGAAACCTAAATCATGCACAGAAGACCTGCGTGAGTTCATGCAGTGTCTTTGCATGCCAGTATTGCAGCAGTCACTGAAAATGGAAATTTCACAGGCAGTGTGGTTTTACAGCTGGCCCCTGACTTGCACGCTTTGCATATTACAGAGAAATGAGCAGCACATATTGCTTCCTTAAAAAATTTGCTTAAAGCATTTGAGCCGGATGCTCAGTTACTTCTAAAGAACCATTTCCTAATCCATAAAGATAATGATTCCATGTGACATGCTGCCCATTCATTATTTGGAACTTAGCTTGCAAGTCATTTGTGTTCTTGTAATTTTAAAATAATTAAAAAAGGCTAATCCAAAAATCACCTCATTTGGTGCACAAGTGTCCAAGTGCACCCTACACAAGCAGAAAATCTGAATATGGCTGCCTTGGTCAGTGTGAAATAGGAGTCAGAACCGGATACCTCGTTAACCATACCTGTTACATCTGCCAAACCTGCTACAATCAACATTCTGAAAAAGCACCACTGACTAAAACTGATGCATTTTTTCCAAACCCATTGAAAAACTGTCCATTGACGTTGAAATCCTCTGAACACAACCTGACAAGAAACTACACTAACAGAGAAACACAACAACTTATAGTATTACTGGTGGCTAAACTGGAAAGAAGTGTGAATAAAGTGTGAAATTCTCTTCCAATGCAATCTCTCTTACTTTCCGCTTTCCGCTAATGCTATTTTTGAACCCATATCCTGCTGACACATTTGGAAGTCCTGCAAAAAATGACATCCTGCCAAACTGTCACAGATGTCACTTTGGGGAGTCACTGCCTTCTAACCAGCACAAAAAAGGTGGCAAAAGGTCACGACAGAAAAAAAGGAGGCCATTTACATACAAACACGACATTGAAAACCATCAATATTTGTTTCCTATTCAAGATTACAGTCACAGTCTTTCAATTATCAAGATAATCAAGTCAGTTCGGAACTAAATTAAAAATATGTATACTATTATCTTTGTGATGGGCAGACAAGTGTTCACCTATCTACTGTATAAATAGGGCATTTTCACAGCTTGCCTTTCAGCTGCTTAACCTTCCTTAAAGATTGCTGAAAGCAATGACAAAAGTACATAGATTTCTTTACTGTTTAAGTAAACTCCATGGGTCTTTCACAGCTGGATAGGCACAAGTCAACAAATTCAATCACTGTTTACTTACATAGCCTCACCAAAACTGCTCAGACCAACTGCAAATCAGTTATGGTTCAGAGCAGTATTCAGTTGGCCAAACCTATGTACACACTATAGATATCAGTCATGCAACATCATTCAGTCAATTGGGCAGCGCCCCCTTTTGGCCGTCTTGTGGAAGTGCGCTGTGGAGTGGTCTCGGGGCTCTCAGTTTTTCCCCAGATACAGGGCTCAGGAAGGAGAGGGAGAGAGAGGAGAGACTGCACAGAGGCGCGAACTGCGGCATGCTGCTTTTCTGCGGTATCGATCCCCCAATTCACTCCCTGCCCGTCCTCATGTGCTCTCGGCTTATGTAACAGCAGACATCCCAGCTCCCCAGCCACAGTCATGTCCACTGAATACTGATGAGGAGGCTAGCGCGGCGCTCTGCAAAAAAGAGCCTGCCTGCATCGGCGCCCGCGGCAGTTCTACCCCACGCGAGTGTGCTCTGCGCCTCAGCCGGAAAAACCGCTCGAGAACGTTACAGATAATGTTTCCGAGCCACAGCCCCATGACGCATGAGTCAGCAAAATAATCAGTCATCACTTAGTCACGCAGTAGCGGTCATCCCGCAGGGTCGCCCTGCGTGATAGCAACCTGACTTTGGCGTGACCCTCGCGGATTTTCCTGGAACTTGACGCACTCGGGCGGCTCCAGGGAGTAGGGAACTGAGGCAGAATTTCACAACTGAATCCGAAAAGACGTGAGATATGGTTAAATGAGCTTGAGTATGAGGTTTGACTATGAGCTGTGTCTTTCACCAACAATAAGGTGCTGTTGGGGGGGTGGGGGGGGTTGGCAGAAGCATAGAGGCAGAACACAGTAGGCTTAGTTCAACTGGGGTAGGATGCGTTTCATTGGGAAGGGTTCCCTCACCCACACTGCTTTTGGCACCCTGTGGCTTGTCACATCCGGAGGGCACTTTGGAACTTGCAGTGTTAAAAAAATAGCTGTTACCATACAAGCGTATCAGAGAATTGCATTGGATGCGCCCCGCTTCTCCTGCAGAGGATGTTGCAGCGAAACGAGCCTGATGCACAGCTGCAAATTCCACAGTCAGTGGACAATGTGCGATTCCAAATGGGTGAAAAGGGGAGAAAAAGCAGTAAGAAAAAGATTGACAAAATTTATCCTTTCATTGGCCTATTCCGACAACCCAGAGCTCCTGTAAGAAATTGCATTTACTGTGCACATGATACAGAGTGTGGTGATATCAAAGCTCTTAATTTGTACTTCAATCCCTTCATACCCATGACATGAGAATTTATGCATACAAGTTTATTTCAAATATGAACAGTGATATTTAAAGCCTACAGTTGTTTGGATTTTCATATTCTTTTCAATCTACTAGACTACATGAGAACATTTCAGAGTGGGAGGCCTCTGCTGGTTTTAGAGTCATAATATAATCACCATCATCAGTCATCTGAGGCAATGTAACAAACTGTACAGTATCCGATTAAAAATCAGCCCAAGAAGTCACAATACATAAGCTGTCATTGTTGAGCAAGCTGAGCACGCCATCCAGGAAGTGATCTACTGGAACCTCTCACACGGTCCACATTGCTGTCCTCGTGGGTCACAGGTGGGGTCTTACCCACTCTACATGTTTTGTACACAGGGGTGGACTCTCTCTTTGCCCTTTACAGGGTCTGCATTTGTCCAAACCCGGTGCCCAGACGGATGTCACCAGTCCTAGGCCGTGACAGTGAGCAGGCAGGCCAGAAGTGTTCCGCAACAGTGCTGTGGAAAACCTCCCACACTCAACAGGGCCGCTGGCTGGCAGGTAGCAGCCTTTCAAAAGTGCTGAATAAAGAGGTGCGCCCTTGTTTTGTACAAATCTGAGCAAGACGCTTGAAGGAAACAAAAACAAACGCGTACTTCAACCTTCCTCCGCACCCACGTCAGTACTGCAGCTCTTGGACAAAAAGCCTTTGTGGGCTACAGCTCCGCAACACCTACAGTACCGTGTGATAGTTCAAAGTAAATTGTGACTAACGACAAGGGTGTTGACAGAACAAATCCACAGTGACTGCTATCTTTGGTTTTTAAGAATGGCTCTGGAAATGCTCATGAAGATTTCACGTGGGATATTCCTAGGCTGTGTGTGTTCCTGACACAGAACCATTCACAGAACGCGTCACAGATTTCTCTCCTGGGCTCCTGGCACTCACCGACTCCTCAAAGGTCTCCTTCTTATCTAACATCTCTCGTAGGGTCTGCAGGATCTTGATACAGAGCTTCTCCTCCTTGTCCATCAGCTTCTTGGTGTGTTTGATCAACCTGTGTAAGAGACCAGGGCATCGGGTGCAACGGCATGTTTTACACAGAAAATATCAGGGCAGTACTTTTATTTAAGAATCACAAGTCTGACTGATATTTATGGCTAATATTTAATTCGCACACAAACATGTACTGTCATCTACAGCTCCTGAATAAATATTTAATTTTTTGTACAGCGGACACTCTATTACACAATTCTTATTGTAAATATTTTCAAATTATATTTAGAGATTATTTTAAGACTGTGAAGTGAAGAATATGCTTGAAACAGCTCCACTAGCCCTGGTGATATTGTCCCAGGACATCCGTAAATAGTTTGATGACAGAGGCTGTGTGAGAGAGATATAGAGACAGACAGACAGGTGTAAGTACTCTCAGGTGAGATGTGGAGGGGGACAGAGAGATGTAAGGACACTCAGGGGAGATGTGGAGGGGGACAGAGAGGCGTGAGGACACTCAGGGGAGATGTGGAGGGGGACAGAGAGGCGTGAGGACACACAGGGGAGATGTTGAGGGGGACAGAGAGGTGTGAGGACACTCAGGTGAGATGTGGAGGGGGACAGAGAGGTGTGAGGACACTCAGGGGAGATGTGGAGGGGGACAGAGAGGCGTGAGGACACTCAGGTGAGATGTGTAGGGGGACAGAGAGGTGTGAGGACACTCAGGTGAGATGTGGAGGGGGACAGACAGGTGCGAGGACACTCAGATGAGATGTGGAGTAGGACAGACAGGTGTAAGGACACTCAGGGGAGATGTGGAGGGGGACAGAGAGATGTGAGGACACTCACTTGGACATGAATGCACCGCTCTCACAGCGCAGACGGGCTGCCTCGGGGAACAGGAGCTCTGGGCTGTGCAGAACGTCCACCAGCACCGAGAACTCAGCCTGCACTTTGGGACTGAACTGCTCCTCCAGACACGTCACCACACCCTATTAGCAGAGAATACAGTCACCTCTGACACAGACTGTCCTAGTGGTCAGGCACTCAGTACTGGCATAGTGGCAACTCAGACCCACTGATCACCAGCACAGACTGGTAGTGTTGTCCAACTGACCAGGCAATAGGAGGCATCCAAGCAAACACTAGCAGGCTAATCTATGACCACTCATTTCATCTAGAAGATAAAACACTTTAAGTGAAAATTCATTTCACCCAAAATGCCCCAATAAATATTCAGCAGTATAAACAGTTAACATGTAAACTACTGAAATCATCCTGGATAAGAGAGTCTGCTGGGAATATGTAAGTGGAACACCTCATGGATCTGTCCTACAGTGGGTCAATGAGCCAGTGATTGGTTGGGTTGATAAACGGGACAGGTCTGTGACGCATGGCTGACCTGCAGCTTCTCGATGATGCTCTTGTAGTCCGGGCCTCCGAGGGGCTCCTTGCGAGGCCCGGTGCGGGCCGACAGCCTCCACCCCTTGGCGGCGCGCTGAACCATGTTGGTGTGCGTCTTGAGGGACAGCGTGTTCACCTGGCTGTCCAGGTCCACGGGAATGGCGATGGCACGGTTCTTAGCTAGGGAGGAGGAAGAAGCTCTACTTTACACAGAAGCCGCTCCAACTCAAACACACCGCAGCAAGAGTGCTAACATTCCCTCTGGGTGTCCAGGTACTTTTTAAAGGGATTAAAAGGGGAGCTGCAAACCCAGTGGGGTTACTGAAGAACTGATACAGTAGATGAGGACTCATACAGGAGATTCCTAACAACACCTAACAGTACTGTAGGATTACACCAGCCTCTCTTTTTACCTCTTTTACTTGGAACAGAACCCGGGGAGAATTACAGAATTTTCATTCCAGATGGATTTCTCATTTAGGCTTATTCAGAACCTTGAGCTGTGAAACCGAGCTTCTTGCCCCCATAACAAGATCAAGCATTTCTCCTGAGAGCAACTTTTCAACTTTCTGCTTTTTTGGACTGACAGATTCTGCACCATTTTCTTCAAGTAGGAGGTGTCTCACACTTGTCTGGGCTGGGTGATGCGCAAAAGTGAATGAGCCAGCAAACACAACGCACACATCAACTCAGACACATCCAACTTTTCGCTTTATGATTCTGGTTCTGACTGGTCCCAATTCTGTGTAGAGAAGGGGTCAATATCTGCAGCTTTTTGTTCCATATGAAAAAGAATGACCCAACAAATAGTGTGCCAAATCTGAACACATTCTGAGCATATTGTTCATTGAATTTATAATAAAAAGCAAAGAGTTTGAGGTTAATACAGAAATGGTTTTGCAAGGAGAGAATGGGTGATGTATTTCCATATACATGTGGGTAATGGATGTGATGGTGGAAGGAATGGCGCACTGATGATCAGTCCCTAAATGACTCATCTAACGACCGTGTGACATACCCACATCCGCCAGCGTCTTGATGCAGCTCTCGATGTTGGCTTTCTGCAGTGAGCTGATCCAGGTGCAGTTATATATCCTGAAGGCAGACTGCAGAAGCTGGATGAAAATGGGCTGGTGGGTCTGTAGGGAGAGAACAGGAAAGTAACAGCGTGATAGTCTGTTACTGTGGAGAGAGTCAGTGTATTACAGTCCAATACCACTGTTTTACTCTTCTGCTCCCCACTCTTTTAGAGTATAGAACTGGAGTTATTGTCATGCCGTCTGTAAGAGCGTTATCTTAAAATTGAAACCTTAAAAAAAGGCACATTAGCAACACATACACCAGGAGATTTTGGGCCAGGTGTGACTCTCTGTCAGGTAAAACTGTACCTGTAGGTTGGAGTTGTTGACGGAGAACTGGGAGCTGAAGAAACCCTTGACGATGGCCATCACAGTCTCGGTCACATACCTCTCCAGGACCGTGTCGGCATGCTTCCTGTCCGTGGTGCTGTTGCACACCTGGGAGTAACGACACACCTTCACAGACCTGAGCATTTAAAACACGCCTCTTAAAAAGCACAAGCCCCTAGACTGAGCGTAAGCTTCTGCCACACTATGATAATGGGAAATCTGCTCACCCGGGCCATGTCTATCAGGAAGTTCTCAAAGAGTTTCCAGATGTGGTTGCTGGTGTAGATCTCCTTCATCTCCACCTCTGTGTCCACGTAGCAGTGGTTCACAAAGTTCACATAGGCCATTTTCACCTGTAAACGTTCAACACATAGCTTTCATTCATTTGCACCACAGCATGCTGGGAGCAGCAACTAGTCAGATACTAGATATGGGCCACAAATGTTGATCTTGCACAAGACCTTCATCAGAATCCTGATTTGCTCTCAGCGTGCTTCTAATAACTGAAGAACACCCCAATCGACTGTATTCAACATATTTCAATAATATATTGTCCTGTGGTCTGACAGCTAAAGGTTCAGCTCCAAACACAGCTCCCCAACATCTGCCAGTAGGATATTGCTTCAAACTCCTTCAATGTATGTGTTTGAACTGTTTAACTGCATTAAAAAACATTACACATCCTGAATGTTCCCTTAGCGCCACAGAGCGCAATAGAATCATTAATCTGTGTTAGCTTTTATTCATTTTAATAAACAATTAATAAGCATTTTAATAATCTTAGTTACTTGGGTGACTGCTGAAATGATTTTACAGTGTGATGCTCAGGAGGGTACTGACAGCTCTGAAACACAGTGCGGTCCTATGACTCTTTAGATGCACTTCAACAGAATCTTATTCACGCCAAAACAAAATATTAAAACCTCCAAACTTACACAAGTTACTTGAATTACAGAGGTCACTGTACATCAAATTGACTAATATTAAATATGATCAATTCATATGAAAATACTCAAATTAAAGGGAATCATTTAAATTCATTTAATGAATTTTGCATACATATATGAAATTAAAAACAAATTACAGACAAACTTTTGTAGATTATAAGATTTGCATTATGCATTTACAAATATGCACAAAATATGCACCTCTCAAAAATTTCTAACATCAAGACCGCAATTATGCAAATTATTAAAATTGTTAAACTGCAGCTGTGCAAATTATAATGTTTTTCCTGTTGTTCTTTTCAAATGTATGCCCTGCTATGTATTAACACTACTCATGCTGTTATTAAAATGGAGACTCTTTTCTAGTATGTGCTGACATGCTAATATTTTGACTGCCCACAAGGACTAAAGTAAATACGTTTTGCAAAAAGCATCATAAAACCTAATCAAGTGCAACATTCTCCTAACAGGTGTTTGTGGAAACTGTCCGGCCAGCACATGCTTACCTCAGGTATACAGTCATCATGCGTCACCACCTGCACGATGTCGTCGAGGGGCAGCAGGGAGTTGCACTTGAGCTCGGTGTATACGTTCTTGCCCTCCGTGCAGGCAGCCAGCAGCTCCACCAGCGTGTTGTGGTAGGCCAGGGGCCCGTTCTCGTCCGCACGCTCGCGCTCCGAGACCATCATGTTCAGCAGCGTCGGGAAGGACGAGCGGTCGTTGTAGAAGACGAGCACGTCCTCGCCCCCATTCACCAGCTAAGGAGAGAGTGCGGTGCGGTCAGGTGTGGTCAGGTGCGGTCAGGTACGGTCAGAGGCAGTCACTTCCACCATGTTTGTCTAAGCCTGAACCTGCTTTTTACAAGTCTGTGTCAAAGCCTTGAATGGGGAGGTTAGCAAGCTTGCTTGATTCAGCGCCTGTGCTTTCAGTTTTCACATAAGCTTATGTGCATTCATGTCACCTATGATATCACTAATTCATTTCAAGCCACTTTACTTGCCTGGACTTGGGATTTTGTTTTTGACTACGGTGCCCAAACACTCCAACTAATGAGGTAACGCTAAGTTAACGCAATAATCAAAGGCACTCCACTGTAACAGTCAGTCAGTTATGGAAGATCATTTAATCAAAACCACTTAATCAAAAACCCTAAAACAAATTTAATCAATGTACTGAGACATGTGCTACAAGCACACAGAATGATCGGATTGTGATGCTCATTATATTTGACTGTTGTTTTTTATTGAATTTCCATGGATGGTGCATGAGACAAGTTACCCAGTACCACTGAAAAGTGTTTTGACATCTGTAATAAATCCAAGTCTTTTATCATTAAATGCGTAACGCCACTTTTCAAACTTTAAGGGCTCTCTCATTGCCATGACAACAACCACTCACCTCCGTCATGACCTTGTCCTGGCACTTCTTGACGTACTTGCCGTCGGCCTTGACGATGGTCTCCAGGAAACGCAGGTACTGGACGTGGCGGCCGTGCGTCTCGATACAGTGGACGAAGTGGTGCACCACGCGGTCGCTGATCTCGTTGCACAGGTGGTAGTTATTCATGAAAATGTGCCGCATGGTCTCCGCCTCCAGCAGCTGGGGGGTGGGATGGCAGGCACGTCTGCTTACATGGCCCACCAGGGTGAAGGCACTCAGCTAGCTTTGTTAGCTCAGTTTGTCACTTAGTGGCTTTGTTTGCCACAAAGGGGTCACTTTCAACCTTTCACTTCACTAAGATGGGTTTTGTGTTTCTTACAGGTTTTGTTCTTTCAAGAACATCATTCATGTAATTTAGGCCTACTATTACGGTATGTCAGGTATTCCCAAAGCTCAGTTCATGCTGGTCACACGGAATGCAATTTGAAGCACCCTGACTGCTCAGTTGTCCTCTTCTCACATAAATCTTCATTCAATTTGACATTACTAACATTTTGGTAAAAAATAAACTCATCTCCAGTTAAAATTTAGACAAGGAAAGGAATGTTTTTGAGAATTAGATAATCAAAAAGCCGAATATAACCTCCACAGAGCTGAAACAGGAATAAAGACCAGGACACCAAGGCCTACCCCTGGCTTTGAATACTGCTTTTCAGAAATGCTTGCTACATTGAATTCATTCAAATGTATTATTGACAGTGTATGTGAAAGGGATGAAGGAAAGAGGAGTGCTAACTCAGAGTGACAGTAAGAAACTCTGAGCAGGTCTCCATTAACATTTGGGTAAGCAGAGTTACCCAGAAGAGGAGAGATACTAACCCCTGGGGTGAGGAAGAGGTTGAGGTGTTTGTGCAGAAGAGCCTGGTTCTGTGGGTTCCCTCGGCAGAAGTTCTGCAGGAAGCTGTGGGCCAGGTTCATGATCTCACTCATCTTTTGGTCGGTCTGTAGGGGAGAGTAAAGAGCCCCACAGTGGTACAGCACTGAGCACCAGGGAATGCAACAGCAGTACTGGGTGTGATTTTGTGTCAGACACAGTAGGAGCATGTAGTTCTGCCTATCAGGGGTTGGCATAGTAGGACAGTGTGCAGCTGCCCATCAGGCACTGGTATGGTAAGGCAGTATGAATATACCCATCAGGCACTGGTGTGTCAAGGCAGTGTGAATATGCCTGTCAGGCACTAGGGCAGTAGGAGCATGAGGCTCTGCCTATCAGGAGTTGATGCAGGAGTGCAACGCGGAGCTGCTGTCAGGCACTGGTGTAGCAGGGTAGAGCAGTTTTGCCCATCAGGTACTAGGGGAGCAGGAGCATAGGGTTCTGCCTATCAGGGGGAGTGTGGATCGTATGACAGTGTGGCAGTGCAATGGAAGGAGGGCCACCTTCTCATAGGGGATCTGCAGGAGGTCCAGGACCACGGTGTGAGCACCCATGTTTTTGAGCAGTCTCTGCTGCTGGACACGGCTCTTCTTGCTGGGATAGCACATCTTGGTGAGACGCAGCAGGATCTGAATGCCGGGAGAGATACGCTGATTAACACAACAACGACTTTCAATGACAGTCCAACCTGCATGTGAACAGGGCCATACTACCAGCTAGGGAACTTTACTAAACATTTCCTAAACATTTACATTGAATATCATTAATAATATAGGTCTTTTCTGCAATGCTCATTAAACCATCAAGATGTGCAAGGTATTCAGTTTTTCCACTTCCTTCTGGGTGTCCAAATCAGAACTGAAACGACTAGATGCCTTGGGGGATTGAGCCAGTTTCAGCACAAGTACCCAAAATACATGTTACTTGGTAACACTGAATCCTAATCATTCCACCACTCTTCCTAAATTCACCCTCAGAAATTTATAAGTGTTGATTGTCCACAGGCATATTCCACTAATGAAAACTAATTTTTCCCTGGAGTATTGTTTGAAATCATTGATGAGAAGGACCCTCCAATTTAAACTGGAAATGCTTTATGCCACTCCAACCCTCCACTTCCACATAAGGTGATCTCTTGACTTAAAATTGATTCTTAAATAAATTACCTCCCATTAACTTTCTACTACACTGCACTTGTTCACTTGCGATTACCTCTGCCATGCTAGTGGCCAAGGGGGCGCCAGCTGCTAACTGAAATATGTCATTAACTTCAATCTTGAGTGCAAATTATTTCTTGCACTTTTTTAAAAAAAAAAAAAAAAAAAAAAGGTTTCAGTTAGCAACGTAAATTCAACTCTAATGACCTCACCGCAGCAGTATAAGGTGATCCCCTGGGGCAAGTGAAAATAGCCTGCTGAAACAATAATGCAGCTATTGATTTCTGGCTTTGCAATGGTCAGGACTGCCACAACTGAGCATAATTAAACTGTACACCCTGGTAGCACCAGCAGAAAAAAGGCATGAAAAATGAGACACTGATTAAGAGCAATTCAGGCTGCCAGTCGTTCTATAAGGATGTTTATCATGAACTTATTTCTAAAAGGATACATCAAAAAACGTATAATTTAAGCAGAAAAGGTGTGCCCATGAGTACTTTATCCAGCTTCAGCCAGAGGTATTAATCCACTACTGGATTGCTGTGTGCAATTATCTTTTGATGGACCATCATTATAGCACAGACTTATGAGAGGGCGTGTGCAATGGCTTCGATGGTGATGCAGTTACTTGCCTCTTTAACGACTTTGTAGTTGTTTGCTTTATTGCTGTCGATCTGAGGTTTGGTGTTCCCATCCTGCACTGGGCTTAGTATCCCCGCCTCCTGTTAAACACAAGGGACGCTCATAAGATGACACCACACAGTCAACACTGCTAACTGCATGTTTCACCTACCGATTTTCAAGACTTGGTCTTGAAGACCAATGATTATAGGGTCTTAATCTGCTGAGGCTCAAGGATGACTTTGTACTTAAAATGGGTACCAGGTATACCTTGATTTGTGCCTTTTCCTTTAACTTTAACATTGTATAAATTCTATAGGATTTTTTATTTCTCCAAATTGCAGAGATCAACATTTTTTCCCTCCAGACTGGAGTTCATTTCTGGAGGGAAGATGTTTTTAAGCAACACAGAAGCACACAAACTGCCAGAACACACACTGTACTTGGAAATTACTTGCAGTAAATCTTTCAAATACTTGAGAATTCTAAATATGTTCATGCAGAATATATATTCTGAATGTTTACTTGAACAAAAATCCACTTAATCCCTGTTTACAAGAAATAGGTTTTAAGAATTAATGGCAATGCGTACATGCCATAACAACAGTGAGAGAAGAACATTAAACATTTCTCCTTCAAAAAAAAAAATTGTGTACTACCCCCTGGCTTTGTTAGTCTGTTAACTGCAGATTGAATAATTTTCTTCCTAGATTTACTTGCAATGTAAATGTATGCATACTTCAAGTTCATTAATCTGAGTCAACACTGTTATCAATTTGCTGCTTGCATGGCTAACATTCTACCCCAATGTACTGATTGATAATATAAACCAAACTGAGCCCAGTAAATCTCAAACCCTTCCCCTGTGCGACCTCTAGGGGGCGCACCTCCATGATCTGCTCCTTGCTCTGGCTGTCCACCAGCTCTTCACTGCCGTAGCCTCCGCTCTTCTCCACCCACAGCTCCGACATCTCCACCGTCAGGCGCAGCTGATCCAGGTCCATTTTTATCTGCTTGTAGTTATCCACGTCCTGCTCTGACACCAGCAGCTGGACCTGCAGTGGAGGTGCACGACACCATATTCAGAACAGGCTCCAATTAGGCTATCGGCCATGTTAGGCCTCAAAGAAGCACCATTTCTTGCAAAAATATTCACCTGATAACCCTATACAAAGCAATTGGCATACCTCATATGAAAGCTTAATTCTTCAAGTGCGCCCAAAGTACTGTCAAATTAGAGCAGCGTCATTCAGAATAAACTATTAATACTACCAAGAACAACATAGGCTTACTTGCAAAAAACCTCAGAATATATTACAATTTCACATATACAGATTAGTCATATTTGGGTCAGAGTATGTTTGATACATGGGATACCTTGGCCTGCCCCATTTTCTTTAACGACAGAATTCAAGCATCCTACTTTACATAGCAACAGCACCTTTTCATTTTACCATTTAGACTGGTATTATACCGGCTTTGCCATTTTGTATATGAATTTGATATGATACTTTGGGAACCTCAAGCCACCTTATATTGGAAATCCTGAGAGAAATAATATTATGTCTGCAAAAGAAAAACAAAAGGCAGTTTTCTTCTGAAGGAAACGCATAACACTATTGCTTTTAATGGCAACATCCTCTCAGCACTGGTTGTTGAGTGGTTCACCTGACTTTACCCTGCCATCGTGGATGTTACAATCTGATGAGAAAGGGCTACCACTCAATTGCTGTTGCTATGGGAAACCGTGCATCATAGGGTTCCATGCATCTATATAATCAGTGCTAGGAAGTTACATTCTGAAACACGACTAATAAATTCAATTCATAGAGCCTCACAGCAGTACTTCAATATTAGGCTCCTATTCACTGTGGCTTGTGTGCAGTCTGAGCGACTGAAACCCGACTTATTCACAGGATGAGCTTCTGGTGGCAGTGCAATAAGGGTAAAACCACATGACAAACACAGAATATTGAATATAGTCTGGGAACTGCAGCTTGTACATCATACCCAAAGTGCCTCCTTAAACAGTGGAATCTGGTTTGTGTGAAATATGAGTGCAAGGAGAAGAGTGCACAGAGTTTGCCTTTATTGTACCTATGAGCTCTTATTGCCCTCAATGTGACTGTAGTAAGCATATAAACCCACTCAGAAAGCAGCATAATGTATAATGGGCCAACACCATTACACTACAACAGTGCAAGCCACATCACACCCTCCCACCGTTTTCCTCTTAACTGGCCATTATTTCAGACACCCAGGATCAAATGTGAAAGTTATTTATGTCAACTTTTCATGGTAAAAGTCACCACTGCACTTATTCTAGGTTTTCAAAATTATCTGATCCAACAAAGAAATGTGTCTTAATCTGAAAAAAAAAAATCTGTTGACTAAATTAATTCAAAAGAAGTGTTTTTTTTTTCCTTACTGGCACAGACAATGTGATGTGACTAAGTAACACCCAGTATAAACAATAATTTAACTGTTGAACCAAACCTCTAAGCACTGTAAGGATATGGCTTTGACTTTAATCCATACATGACTGCTTATGGGTACAAGCGTAGGTCAGTAATTGACTTGCAATTATGAGATTCAGATTTTTTAATTTTATTAAAAATGCATTTGCAATGGCTGCAATTTGTTGTTTTATTGCAGCCATACTGTTTATGAGTGAGATTTTCAATTAATGATGCTTTGGTGTGCTGCAGAATATATAAATGTGCTCAAAAGCTACATATATGTCTTTGAGATGGTGTGAGCAAATGCACACATCCAATTCTAGAAACATCAGTCATGAGAAACACTACATGCAAACTGACCTTGTTGCAACAGCTACATGAAAATAAGGCCTCATTTCCTGGGGGTGCGTTAAAATTAGAAAGGCCCTCCTGAAGCCCACGGTGAGATTTTACACATCGCTGATCTCTGAGGACTGCAACACTCCTTACACTTGATTAGAGTTGAAGTTCAATTATGTGTAATCTCACATCCCAATTAAATGTATATTTAGAAGTACATATATAGTCACACACGCGCACACAGACACACACACCTGTTTGAAGGCCTGCAGAACCTCGGCTCTCTGGCTAAAGTGCTTGAAGAGCAGCTGCAGGGAGCCGGACACCAGCGGGGGGTAGTCCTGCATGATGAGGTGGATGAGGACACGCAGGAACGTCCGGCCCCCTTCATCATCCAGCTCCACGGCACTCTTCTCCAGGCTGGAAGCACAGACACCACCGCCAATCACCACGCCTGCTCCTCCAGCTTACTTTAACTGAACATACCTGTGCTATACATGCTCATGGCTGCAGTGTAGCACTGAGGTAAAGGAGCAGGGCTAGTAACTGAAAGGTTGCCGGTTCAATTCCCCATGGGGGCATTGCTGCTATACCCTTGGGCAACCCACAAGTGCCTCAGTAACTGTCCAACTGTGTAAATGGATAACATTGTAAAAACCTCTAATTTCTGTAAGTCTCTCTGGATAAGAGCGTCTGCTAAATGCCAATAATGTAATGTCATGAGTCTGAGGTTCTCTACTCACACTGTTTCACTGTATTACATGGGACAATTCACTAAAAAACCCTACATGTATAATTATAGCTAGAACAATGCTATTAACATTATTAATAATGATGTAAAAGTGGTAATTCATTTAGATTAATTGGGATTATAGAGATTACGAGAGAGGTTATAAGATTAAGACTGACAGTAGTGGACTGTGCTCTTTCAGAGTGAACACTGACATGAGTGTCACTTTGGACGTCATTTCAGCAAAGACCTTTTGAAGAACCTCGGCCTGTTTAAATGTAGCAGCAAAATAATTTAATGTTTCTGTTGTAAGAAACGATAGCTGGGGAACACTGAATTCGTGGTATCGCCCAATTCACATAGAGCAAGGACACAGGCGCTCTTGTATACTTGAAGATTGTAGTTCCAAAGGACATCAGTATGTCAGAACTAGTCACAGTAGACACATTCAAATCACTAATACAAAAAAAAATCTCTGCCCCAGCTCAGCTGAATGCCATTGTAACAGGTCTAGAAAAGGTTACCTCAAACCAGAAGGGCTCACAGTAAGTGAATTCCCCCCAATATATGACTTCAACAACTGGTATACTATTTGGCATGCACGGTAAATATAATAATATCAGATTAGGGTCAGGCCAACAGCTGTAAATAGCAGCCTGTACTGTAGCTAAGTAGCTACATGCTGTGCTGTTAACACCAAAGCATATGAAGCCAAATGGCTCCAACGGTCTTTCTACTGATTAAAAAAATACTCGAAGATTAAATGTCTTTGAGATTTTCAATAAGTGGATGGTAATGATTTTGTAGACTGCAAAACAGCTAACAAACAGGTTGACTAAGACAGGATTGGAACTTTTGGCCAAATTTTAGAACTTTCAGTGAGTCTGGTTTTTCCTCATGACTTTTGACTCTTGGGCATCAAGCGAGTCTCCAGACTCTGTTATATTAGTGTTCCACAATGCAATACTTTACTGTAAATGAAACTGAAAGGCACAGAATCATCTATTAAACTTTTCATGAGGGCATGCAGTGAGTTTTGGGCCTACTCCCAGAATTTTATAAGGGCGCTTTAGTACAGTCTTGTGCTGATGTAAAATTAATCAATAAACAAACAGTTAGCAGTTCCATTAGCCATCACAAAATGTTCTCAAGACCAAAACACAAATTTGAGGATGCCAACCCATCTCATTTATGTTACTGCCGTTTTCTTTATAAAAGTTTCAAGACTCATCTGTCAGGTTTGCTTTGAATGCCAATCACCCAGCGTGTGGTGTAGTCGTTTGTATCTGTCTTCAGTTTGCTTTACTACAGTGGTTCCTTCCCCCAACTGAGCTTCCAGGGAAACCCACCTTCCAGCAAACATGGTTTCTGCTTGGGCTGCAATCTCGTCTATGTCTGGATCTGCAACTACAACAGGCAAGTGGCAAAGTCAACAAAATATCTTATAAATACTCCACAGTATCATCAACTGAGGGTAAAAGCTACAATAATAGTGACACCCCAAATGGGTAACGCCCTCAAAGGGCACCCCACATTTACTAGCTTGAGTAAACAAAGAATGACAACCTTTGCTCAGTAATTGCCATTAAGGTCTAAAGTAAATAGATTCTGCAATGCCTCACCTGACATGGTTGACATTTCAGCTACGGACAGCGAGCTGTCGGGCAGAGCACCATCTCCAAACTCTTTCTTGTAGATGGACAGCAGGTAAGTAATCCGGTAGTCAAGCCTCACGCTGAGAATAAACTGTTGGACACATACAAACAAAGTCTGAGCTGCCGCAGACAATGTAGAAAGACAGAGCTCTTCTCATTGATGTGACTGAATGAGCTCCTGTACAGAGAGGGGGTGAAGAACGCGACCGCCGGACACGTGGGGAAAGCCCTCGCACGACACCGGGGTGTTCACCTGGAGGATCTCGATGATCTTGAGCTTGGTGTTCATGACCATGACGTCTTCGTTGTCGGGCATGTACAGGGCCTTGCTGTGGCGTACAGTGGACTGGCTGTGGGGCAGGACTGACCCCCTGCTAAGCACCATCTGGGTCATCATCTCGCCCACGCCGTGGATGGTGCGCATCACGTTGTTCCCTGAGGGAGGACAAGGAGGGCCAATAAAGGCAATGGGAAACTGAAAGAGTTGGGGCGTGCAAAAGACTGGCCACTCCTCCACCTGTGCTCATATGAAAACCGGCCCAGACAGCAAGATCTAGCATAGGTTCAGGAAACACAACCTCATTAGAAAAATTTAGTTGTGCCAGGGGGAGGTCAGGGGATATCTGAAGCTGCTCACCTCCCTCTGGGCCCTTGCTGAGTTTCTCCATGCAGCTCACAGTATGCTGGACAATATCCAAGATGGCCAGTAGGGTGCGTGTCAGTCGCAGAAGCTCGTTGAAGCTGTAGAACCCGAAGTAGACCAGGTTACGAGCCAGGTGCACAACCTGTAACACAGGAAACGCTTCAGAGACAAGATCCTTGGGCCATGCCCAACAGGAAGACACATTACAAAGCAAAGCTTAAAGAAAACTAGGAACCCTGGGTTTCCACTTCTTCAATAGTAACCCTTTGCACAGAATGATTAAGGACTCCGTATAGAGGCCAGGGTTCCTGTTACCTGAAACAACCCATGATATAAAAAGCCACGTTATATGGAATGTTTCCAAGGCCATACCTCCAAAGTTAGTTCATTCTTCTCCTTGTCTCCAAATGGGAAAGGCTGACTGACGACATCTTTGAGATATTCTTCAACAAACTCCATGGTTGGGGCAAACTTCCTTTTCATGTCATCTCGTGAGGTACATCCATAGTCATACCTGCAGGACACAATTACGAAACACACATCGCCTCAAAAATATCAATTAATGGATAAGGAAGTGATTCCTCAAAGAAATGTGTGAGGGTTTTGAAAACAGAATTTCAACAAAGCCACGCTCAATACATTCACCTTCTGTCATTTTAACTGTTTAGGCCTGTCATGGCATAGTATTGGTCAGGCTTTACCAACAAATACTCAATGGAAGCTTTCATGCTGCCTTTTGTAATGAAAGACTGAGAATCATGAGTCGTAACATGTTTTGGAATGCTTTCTAAGACAGCAAAAAATGCAAACTGGCAGCGAGGCAAAAAAGCTCCTGTAAAACATGAGGCAAATAAGGGCTACATGTGACTCATCCAGAACAATCCACCAATTAACTGACCTTCTTGTAAAATACATTTGATATAACTGACACAAATGGCAATGTAATCACTGTAATGCAGACTCATTCATTAGATCATACACATAGAAGGCTGACTCATTAACAGACATCAATTTGTGCCTGTCAGGTGATTTTTTTGCCTCACCGGTGTCCCAGAAATGCATCACTTTATCTATGATTATCCAATTCAGTTTGTGGACAACTTGACACATAAAAATGTTTGCAATTGGTCGATGCACTGAAATGACAACCATTGCAAGCACTCACAGCTTTTACTTACAGACAGCAGCATTCTGTCTAGTGAAAAGTCAGTTCTCATTCCAAGAGCATCATGCGAGTATAAAAAAAAGTATTCAATACACAGAACGCAACACTTCCGCCTAGTGAGCACTGACGGCTGTCACTCAGACAGCAGAATTCTGTCTAGTGAACACTCGCAGTTTATAGTCAGACGGCAGCCAAAACAGCCATAGTTTCCACCCACAGACAGCAGCATTCTGTGTAGTGAGAAGTTGCAGCTCTCATTACAGCAGTGTAAAAGGAGCATTCAGTACACACCAGTACTCAACTAGTGAGCATTAACAGCCTTCACTCAGAGACAGCAACCTTCTGTCTAGCAACACACAATTTGACCTCAGCTACCCTCTGCCAAGATTACAGGTATATTTCTCACTCAGACAGATGCATTCTGTCTAGTGAAAAGTCATGGTTTTCATTCCAGCAGTACAAAGCACATTCAAAACACACCAGCACTCAACTAGTGAACTCTGACAGCTTTCACTCAGAGACATCAGCCTACTGTCTAGTGAAAGCTCACAATTTTAACTCAGCTGGTTACAGTTATATTCTTCCACTCAGACAGTACCATTGCCTCTAGTGAACTCTGACAGCTTTCACTCAGAGATAGCAGCATTCTGTGTAGTGAAAAGTCACAGTTCTCATTCCAAGAACATCACACATATATAAAAAGAGCAGTCAGCTGACAGAGATGGCAGCCTAACGTCTAGCAAGCAACCATGGTTGTGAGCGGAGTGAGTCACACTTCTCGTTCAGAGATCAACACGCCGTGCAGCGAAGACTCGCAGTTCACACACAGACGTCAGCACTCCAGTGAACACAGGCTTCACTTCAACACAGCAGCACTCTGTGCCTGTGCTGGGGAGCAGTCGCACTTTTCCACTCGGAGACGGCAGCGCTCGGCCCGTTCCAATGAGCGCTCACAGGCAGAAGCGCAGGCAGAGTGACTCACCTGTCCGCCTCCTCACATCCCCTCCCCAGGGATTTCTCCCTCAGCCGCTGCAGCATAATCATCCAGGTGACACAACACTCAGCCAATTGTCACATTGATAGGCTGCAGCCCACACAACGAGTCTAAAGGAAGCTCTCGGCGTGCGTAATTCCACATGTGGGCGCAAACCGTGGCGGAACTGCCCTCTTTGGTCAAATCCCTTTAACGCCTCTGCACGCAAAGATGTCACTGAAAGCCCCTCAGTGGGGGTGAGGCAAAGGGTTGACGTTTCCACGCACACTTAGCGTAGAACACTACATTACATTACGCATTTAGCAGATGCTCTTATCCAGAGCAACTTCCAGCATAATAGAACACAAGTGTATCCAATCAAGTTGAAATGAGCAACAGTGTCAGACCAGGGTAACAACACTCCCAGTCCAGTGAGTGTGAGCATAACACTATTCAAGCCCTACCACAAGCTAACTTGTGCATCCTGACTAGGCAACAGAAGCCAAGCATACTACAATACATCAGTCACTAGAACACAGAATACAGCACAATACTACAAGCAAAATAAACCTAAAATACTAGAGGTAGCAGGTGTTAGGGAGCAGGGATTGAGGTGGAACCAAGACACAGTCTGAAGAGGTGGGTCGGCAGTTTCTAAACCTCACACTAAAGATATGCACCCACAGCAGTGGACCGGGTTTTCTGACCTCACATGCTCAACCCGTCGGCGCTCGCTCACTCACTCGTGGATGGTGATCCGGGAGGGGATCTCGGTCCAGAGGCGGGCGTAGCGCACGGGCACCACGGCTTCCTGCGGGTCGCGGTCCACGTGCATGTGCAGCATGAGGCGGCAGAAGGAGGCGCGCAGGTTGTACGGCAGGCAGTCGTCGAACATGCAGCGCAGGATCAGGTCCACCGGCAGCTGGCTGGACACCTGGTTGATGGCCAGGTACTGCCGGTCCAAGCACATCCTGGCAAACAGGTTCAGCTGGTACCTGGAGGACGGGGGGGAAGCCAGCCAGGATGGGAAAGAAAGAAACAGGGGGAAGACAAGGAGAGAGAGAATGATAAGGACACCTTTAGGAAAGAAGGGTAGAACTGTGTCCAAGAGACCTGCCAGGGCTACTGGGAAATCCCCCATCTCACCTACCTAATCTATCCTCCCATGACCTCTGATTAACTACAGAGGACACCCTGGACCCCACCGGCTCCTGACCCTGATTGATAGAAACCTTGAACCAGCATGCTACCATTTGTCCCTTTTACCTTTGTGACCTGCATTACCTTTTACAAAGACTCCCCAAACAGCCTTTAATGGCTTTCATTAGCAGTGCATGATTAAATACCAGCCAAAGGGGACAAGCTCTCTCACTAGAGCTTCTTCCTTATTCCTCTGCTGTTTTGTTTCGTGGGGCACAGAGATGGTCTCATTGGGTTTAACTTTCATTGTTCTTCCATTTTATCTTAATGATCTCTGTACAAATGACTTCTCTGGTACTCAATCCCTAAATCTGTCCTAGGGACGAGATTTTAGAATATACACACATTTAAAAATATGCACCTATACACGTATTGATATCAGTAGCACTGGGCTAAACTTTATTTCTTGTACCATAAGACAAGTGTAACCCAAAATCACCCTGCAAACCAGGAACTTGTCCTCATGTGCTTTCATCCTTATCACAGCTGCTGTGTCTTTGTCAATTGAAAGCAAAATCAAAGGCTGAGTATCAACACAATCTGCTGCAGTTGTGACAGTAACAGCATGCTCATGGAATCCTGGGAAACTGTCTCTCCTCCAGGGCTTTCTGACTGTTCATTGAATGATGATGAATGATGATAAAAAGAAGGTCCCCTGCAGGACTGCACCTGTAATAGGTGATGATGTCCACGTCCATCTTGTGGTTCCCCTTGGCGTCCTGGGCCAAGTGGCGGATGGACTTCCCATGGGGCTCCTTGTGGCTGTCGATCCAATAGAGCCACACCTCCTCCTCCTCTACTTCCTCCTGTGGGAAGGAGCCGTCCAGGGTATTGTCCACCGCAGGCATCAGCCTGGGAGAGGGGGAGGGATTTCAGCCAGTCTCACAACCCCCAAAACACACACACACACACACCCCAAAATTCACTCATACAATCTACACAAACCATGCAACCCACATCCAACAACAAACACACAATCCACACTCGTGTACACAAACAAAACTAACAACTGACACATACAACTGACAAACAACCAACAACAAACAACTTAGACACACAACCATCCTTCCTGGAATGACAGTCACTCAGATGTAACCAGCTGGACAATGACTGAATGATCACTTGCAACAACTCCTGAGAAAATCTCCAAAAAAGTAAAAGTGTGTGTGTGAGTAAGTGTCTGTGTGTGTGGGCCTGTTTGAGCACACTAAAGCAGCTGTAATTACACCATCTTCATTTCAGCTTCTAGCCCCAGGCTGAAAAAATGCTGTGTGTATTACTGTTGCAGGTGTAATACATAATTCATACAGGAACTTAATAAAACGACTGTCTGCTGTCTGACAGAGGAGAGCATCTGCAGGCAGTGCAGGTGTGCAGGTGGCCAGAAAAAAGAAGGGCTGTTGGCCGCACAGTGCTGTCTGCTGAATACCAACACCTGTGCGCACCTTGCAGGACTGACTGTACTCAGAATTCAGCAGAGCTGAATCTCCTGCAGACAGTCAGAAGGTCAAGGGTCAGGACTCTTTTGTTGTCACTCATGATCAGCAACAGTGAAGACCATTATTTATTAACCCTTATTTAACCAGGAAGGTCAACAGTGAACTCAAAGCTCATGTGCAAATGAAAACTCACAAGTGCATGCGGTCAACTGCAATGCAGTGGCCGTTGAATACCCTCACCTGTGTGCATTGGGCAAACAGTGGGACAAGCTTCACTCCGGCGTTTTAAACATCTCCGGTAGACTGCAGCATGCAATAACTCAAAAATTTATTTATGGATGGCAGTCATTCCTATGGTAGGTGCTCGGGTTATGTTTGGGTGTTCGTTTGAACAGCTTTCCTGGCTCTACTTGTGGCGATTTATGATGTGGATTCTTTACCAGCATACCGAATCTCTCTGCTGCCTCTGCACATTGGATCAGTGGCAGTGCATTATAAATAATGAAAATCTGCCAAATACAAAGGCAGCCTTTTCTCTAGCAAGCCATTAATATCAAATGAGGACCAGAAATGTGTACATTTCCCTCTACAGAAAAACAAGGAAAAAAATCACTTTAACTAGGCATAACAGCCTCTGCCTACTAAAAACAATCTAATTTACATACCAACAAAGAAAGATGTTCACTCTTGGACACCTGCATGGTGACATCTTAATACTGCATTCTTATGTGCTGAGGTACATATTTACAGTTACATTAAGGGCAACACATCCCCTCAATCTAAAATGTCCAATCCAAATTGATATTACATTGACATCAGTGCATACGGAAGAGCCACAATGAGGACCAGTTTGACTTGCTTGGCCTGGATAAGGATGTTTGACTTACTTGGTCTGGATGAGGATGTCTGCATTTGAGGGATTCAGCATGAATTTGCAGATGAGCTCCTGGGTGATGGGGATGGCTGTCTGATTGGACACGCATAGGTCTGACAGATAGTCCAGGAACCTGAGACAACACATAATACCAATGTGATGAACACATAACCAAACCGTACCTACTTTTACTGACCAGGTAAAATCCTAACAGCTGCATTTCACAGCAAAGGGCTAACAGCCAGAAGAAGCTGGTCAATTGATCCATTTCACAGCTGGGTTTGCACGGGACAAGGAAGAGGAAACAGTTTGCACATACAGTACAAATGAACAATTCCCTTGACAATCAGCCCAGAGCCCATATAAATCCAACTCATGATACTGGCTCTTTTTTTACAGGTTTGGTCAACAGGTTGCTAGGAATTTATGTAATTTGTGAATATTATCAATATATCATCAAGGCATACAGTATATACTGGCAAACCGTTAATATAAAACATTACAGGTATATATTCCCTGACTGGCCAGGTACTTGGCTTTCTTGGCAGAATTATACTTGTCAGCACTCCCACAAGTCCAACATCCTCAGAGTCCTTATCTGACCTTTACAACCTTATGAAAGAAATGCTCCATGAGGCGGCAGGAAGCAGAAGACCAGCCAACTGCTTCAGTTAGTGAAGTTATATAAAACAGGCATTTCTCAACATATCTTAATATTCATAATCCCTTTACAAGTCACCACCACTTAATCCTGACCATACTGCTAGTATTGGGTGAGAAGACTATTTACTGTAAGTTTAGCTTGGAAGGAATCTCCACAGATTAGATGTGCAATGGAAAAGTGTGAAAAGAATAAAACAGAAGACAGAACAAGAATACAGACGCACACTTTTCAAGCCATAACCAAGGCACTAAAGTCCCGCTACAGCAGCCTTCTTGTCCTGGAAGCCACTGACAGTTACCCATTAGCAATCAACCGACTGGTGTAAATGCCTGGAGGTTTTACATGCTTTGTGGGTGCGGTTCTGGCACCCATCTTGTATAGGGTGACCTTTGCCCTTCTGACCTGGGCTCGCGGTTGCGCCGAAGCAGGTTGATAAAAGTCTCGATCTCCTTGGCCGTGATGTGTTTCTCCAGCAGCTTGCGGTTGTTGTGCAGCAGAGCAGTGATGGTGTCCTCTGCCAGGATCTCATAACCGATCTGGGACTGCATGATGGAGAACTTCTTGGCAATGTACTCCTGAGAAGGAAAGGCCAACGTTAAACGCTTTCTGACAGCACTCACTGATCTGGCAGTTTAGCTACAATTGCCAAAGGGATCACTATGCGACCTCAAACTGGAGCTTGAAATAAATATCCAAACACCTTGACAAAAAAGTATTGCAATTACATTGTACTACTTATTAGATATTACGTGCTTCTCTACTTGTATTACTGCCATGAGTTATGAATATTACGTGATTTAGCAACATTATGTGATTTATGGTAGCTTATGTATTTAATTACTTCCTGTAGTTTCTAGGCTGTCTTAGTTCCAGGTTAGCACATGCCAACTTGTTGATGCTTGAATGGTGTTGTGCATGCACTTGCTGGCGTGGGAGTATTGTTAACCAGGCCTGGGCACTGTTGCTCTTGTAACTTGGTTGAATACCTTTCCTTCTCTTGTGCTGGAAGTCGCTCTGGATATGAGCGCCTGCTAACTGCATGTTACGTAATGTAACGTGATGTACATTGATAAACGGTTGGAAAAGTACATCCGCAACATAAAACACCCGTTTAGGGCACTCTGTTCCACGGAGCTCAATAAATCAGTTTCACAGGCTTTGCGTTTGGGCTTTCCCATGCGAAATCACTCCCAACTGGGGCCCGGCCTTCTCAAACACGGTTTACACATGTGCTTCTCCCGAGGCGTGTTTTCCCACATCTGTTTCTCAAATAAATTTTTCAGGGAAGGAGCGGGAGCGCGGGTCCCTGCGTGAGGAGCGTGTGGAGGGGAGGGCCCTGCCTGGTTCTTCCTGTAGTCCTGCTGGGAGTGCCGCAGGACTCGGTAGCACAGCCTCAGGAGGTACTTGAAGGGGGCATAGCGCTGGTCTCCGAGGTCCTCCAGCTTCAGCATGGGCCCCTCACCCATGTCTTTGAACGGGGCTTGCAGAATCCCAAAGATCTGAGGAGCAGACAGACACGGTGTTCCTACATCTATGCGCAATACACAGACTGTACAATCTCTTTGAGAATTTCTTTGAGAACAAGGGCTTAACTTGTAAACGTCCTTTCCATTCTATCACTTCTGTTTGATGTTTGACAGTACATAGGGGGGAAAAGTCTAAGTGCAACATGCCTCAATAAAGTTATGAGAAAAGGAATTTCTTAGATCTGTAGAGAACAGCACAACACTGGCACACAAGAATCAAAGGGAGGAAAACAGCTCCAAGTGGATGAAATATATTTAACCCAGGACGCTTCATCCAAAAATAACCATCCTTTGTTTTGTAGTTCTGTGCAAAGTTTACCTGAAGAGTCAATGTTTATAACTTTGTTTTCATTCTGTGATGGGTTTAACCCAAAGCAATCCAGCAAGGCAATAAGGAGGATTTCAAGAGCGTCCATCACTTTGTTGATTATCTTAATGTAAAAATGTCTTTCAAACAATGGCTGTGCTCGGGGGGGGGGGGGCTGTGTCTGAGCTTACCTGGGCTAGGATATTCTGCTCCCTCATGAGTTTCTGCCTCTCCCGATCAGGCTTGGTGATGACCACAGACAGGACCTCCTGGCCGTTGTTGGGGACGCCTGCCACAAAGAAAATCAGGTCCTCCAGAAGCTTCGTGACAAACCTGAGAGGGACAAAGGATCATGGGAGAAAGCACAGCACACACACACCATTATCGACTCAGACTACCATGTATACTTAGCTCACGAATTTCATTGGAAAGCAAACTTTTCATTTCATTCTGAAATTAGAATTAATCTCCAGCGAAGCTTTTAATTATATAACTGAACAGGCCATTTCCTGCCCCGCAGTGTGTGCCTTTAATTGAACAGGGTAGCGCCTGCCCCGCTATGTGTCATTAACCGCACAGGCCGTTTTCTGCCTGGCGCGGGTGCTTAATTGCACAGGCTTCGTCCCCTTTCCTGCGGAGAGCGTGATTACCTCCTCTCGTTCTGGGTGATGATGCCGTGCTGGAGCTTCCGCACTGTGTACTCCAGCACCTTGTTAGCGTCATTGGCGAAGTCCAGGTCTCGGACCTCGGACAGGGGCACGGAGACGATGGCGAAGGCCTCCTTGTCCTCCTTCGTGGGGCAGGTGCCGATCTGCGGGAAAAGCCATGAGAATGATTCTCTAACTTTCTTCAGCAGTGTCCACACACAGCTTAGCAGATTCTATGGAGGAGCTGAGCGCTGGAGCCTTTTCAGGGGGGAAGCTGGAGAAACCACACGGGTTGGGTTTAAAACACTCATCAGTGCTTAGGTTGACAATGAACATGCTTTTGATCAGCTACCGCTAAATGGCTATGGGAGCACTAGGAGCCAATCAAGAGGGCAGGTCTGTAAGAGCCCAATCAGGTGGCAGGAGGACTGTGGGGGTGGGGCTTAGGCTGCCTCCACACAGAGACCGCGCATGAATAAAGGCGGGGTCAGGGCTGACCTTGAGCATAACAGGTCGTTCCTCCTCCGTATCGATTGGGATGTTAGTGCTGGTAACCCAGGTGTTGGTGCAAAGGTGCCGCAGTCTGACATAAGAGTTTCTGTGGTGGAGGGACAGGTGATATCAGCCACATACAGCACTGAAGTCAGAATCATTCAACAGAAAGTCGCTCACTGACAAAAAGGCATGATTATTCATATATTCACTGAGCAATGAATAACCATGTCAGTATTGATGCTACATAAGATAATGTGTTATTTTTGTATTTAGATATAGCTAAAAATGAGTAATGATGGGTGTCTATGCACAACAACCATTTAGTCAAACACATCAATGTGCATTTAACCTTTTGTCATTTAATATATTTAAATGACATATATAGTATGTACAAGTAAAATATAAATAAAAAGCATTTCATTGCTTGAGGAATCCAAATGGCAAAGACATGTTTTCTGATTCTAAAGTTGGAGATAAGCGAGATGGGTAAGAGCAGGAGGAGAGTGATTGACAGGGCAGGATGATTGACAGGGCAGGATGATTGACAGGGCACGGTAGGCGACCTGGGCACCAGGCAGTCTGCCCTCTGCAGGGTGGTGGCGTCCAGCTCAAACAGGGAGGCAATGTCGTTGCCGTGGGGAATGGAGACCAGGGTGAAGGCGATCTTCTCCGCCGCTTGCTTCTTCTTGCCGGTGGACTGCGTGTCGTCATCTGCCTGGATGACGGGCAGCCGAGAGGGTCAGCTGAGAGACCGCGGCGCAAACGCGGGTGTGCACAAAGAAGCAGACAAACACGGGCAAAACGAGGCCATGGTGCAGAATCTGACACAAAGGTGGCCGTTTCACAGGTCTGCACATTCGAAAGCACACACACACACACACACACACACACACACACACACACACACACACACACACACAGGAAGGCTGCACGCATCCACATGTCTGACCGATCCTGTGCTGCCTCTATGTGCTGACACAGTCCACTCCTGCACCACCTCGCTGTGCCAGCACAGAGTGCAAATGAGTGCAGGCACACGGCACAGGAAGGGTTAACCCCCTTCCCCCGCTCTCTCTCTCTCTCTCTCTCTCTCTCATGACTCATCCTGGTGGTGGAGCAGACAGCACGTCCCTGCTCTCTCCAGGCACCCCGAGATGCAGACGTTATGTAAGGAGTCTGTCTGCGCCGGGGCTGCAGAGGCTGCGGTGGAATACTGATGCTGGGGGCAGCGGCGGCGCTCAGGGCGTCTGGGCGTCTAACCCGCCACACATAACCCTGCCACACACACACACACACACACACACACACACACACACACACGGGGGCCCGTGTCTCTGCTGCAGTGACTCCCCCATGCCGCCACCCAGCGGGGCGTTGGGACACACCGCCCGATGGGTTTTACACACCCCACCTGCACAGCAACACACTCAGACACACTGCACGCTCCACCGCAGGGTTCACGTAGCCTCAGACATGTTTTTACGCAGCCGCAAGCGACAGCCAATGGGGAGACGGGTCGGTTAGTCCAGGACACAGGGGATGCGGCCCTGCGCCCCTTGGGAAAAGATGAGTTATGCGTTTGGCTGTGAAATGAGTAACTGGCAGAGATTTAATGCGCTAGCCTGGACTTACGCAACTCCTTTTCCTTTCAGGTACGCCCCCGAGTAATAAAGAAGTCTGATGCTCAGTCCACTCCTACAGCTAGAGGTCCTGCCACTTGCTACCACACCGAATCCCCATCACATGACACTGCATACATTACGCAGTTTATATCATGATAAAATTTTTCATACATATTCTATGAATGCACTTGCCTTTAAGTTGGTCTGGATAAGCATGACAGCCAATTAAACAAGAATACATGTTTTGCATTAGCAACAGCACTGAGCAGTAGCAGTAAACTTCAATGTATAAAATGCAATGTAATGTAATGCAAAAAATTTACTCTTGAGGACAGGTCTGGCTGGGGTTTCTGCCCAGTTACAACATTGTATGTCCCCTCGTTTGCCCGTCCCCCTCTTGCCACCTTTCATCAAGCCAGAACCCCTCACTAATCTCTCACTCTGATTCAAGTTTACACTTGCTTCTATACTGCATTTTCATGAGGCTGATGCCGCAGCCTCAATCAGCAGTAAAACAGCGCACGAGGGCGTGCGCATCTCCAAGGGTGACACTGAGGGACGCTTATTTATCACTGCAGCCTCCGAGCGCTTCCTGACAGGAACAGGAGGGCGAAGCACTGATGGCAGGACTTACTCCAGCTTTGGACTCCACGCGGTCGTCTCGATAATCAGGGTTCACCTGCAGACGAGAGCGGACGGTCACCTCCAACGGCAGTTAAGCACAACCAAGAGGAAGTTGCGTAACTCGCTATCAAACACCCCCCCCCCCGCCCCCCCAATTTGCGCCCAGAAGAATCGGTCCCTTTCTGTGAAGAATTCTGCAGTAAGGACACATGACAATAGTGCTGCTTGCATAACATTGACACCCACAGCCCTGTAAATTAGCAGAAGTAAGTGCCACTTATGTGAGTCAGACACCACGTAAACAGTCTTCCTGAGCTCTGCCCGCGTCCGCATCCTCTGGGCTCGATGACACCATGCTCTAATCTAAATCCCTGAACACCGGTGTAAAAAGTACTCCGTGCAACTATCTGGTCCCCGGAATGCTGCAGACTCGGTCTGCTCTGAAGAGCTCAGACTGAGGGACTGCACTGCCACCTGCAGGAAAACTGCAGGAGTGTCTGTTCAGTTATTTATAATTTGCAGTCAAGGAGGCTGTTAACCACCTGTGGACCACTGCTGGACCACTGGAGAGCCCCATTCTGCCCTCAGCCCTCTGTAGCAATCAATTGTGACCATAAATCACATTACTCCAGGTGTTCATTTAGTTGTAGTACAAGACACATGGACCATATACCAGGCTGGTTCACTATACACCTTTGCTTTTGTAGAGCTGCAACCAGGCTGGCTAGGTGCTTCGTGAAGTTTTTTTTATCTCCAGAAAACCAAGGAACAGGATGGAGGATGTAAGGAACCATGAAGGCCACATGTAGGGGGCGGTGAAACCGTGCTCACCTCTGCTGCCAGGTAATTCCCTGTGGCCAGGTGCTTGAAACGGAACAGGCTGTTCCACTGTCCAGCGCCACTTCTGCAAGGGTCATAGTGGACCACCTGTAACACGAGAGAGAAAATCAAGTGGGCACAAATACTTGGCGCTGGATATGATACCAAAGTCATAGTGGAGAGCCAACATCATAGACAGCACAGCACTGGAAAGAACGAACCCATAATCTAAACACTGGGGACGCCTAGATGTCCCTAATCTGTTTGTCAACACTACATTATCCTTTAAAAGTCTCACTTGAATATTGCCGGAGCAAAAGAAATTGACCACAAATGGACCAGAACAAACTGAGCTCACTTCAACTTCCCAGAGTGCTTTGGAGCTGGTAGCAGAGGTGGCAGACTGCCGTAGTGTGGTCCTGAGGAAAATGTGCTGCCGGCCCTTGTACTCATCACACGTCAGGAACTTCTCCTGCTCAGCGTGGAAGAGCCTGACCACATCTCCCTGTGGGGAGAGAGGGGGGGGGAGGGGAGAGAGGAGAGGGGTGGGGGGGGGACTGCCTCAGCCCAAAGAAGAGCTCACTCATACCATACCTACAGAGTTCTCATAAGTAACTTTTGGACTTGGGGTAGCAACATATGTGCTGCCTGTGATTCTCCACATTCACATTTCTGCTCAAACATCTTCTGCTCATGTTGTCTGGCTCATATAGCACCCCCACTGGTCATACACAAGTACTGCACCAAAAATGTGCCCGAAAAAATGTTATACACCTTATAAACAAATAGTGACAGAATTACTGGGTATTTTGTGGCACTTTGGCCATTTCCCCCAGCCAGACATTAATAGGACTGGCAAACAGTGGCTTGCACCGTAGTGGTTACTTTGGGTGGGAGCAGCAACAAATAAAAACATACATACCCCTTTCAAGATTTCTTCCTTGTAGTCACTGAACTTCATGAAGAGAGTGACCTTCCAGCTGGTGTTGCAGTTCACAGCATTAACCTGTGGCCCAGAGAAAGCAACCACACGCACTGTCATACTGTAATGTCGGCCTCTTCAATCACCTTTTCAAACATGTTCAGATATGATAACATTCAGTGTCAGGGCTCTGGTGGTGTCTCTGCAGCAGAGTTTGGTGGACGTGAGCTAAGCTACATTTTGGTGCAGCAGATTAGAGTGGAGGTGACTTTGATCAGGTGTGTCAGATGAGAGTGAGGTAAGCTCTAAACAGGTATGGCAGGCTGGGTTGCAGGTGAGAGGTAAGGTCTAATCAGGTGTAGCAGAGCGAGATAAATGCACGATCAGTTCTAAGCAGGTACAGCAGGCTTCACCTCTTTGCAGCCTCTGTTGTCCAGCAGCTCGATGTTGCTGGCGTGGAGCGGCTGCCTGGCATTCACAGGCATCAGCACCACCTTGTCACCAACCACCACCTGGGGACCGGAGAGAGGAGGGGTCAGATAGCACGGCAGACCAATCACACACCAGGGAGAATGGCACAGCCAATCACACACAGTATATACCACTGCAATCATACACGAGAGGGAACAGCACTGTCAGTCCCAATGAAAAGGTTAAAACACTACTGTAACCCTGCTCTACTGTGTTCTGACAGTACTGCAAGCCTGCTCTGTAGCATTCACACATACTGTTTTGAAGTGTAGTGTTACTATGTTGGCATAAATGTCTCTATGCAAAGGACTTGGGAGTTTTTCTCCAAAATATTTCCTTCCTGATCCTTATGTTTTAACCACTTAAGTTCCAAATGTACTATATCCCATTTATACCTGTTTTTCTATTAAGCTGTATAAATTATGCATGCATAAAGTAAACATAAATCACAATAAAACATACAATTAATCTCAGTATTGCCAATAAAAGCAGTTACGTACACACATAAAGACGCCACATTTCAGTAGCTGGATTCTTTGGTTCCATTAACAGTTTTGTTTAATGGGTCCCACGCTCTACTCCACTGTCAAAACTGCCATCAGCTCCACCACTTCCTCTTTTAGAGATGACTGATAGCAAAGCAGCTGTTGTGAACCTTACAAACTTTCACTAGCCTCCAGATGCAAATTAAACAGTTTCTGTGGCTCTCAACTACAAAAGAGCTCCAGCAGGGTTGTAACTGGTGTACGTTTCACATGTATTTACTTTATAACTATACAAAAGCACTGTAGTTGGCGAGTTCCGGCGTCATGATACAGTACACACAAATAACACGAGGAAATACCTGGGGGCACTGGGACTACTCACACACTCCACCTCCCACCGTCTACAGTACATTGCCTCTCCATAGTGAGAGTAAGGGTGTGAGTGCCCTCTCTCAATAGCGAGGCACCTACATTGTCCCCTTCGCTGCGCAGCTTCCAGAAGGGCTGGATGTAGAACCAGGAGCCCTCGTTTCCCGCCGGGTCCAGGGAAACGCGCATGGCGTTCTTTTCCAGCAGGGCTGGAAGGCGCTTGTTCACCGTCAGGTACTTGTTGCTTTTGATGTGGAGTAACTGCAAGAAAAGGCAGCGGCTGAAACGCGTGGATGAGGAGGAAGCACAGTGCGGCCAGGGTGCTGGATTCTGTGAGAAGGCTGCAGGCCTCACAGGATGAAACTGGTGAAATATACTGCTTCTGTTCATATAGAAGTAAAGCCTGAACCCATTTTCGCCTTAATCTTTGATATCTGATGTGGACAGGTAAAATAAAAATGATTCGTTATGTAGTAAATATCGCCCTCTGTTGGTCAAAGTTTGACACTGCAGTGGATGACCAAGTCATCTGCAGTGAAATTAAAAGCCTCGTTCAATTGGGGAGGAAATGAAAATGAGTCACTGAATGTGTCAGGGAACACAAGGATTTGCTTATGAGCGGCATATGAAAAAAAACACATTGAAATGTTAGTAGTCTTTGTACTGCAGAGCTTACAAAACAGTATTTTCTTCACAATTTTAAAAACTCACACAGGCATAAATGAAGGAATTTGTTGTGACAACCAACTACAATAAGATATTATCACAACCAGCACTGGCTCCGGAGACAATGAGAGGCACCTGGCACCTGCTCCATTAACTGCTGTTTTTACAGGGAAGCCTGGCCTGCAGCCATACCAATGCCATCCCCTAATATAAAAATGCAACACCCTCTATAGTTTCAAACACATGTGGAATGATTTTAAGAAAAATACAACCATTAGAGAACTTTTGTTCAAAGGACCAAATACATACAAATTAGCCAAGTGCTGCCAATTGGAGGTGTGGTATATACAGTAAACCTTTTTCCTGTATATTCGCTGTAGCTCATATACTAAATATAATAATGTGATACAATAATTAAATAAAAATGTAATACTGATGGGACAAGAATGCTATACAAGATAAAATTGCATAAAATTATGAAACAACAGATGCTCTACTCTTCTGACAAAAAGGCACTTAACCTTCTAATGCTCCATAACCAACCCTAGATACTCAACCAAATACAACACTGATAATTTTAAGGTTTCTATCTGAAAATTGGAAGACTATGAACTAGAAGCAGCTTGTACCCTCCTGGCAAGACCAGACTGACTCAGCATAACACAGAATTTGTCTGACGCAGTAAGGCTTGCCCTTTTGCCTCAATGAATGCATCACGTACAATTGGCAACAATGAATATGAAATTCCTCCCTGTTCCATCCTTGAATGTACAGCTAGCCAGGCACGTTCCATGACGTCACCCTGCAAGAAAAGCTCTATCGCAACAGCAGCAACACTGCTGTCCACACACCCAAGAGTCCAAATTTCACTGTTCAGTCCAGATATCCGACAATAACCGCTATACCTCCGCAGTGGACTCCAACTGCCTATACAAGCACACTCCAGATACACATTCATAGCATCTCCGACTTTAAGCAAAGGGTTTATTGGTGCACAGAGCAGCGATGACCCAGAGGTAGGGGGAGGCGTACCTGGATGACACTGCTGTACTTCACCACCTCTCCCAGCAGCTTCCTGTTCTCCGAATCATTCTGCTTCTGTTCCAGTTCAGCCGCATGCTGGGAGAACAAGAACATGGAAAATTCTGATATAAATGCAACAAAACGTTTTACAATACACTATTTCTACAGGACAGGCCAGGCATAAAATGCAATGGCCTCCAATGATTATGGGCATGAAGTATATAACAAAACCATAGGCTTCCAGACTATGGGGAGAAACTCAATACAGAAAAATACCACCTTACCCACGCTTTTGGCCTGATAATGCAAAAATAATACGGTGATAGTATGTCACTTTCCATTTCGCAGAGAGCAAATTAAACAAGGTGTCCGAAGACGCCATGTAATTGAGGCCAGAGGGTAAAAACACACACCTGTAGTTTTTTCATGAGGTCTTCCTCGGTGTTGTTCCCCTGCTTGCCCTGTTTGGCCTTCCAGAACTGTTTCTGGGCAGAGTATCTGTTCATGGGACACACCTTGAAGAGGCAATCTGGAGATGAGAGAGAGAGGGATAATCTCAGAATGCAGACTAACATGTTCAGGACATTCAATGGAACCAGCCGTGGCTCTGCACTGTGTCAGATATTACTGTGCTCATCTTCCTATTAAAAATGACAGGCATAAAGAGAATGCAACAAAACCACCCGCTAAACAGCCACACAAAGGGAGTCAGAGGCTGAAAATATTGGCATAGTCTTAATCATCAATGTATCCTTATTCAACTACAGAAAAGTTCAGTTTTTTGCTTTCTTGGTTGTGGAGTATAAAAAAAGCAATGTTACTGTAGTCTGATGGTGACAATGACACCCAATCAGGGGACAAAAATTAACTAGATTAGCATAATGGATTTATCTGAATATGTTGACATTTAAAGTGGTGATACTTAGCCACAGAAAGCATGATTAGAAGAGACATGTAGAAAGGTGAAAAACATCTAGTTTACCAAGAGGCCACATCTCTACATTCAAGGACGAAGGAAGAGAGGCTTTCAGTGTGATCACTTTTCCAGAATTAGATGGGGTTCACACGCTTTACCTATAGAAAAACTCACAATACCCTCTTTGATACAACAGGCTGCTTTGTGGAGCTGTTAAAACAGACAGAGTAGAGCCAAGAACATGAGGCAGTGCGGTGAACAGGGCCGGATTCTGGAGAGCACCCAGACTCTTCAGTATGCACCCTTATGCAGGCATATGGAACACTGCACACATTTTAAACACAGCCCTCCGAACACCATTTTTACCAGAGCCTTGGCACAGCAGACATCTGCTGTTGAACTGGCAGTAGGCTGGTAGCCTTATGCAACTCTAAATGGAAAAACCCGCTGTGCTTAAACACAAGAGCTAAGACGCAAGCCCACTCATGCATGACTGGCACAACATAATCTGTACCACACAGAGCAACATCGACATCATCATCACCTTAATCATCATCATCAGCAGCATTACCAGTCCCTTATCCTTATCACCACCTTAGTCTTAATTATCATCATCACCACCTTAATCTTTAATCACCTTATACATCATAATCATTATCACCTTCATCTTTACCACCTTAATCATCATCACAAGAATAGGAGAGAGCAGATTACTTTCTGGCCCAAAAACACAATGCAGTAGTCTCACTTTCATACAAGTGGCAACAAGCACAGGACTGGCCACTTTAATGCTGGAGACACCAACCTAGCACTGATAGACAGGAAACAAGGCTAGTATTTGTACTTGTATGGGCGTTTGAGGGTTTTATAGTAGCAGGCACAGAATGCACAGGGTGTGGTTTCCACAGTTTCTCGGGAAGTGCCAATTGCTTCACTGGAAGAGTCTCAAACTTGGAGAATTATCTATATCCTGTATTTGAAGAGGTATATACGTTGCAGGATACCCTAGGTCAGCGTTTCCCAAACCTCTCCTGGAGTACCCCTTGTCCTGCATGTTTTAGATTTCTCCCTGCTCCAACACAGCTGATTTAAATGATCAGTTTGTTATTAAGCAGCTTCAGGAGTTCATAACGAGTTGCTCATGTGAATCAGCTGCGTTGGAGCAGGGAGAGATCTAAAACATGCAGGACAAGTGGTCCTCCAGGAGAGGCTTGGGAAACGCTGCCCTAGGTGCTTTAGGCAAACTCTCCATTTCCCTAAATACCCTTGGTGGGACACTGTGAAACAATGTCTCCTCTGGGAGCCAGTCTTGTCACGCTCACCCCTGAACTTCTTGGGCGGGTTGGCCAGATCCCCGGCATCAGGCTGCACCACACACCTGTCATCCACCAACCTAGAGAGACAGAAAACACACATATTTACAGCCTGGAGATCACATGCAATCATGCATCTTACAGCCATGACACAACACACATACATAATTCAGACTAGTAAGAACAAACGTATACGTTTATTTAACATACAGTATTGTGACAGGGCTGGCCGATGCCCCACACATAATACCAAAAAGCAAATATTTTTCCAAAACAAATTTTAAAAAATTTAAAAAAAGCAAACCAAAACATGGAAATCACCTTTGGCAAAGCCACACACCAAACAAACTGCTGCTCCACTCTCCACAGTGCTCCAACTACACACCTGCATCTAATCAGATTAAGTAAGAACTGCTGGCCTCACACCCACACATGCACATAATGACAACTCCAATGATCCACTCAGCCAAACCTGATGGACCAAAACAGTTCCTGTCAATATGGCAAAGGGGAAAAAAATGATTGGGGAACTTCCAAACATACATTCATGCCACAATACATGACTAAAATCTTTTGAGAAATCAGAAATCTTTTGGAGGAAAGGTGAAAGCTCCTCCTTTACATAGACAGCCATGAGGGGACATGTGTACAGTGGGTACATTCCATTACTTTAGAAATAAATCCTTGTGTCTTTTTCCTCAATTCTTTGGTAAAAGAGCTTGGAATCCATGTAACATGGATGTGTGAAGGGGTTTACATCACAAATCCTTGAAAAACATGAGGATACATCTACGGTATACACCCTTCACTGGAGGAGACAATCAGGATATGCCTTGCTTTCTCCATATGTCAATAACGTAATGTAATGTGTCTCCTAAGGAACTGGAATAGTCTAAAAGATGTAGGGATCAAAGAGAAGCTGCACTTCAGCACTTCTGAAATACAGCCAGTATGTTATGGTTGAACATGAACTGAACTGCTGATCTATCCCTTGAACAGGGTCACAGTAGGACTGGATTTGGACTGCTTAAATCATTGCGCTGCTAAAATCTGTTGGATACATTTTACCCCCACCCCACTGCACTGCACTGCAGGGCTACTCACTGGAGATCTCAAAAGACCATAATCCTAGAGGTTTCCAATCCATCTTAAACCACTGACAATCTCAGAATTGAGAAGCGGGACTGGTTGAATGAGGCAGTGATTAGTTTAAACAAATGAGTCTGAAAGGGAATGAGAGTCTCCTGACATGGCAGGCTGTTAGGAGCACGGCTGGGTGGTCACGACTGTTTGTGTGTGTGTAAAATAACCAGCAACGCATGCCTTAAGTGAACGCAGGAGTAAATAAAAGGCCACAAGGTTTGGTAACAACACTACTATCCTAGCTGCTACTCTGCTGTTTGTGGGTTTACTTCAGACATTGCATTCACCAATGGGCAATTCAGTGGGGTGATGAATATTAAACAGTTCTCTCTGACAGACTAATAAATGTTCACATTTGTGGTTTCATTAGACCTGATCTGGCCCTCTAGAGGTCTGTGACCTCTGTCTTCACATTCTCCGTGACTTCTGCTAAAGCCTTGATGCAAGCCACAGCACCTAACGTGGACAAACACTGGTCTTCATTCTCCTCCTTTTTCAACCCCCCACCACCCTCGCTTCTCTCTTGCCCTTTCTGTCCCCTGTTCTCAAGCAGGAGTGAGCAGACTGTCATTCAAATGAAACTTTTATTATCTGCATAAGGCATAATATCCCTGATTTGATCTGGAGTCTGCTCTGGAAAAAATAAACCTACTGTGAGAAGGGAAAGGTGTACCTTTGTTTCAATAATCAAAGAAATTTCTAAAAATCTACAAAGATATTTCAACTAATCTTGAATCAATGAAGAAGAGTATTTAATACTCTATTCATTTGTCATACAGTGGCTTCTATTTATGTCAACTTATAAAAAGGTTTTTATAAAAAAATTCTTTAACAAGAAGTCACACATTACGGAAGAAACTGAGGATGTCTGCCAAAAAAATCTCTACTCCATTAACACAGTAAACAAATAAAACCTAATTTCACCAAATACTTTTCCTCATATTAATGCTCACTCATCACAGTAAGAGCCTCTCCAACACCCTTGCTTCCTCTTAATTTAAAAAAGCTGCACTTCCTGTGAAATTGCACCGCCAATTGCCGTGTGACGCAACTTCGCTGCCAGGAGAGGCTCAACAACACAACACCAAAAGGTCAGAGGGGTCACGGGCAGAGGGTGTTCCAGGAAGCAGCTGTGCCAACGCGTCTGTTCAACATGTGCATGAGGGGAAAAAAATACAAAAACAAGAGCTTTAGATATGCAAACAACCCTCCTGAGCTAAACGTTTTAACTACCGAGGACCAGAGGATCCATTTAAAGCAGTAGCTCAGACATTTTCCAGATTAATGCAATCAACCCCTTCGGTGGAGTCTGACTTCTCTTGGGGACTCTGCCCTACCTCTCCTTACTTCAATAAGGGACACAAAGTATACAGTCTGTTCTTGTATAGCTCCATCTCTCTGTAGCAGTCACATTTATTCAGTGTTTGTGCGTAGATTTGAAAAACGCCGATGGAAAACAGGAGTAGCACAACAAATTTGATAAAAAATAACAAGGCTTTTCTTTGATTTGTCCAAATCTTAGGAACCAGACAGAGAGAAGGGAGCTGTGCCACTGTGCCCACAGTAGTTTATTTCATGCAGGGCATATTTACGGGACAGGAAGTTTAGTTTACGATATCCTATCATTGTCCTCCCTGTGATAAAAGTTAATTTTATCCTTGCTGCCCTCATAATGTGGCCCTTCGAAATGTTACCGGACTTTTCAATTCAATTCAATTCTCACACCCCGGACGTACAATTAAAAAACTACACAAATAGCCTTAGCTTATCAGACTTCGTAAGCCTTGGTGCCTTTATCTCCGTTTTCCAGGATACTTCTGATGACCTTGCACAGGCCTGAGCACTCATTCGACCCTGTCTGACGCACCTACGTCACGGCTGAGCACGGTATCACTGTCGCTTCCGTCCACATTGCCACGAATATTCTGGCAGAACCACTCCCGCCAAACACACCGATCAAGGAGGTGCTATTAAAAAAAAGGAACACATTCTTTATAAGAGTCAAGGGAGTGCGTAGGAAACAATTTCACAGCCAAACAAAGCCTACCATTGTTCCGCACTAATTGGCTTCACATGCATGTTTCCTTAGTAGATCGGACGGAGATCTCAACGAGAAACATTCGAGCCTAATAGGATGCGCATCAAGTGCAAAGTAGAAAAACAGGAAAGCGCTTAGATATAAACTTCTCCTTCGAGCTCATAAATGAGTAATGGTCAGCTCGCTGAGAACCTCTGCAGATGGACGCAAGGGCTTTGCTGTGGAGCGTGCTTAACAGTTCCTGTTAAACATAAACTACCACCGTGCCCAGTTTACTGGTTACAAACAGGCTCATTATCACTCTTTTACATTGTCGTGGGGCAATGGACCACAACGGAGAGTGAGAGGAACAAATGTGCTTGGTCAGAGTGACCGCTTCAAGATGGAGGAATTCCTACTGCAGTGCTTCCTATACACAGCATTCTCTTCAACAGACTCCTCCTGGGAATAACACTCCAGCACACTCTTAACCGTTCTCTCACACTTGTATCAGTCTGATCATCCCAGCATTACCATTAAGGATTTACTTTGCAGGGCGTGCTCACCTTTTGTAGGAAAACCCTCATAACCTCAACCAGCAAATACCCTTACATTTATACACTGCCCTGACAAAAACTGATATCATTTGATATCAAGTGTCTAAATACATTTGTACTAAGTTAGCATAGTGGTATGTTCAGTGTCTCTTCAAGGACCAAAGTTTGACACAAAGTTACCAGAAGTAGATGTAAAATGAGCACTAACCTTGGACATAAGCAATCTTCTAAACCAAGGAAAGAAGCTGCATTTATTTATTTCAGGAAAGAAGCTGCATTTATTTATTTCAATCGATGATGGATTTTGTAACAAAGCAGTGAACATAGTGAAGGAATCAAAAAAGCTGAAAACCAGGGAAACAACATGAAAATTATTACCTGTCCCCAAACAAAGCTTTTCAGGGGAAAATTTTCAGGCAATCCATATGCAATCAACCAAATGTAGGCAAACCGGTCCCATCCATGACTATAAAAATCCCTCTTAATACTTCTGTTCCACATCTGCTGTTTGCAGAATCCTCCGCCACCCCATCTCCTCCTTTCTTTGCCCTGTTTATCATCTCCAAACAGGAGGGTCAAACACCTCAGCCCTTGGCCAGATGCGAACCCTTCATCAGACTGGAAACTAAATAAAAGTACCGCTATACACACATCAGTCACAACCTTTACAGTTTGATTGCATGGAAACTCATATCTACTGAATGGAAAATTATTTCCTGACCTCAGGAAAGGGCAGTCAAGTGACTCCTGGAAACAGTGGAATGTTAACAGTGGAGTGGCATGAAAAATCCCATCAGTTCATTGCAGAAGTCAAGTCTTGAGGCAGTTTGACAGGCAAGGAATGGCATTATCAACTGTAAAAGAGCTTTACATACATGCATTCATTTAGGACAGGAATAGGAAGAGCATGGCAAATAGCATTACGACATCACAGCGAACGATGAGCCAAGCCTAGTGGACAATGAAAAAACAAAAAATCAGAATTATACTACTTGTATATTATATTTGTTGTATATTGGTTGAAAAGGTGAAACAAACTGGTCCAGATTCCATATTAAAGTTACCTTTTCCAACATACTGATGTGTCACTGTTGTAACTGTTACCTGACCTCCTGTCGCCTGTCTTCATCAGGTTCATGAAAACACACACTCTTCTGTCTACAAAATGTCGGTCATTATGAAGCACAGGGCTACTAGACACTCAGATTGAAGGTATTAATCCAGTGTTTCTCAACCCTACTCCTGGCAGCACCCTGTCCTGCATATCTTCTATCTATCCTTGCTGCTTGATTAAATCAGGTGTGCTCAGCTAATAAAATGTGCCACTGATGAGTTCAGTCAGGTAGGTATAGATAGAACATATGCAGGACAGGGTGCCGCCAGGAGTAGGGTTGAAAACACTGTATTAATCTAATCGCCATGGCATTTCAATGAAAACTGAACACATATACTACTTCAAAGCCAGCTTACAGTTATATTATGGTGTAAAACGTATTTTATGTGATACACCCTGCATCATGTCCACCGGGGGCAGTAGCCCACTGTGGCACAGCCGTCTATTAGGAGCACCTTTTTGCACCTACAGAGGACCAGTCTCTGGCAAACTTTTGCAACCCCAGTTAATGAGGTTAAGAAGGGGATATAGCTGTTCCCTAACACCTACCTCGGCCCATAGGGACAGGATCTGGGAGTACTGCAGTGGTGCTTCAACAAAACACTCCTGGGATCATATCGGGACAGCCTTAAGCAGTGTTTCTCAATCCTACTCCTGGAGGCCCACTGTCCTGCATATCCTCTATCTATCTTTGCTCCAAACACACCTGATTAGTGTGATTAACATGCTCTTGATTAAATCAGGTGTGCTCAGCTGATCAAAAGTGCCACTGATGAGTTCAGTCAGGTAGGTAGAGCAGGGAAAGATGGAAAATGTGCAGAGCAGGGGGCCCCCAGGAGCAGGATTGAGAATCAGTGGCATTAAGGATGGCAATCATCTCCACTTGTGCCTTGACTGGCTTTCTCTCTGGATGACAGTGTAAGGCAGCTCTGTGTGTCAGTTCCCTACTTCCACCCTGCTAAACTTTGCCAGACATTTTCTCAGGACAGGATTAACACCTCCCTGCTGAACCTACAATGCCTGGGCTCAGAAACTGCACCACTGGGGAGCACCGCAAAAACTCACTCTGATTTTGTACTGGATCTTCAAACACTCTTTGGATTTTGACATCTGCTTTAGCCTGCTGTTTTAACCGAAGGTGGGCATGTCTACAGCCATGGTCCAAGGCTATGGCCCGTGAGTCAAAAGCAGGGGTGGGCATGCCTAAACTGATATAGGGAATGGAAGGTGGCGTATCTTATTTCACAAACAAATGAAATCTAAAGATCACTACCTCTGTTCTGGCACCTACATCAGGCCTTCCTGCCATTCTTGGCCTCGATTTCAGCAAATGTCCACTGCAGGGGATACAGAAGCATTTGGCCCATCCACACACTTTGCCACTTTGTTAGAAGGCAGTTTCTCTGGTTTGGGGAGTTCCACAAACCTATCTTTTAAAGAGCCCTGGCCCTGTTTGAAGCCCCACCTTGCCTGCATCGAGTGACTTAATAACTACAGTACGAGTTATTAATAAAGACAGTGAAGTTTAACAGTGTACACCCAACAACATGTGCACATGGATTCTTCCATGGAATGCAAGTATTTGCATGTCTTTTGGTGTACTGGGTGCTGCCTGTAGCTCACAACTTGCAATCTCTGGACAGCATTTCCTCCTTTCACTCTTCAGGGCAGTGTTTGTATAGATAACTGGTGTGGAATGCATAGCTTGCTGACATGATGGGAACATCAGTACAGATATTATGTATTTATCATATACATTCATGGAATTTTTAAGAGATGTCTAAATGTCCTGATCCTTCTTCAAACAGTCAACTATTTTTTTTTCCAATGCATTACCGCCAGTGTTGTTCGAAACAACCAGTGACCATATTCAAAATATAATTTGAGTATATCTGGAAATGAGCTAATACAGTTACCTAGAAAATATTGACATATATTGGCATATACATTTACACAAGTATAGTATCATACAGTGACTTTGGCTGATTTTCAGACTTATGTTACCTCACTGATACAAGATGGATTAACTGAGAAGAACATATTCACCACATTTCCACAAGTATTTTAATGCTATTATGGCAACCTATGAGGACACTATTATTTTAAATTTGAACACAAGCAAATCAGTTGTTTCCATCAACCAACAGGAAGTGACAGATGCTACCACCAACATTATGCGTCAGAACATCAGAGAATGTCCAGCTTGAAGCATTAGCTATAGACTTGCCGGCTTTCATGCTTTTATCATGTTTATATGCCAGTGAAAGCCATGATTATGAGCTCACACTGATCCAAAAGGTACACAATCTTAATGTTCCATCACATTTACTTTTAATATAATTGTTCTGAATGGGAACTGAATGGCTTTTTTGTGCAAACGTCACACCCGTAAAGCTGTAGGTACCCATGTGCTCAAATGAACAAGCCCTCTATTTGAGATAAGGCAGGCTGCAGCTCCATCCAGCACCAAAGTTAATGAGTGATAGACGAGCTTGTCCTTCGAAAAATGAGGTCTGGTCACATGTGCTCTGCATTCAGCCAATGATAAACCCAGCTGCGTTTGCATCGACAGTGACAGGATCCAAACAGGCACGCCCAACACCAAGAGGGGGTGAAGTCTGTATATTCAAATGCAGTGACTAGCCGTTTGTATTGAATCACCTGTACCAGGTACTGCACAATGACAGCTCCTCAATGTAAGAATTATGTCCAAGGGCAGAAGTCTTCAAGTTGTCACCCATAAGTACACATCTTTCAGGCCTGACTCAGATCTTTAGAATGTCATCTATACCACTGAATGAGTAATATAGGCCTAACTGTTGCTGAACTAGCCAAGTCTTGCCTCTGCTAAATGCTCTTTTTGGGAGGGACACACCCTCTGAAAAGAGGGCGGTGCAGGCCACAATCCTCCCACCTTTCACCTCTGCAGAGCTGCCTCAGTAAACGGACGATGCCAGAAATGTCTCACCATGAAACACGACACGTGTCACTATCACAGAAAGGCAACATAACATTAACATTAATGACAAATCTGACTCCAGCTAGAGAAATCAAACAATAAATTAATCAAATAATCAAGCCTACTGCTTTTCAGCTATGAATATGAGCATCAAAACATTACAGGTTAGTTACAGGTTTCATCTAGGATAAATCAGCACGTTTCCCTGTTCTGCTCTCAATCTCAACAGAATCCAACCGCCTGCTATCTGAAGCTTGCAGAGGGCCCCCCAGGAAAACAGCGACTGTGTGTCCCTTTTTCAGCCCTGGGTGATCTCATCTGACTTTCCTCCAGTCTCCAGTCTCTCCAAAAGTTAATTTGGGCATAATCTTCACCCATATTTCTGCTGAGCATGAAAATAGCTTGCACCGTGGAACACAGCACTTGCACATCTTTTCTGCCACAGGCAACATCCTTCTAAGCACCACCGCAGTTATCCGTAACCTAGGACAAGATGCAGCAAGCTTATTTTTATGACACATGGGCGATTCTAAAGAAATTATCTGTAATTTACACATGTGGTGTTGATTCAATATAAACATGATAAATTAGATTACGTGCTGCTCTGACTCAGCTTGCACAACCTGAAATTCAGTACTAGTTATCTTCTTTTTACAATTGATATTAATCACTACGACTGTGATCCTGACTGTTAATTATGGAGATGAAATGTGGGAGTCCACCATAGATACCATTTCTTGTTCAAACATCTCTTGCCTTGCTGGTTTTCCTTAAAAGTTTGAATACTGGCTGTGATTGGCCGGCTGAGATTTTACACTCACTGAAGTAATTTGCTGCAGATCTTCTGTTTTTCTGTCTTCTGTCAGGTTTGTAGCTGGAGATAGTTTTGCGTAAAGAGGATTAAAGTTAAGGCACTGCTTCTACGTACTATCCAAACGATGTGCTGGATTTACCAGTGGAATTGGTATAAGAATTACTGACATCCATGATTAATTTCATTCAGTGCAAATCAGCCATATTGGCTCAGTACTTATTCCAGGCCAAAAGATTTTCTGTCTTTTTTAATTCAGATATCCTCAGGAAATACTTGTCAATTTGAGATTTGAGTAAAGCTTTGCCTCAGCAATGAAGCAATATCCTGTAGATACAGAAAGATGCAGTGATGTGTTCGAACATCATGCAGGCAGACACACAGATTCAACTGATCAGATTAGAGTTATTACCAGTATTAGCTGGTTGTTGTAACACTAAACATAACAATAACTGTCAGGTATTGGTTTGCCATTTTTGACATTTACAACTGATGTTACTACATAGAGCTATAAGCATGCACACAATCAAAACTAACATGAAAGTTATGATCGCTCATATTGTCGGAACATTTTATTTGACAATCCTCTGTGGCTGTGCAGTATCTTAAAATGTATGCTTTCTACATGAAATAAAACGTTAAAGGAATGACAGCTTAGCCTTTGTCTGATATGTAAGAACATTCAGCAGAAAAGCGTTGTGACCTAGATCTAACCATGAGGTCCATAATATCCAAGAGGGGCCTGGTGATATTCAGTCCCCAATGAATAGTGTCTTGGATGTATGCAATTTTACCAACTTCCTAATAAATCTCAGAAGTCCAGCAGTCCTCCGGCATTGCACTTTATTTTGTTGCCTAATTGTTCTTGGGTCCTACATTAAGTAAATCTAAAACTAACCTTAATTGTATTGAACAGTTATCTATACTTTTTTTGTAAAGTGGGCTTAAATTAAAAATGACACCTTAATAACTTTACTTTTTTTAAACCACCTGTGACAGAGTTTCTTCGAGCAGACCACTGTCAAAGATACGTCAGATGCAGATCAGTACTGAACAACTCAATTAAGCTTATAACAACTTGAGATCCGCTGGAACCATACCGGCATACAATCTTGGTGGGCTGCCAAGACCAGGACTAAGAGCTACTAAAGGTCCACTCGTTACCTAATCCTTGACATCCCTTCTTCCGTCATATCGATTCCAATGCAACTCAAATCTTGCAGCACAAATCTAGCAAACCAGTCCGTTGCTAGCTTTGTTAAATGGTTAACTGCATTAATATTGATGATACTTTCCCCATTATACCACGATTTCACCTTGACTAAACATCCGTGTATCCAAGGGGTACTCCAACTAATTATTCCGAGATCAGAATCGCCAGGAAGCGTGTTCTGTGCTTCTGAATAAACGTTGAATCAACAATTAAGTTCAGTGTGTCAAATAAAGCGCTGTTACTTCATTAGCTATAAACATTAGTAAATACTTTTGCAATTGTTAGTAGCTAGGTGATGATAAAGTCTAAACCCAAAGCCCTATTAAGTTAATGGACAGCTAGACAGCATTTGCTCATGCAAACAATATATTTACACTCCGAGGTTAAAAGCGAGCTTTGCATTCCGGTTTATTCATTTGCATAAAATACAACCTGTTTACCCCAACAGCGTAGCGTTTCCCTCATTTCACTCGCAGTTGTCTACCCAAGGCCTTTCAACAACTTTAAATTACTTCCTACTTTCTGCCCCTGAGTCTGTGGCTGCAGTATCACTGTATGTCTAAAAATGAAACAACTTGTTTTCCAATTTTCGATACATTCATGAACAGCTGCATTCGTCCAATTTGATAATAACACAGATGTTATTCAAAACAACGTTGTTTAACTCCAATTAGCCAGCGAAAATACGTACCCCAGAGTGCTAATGAAGCCATTGACCGTTCCTTCCGCATAGAGAGAAACTATGTCACCAATGTGCAGAAAACTGGATCTGTGATCAGACATGTTTCGCCAAATTCAATCTCCAGTTCAACTCCCAGGCTGGAAAGACACATAAACTCTCTTGAAGATATTCAGCTTTGCAAAGCTGACCGCATTGAAACGTTGAATTTCCTGCGTTTGAGTTTGTCCGTCAAACTCAAAAAAGTGGAGCTCCGAAACGGAAAAGCATGGTGAGTGGGTATGGCAGTCAAAAACGATATCTCAACTGTGAGAGGAGCGAGCACTTCGATAAGTCTGTGGCAAATATCGTTTCAATCCATGCACCCTACTCCTTCCTGAGACAGAAACAGACAGGCATAATTCGGTCGCTTCATTTACGCGCGGGGAGGAGACTGCTTCGACCGAGGTACAAGAACCTATCCCGTGCAATGAAGGAAGTAATTATGATTTGCCTTGGCATGCTAAATGCGTCGAGGTGACTGGTGAAATAAGACCCCTTCACACATCTACCGGCGCTTCAGTTATCGCAGATGTCAATCAAATGCACAATAACCAAAGCGTATGCATCTACATGTGCATAGCATTCTGGCTATGTACGCTATCTGCCATTATGTCGTAAGGACATACATTCTGGATGTTGAACAGTAGTCTTACGTTTAGAATTGTTTTTTTTTCTGCATGCAATGCAGACTGAACTGGACATTTGTATCTGGCCAAGGTCACTCTCACATTAACAGGTCTCAAAACTGGCCTAGTTTCAAGTTCACACATTGTCATTAGATGTATTTCTGGAATTGTGATGTGATGAATTATTGTGTGCATTGGCTTTAAACCCTTCTTACCCTCAGAGAAACTGTGTTTTGTTTCAGTTTAAAGAGAGAAGTCTCAAGAAAATGTGTGAAATTAGTTACATAAAGGTATTTGCCAGGTATAGCTTAACCAAGGGCAGGGTAAATGCTTGGTAATTTCTCAAAAACCAGAAAATGTCCTTTTTCTTCTCTGAGTAAATGTGGCCTATTGCAGTAAGATTCTGACTGTGCCATACAATACCCTTGCTTCATATTGCATATTCAAATGTCCCTTCAAGCTTACTACACCTGCAGCTCTCTTATGCTTAAACAAATACACTTGTTAAACTGAATCTTGGTAGACCTGTGTTAAGGAAAACAGGCTTGTAACTTGAGAGACTCGTTTTACGCATGAACAAGTCTACAAATCTAAGTTGCTTCAGTATATAGACAGTTGTAAAAAAAATAAAAATCAAAGCTACCATGGACAAGCTGTCATCTTAACATAAAATTGTAACAGTGTAATGTCACCACAGAAAACTGTTTTTAAATCCTCAGTAAATGGCCTTTCAACTCCCATGCAGTTCCTTGCCACTGATGCAGCTCAGCATAAGGAACAAGAAAAGCATTTTTATTGTATTATTGAATGCTAAATATTTCGGATGAATGATGCTATCTGTTTCAGGTTATTGGTAAGGAGGCCTTTTGGCCTTAGGAGTTTGAGGAGATTAAGTTTCTGTGAGGAACTGGCGTCAGTACTCACAGACCAGCATTTTCTCTGACACGTCACAGTGGGTGATTTTAAGCATGTTTTATCCCTCACAATGGTGGCATCATTCAGAAATCTTTAGGAAGGACCTGCTTAGTCATAGAAAAAAATATCAATTAGTATGGGGAAAATAAAACACGTTCATCCTGTGGCTGGTAAGAGGCATTGACTAGCTAATTTACAGGACTTTCTATCAGCAATAAGCTTTGTTTTTGGTGAAACAGGTAAGAATGTTTGAGTGACTGAATTGATTGTTGAGTGCGTTGTTCATTTAATCATGTTCAAGTTACAATGGTTTAAGGGGTGTGCTCCATGTTTCAGACTGAGTGCCTTTTTCATAATCACATTGATGTATTTCCCCCCTCTCTCCTCCGTGTTCCGCGTGCGGAATGTTGATTTATGATTATGAATAATGAGGTTTTTATATCTACGGTCCCTGGAGCTCCTGCTGCACTTCCTGCATCAGTTGGTTGAAGTAAGAGCTTGAGGGGTATCTTATCAGTGAGGCGGGGAATGAACAAAGAAGGGAAAAAAAATCTCACTATCAGTTGTTCACATAACATTTTATATATACAGTAGTAGTAGCAATGTAGCAGTTGTAACAATTGTAGTACTAGTGCTGGAAATGCTGCTGGACCTGTCATCGTCAGAACAGGATCTGTACCCTGGGCCACCTGCTGCTCTTAGGCAGGGTGGAGTCTGGGTCTGTTTCCCTCTGAAGTCTTTTCCTTCCTCAAAGGGGAGGGGCTCGTGCAGCACATCGCCTTGGTCATATCTGGTTTACACCTTGGAGGACAGCTGACAATTTTAACTTGATGAGACTGCCTACCTACCCAGAGCTTCCTGCGTCAACCTGGACTCCCTGATTGTGGATTAAACGATCTACACAGTACTTCCTCAAACTGGATTGAATTGAACTATTACAGGTGTTTCAGAAAAGGGATTTGCAGACCCTTCATGGTCCTTAAAGGTAAAGTTCCCCCAAAAGATTAAAAATGCATATGTTCTTCCATACCTTCACAGCATCAAGTTCCAGCATCAAGTACCCCCCTGACCTGCACTTGCATTTCCACAAAGTAATTTACGAATGGTCATGTGCTCATGGACAGTCAACACATTTATCACTTTGTGAGGGATTTGTCTTGCATGATTGATGGATTCTGTGTAATAAAATACAGCATGCCCAGTGAGGATATATTTTGCTAGACAACCTGTAATAACTTCAACACCCAAATAAAAACATCACAAAAATATTACCTATACTTACGAAAAGAAGATTTGAATGACTTTTGATCTTTTTAATACAGAAGTACAGTAGAAATGATTTTTGTCATGTCAGCATTTCATAAAGTTTCTTAAAATAATATATGGTGAGGATATTCAGCAGATTATGGTGATTAAGATTAACAACTGTCTGTCCATTAACTCACAAGTTACTTACTTAATGTATCTGGCATACCTTATATGGGAAAAACATGAAAACATGGAACTTTGACCCAGTGAGGAACCCAGGTAAAACCATGAAAGTAGACTTTTGCAGCATATTATGCCCCAGAGTATCTTCTTGTTCCACGTTTTCAAAAACATATATGAGATGCATTATTTGGAAACTGCTTGAAACTTCAGTTCCACCACAATGTTTTCAAGCCTTCTTCATGTTGCATACACCTCAGAATAAGAAAACAGTCAGGGTCTGGGGATCTTCATCTTGCTAAAATTTTATGATTTATTTTGTTACCTTTTGTATTGAATTGCTCCCTCATTCATATGTTTCCTGTTTATTATTTTAATAATAATTAAGTATATTATTTTACAGAGCTGATGCATAACATTGAAACAAGATCTTTTTAGTTACAGTTGCGTGGCATGTCAGTGTTGGGCTGTTATGTGAGGGTTCTTCATTTATTTATTGTGTGTTTGTGTGTGATGTCACGTTTATTAAAATTAATGATAAAGAGTACATGAACACTTAGGGGATACTCAACAGGCAGCATGTGCTGTAATTGCCAACACAATAAGGTCTGTCAATAGAGGAGGTGGTTTGTCACAGGAGCCTTTGAAGGGGCCCTGTAGCATTTCTGATCACCTAGCAACAGAGAGAGCAGGGTGATTAGAGGCACAGTGACACAGGCGGTGCAACACAAAAGTATGAGGACATTACAAGGAATACACTTGTCATCTCATTGTAGTGTTACCTGCTTGTAATATAGGTGTTTTGTACTGTACTACTTTTCACAATGGAGAGGACTAGTTGACAGTTGTCTCCCATCAGTTTTGACAGCAGTAGTCAGGTCTGCCGAAGATGAAGTGTACCCTGCGGCTGATGGCTTTTCCCCTCCGTCTGCACTGAGGAGTAGTTTGCGAAAGATTCGGGGAGGCGTCAGTGGTGTGGTCTGTGGGAGGCATGCTTCACTCTGTTAGAAGCCCTGGCTGGCCCCGGTCTGTGCCTGCGATGGATCGCGGTGGATGACTGCTCAGGTTACACCCATGTTGCCCGTCGCCTTCGCTCTCTTACGGATGCCGCTTGGAGCAGAGCGCCCATGTCTCCCGTCTCCTCCCTCTTCGTGCTGATGCTGCTTAGCTGTATCATGCAGACCCAGGTCTCAGGGAGACCACCCAGCTGCCCCACTGTGTTGGTGCAGGAGGGTCTCCCCGACAGACAGATCAACAGTGGGACCATGTTCCGCCTCCACCTCCCTCCGCGGGCTTTTCAGGGACCCGTCCAGCGTTTTCAGGTGAGCTCAGCCTCTTTAAATGTGCCGTGGGCAGACAGTGTAACTGAATCATTATCAGAAAAGTACTGATGACATCCTATGAATCTGCACTTTACTTGGAAAAAAAAATGGTTATGTTTTGCTTTGCATGCATTTTTAATGCTTTCTGAGTGGTGCATTGTGAGCTGTCAGAGGCTATATGAGCACCTATTTGTGTTTGCATTCTTGTTTCTGATAGCTCCTCTGGGTAATCTCCGATTTTATGGCTCATTACTGTAGTGAATGGAGAGATGCTCCCTCTCTGACACATTACTACAATATTTTTTTTAGTACAAGTGATTCTGAAATGATTCTGAATTTCATTTTTCCCAATAAATGAAATTGACAACTGATTCTGAATTTCATCTTTCCCATTAAAATATGATCATATTATCATATTGGCAGGTGAGCTTTTCTGGATTGCTGTAATTCTTGATTGAACAAAAAGATTCTATTGCTATGAACAGTCATTTAAACAACAGCAGGATGCATTATCTGGCATTGTCTGGCATTATTTATCTACTACTGCTGTACATTAAAAACAACTGCAAACAGACCTGCTAACCCACTAATATGTGCATGTGTAGGTTATGGACAAGACAAAGAAACAACAGGTACATCAGAATCCAAGGGCTGTAAACCAAGGAATCCGTTATGGTTTGTTACAGAGTATGTTTTTTTTCCAGGTATCTTTGGTTAATGATCAGGACACTTTGCCCAAGTGGCTGGTGTACAGTACGAAGAATGGCACCCTACAGGGACTGGCACTGAGAGAAGACGGGGGGGAGTACATCTTCAGGGTGACAGCCATGGGAAAGTGCGAGACCTACACCCCCGCTGCCACCACCCACTTCCTCCTGCGCATTCTCAGTGACCTGTACACAGACACAGAGCCCACGCACCTGAAGCACGCACTGCCCACGGACATGAGGTAAGAATGCTGTGCTACAAACCCACACGATATCAACACTGTGATACGCACCCACAGGAGATATAAACACTGTCCTACAAACCCAGAAAAGATATCAACACTGCTGCGTATCCACACGAGATATCACCCCTGTGTTACATAGCCATACGAGAAAGCACCATTGTGCTACAAACCCATCAAAGATATCAACACTGCTTAAAGCCCTCACAAGGACACAAACCCACGAGATGCTAACATTACAGGTGCATGCAGAAGAGGTATCAACAATGTGCTACCTTGAAAATATGGAACCAACATTACTTTGGCTACCTTTTCATTTTTGCAAGGGCTCTTTGAGTTAATGGAATCAGCCATCAAAACATTCACATAAAAGCTTGTAACTGCTAGAGGTAAATCCATTCCAAGTTATATGCTGATACATTTTGGAACAAACTGTACAAATGAGGCATGTTCTGCATTTAAATAAAAAGCAAATCCTGTAAAAGTTCCACTTTAGGTGAAAGCTTTACAACATTATTTTTTACTCAAATTTTTGAAATCTTCATGCACCCACACACATTGAGGGGGCTGACATTTTCCACTTATTATGCAGTTCCTTTTGAACAAAAATCAAACCTCACATTTGTCTGAAACCCTACAGAGGCAATTCCAGATGTTCTCGATGAGCAGGGCCTGAAAGAGAAGAATGTGTGGGAGAGAAATTTATTGGCTGTGGGCCATCATTTCTCAGACTAAGTCTTGCTTGCAGTATACAAAGATAAGAGGATATGCTGTGAAAGTGCATCTCTTGTGGATAAAATGTGGCCTCACCCACAGCAGAAGCAACCTGGGCTGCCCTGCGGGTGAAGCCATCACCTTGGCGGACCTGGTTCTCCACGTGGACCCAGTTTGCATGGGAGCAACAGAACGTCTGAAACTGGTCACCACCCTGAGCGATTACCTGCATGTCTCCCCCAACTCCGTCGCGCTGCTGTCCTACAGAGAAGCCTCCGGGCTGCGGCAGGAAAACACCACCATCTTGGCAATGGGCAGTGTCACCTCCCGGGTTCAGGGCACTGACGGTGGGAGCCTGAACAAGGAACAGTCAAAGGCAGAGGTCTTCTGGACTGTGGGGTGTGGGGATTTCGAGATGCTCCCTGACCTGGTTCAGGTCCTGCAGCACAACATTGACTCAGGGCTCCTGTCTGTCCTGCTGGGGGTGCCGGTGGAGGGTTGGAGGGTACTCCAGCGTGGGACACCCCTGAGAGCCAGGCGGCCACGGCAGCTCTGCCGAACGCCCACCCCAGCACTGAAACCCCCGCCCCCAACTCACATCGCTTCAGCTTTCCGGCCTCCATTTATAGATATTGTCACAGTGCCCTGGCAGGGGCCGATACTCACACAAACCCCAGGTGCCAGGACAACATCCAAGCAGACGCCCTCGCTCTTATCAGCTTCAGACTTTCAGCAAACAGTTAGCCTTGCTAAGACAGGGGTTTCATCCACTTCTGGGGAGGCACAATGGCGCACTGTTGATCCTCCTGATAAATTTTCACCCGCCATGTTGCCTGACGTTGTGACCCCAAATGGAATCTTTTCCACTATTTCTCAGCACCCTCTCTCTTCTCTTTATACCACTGAGTATTCAGCTAGGGACACAAAGATTACAGCAGCTGCCCCATCAGATAGTATACACAGAACATGGCCTGTGAGCACAATAGTAGACTTAAGCCAATCAGCCACAGTATTTCCTCTAGCCTCCCAAGTCTCAGAGAGGACTTCCTCAGTCAAATTCATTACAATACTGCCAAACCACACAAAACGTGATGGTTTCAGCTCCACGGGCTATGAATCACTCAGCGGCTATCACAGCACACATCACTATCCAGATGAGTCAATGTCCACAAGCATAAATTTTCTTCATGGATTCTTCTCAACAAAAGTATTTGATGCATCATTTGGAGCAGGAATGGTAGACTCCTCCACAAAAGACTCAAGCAGTACTGTGGATTCAGACCCATATTTGCAGTCACGTGTGCAAATGTCACCTGAGCAGACACCATACAGGGGATCAACCTTGACAACCTTCATTAAGCTGTTAAAAACCCTAACACGGACTGCTACAGAACCAGACATCTCTCAACTGCTATCACAATCAGTATCAAGGGTTTTACCTAGAACTTTGGTGACTGTTGAACAACAGCCGAGTGGGTCTACACATGATGTCCAGAAGCAAGGAGCCTCTGCAACAGTTGTGTTTAATGGACTGACCTCCAGTGTCTTCTCAGCTCACCTGGAGAGGTTAAACACTTTATACACAGAACCCACAACTTCTTTAACAAGTTCTGCATTGGCACTTACATCTTTGACTTCACTCAAGTTTTTGACCAGGGAGGAAGAGCCGCAACAGCTTACTCCTGCTCCATCTCCTGAAAAGTCCTCTGCTTCTTATACCATTTCCCCCACAGCAGAACTGTTGCAGTCTCCCAGTGACACCAGCACATGTTTAAGTCTGCTGTCTGTCTGTCACAGTCCCGATACAGGTCCTCCTACAGGACTTAGTCCTCATGTTGTGTCTGTGACGAAATCACTTGCAAGGAGCACTGGAGGGTTCTTTTGGTGGACAGTAATGACACCTCCTTTGGAATGGGAGCACTCCGAACAGCCTCTGATGACAGAAGGTAAGTTTTATCTCTTCTGAAATACTGTTGAATCTTACAAATGCATAATTACATTGAGACAAGCATTGTATTATTTTTAGTTAACAGAAGAGCTAGTTGCACCGTTTGTGTTGTCCCACTTGTGTTGGAATGATTTCATTTGACTGTTTCTGTCATTCAGGAGGGGAACCATCCAGCAAAATGAGTCTGAGTGTGCAGGACACATTGGACTCTGACTCTAAAAAACACACCCTTCCACCTCTCTTCCTGACACCACCACACCAATCAAAACTGGGAAGTTTCACAAATAATTCTGGGACCTCTCACTCTACTCTGGAGACATCTATGACCTCATCTCTACCATTTGATCTAGAGGCCACTATGACCTTATCTCCAGAGCTACCACTGAAGACTCCTGCGACCTCACACTCTATCTTGGAGGCTTCTATGACCTCATCTGTGCGGTTTCGTCTGGAGGCCACTATGACAACATGTCAACTGTGTAAAATGGAGACCTCTATGACTGTGCCTCCACAGTTTCATCTGCAGACCTCTATGACCTCACAATCTGAACTGGGGAGCTCTAGAACTTCACTGCCATTGAAAGTAGGGGGCTCTTTTATTACATATTCAAAGCTTGAAAAAGAGAGCTCAGCGACTGGTTTTCTACAGTTTAGCCACAACGGGGCCATCTCCTTGCAAGCAGACTCAAATTTAGTAACAGGAAGCATGAGGCAAGCAGCAGCAAGTCCAGCCTGGTCAGATAACAACTTTACCACACCACTGTCTACCCTGCAACACAGTCCTGTTACAAGCTCTCTTGTGACAGGAAATATAACTGCGAGTGCTACAGCCCCTATCTCAAAGGAAAGCAGCAAAGAAACAGTTCTCTTAGATTACCACTCAGCAGTTACCTCCCTACAGTCTTTAAGCAAGGTTAAATCTTCCCCGTCAAATTACGCGTTCTTAGTCCCACCAACTATTCCATACAGCGGATGGATTCACTCCCTGTTTCTCTTAGATTCAGTCGTGACTCCAGCACAAGACACAGTTCAGAGTGACATGACAGCCACATCATCGCTACAAGCAAGTCCACACTCGCTAGGAGTCAATCTCCCCTGGGGTACACTATCTGATCGTTCAGTGGAATGGTTCATTACTGACTCAGCGACTGTTCTGCCCAGTAAATTAGACGACTCAGAGGTGGACGTCGATACCAGCAAAGCCCCACTGTTAACCCGCAGCAGTACAGGGGGGCCATCAATGGCCCTAACGGCATACCAAACTCCCTCCCTTCCAACCCATTCATCAGAGCTCACTCCATCTGTTTTCAGAGTAGGGACTAAGCCCCCATGGCTGTCATATTCAGGAGAATTCCCTGGAGATCCCAGCCTACATGAAGCTGAGCAGACACTGGTGATGTCCCTTACAGAGACTGCCTCAATCACAATATCCACATTCATGCCCTACACCCTTTTCACTCAGTCAAGTTTACCTCTACCACCTAAATCACACACCTTGATGCCAACAGCTGATACCGATATGGAGGGCCAGGAAACATTGACTGTGGAATTTCCCAACTCTGTAACCTCCCACCCTCAGCAGCAGAGCTTAGACCCCTCCTATCCTTTGTCTAGCAGTGTAGTACCCAGGGAGCTTGAGGGGAGTGGCCACACCTCACTCTTCTATTGGTCAAGTCCAGCAGAAACGCTGGAGGACTATGTTTGGCCTCATTCCGCCAATTCTCTCAGTTTGCAATCAGACGTCTCAAGTGCCGAGGAAGTCCGACCACATTCAGTGCCAAGTCTCACAAAAACAGCAACCGCAGGTGGACCTGCCCTGTCCTCAGTCCTGTCAAGTGCAGTGCAAGTGCCATCTCTTGCATCAGAGCAGTCTCTTTCACAGTCACTAAACAACACCCTGATAAGTAATCTCTTTTCAACAGCAGCCACAACAGAAACCCATACTCTATCAACCTCGGCTGTATTACAGTCTCCCCTGTTTGCTTCCTCCCAGACTGCGCACCGTTTGTCTCTAGAGCTGCTTTCAACTGTGTCCCCCAGTAGACAGATGAGCATTGTAGTCCCTGGAACATATGTGCAACAGAGCTCTGCTGGGAGTGATGGATCACGATTATCCTCAGTTCTGTTATTGTTACCACATCCTGTTTTGACGTTTATTCACCCCACCACAGACATATCTGACATTATTCACCAAACCACCTACCTCTGGCATGCTCAGAGTACAACTCCGCCAGGAGAGCTTGCCACAAGCCTTCAATCATTCGTGAAGCTGTCTACAACTCAGCCAGCCTCACCTTCAACAACCTCCAGGGGTAAGAGCTAATCCCACAGAGTAATCACCATATGTAAAACACTATAAACTTTAAATCCAATCAATAGAACAGGCAACATAATGTTTATCAATGAAACATTTACAGATGCACATATGCCAGAGCAGCCATGTTGTGCAAACCTTCAAATGCTGAGCAAATTCATTAATGTTTGTATAACTTTGTATTGGAAGTAAACTTCGATGAAAAAAAGACATTTTTCATAGTCAATGCCATTTTCTGTATAAGGCTATTGACAGTGTCCTCCGTTTTTCAGATCCCTCCAATATGCCCCCCACAGTGCTACAGTCCATCCCTGCTTTGAAGGCCACCATTGGGATGCCATTCCAATTTTTCATTCCTTCCGGAACATTCTTTGACCCAGAAGATGGGAAGTCAAACACTCAGCTCACCCTCGAGATCTTCCCCGCGGACGGATCCCCCTCTGGGCCTGCTTCCTGGGTCGGGCTGGACCAAAGGCAGCAGCTGCTGCACGGAGTGCCTCTAGCCTCCGACATGCAGTTCTCTCCTCAGCAGCTTCTCCTTCTGGCCCGGGACACGGGGGGCCTCACTGCCCAGCTCCCCTTCAGCATCGAGCTCCGCCGTGCCCTCCAGGAGCCCTGCCACAGCTACGTCCTCACCGCCCGCAACAGCCTGCACTCTTTCCTCCGCCAGCGCCAGCGGGTGGAGCTGTTCCTGGAGAAGCTGGCCCACTTTTTCAACGACTCCGGCTCCGGCCACCTCTCCCTGCTGTCCCTGAGCCCTGGCTCCACCGTCGTGGCCTGGTACAATTTCACTCTGTGCCAGACCGAGAGCAGGGCGGAGGTCCAGTGCCCCGAGCAGAAGATCAGGAGCATGTGGGTGGGGATGAGGACTGAAGACGGGCAGGTGGACCCCGCCTTCAGCCAGGCCATGCTCCCTGAATTCCCCATCAGCGAAGTGGGAGAGCTGACGCTGGGGGGAGCCTGTCTGCCCAGAACCACAGAACCCACACATCCCACTTCCACCACCACCGTCCCCTCCCCTCGGTATGACTTTTATCCCTGGACTGCCAGGCTTCTGATGGCTTTACTCATCTTCTGCTGCTTGTTTTTGCTAGTCGTCCTGTCAGTGGCCGTCCTGCGCACCTGTAAGAGGTGCAGGACGCTGTCCCTGCGCCCGTCTGAGGTGTACCCCACCCGGCCCCTGGAGCTGAGGGCGCTGAAGCCCAGACTGCCTCCCCTGTTTCAAGAAGAGGTTCCCCCTCCTCCCCTCCAGCTCTGGCTGAATCTGTCCCCCTCAAGCGAGGAGGAGTTCCTCTGCCCGGCCCCCACACCAAACCCTCAGCACAAGGGAGTTCAGCAAAGAGGTGTGCCCTCCCAGCCTCCTCCACGCTACCAGCTCCCTCCTCCCTATACCTTGCACAGCCAGAACCACAAAGAGAAAATACATCAAACTCCTGGTAATAAACACAAACATTAACTCAAACAGGGGACCTTGAAGGCTGCAGTCAAGCACCCTTTCCATCTCTCTGAAACTCCTTCTATGACCTGAAGGAAGTTATTCTCATTCAGTCAAAATGATGATGAAAAAGGTGGTCCCACAGTTTCGTGGTACAATTATATCTCTGGAAGGATACCGTGGTTCCCCCAGACTTATGCACATTTGCAAATGGTAAAATCCAGGATGCCAACAATAAATTAAGCAAATAAGGGAGTACCTAACTCATACTGTGCCAGAAAAAAAACCTAGTGGGCATAATGGCAGTTTGAAGAGCCATCTTTTAACATTGCACACATTTTTATGGATTTTTGGGAGTTAAAAGTCCTTGTAAAATATACCAGCAGAGTAAAGAATGATTTGTAGGTTTGTTCCTGTTTCTTGGCCAGAGCAGCATGGCAAACCACAAGCTTGCATTATTATACTGTTTATGTACTGAAAATGTATTTTTTTTTCTGTTAAACAAATCCCATTTGCATCCAAGTATTCATTTCTGGTACAGTGCAGAATTCACAGATTTTCCACTTTGTGGGGAACTCTAGAGCATGTTAACCACAAATGGCAAGAATCTCCTGTAATTTCTTTTCCATTATTGGTGGTTGTATGTGCATACAGCCTGTAATATGGACCACAGCCTTTGACTTGAACAAACATTCTTTACAATGATTATGTTGTTCCTCTGCTGTTCACATTCATTTCAAAGAACAAAAACCCAGACAAGAACAGGAACATACTTAAGAGATATTCTCCATTTGAGTGATCACTTGCTCACCAAAGTACATTTTAAAAGTGTGCTGACCTGACAAATGAGAGGTCTTTTATCAGTTTATGAGTGGTTGGTTTTGCCTGCTTTTAAAATATTTTCACTTCACCACTCTTTCCAGAGAACATCTGATGATTTTCATACATGGCTGACCGTTGGATAGAGATCAACGTACGGAGCTAAACTTTCCATTTTCTTGAGCAACTCGAAGTGGGACTTAAAAGTAATGTACAGGTCTACCTGTATTATTTATCCAAGAATGTGAGCCACTCCTTTTCAACCACCGAAGATTGAAAGAAATTTACACCCCAAACTGTGTGCAATCAGCCCCCAGTAACTGCATTAAAAAGCTGGCACCTAACTACACTGCGGTCGATCCAACTCATAAAACAAACCCCAAAGAAATCACAGGCACCACTGTTTATTTCATCCCACAGATCTCAGAAAGCATCGGTATAAACACACGTGTAAAAAAACTTTAAAAAGCTATCATTTCATCTTGCTGAAAACACTCAATCTCTGTATAGTACAGGGTAAAAAGAAGGATCAAGTGTCCAGCCACGCTCAATTCATACTTGACATTTCATCGTAAAATAGTTTCCTGTACAATTACAATGAGACCTTTTTTCAATGGTTTTTCCAACAAAAGATGGCGCGTCCCGGGATATCTGCATCATCTGTTGGCCTTCCCGTTCTCGTGTGCGTCCATTCTGTCAGCCAAAGGACAAAGAATGACATTGCTTAACTGTCTGCTGTCATAGGTTTCCCCGAATCATTAGAGAAAATGACCGCAATTGGTCACTAATCTGAGACTTCGTCAGAGGCACTAGTCAACCACTGAGAAGAAGGAAATGCTGGAGCTGTCAGCAGAAGACAACAAAACAGACCGTGCATGGCCAAAAAGGCTCCAGCAAACAAAATCAGAAGCCTTCTGTGGTAGTGCCAACTTTTAGCAGCAATGTAAAGATTAATATTAGCAACAGAATGCCAACATCTGATTTTATGTGCAAAATATCGACATCTGATCAATACAAAGTACCTTAGCTTTGATTTGCTCTAGGTAGCAGCAACATTTAGATTACATTACTAGCCTGCTATTTAGCCAGATACATAACATTAGTTGGCATGCAGTGGTGCATGTTGTCATCAACATTCCATAAAGCTTAAAATTAGAAACTGTGTAAGGTGTCTTACATTTTACCCTTTGTGTATGTTTTACTGTATTGTATGTATATGTCATGCCTAGGTTGGCTACACAGCACTACATAAAGAGTAAACAGCATTGAATATTGTTTTTACTGGTTAGAAACTTTAGTGGATACCAGAAATACAAGGAATAGTGAAGACTTATGGAAAAGTGGTTCTGTTCAATATGAGCCAAAATTGCATTTTCATAGCCTGAACTGAACAGTACAGAATACAAACCCATTTTCTTCTTTGAGGTGCTGGTATAGCTCAGCTTTGTTGTTGACAGAGTTAATCCGTCCTGCAAACTCCTGGTGCTTCCTGGAGTTGGCTGTGTTGATCCTATTGGTCCACAATGTAAGCAGTGAAACTGGACCTAAAAAATCCACAGGAAACAGTATTGAGAAGTGGTTGGAACTGGGAACCAGAAGACTGGCGCAGCCTGCCTGACAAGGGATCGATTTACTATAAATCTATCACTATGTATTTAATGAGCACTGGCTTTAATGTTTGAATGAATGAGTACAGCAGCAGAAATAGTGATAAATACATCACAAATGGGAGCTATGAGTGTGAATCAGATTATTTTCAGAACTAGAACATTCTTCTAAGGTCCAAACAATCATACAATATGTGACTTACCCATATGGAAAATACTGACAGATCAAACATTTGTGGTGTCACAAAGACTCACCACCATCAACACAAGACACTATGTACAGAAAAATGAAATTCATACATTGTGCGTGCATTTCATAATCCATGTGAAAGATTTTATGTCAGTTTGTAGCATTCCTGGTCTGTACCTTTGGCTTTCTCGGGCATCTGAATCTCGTCCACTGCCAGGCGGGGCTTCTTATTGAGTGGCTCTGGAGAGTCAGGGGAGTCCTTTATGACCTCAGACTCTGCAAGCTCCTCCTTCTCACGCTCTAGTGCACCCTTTAGTCTGGGGGAGGCATGAACACAAACACACCCGTACAGGCATGCACCACACACACACGCACGTGCACAATCACATCCACCCACAAACGCGTCCGTCCATCCATCCATCCATCCATCCATCCATCCATCCATCCATCCACACACACACACACACACACACACACACACACACACACACACAATATCAGAGAAAGCCTCCATACTCCCCTATCCTTGAGAAGGTAGATACAGGTGGACAACATACATACTTATGAAGCATAAACAAGTCTATTATTTTACAGTTTTCAACCTATCAGTGTGCCAATACTCTCAATAATCATCACCATTCACTGTTATTTCCCTCTTTAAGTGTATGTGTGTATGCAGGTGTTGTGTTGCAGGCGCATTGTGTATGTGTATAAGCGCTATATGTGTGTAACTGTACATGCATGCGCGTGGGCCCGTTTCCTGACCTCTCCGTCTCCTGCCAGCTCTTGTCGGCCTCGGAGTCCTTGCCGTTCCTCTCGGCCTTGTCCTCCTTGTCCTCCCTCTTCCTCCCCCTCTTCTTGCGCTCCTCCTCCTCGGGCGGGCGGCTGCGGCAGGCGGTGATGCACTCCAGCACGCGCGTGTGCCGCTCGCTGCTGCTCACGTGGGTCCGCACCAGCGTCTCCAGCTCGTTCCACATGGTGCGGTACTGCTCGTCCCTGAAGCACAGCCAGACCGCACGCCGCCGCGCCGTCAGGACCGGCACACGGACACTGACAGTACCACTAACGCCACCGTAACACTACACTACAAGCGACACAGGGACTCTCACTCTGCCCCCCTCTGAGTGTATTCATACTAAATGCATGTTAATAAAGTAAAAATTACAGAAAACCTTATTGTGCAAGCAACATCTTTCATACAAATTAATCAAAACGTAAAAATCTCTGAAGAATGCTACAAATGGACATCTACGCTTCTGCATGTGACCTTTGACATCGAGTATTACCACAAAAAATCCAGAAGATTCTAGTAGCTTTACTACATGTGAAGAATTTTTGTTTTAAGGTATTACAGGGGGTATAAATAATTTTACCGAAACATGCCCTCATTTACAAAGCAAAACACTGCTGCTCTGGGAGGTGCTGCAGCTCCTTTCCTGTGTGAAACTGCCTACTGCGCCGGAATCGCAGACACGGGCATGCCCAGACACGCGCAGCGCGCATGCACACACATGCAGACGTCACCTTTTAGGCCCCTTGCCTCTGGTGCCCACGGTGGAGATGGGAAGGGGCTCGTTCTTTCTCTCCATGTCCACCAGGTTGTAGATGGTCTTCTGGCAGGTGAGCACGTCCTCCTCGCTCAGACTCTCCTTCACGATCAGATTAGCTAGCGGCACCACCTGCACCGGGGTACAGGACGGGGGGGGGGGGCCTCGTTTACAGGATGCAAAAACACGGCACAGTGATCTAGCACAGGTGGCTGGTGCAACAGTACTTTTTAACGATGGAGGCAATGACAGCTAAGCACAGGCAAAGCTGAGTACTTCCCTCATGGCTTAGTGTTTAGACTGAGTGGGTGTGAGATGGGTGTGATTATTGGTTTTGGGCGGGTTGGCACCAATGCAGGATGTATTTTACAAGTATTTACATGCTCCTAAAATATGACAGGGAGGCACAGAGCACTCAGGACCTGAGAGGAGAGGAGAGGACAGTGAGACAGCGGTGTCAGCAGTGCGGAGAGGCAGTGACTCACCGCCTGCATGTTGAAGATGGTGGTCTGGGAGATGATCATGGGCCAGTAGCGGGTGTGGCGCTCCAGCTGGTCCTTGGCTCTCTCCGAAGGGAGCTTCCCAGAGGACCCCGAGCTCTGGGACTCTGGGAAGGGCGTCAGCCGGTTCTCCCGCATCAACTCCCCGAAGTCCTGCAGAACTCAAGCAGATCAATCAGCAAATCCTCAAAGTGGGACAGAGAGCGAGTCTCTCCTGCAGGCATTCAAGATATCCCACTCGACCCAAGAGTCTGAAATCAGGTCTGTGAGGGGACAGAAATCCAGTTACAAGACAATTTTGCCTACAAGCTAAATGTCATCTTTGTAATGATTAAATTGAGTTGGTTAAATGAACTCAGTGTACCTCAGTCTACCGCCAATGAACCTAGAGGAAAAAGAACACAACCAAATGAGAATGGGAATTGCCCGCCCGTGAGCATGAATTATTCACGTAACTGGCCCGCTTAATCAGGCCAAAAAGTTAGGTGCCTGCTTTCTCTCTTTCAGGTTTATGAGCTACTACCTGGTCAGTCACAATGGTCAGTGGCAGTGAAATAGCGGCCAGTGCTGGGGGGGCAGTTGTTCTGAGGTTACAGCATGAGTGGTTAGCGGTAGTGACACAGCAGGCAGAGTCTGAGGTACTCACAGTGATGCGGTAGTCCGTCACCCTGCCCCCGCACCCCTCGCTGATGGAGGGCGGGTCCTCCAGGGTGGAGCGGGTGCTGTTGAGCACGTGCAGAAAGATCTCTCCGCCGTGGCTGCTGAGCATGTGACTGATGACCTTCGACCCCGACTTCCGTGGCTGCTCGAGCAGGACGGAGCGACCTGTAAGCAGAACAGACCAATTAGAAACAGGTGGCTCTCATTACAGCGACCGCATAAAAAAAAAAAAAATTACATTCAGTCACAGTCAAATAAGATACTGTTTTACTCCCCATGCTACACCACCCACTGAGGCACTACAGTGTTCCCTTTCACTCAGAATCACGAAGTAACCACTGCATGAACGACTCAACTTCACTCCTGCTCTGATAAAACCTTGCCTGTTTGACAGAAAGGTACATCTCGTCTTCCTAATAAAATATCAGGAAACCAAAGTGACAGACTCTACATTCCCAGCTTACCGTTCAAAAGAAAGTTTGTCAGACAAGAGGAGGGCCGGCTGTTCACGTCTACTGGTGAAATCCGATAGGCTCCAGTGCAGAAGTGAAGCTCTGAAACAGGAATGTTCACCATAAGAAAGAATGTGCTATGCAGATCTGCAGAGGGTAGAGTGTTTCTGAGTTCACACCCCTAAATAAAAGGATGGATATCTGGCAGTAATGCAGCATGTGGACACGTTTGCTTTCTATTTCTAGGCACAGAAGAGAATGCGGACATTGCTGCATGCATCCAGAAGCGCAAAGTCTGAAATGCTGTCGTTGAAATGCTCACGGCGCTGGCACATACCTACGCTGTTGGTGCGGGGGGTGCACCATTTCAGCGTCACCGTCTCTTTCAGACCGCTGTCCCGGCTCGTGCTGCCGGCCGGGTGCAAGTCACCTGCAGACACGGGACAAACACGGGTTTGAGTCAAAGGCGGCTTCACAAGTGCAGGTCAGCATTTGCTACAGGCCCCATATCTGCTATTGCAACACAGGTCTGTAGTCAACCATCACTTACAAAGGCTGCAAGCTGGAACCTCAACAGCCACAATAAGTAATGTAGAGCTTCCACTTCTAAACTAAGCAATGCATTAGCTACAGTGACGTACTAGCATACACAATGTGATACATAAAGAGATTTCACATGACAGATTCATTAAAAATTTGAATGTATTTTGTTTTTGATTATTTTTCTTCATTTCATTCTGATGACCCGCTGCCAGTCAAGGACGTTGTCTCAAAAAAACTTCTCCAACCATTGCCATCAACTGAGCTGAAAAATTGTGACTGAAAAGGAAGCTGTAATTTAAAACAGTTCTTCAAACCAAGATGAAATTGTAAGAATGCATGTGAGGGCTGGTTTCTTGAATTGGGCTGAATCATTTTTCCTTGCGCAATGTCCACTTATCGACACTGCAAACAACAGGGTAGCTCCTACATTGCAGCCCCAAAGCAGACTTGATGCCCACGGGTCAAAAAGTGTCATGTCATGTACCGTTACCACAACAATCTTATCTGCACAGATGCACGAGCACAAACAAAACACTGTGCAAAGGCCACAGCACAGTGATGAGCTGCTGTGTCCCAGGCCCGCGGCGTGGCTACGTACCGCTCTTGATAAACTCCATGTGGGCATCCCTGTGATGAAGCAGCTCGACGTCGTAATTGGCAGACGTGTTTGCGTGCTGCTCTTCCTTCACGTTAACAGACGGGAGGGGGAAAAAAAAGCAGACATGAGCACTTACCCCCGAAGCGCAACTCGAAATCACAAGACAAGAGCTGCCACCGGGGGGGAGGAACGCCACCTTTTACCTTCCTCTCAGTCGAGACGCACGCTAGCCTGCCGACACGGCGTCACTCCACTGGGTTCCCTAACTCATTACCTGGGCATCTATGGACCCAACAAAAGATTTCGCTCCGTTAGTGGACTGTGTACAGCTCGTACCAATGGCTGTGGTGGCAAAACTGATATGAATCAGGAGCTGCTCAGTAAATGTGAAAATAAATATTCAGTCACATGGAGGCAAAGTTGGCCTGAATAAAGCACATAGCTTTCTGGAGCCATCGGGAGATGTGAATGCATCTGGTGTGCACTGATGTGAAAGCCACAGAAGTCCCTAATCCAGATCAACTTTGCAAGGTGAACATTACATCTGATCTGCTTTTGGAACTTCTGTGGCTATGTGAACATAAGGTGATCTGGATTAAGGAGTACTGTCGCTATGTGAAGGCTAATATGATCTGGATCAGAGTGTTATGTGGCTTTGTGAATTTGGAGCAAAGGGTCCATGAGAATGTAATGTGCAATCAGAAGAGGTGCAATCATATCAAAGAGCTTTGGTCACATAGTCTTTCCTCAAAGAAAAACCAGCATGAGGACTATGTTTACTGCTAAAGGTAAAGTACCATAATGTAGATGAATACGATACAAACACTCAGAGAAAGAGAGAAAAACAAAACCAGACTGAATTCAAATTAAGTGGTTGCTTGCCTTTGCATCAAGCCGCAACCTACTAAAACAATGAAAGTGTCCTCCTTTTAATTGTACTGACAATGAGCAAGAAATAGAATGATACAATCAATGCTCATAACAAAAGAAAGCTATTATATAAATGATAATAATGAGAATTTTGAAGTTAACATGCATACAGTTAAAAAATAATATCAGCGATTTGACTTTTTGCTTAATATCTATCAGATTCATGTAACAGAGAATGCTGAAAAGCAGTGGAAGGGAAAACATATAGCCAGTACTGCTTGGATGTCATATAGGGGCAACTGCAACAAACTTAACGTAGCATGCAGCTACCAACAGGATTTGCAAGGGATCAACATGGAAAGACTCAAGCAACAATGACCCTGAGATGATACTGGACGTTCTGTAATATGGGCTGTCATGGTCTTTTGGATGTCTCGCTTGTTGTGGGTCAGATAAACCAGCATGAATGAGGTACTTGTACGTCATGTGTGTTCGCCATTTGTTGCTCAATTAGAGGAGGAATGTCTGGAATTTGATGAGCTGAATTGCCTCTCGTTTGACCTACATCCAAATGAACATTTAAAGATACACACCCATTTAAACTGGGACAACAGACAAAGGATGACAAACATTTTCCTAAAGTAAACACAAGCTATGAGAACAGAGAGCCATAGCTCCTATTTCAATGAAAAACAGAACGTTGTAACAGAATTCACAAAAATATGAGGCCTTCATCCTTCACACAGTCTTTTTCCAAATGACTGTTTTGAATGCACAGGCTGTACTTTTCACCACTCTGCTTGTGGTGCTGTTGACTGTCAGTAATTATTGCTGAACCCTCCCTCCCAGTACAAGACTTTCTCTTATATCATGTAATTAAAGGTGAACAAGGACGTCCCATGGTCCCAATTAAGAGCTGTAGTATTTTAGTCTCTGAAATTGAAGGACCACTGCAGTTGGGACTAAGATATAAACAGATGATGAAAACAAATCAAATGTTCATTGAAATTAGGATCCACCTCAAAAACATAAACAGTGACTAAGCTGCTAAACCTCAACAAACCAATGGCAAAAAATGTTGTGCTATTGCCCCATAAAGTCTCCTACCTTGAGATGAGTCCCTGTGCATGAGTCCCTATGCATGCGTACACTGACGATCACTTCTGTTAGAACACCTTTGCAGGAAAAACGACTCAAACCTATTTTACTGCTAAATAGAATCCAAACCTGGTATTTGGGCCTGAAGCACAAGTGAAAAGATGGATACTGTTTTCCACGGCTCATTACAAAAAGAGAAATTTAAATGCAAACTAAGCCACTGATGTGAGTCACTAGTAATTCTTAATGCCCGCCAAGTCCTGGTTCATCAGAACGGCAAAGGCCGAACAGTATCACTTGCAGTTCAGGCCCAACTACCAGGCCTGCATTAGTCAAGTATTTGTTTTCACTTGGAGTGTTAGAAATAGCAATGGAAGAAATGCAGAACAGCTGACAATGGAAGCAGAGAACCTTTGAATGTTCAAGGCCAAACATAATGCTGGATACACATAAGATGATGGGCAGAATGACCCAGTCTAGCTGGACCAAACGGACCATCTTCATCATTAATCATTTCATATTCTTATGTCATACCTCTTACAAGAGGAAGTATCCTGACAATCAAATAATCAAGATCCTCTATAAAGCAGTATTTACCTAGCTACAAGAGACACTGGCTACACATCAAGGCTGCTCTCTTATAACCACAACTATTCAACACTTCATTCCACAAAACATAACAAACAGTAATGGTTTGGGACTAATTATCATTCTGTTACAATATATGCCATACAATCAAATTGAATTGCCAACACACACTGGAATTCAAAATCTAAATTGGAAAGGTTTATCCATTTAACCATAAGACTAGTTGTATCAAGGTCACATGTTTGCATCTGAGCAACTATGCAAATTTACAGTGACTTTACAAACCGGTTCAGAGCTGCTTTCCTTCATTTCTGAACAGCAGAGGCTGAAACGGCTGCCTTTGCTACTGCTGCACCATTAAAGACCCTCCTTCACTCTAACAGGCTCAATGGTTAAAGGATCTCCAACAATGGATGAACAACATTCTGTGTTCTATGTCCATTCATAACTTATTTGCTTATGAGACGGGGTGAATTTTCTGAGCCGAACGCCTGGGTGCCTACACTCAGCTACTGTGTTAGCCTTTTGAGATATCTCAAGAGAGGAGGCATTCCTTAACCAGTAGGATATCATATTGTTTCAAGCATGGTTGAAAATAGGTTCAAATTGGCTAAACAAGAACAACAAAGATGCGCTGGGGAGAGTCTAACTCTTTATAGTTTTCACAGCAAGTATTTCTGAAGTGACAGTTAAATTTATGTGTGCAAGCCAATGACTGTTCAGTTGGAGATATCAAATTGAATATTTTTGCCTGTGGGAATTATTTTCATGCTCGTATTTCCCTGTTGCACAGAAGAAGCAACAAAAAAAATTCTCTTATCTTAAACAAAATCATCTAAAAAAAAAAAAAAAAATTAGACACCCTTCTCACCATTTACATACAGCAGGTTAATTTCTACACACAGGCAGTTTTATACACATCATAAGTGAAGGGGCTAAGGTGGACTATGTCTTGCAGAGAGGAGCTGAAGGGGGGGGGCAGGCGTTCAGAGGGACAGACGATGATTGATCACTACTCAACACGACTCACAGAGAAGGCTCACAGAGAAGAAGGAAGGGCTAGGGAGAAAGGAGGCAGGGACCAGCCACATATCACAGCTATACCACTCACAGGACAAAGGAGGGAACTTATATTGCAGTATAGCCTTTGAGTCTGTGATCTTTTTCAGTATGGTAAAATGTACTGACCTGGTCAGAGACATTTAATGTGGGCTAGCAAAACAGAAAACATGGTATAAAACAAAAGTATTGCAAAGGTCAATTTCAACACGATGCACGTTTCATTTGACTCTCAATTTACAAAGCAAAAAAATTCTAAAAAGCCAAAGTCAGGGCTGAGGCGAATGGGAGGGGGGGAGGGGGGAAGGGGGCGGCTGAGGAGGGGCGGGGCTTACCTTCATGGGGATGTTGGTGATGGTGGTGGAGGCCAGGTCGAAGTGCTGCTGCACCAGGATGTTCAGCTTGGCGGCAAGGTGACGGCCCGCTCGCACACTGTGCACCTCACTGGTGAGGACCGGGGAGATCTGCAACAGATACATCAGAGGGAGCGCTGTGTCTTCAGACAGGAGGCCTTTAAGACTATCCATTGTTTGGGCAGAAGCTGGAGCGCTTCTCCACTGCAGCAGACCTTAGACAACAGGGCCTACACTCAACAGACCACAGCTGCAGGGTCGGAAGTTTCCTGAAGAGCAGAACTCTATTTTTATAAGCTAAATGGTCACCCAAGGCACTCAAGTTAAGTCATTTTGTTTTCAATACCCTGGGTTACCATAAATAAACTTTCAACTCACATACTTTAATAACTCTTCCTGGTCATCTAAATGCTAAATGCGCTTTGGTGCGATGTAACCTCAGACCGAAAAACTCTTACTTCTTTCTTGGGCCGGTCGGAGACCAGGGTGTCCTCTCCTAATGGGTAGGTGTGGATCAGAACCAGCTCACACTGCTGGATCTGCATGAGTCTGGAATGCAAGAGCAGTGATCATGTGACCTTACCTCCATCAGCCCCTGTTCCTCAAACTAAAACATATACTGCTGACAAAAAAGCCAGTATACAAATAAATGACAATATAATCACTGCAAGTACACTGTTCAATAAAAAAAACTGTTATAGGGAGACTTGTGTCAACAAAGGGGCCTATAAGCTCACCATTTCTGAATTTGTGACATTAATTCAGAGCTATAATTCAAGTGTGTTTTGGACATTTCTAAATTCAAATTTCTGTCCCAGAAAAACTCTCCAGTTTTTGTCTTGACAAAAACTGACACAGTATCTAAAGTTAAGAGGCCCTGATAGCGAGACAGATGTTACATAGTTTGTCCTATATGTTATGGCAGAATGTGGACCCTGAGGGCGTGCTCTCAGCCTCCTCACCGGTCTGAGCCGGCCGCCAGCTTGTTCTGCTCCTGGATCGTCTCCTGGACGCAGTCCTCCAGCATTCGGACATGTGTGTCACTGCAACACAGAGAAGAGGAGGGAGCTGAGAGAGACAGGGCCGCACACATGCAGAAGATGCACACGCTCGCTCCCCAAGCAGGTGTAACTGGGTGTTACAGCAGCACAGGAAAGAGGAACATTACATTGCCTTTTAACAGATGCCCTTATCCAGAGTGACTTACATAAGTTACAATTTTTAACACGCTACCCATTTATACAGCTGGATATTTAATGAGGCAAGTACCTTGCCCAAGGGTACAGCAGCAGTGCCCCAGCAGGGGATCACACCGGCAACCTTTTGGTTACGAGTTCTGCTCCTTACCACTGCACTACACTGCCACCCCTGTGCAGTGTGCAGTGCACGCTCACAGATGCGCATGCATATAGATGCGTGCAGCTAGAAGGATGTGGTGATGACAAAGCACAAAGGAGCAACAAAATAGGAAACAGTCAAACCTGTGCACAATCTGATCGAAGGTGACTATACTGTTGTGACGCGGACATGGCCACGGACTACCCCAAGCGTGGTTTACGGCGATTACCTCTTGGCGTTGGTGAGGCAGATGATCCGGCCCCTGTTGCAGACGCGGTCTGCTGTGTCCATGAGCGCAGTGCGCGCCTTGTGCTGATACTCTGTGATCTTGCAGAGGGCCTCCACCGCCGCCACTAATCCATGCAGGATGCTGCAACACTCCGGGTCCTCGCGGGGGTTAGGTGGCCCTACAGCTGCCAGTGCAGCCATCAACTACCAGAAAGCAGAAACATGGAGATGAATCAAACCAATTTGGACCAAATTGATGAAACAAGTTAACTAAAAGAAAGTAATAAGACTGGTTGTGTAAAGTGGATCAATTTGCAATCAGTCTCAGAAAACACCATGTCTGCAGTTAGCCACAGGAACTACACAAACCGCACACCTGCACATATTTCAATATACAATAATGTAAGGCAAATTTAGTCACCCACATAAATACCTGACTACTTACGATCAAGCTAGTCTGAGGTATAGTCATGGATGCACAGATACATTCAAACTATGGATATCAGGAGTACCTCTTGGGTGTTCTGATCCTCCTGGTTCCAGCTGTTGAGAATATGAAACTCTGAATCACTCACAATGTAGTTCACCTGCAAGCAAAAAAGCAAGTCATTCATGAAATAGACAAGTCATGCCCATTATCTTAAATACTGCTACTTCTATAAGTTTTATCTTCCAACTGAGGAAAGGAAACAAACAACTGCGAATATCATTGAGCCTCTGGCCTAAATTCAACAATAATCTGGTCACCAATAATTTGTAACCTCACCTTCAAACACATCTGGATGAATGGACAACAATGTTCTAAAATCTCTAAATGGAATCTGCTCTGTAGTTGCCATTTTCTGCCAGAACACATTAGTACCACACTGTATTGCTTACGTGGAGGTGAAGAAGCAGCGTTCCTTACCAGCTTTTTTGTTGGATAAATGTCGTAAAGTATTCGGCAGTACTCCATGGAGCACTCCACTGCACAGGTCCACAGCGACTTGGAGACAGGTGCCAGCGGGATCACCCCCTGTGCGCGGTTCTTGGTCAGCATGTCGAACTCTACCTGCTGCCGGCACGACTCGGCCATGTAGGGACAGTGGTCCACCACAAAGGCCGTCTTGTGGGAGACGGAAAACATCTTCATTGTTGCATCAATACAGCTGCCAACCTGCAGTGGGAGAAAAACTGAGTCAGCAGAAATAGCTAACAAAACAAACAGGCATGCAATTTATAAAGCCCCATAAAAATATGGCAATACACACTAGCGCACACTTTTTGTGACTGAAAGTGAGGAGATGGTGATTAAGAATGCATTGTACTGCTAATATGGACTTAGCTATGGTTCAGAGCAGTGGACTGGGGGAGAACGCTTATGTTTTTGTGCAATGAGCACTCGTGGACCACAGGCATCAATCTACAGGAAATGGTGCAAATGACTGACAGTGGCCGATACTGTTCTTGAGAAATTGATATAAAGATTACCAGAATTCTTGAAAGGACTGTGTAAAAGAGAAAGCAAGCCAGGCTTCATGAAACGTGAAGAGCTATCACAGACGGGAACAGAAGCCGTATATACTCATACATTTCACTGCGATGGAGCGTTAAACATTGCGCAAAGTCCCGGGACAATTAAAACAATTCAAGCGTTCTCAGCCTGCCTGGCAGGTCCGATGTCTACATTACTCTATTTTTATCTACGCTATTACTACATGGCTACACTGTTAAATTGTTAAAATGTTTGAGTCGTTGTTACGAAAGACGTCTCCACTACAATGGACCTGTGACATTTTTCACTTTCCAAAGCCATTTGATTGGACGAGAGCTCCAACACCTCAGCTACTTTTTATCGCATCACCTGCTATCTGTGTGGCAGATGAAATTTGGTGTGTTTTGAAGAATGCTGCTCAATATGATCGTGATTCAGGAAGTACTTAACACAATTTAGTGGTGAAACATTCATTCTTTCGTTAAGCATGAAAGTTTGAATTTGTTATAATCTTGGTAGCAGCACTTTCAATTAAGGTGTATCTAGGCCGGTGTTTCCAAAACAAACAAGGAGCCAGTTAACTACGTTTCCAGGTAAATGGATGAACATTTGATTAAATTAGCATTACGGTGGCGCAATTTTGTCATGAAACACAAGGTCACAACCACGGCCGTCACAGCTAGCTAGGTAAAAGATTTTTTTTCGTTTGGGTTTCTACTTAGCTAAGTTAGCTACATAAAGTTAGCTAGACCTACTCCGCTAACTGATTAGCACGATAGCTACTGTAGTTGGATGTGCTGCTAAGCTCTTATTAGCTTGCTTGTGCGACATATTAAAACTGAAATCCAGATCTCAAGTATGGCTAGTTTCATTTATATGCGAGCTTTGTTCAGTAATGAAATAATTCTCAACACAAGACGAACACGGCAAGCTATCTTAACGTTAACCCACTTCACGTTCAGGCAGGTGCTATCTTGCTAGTTAGCGATGCCTCGTATATTTACACAACTCTGAGCGGACGGTTACTACAATTAGATGAGCATATTACCTCCTGATGACCTTGTTTGCCAGGTAAGATCGTTTGTGAAAAACAAAGTGTATCTTGGTCACTGGCTAGAGCTATCTCCTGATCATAGTTACGAGGCTAGTTGGCTAATCACACAGCGAAACAGTTGCCGAACAGTTCAATCATATTAGCAAGCTAGTGAAACCTTCCCCTTGGCTACGTTGCAGCTTCTTTGTCTAGTACAATTCAGATGTTGACTGTATCGGCAGGAACATCGATTCCAGTGAAACTGTATTTGTTTAATTAGCTTTAGCATGAATATGGCCATTCGATTGGCCAAAATGTATTCAGAAAAGCAGCTTTAGCTGGCTCAGTAAAAGCTAGTAGAAGGCATCTTCGTAGTGCGCATGCGTACGTACATGAGGGCCGCCTTCAAACCAAAGGTCACGCTCGTTTCAGGTCCAGTGGACGCACGGTTGGCTGCACGCATCCAAAAGTAATGCGCCCCTAGCGGCAGACGGCAGAAGATTGTCGCGTCCCGAAGCCCAGATCAATACTACCTCCAATGTTTCAAAGTTGCAAACCTGCAAAAAAAGCAGGCAAACACTAAAGCTGTAGGTAGTAGTTTTTCAGATGTCTTGAACTCTTAGACCGATACCATCATCATGAATTTGTCAAAAAAAAACAGGAATCAGCACCAAAATCAAAAGTTTTATCGTTGTTTTAATCCCCAAATTAGCATTCCAAGGCTGTAAAAGGATAGTTTCTCTACATTGCTTATCCATCGAAGAGTGGCAGGAGTAGTACTGTCATATGGTCATTTATTTGGGAGCTGGTTTTTCTGGTCTTTACCTTGCTTGCCCTGTGATATGATGAGCATCATCATAAGACTGCACAAAATCATGCAGTGATTCACCACAGCCATTAGGGAGATTGTTGGAACACTTTGTCAACTCCAAACCTCTACAGTGTCATTGGCCTTTGTCTTTTGGCAAATCGACTGGCAACTCAACTGAAAAGGACCTGTCAATTGAACAGATGTATTGCAATCTGACTATAGTATCACCAATTAAGTATTTATCTGTGGGTCATTTTTTTTTTGAATAAGACGCTCTCAACAAAGCAGAGTTTGGAAAGAGTGCTGGATTTGTTGACAAAATTAATTCATGAATTTTGTTTTCTTCCAGTACAAAACTGTGAACCGATGACCTCAACCTTCCTGATGCAACAACGTCCCCTCTCTTTCTCACTCCCACCTTCACAGGAGCCAGAGTCTCTACCCTCCCATCTATTCTCCCCTCTTAGGGTGATCCCTGTCTCCATTTACCTGCTGATTGGTGTGTCCTTCTCTCCAGCACAGCCACCACCGTGGTTCAACCTACACCTTGTAAATGAACTTTGGACCTGTAAATGAGGAACACTGAGAATTACAACATGTATGGAGAACTGAATGCGCACTTGCTGGGGGTGTGAACAGTTAGTATCCACTGTTCCCTCTACACCAGAGCTCTGGCTCCAACAACTTGTTCATTCTACCAGCTCCATAATCATTGAAAAATAAACTGCCAGTGTGGGTACTGAAATCACAGTCGCTGTGAGAAAACTATGGCATTAACCGTTTCAGCCACACCACAGCTTTCTCTCTAACAATTTGTCCAGGCACTGGAATGATTTCTATACAGTTTGCTTCATTTTATGATCTTGCTACTTTGGGGGTGATCTTCATGTAAGGATCTAGTTTCCACGCTGCTTTGAATCTACACAGAAACAAAAGAATTTCACTGGCTAAATGTGTCACTTGCTAACTGAATTCTGTGTAGAAATTTGTTAAAATCATAATGAGTAACCTTTATGGTCCACCTGACACAATAAATGACAGCATGTGATGTTACTTCCTGTCTAGTCATAAGCATTTGATTTAAATTAGGAAGGAGTGAAAGTGAAACTTTGAATGCTGTTTGGAACAGATGATGATAGAGATTTGGCTATGGCTTGTATCTTGATATAAGATAAGAACACTTTATTGATCCCCAGGCGGGGAAATTTGGGTAATCTTATGTCCTGTAATTTTTCTAAAGCATTGCAGTGTTCTTTACCCCTCTTTCTCTGTTCCTGTGCTGCTTTGAACAGAATTTGAACACAGATAGACGTTGCAGCAGCAGAACGAAATGAACACTTATTTAAATAAAATTAATTAGTGGTATCAATAAGGTGCAGAACTTGTTTTGCTTATTAGCTAAATGCCTAAAATGGTTTGAGCCATGAGTTTAATTGTCTTCTTCTATAAAATCAAATTTAAGCCCCTTGAATAAAGTCCTAAGTTTCAATAAAAATTATAATGTTTCAATAAACACCGTCATTTCAGTAAAATTTATTTCCTTAAGATGGCTCCAAAAACTCTGTATGGTCACGCTTTGAATGTTACGTTGCTGTCCAGTCAATCAATAGGGGGCGCCACCACACAATTTACAACCTTGCCTCAATTTCTTCTCCATAGATGATTATCAAATCACTTATTCTAGTTTTTTTTTTTTTTTTTAAATCCACTTATGAAAGCTTACAAAATAAATACATTTACAGTAACTCCCCTGCCTCACTAGTTACAGCTAATCTGATGAATTTACTTTGATACAGTGCTGCTAAGAAAGGAATTGCAAGAGCCATTCACAGGCCACATTTCACACGAAGTCTGAGCAGATATAAAGTACAGCCATGATGCTTGAGCAGCAAGAAAGACATCAAGGATGAAAACGATCAAACTATACTTCACCTGAGAAAGAGAAATGTCCCAATGGTGCACTGTCCAGGTGCATACAGCCATGTGCCTCTGGTACTTTCAGCAGACAGACAGGCACACTTTGCCTGGCGTCTTCCCAGTCAGCTATGGCATGAGCTCACATCCTGTATGAACGAAGAGGGAAGTGCTCATGTTTGATGGATGCCTCATCAACTGTAGAGACCTGCATGGTCTGGCCATGTACCTACACCAGACAGAGGAATCAGTGTGGAAGAGGGATCGCTCTTTTCCAACATTCAATGTGCATTCAAACATCCCTCCTTTGCCTGGCCTGTAATTGATGACATGCTACAGTATGGCATGAAGCTGTGTGTCAAAACAAAAAAAAACTGTACCTGCATTGACAAAATTTTGCCACAGGGTAGCCACATTGTGACTGTGTGTTATCTGCGGTGAAGCTTATATATTAGATAGGGTCACAGCAGAAACAGAGCCCATTCACTTGGTGCAGGCTCTTATCGTTCCATTATCTCCAGCTGTCAGCGTTCACCTATTTGCTTTGGCTCCCGTGTGAGCGTGGAAGAGTGGAGTCAGTTCACCCAGTGAGGTTCAGTATAGTTTCTCCTCATTTCAACCACAGCTCAAATACCCTCTGCACAATAAGCAACAGGTACTTTCAGATGGGAACTGCACTGTCAAATAGCATTGACAATGTAGGAAACAGCCTCGTGTACTCTGTCTATAATGGTGGCATCTAAGCATGTCAAGTATGGTAGATGAAATCCATCACTGAGTATTCCACAAAATTGTTTTAACATCATTGAAGTTGAATTACTGAAGTTTGGGAGGCAGGAAATTACAATGACCACATCTGCTGTCCCCAAACCAGGGACTCTCAGAGCTGTCCTCCAACCCTCTCTGCAAAACCAGACTCCAACTTCAGTCCATTGATAATGCATCAGAGTTTCCAACCCTCGAGGGGATTTTGTAACAATGTACACATTCCTTTGGTCTGAATGGCCGCATTGCCTTAATATCTCTGAGGTGAATTACGATTTATCGGTATGAACCCACCTTCAGGGATGTCTGTCGTCATCGAGCACACAAGCCTGAGCTTCTGCTTTCATAATTCCGTAATTCACTTGTTTTTAGAAGAGTGGTGTAGTAGCCTAATTCACGGCGGAGGCGAGGCTGCTAATAGCATGATTAAAAACTGTGAGTAATAACGGCATTTCTTTTACCTCAGTATTAGTGATTAAACTTTTAATTGAATGTACTGATGTACATTTGAAGACATTCTTTAAAAATAATTTCAAACTTATTCGTCAGAATTGTTCTACGGTGACTAACCTAGCTATTACAGGTGTAAAAGGGTGCGCCCTTTTAACAAACGCCCTCTCCATCCTCACATCTGCTTCGAGAACGCAGTTCTGCATTCAGCAGTTAACTCTGTGAAGAGGCAGCCAGACGGACTCGGACCAAACCGACGCATAAAGCCAGCTAACGCTAGCAACGGACTCTGGAACGCACGGCAACACAGCGGGACGCACCGAATAAGTGGAGGAAGGCGCAGTAAAGCTTTCAGTAGTCTTCATCTACAGGACGCACGCACGTTTCGACTCGGTTCTGTGACAGCTCAGCCCAAACGCGTACATTTTGGAGTCCACATCCCACCCATGATCACGGTAAAGGTCCATGTGTTATTCTGCATGCGGCTCTAACGGGTACAGGGGAAGATTACTGGCCGGCAAAAAGAACATATTTGAAATCAGTGCAAAATCTATGGTAGATTTTACATGGATAATTTTATAACTAGGTCTGCAATACTGGTGAACGTCAGCTTTTTAGGCTGCTGAGAGGTGCTTTTCTTCAGGGGACTTCTCTCGTTATCTTAACATTCAGCTGAATTTTGGTGCTTATTGTATGATCGGGTTAGTGTTAGGCTAGCCATATAGGCAGTTGTACACATTGCTATGTTCAGCCCGTAGGAATCAATAAGGTAATGTATTTTTGACAGACGGCTAGGAAGCCACAGAAAAATATGTTATTTTGAGCTGAATCTAGGATAACCTATGCGGATATGTCGCGTCAGATGCAGCTTGCTGTAGCCCACTGCGAGCATATCTATAGCTAGTCAGCGCTAGCCAATGACAATTGTAACTGTACGTGTGTTTCTATTCGCCGTTAATTGCTTCGTTGATCACACGGCGTGGTAGTTACAGAAAACTGAGCTACACGTAAGAGGAAAAACACCGTTTCATTAAGGTTCCTCTGAAAGCTATGTCATTCCAGTTCACTGTGTGCTCAGATGTGGAATAAGCATTGATCCTCGCCGAATATTAATGAATGAAAAGGGCGGCGGTACAGTTTTGTCCGTTTAACGGGACAGAGTATTTATCTGATAAATCAGACATCTGAGGACAGTGATAATCCAAGGGTTTTCAACAGCATTCTGTGGACTGATTGTGACGGTATGGGCACGTGTGTTTTTCATAGGCTACTTTGACATTAGCCCACACCATGCGTGTTCATAGCCTTCCCCCTAGTTAACAGTTGATTGAATTGTCGCTATTGGAAAGTAGGCGTTGGGATGTTATAATATATATAATAGCAGACTAGTTATTTCAGGGATCGTTTTTGCGTAGCGTTCATATGTTTTATTATGTAGCCTAGGCTTATATTTACGTCAGGTACCTCGACAGCTATTCCCCGAAACTGAATTGGGCTATAACAGACTACTTTATGAGCGACATGTTCTTTCTTGGTCTCTGGGTGACGTGGGGATATGCTGCAACACCAACTAACTAGTTATAGCTCCCTTTGTACCACTCCAAATATAAAGCGCAAAATCTGGGTGGCAACGTGTCCCGTCGGTGTATTTTGGGGGCGGGGTTCCACACGCGCTGCAACCCACAGACTCATTTTTAAACTGCAGAGATTTTGAAGATGGAAAAAAGTTTTGTGGACATGCGACTGAACATGTTCCCCTGTGCGTATATGCCTCAAAAGTGAAAACTTGAACTCAAACACACAGCATGAATGAAACCACTGCAGTCTCACATTGGTGACAGCCCCTCCCCAAGGGGTTTTCTGAGGAGCCCGTCAGTCAAACCTGTGAACCCTATGCCCCATATATCTGTGGGCAAGACTGATTTGCCCCCCTTTTCAGATAGTGGTACAGTAAATGATCAAAAGTGGGTATCACTCAGTAGGGTTTCTCCTTTTGTTACAACAGTAACAAGTTTTTCATGGATCTTAACTCCAAAAGCATTAGACCGACTCCGTATTGTAATGTACAAAATGAGGGGAAAAAAACCTTATTCCTGGAATGGTTACATAAGACAGCCTTTTATAAGAGGTTAAAAGGATAACGAATTTGTGACTCTTTGACCCAGATCAGCACAGATGCGTTGAGTTTTTCATGTACAACGAAATGAGTTTTCCTAAATATAAGAGGGGCCTGTCAGGGAAGGTGAAGATTAGGCTGAGATTGCTGAGTCTGTGTCTGGTGAATTAGCAGTGTCTTTCCTGCAGTGCTTAGAAATTCATTTTGAGAGATTTGGCTACATTCAGGGAATAACTGGATTGCTATCCACTGGGCAACATTATGACTGACGGGGATGTGTTGACCCTGGGCTATTTTCACATTCAGGGTTGTACTGGCTTGTGCAGGACTAACTCACCTAGTATTCTGAAAGAATATCTGGGTCTAAAACTGTGTATGAGCCAGCAATAATATTTTCTATAAGATCACACATTTCACCGGAGCGTTACTGTGGGACACCTCACCATGTTATATTCCGCAGTTCTTCCAGGAGAATTTATGTTAAATATTTTAATCAGGCATGAGTCAGTGTCAGGCTCCAAGGAGAAACTCTCTGTGCTTCGCTGAAGGGGTGTGAACCTTTGAATGTGTGAAGAACATTGGAGCATTAAACTATAGCAGTCCTGGGAAAAGGTTGTTCAGCCTCTCTTGGCTTCTCTTGTCTAAAGGTGCATGTAGTGGTGATAAAGTTAATTTGTGTGGCACATCTCTTGGAAAGTAAGTCATTAAATGAAATAAAAAGGTTATTTGAGATGGCTGTTAAAAGACATTTTGAGTGAGACTGTCACAACTCTTTGTGGTATCAGACAGAGTGTCTGACATAAGAAATAAATAATTAATAATTATGTGTGGAACAACAGTTGCTACTATCAGTGAAGAATTCAGTTTTAGCTAATTTCAACCTGTTCCCTCTGCTTCTGCTCACAGAACAGCTTGAAATTACTTCTGTGGGCTACTGTGTTTATCTCCTTTAATAGTTTAAATCTTACAACTGCAGCGTGGACCCAATGTGTCACAGCCAAAACACATAAAACGGCAAAAACTGTGAAGAAAGCAGAAATGGGAGGCCAATCAAGCCTGGCATTTTCATATCCTGAATTGCTTGTTGTGTTTAAATTGCTTGTCGCAGGCGTCATTGTAATCGAGTTCAAAGAAGGAAAACAGAATGAATGTATCCTCTTGCAGCGGTTAAGAATTCTAGCCAATATTTTACATATGATTTTATGATATTTTGACAGAGCCTATCATCAAGGTCCTGTCCCCATTTAGCTTAAACATTTACAGCGGGCTCTAGAGATTGTCCCTGTCACTCGTGCATATTCTGTGCTCATTTGCAGAGAAGGGGGGCATATATGTGCCTTTTAGGTAAGCATTGGACATGGCAGTGACAGCAGACAGATTGAAACAGCGGGCAGATGGTGCATTGAGGTGTGCAGACATAGACTTCAGGGAGCAGGAAGAATGCAGCCAGTGTGCGAAGCTTCAGGGAGGCTGTGGGTTACATCACTGTTGCGTAAGGTAGTGAGTGAAAGAGAGAGAGACAGGAAAAGGTCAGTTTGTGGTCGTCTGACTTGCACGATCCAGTCTCTAAATGGCTACATCTCACACACGCATCAGCTGAGGCCATTCTTAATGGCTTTATTGTTCAGTAAAGCCCATGTGAGAGGTGTTAACTCTGTCTCTATGGTGAGCTGCAGGTGCTCTTTGAACGACAAAAGGCAAGGAGAACTATGCACACAATGAGGAATTAGCTATAAACCAAAGAGAGTGTTCCATTAGGAAAGCTACAGAAAACAGTGCATGAAAAGACACTACTCTTGTACCCTTGAAGAAGGCACTTGAACCTAAGTACTTCAGTGAAAAATCCATCTATATCAATGACTTTCTGAATGCACACTACGCATGACACATTGTAAACACTAGAAATGCACCAGGATAAGAAGCTTTTCTAAACAGATGAATGTTGTGATATAGAACGCTTATTGGCCATGAGACAGCCAGTCTCCCGTGAGAAGCCAATCTACAGCCTTCAGATGTGTGTAACTAGCATCTTTGTGAGCAATGTCCTATATTCTGGTGCAGAAGGAGAAGGCATTTATATGTGGTGCATGCCATAAGCACAGACATGTTTCATTCCATTGAAATGGGGACATGACTCCCTTAGTCATGCACACATGCATGCACGCACACACAGATGCATGCACACATATGAATACTTAATTTGAATCCACAGTGACCCGCAGAAGTTACACGAAAGTATAGCCCCTTTGTGTGTACTGCTGAAGGAGAAAGAGTCTAAAGGCGCAGCACACAGACACCCAGTCTCCATCTCAATAGGAGGGTGCTTCCTGTAATGTTTGCATTAGTGCACAGAAACCCAGGGGCCCTTTGTGGTATGATCTCCACTCCCAAAAGCTTGACACTGGCAGAGAACAGGTGATGCAGGGTGGGCACCAGGCTAGCCGGAGTGAAGGGAAACCTGGATTGCCACAGGTTGCTGCGCTAACGTGACGTTGCAGTGAGCTGTTTCCATTCATCAGCTGGTAGTTCAGGGCGACGGTTGCTTGCATCCTACCACCCCGCTCTTGGCAAGGCCCCGCCTCCCACGCCCTCACACTCGGGGACAGGCCCCCTGCGCCTCTTTACCTCAGAAAGGGGAGATGAGGAGAAAAGCTTACAAAGCACGCGGTTCCTCTTGTCACAACACCATGTCACTTGGGTAGGCCGGGCCTGGGAGCCGTCAGCCGTGTCCGTGGGCGTAGGTGACGACGCCACTGCCACGCACAGAGGCACGCCATTAGCGCAGAACTCCTTCAGCGATCCTGCGCATCGGCTTTGGTACGCGCAGGCAGGGAAAGGCTGATGGCCTGAACGCCCACGGGGATGATGGGATTGACATTAATCCTGCCCTCTCTGCGAGGCCGATAGCCAGTGTTGACTTTTTGTTTTCGTTTCTTCACAGTCCCCCCAAGGGAGTTTTTTTTTTTTTCATTTTTTATCAGGCTGCAGTAAAATACAGGCTCAGTGGCTTGTCCTCTGAATGTCAAACGAATGAGCGCATATGGGCGTCAGGCAGCCATTTAAACACTTACCCTGCTCATCTGTCACCACAAACACTCAGTAAGCGGCAGGAATGTGACGCAGACTGTGACAGTTGTGGTAACTTTGCCTTCCTCTGTCCTGAGTCAGAGGGCATGTGGGCTGTGTGTCTGAGAGCCCCTCAGGCTAGGGCTAATTTCTCTCTTTCAGGTGAGTAGAATGGGGGGTTAGACAGAAAACAATGGCCTCTCACTCAACAAACAGTGCCGTGGGACATTGAACTCAGTGTTCATCATCACGTCAGCTGAAGAGAAAGACTTTTTCCAATGTGTAGTGGGGCTCTGTGATTGATGGTTCAGCATTCTTGAGCTGTTCAGCTTTACTGGCTGAAGTCACATTTCTGGCATGTCCCCATGTCACAGGGGGAAGACTTGTTTGTGTAAATTGGACAACAGTTGCCATTTTTGGTAAAGAATCCAGGGTTGCAAAGGAACCATGAAAACAAAGAGAAATTGAATGACTTTCAGCTGTTTGGGGGGATGAACGTTTGAAAAAGGGTCCTCAGCTACACACAAAATGCTTCCTCACTGGAGTGTACCTGAATCAGCTGTGCATTGCTGAACCGTGGAGACTTGTGCCCTTAACTACAGCTCACTGCTTCTGAATGAAATATCAGTTGCCTATTTCTCAGCAGGGTCATTAGTGTCAGGCTTTTTTCCAAGGCAAATAAGTGAGTCCCTGATACCCTTATCTGCATGCTCTGCAGCGTTTCCATGAAACCGTGACATCGGGCCCTTCGCCTTTGCTTTTCTTATTTGCATTGCTCCCTGTGTTTTAGCTTTGCCTGATCCCAGTCCCATGTGCCGCCATCGCTGGTGGGCCTGCATGCAGACAGGCAATGAATGAAGGGCAGCGTGAGTGAGAGGAAACTGGTGATAGTGTGGTTGCCGTGGAACTGTTGCGTGGTAGAACCGCAGCCAAAGGTGAGCGCAGAGTCGCTCATGTTCCTGGACCCTGAACGCTCACGTCACGCCTAGAGCTTAATAGTTTGATGATTAATATACATTTAGAAAAGAAAGAAGTGTAACTTCGCTAGCTGAAGTCTGAGTACATCCCAAAAGTAACATAGCGAGGTTCTGCATTAGGGGTCTCTTTTTCCCTATTAGGGTTATATAATATGTTTACAGATAACGTAGAGGTATAATAACACCAACAGAAAATTGTTTCTAGGAGCTTGAGTGCGGCATTCATACCTAAATCTTTGAGGTATCCCCTCTCTCCCTGAAACGAGAGACTGTAACTAGATCAAATTTCCATTTGGTGGGAGGTGCACGGAATGTTTGTAGCTAGACATCCATCATTAGGTATTAACGTCCTCCTTGTTAACAGCACAAGTCATCAAAGTAGCACTCAGCGACCGATACCGCCCTTTCTGCATTAACTGAATTAGCCCCGGGCATGACAGGCCCCGCAGACCACACTGCTTTAAGCAATCCCAGGCAAAGCCCATTCTTATAATCATCTTGTCGCGGTTCGTCAGGCTCATTAGAGGAGGTGGGGTGCACCTGCTGCTGACAGCGGTCGTAATGGGGACTGTGGCCACTGTGCGATTACCCTGCGAAGTCAAGACTCCGAGGTCACCGCTGTGGTGCTGGCTCTCTGAGCGAAGCCGGAAGGTTGTGTTGTTGATTCTACAGTATGTGCACAGCCGTGCCGCAACAGGCTTTTATGATATCCCACAGATGACTGTCTGCATGCCTTTTACAAGGTCATGAGAGTGAGAGTCTTGGGGGCGTTGGTTAGACCACACCCATGAAGGCATGAGGGTGCTCACCTTTGGTTCCTCACTGTCACTGACAGAAGTGATCTTGGACCAGCACTAGATTCCTTGTGGCTGGCTAGAAAACATGGCCCATCTAGAGCGAAACGGGCCTAGGAGAAGGCCCCAGGATTAGGACCTGGAAAAATGGCACTGTGCACTTAGCCTCCACCAGTGACAGCCTGCATGCTTATAATCCAGATGGACATTATAACAACATACAGACCTCTAGAATTGTGGAAATAAGAAAGTATTAGCCTGTAGGAAATCCATGCTTCTCTTGCTGGTTTTCTATTGTTTTCTTTTGTGACCTGAAAAAACGTCTCTTAATGGAAGCAATTAAAAACATGGAAAAACGAAGCCTGAAAGGCTAATGAAATTCATTCATACAAGATTAGTATTCAAATGCCCAAAATGCATGATAACCAAAAACAAGGCAATATTTTTGGAGGGCAAATAGGCAGTACAATCAGCAAAGCTTTTGTCACAGTGGTACCTTTGTGTAATAAACTGCCTATGTTTGATTTGGTCGTGTGTAAGGAAGTTAGTTCATTTTGAACAATATAACTTATGCAGTGAAAGAGGGGGAGCAAATTTTACTAGCTCAGCGACTATGCATTACTCAGCTCATGCTCATTACATATATCACCAACAGTGAATATCCGGCATTCTGTTCCTGCTGTGATGCACTGTAGATAATGTAGCACTGGAGCCATCAGGGAATCACAGTAGACGGTAACTTCTGAGGCCTGGCTCAGACAGATTTGCTTGTTTGCTTTTTTTTTTTTAGACCAGGCTGGCTTAAGAATTCACCTTGTGCTTTGGCCTCTGTTTGAAAGAAGGCTTTATTTTGAAGTGTTTGAGGTATGGTGACCCCAGTCTTCCCCACCCCGCCCCCTCAGGCCGCCCCCGTCTTGCTGTCGGGAGTCGGGAATGGGGGGGTTGGGGAGTCGGGAGCTCATTTCCTGGCTGCTTCCCATTGCTGTTCCAGTCATTTCCTGTGAACACGAGATTACTCCCGGAGTCACGTATTTTGGATTTGTCTGTCTGCGCGTTATGTAAGAGTGCAGACTAAAGGGTTCTGAGGTCCCTCAGACACACAGAGGACCAGGCCTAGAATGGCCCAGTCCCAGCTTGGCAGTGCCAAGTGGATGGCTTATTGGGACCAGGCTAGATCCAGTAGGTTTACATAAGCAAATTCAGAGCACATGTCTATTGGAGATCCACTGGTCAGATTTATTATCATTGACAATTGTCTGTCATTTACCAAACGTGGGAAACTGGCACTGAAAAAGTACGGTAAGTAATAAGGACTGCCATCCTTCATTTGCACAGTTGCAAGATTGTAGATTGCAGATTGCTTTTATTACAAAGAGCCCTTTGCTACACAGCGTAACCGATAATCTAAGAAGCCTAAAATTCCAACCCTGGGCTACTTACGTGAGTGTGACCTGAGAACACTCCTGCCCTGTCCCTCTCTCCTTCCTCAACAGCCAACCGGTTCTTGCTCACTCGCGCGCACAAAGGGGTCAGTTCAGGACAGATTTTGTGGCAAACCAACAATGAAGATTACGTTACAGAGCTGCCTGTACAGTACTAGACGCCCCCCCTGCCCTTGGCCGAATGCACTGATGTGTATACTGGGTTTTTCTTCCATAGAAGACTATGTCCACTGTTCTGGCTCTGACGCCACTAAGAACGAATGATCAAAAAACTGAATTGTGTACCTCGCCCATGACTTAAACAACTTTCTATTCCAAAACACCCCTTCCAGACAGGAGTGCATGCACTTTTAGCACAATAAAAGAAGACAGGCGTGGAAATGAACATTTTTAGCTAACTACCATCGCACAGCTTGTATATGTGTCTGTATGAAGACTCTAAAAGCGTGCTTTCTGTTGGCTGTTCAGCAGCATGTGTTTGACATCTGAACTTTCTACTCCTGCCCCAGTGCACAGCATCACTGATCAATCAGTTAGCGACACTGATAATCTCACCCCTATGACTGCATGGAGTTGCCACCGGTCGACTGTTCTGTTTTACTCAATGTTGCTGAGGTACTCTCTTTGTGAGAAGCCAGGGCCCTGGCTTAAACTGCATGCACCTGGTTACCTCTTGCATCCTCGTAACACTAGTCACCGTGAGGGGGTCAGCTGGAGGGGGGGCCTAGGAGGCCTTGGGGAGCATGGCTGTAACTGAAGGCAGTGTTTTTGAAAAGGTGAGCAACCATATGACCATATGGTTTGCAGGCATATGGTTTAAAGGTATGGGGTACACTATTTCATGGCTGTTTTCATTATGTCATTGCCTGGTCGCCCCATTAAGGAGCAGGCAGCAGGAAATCACTGTCTGGAATGACAGGAGAATGTGGGGACACCAGGCCTAAATCGGCCTGGCAGACGTCTGGATTCTTCCTGATTTTCCCCCAGTTCATTAACAGACCATTTGTTGTCCTCAGCAGAAGAAAGCAAGGCAACTGTATGAAAATCCCTTGAGATCACAAATAATAATTAAAAACACAGCAGCATCATTCTGGTTGTTGTGACACTCCAAGTCAGTGATAATGGAGGCATTTTGTTTTGCGTTTTTTCCATTTAAGAAAGTAGACTGAATATATCTGTTTGAAAATATTTTATGTCGCCAGTTTTTCATCAAATCTGTGCTGCTGTATGGCAGTAATTACTCCACTTTTCAGCAGGCAAGGTTGGCATTCCTACAGTTTGCAGGTATTCTGGACCCAATGTAATTAAGCAGTATGAGACCACATTCTTGTTTAGCCAGTTCCTTTTCATGTCTAATGGCAGGTTGTAGGATGTGATGCTTGGCAGTCCCATTGAAAGCCAGGATGTTTGCTGTTCAGACTCATGAGCTCTTTGAGTTGTCTCCAGGTTAAGGCGGGCTGTTGTGGCAACTGACTCCACTGTGCGAACGCTCTCTGTGCGGCTGTTGTTTTGTTGAAGGCGGTCTCCTTTCCTGTCTGTGGTGCTGACCCTCCACGAAGATCTGTAATCATTGGCACGCACAGCCTCCTGCCTTTAACCTCTTGGTTTTGTGTAAGTCTGGCCCAAACTGAAGGTGTAAGAAGCCAAATTAAATGTTGTCTTTTTCAAAAGTCCTCCTTTGTGCTGTCTGTGATATGCCAATGTGCAGATTAATTCAGTGGCTTGGCTGACCTACATACAACAGATTAGTTTGCAGAATGGACTCTGGTGGCAGTGCTCCACTGGGCAGAGGCCAGACGAAACGTTCAGACTCCCACTGGTACAATTGCTGGGCATCTAACAACTCCTGTTGGTGTGACCGATTGGCATCTAACAACTCCTATTGGTGTGATTGATGAGCATCAAACAACTCCTGTTGGTGAAATCAATGAGGATCAAACAACTGCTTTTGGTGCAATTGATCTGGATCAGAAAGCTAAATCGTTGCAATCACCAAGCCTGGGTTGCCATCACTCAGCATAGACCTTCCTCGATGCAGTCACTAAGTATCTGTCAGCTGCAGTTGGTACAATTGATCAGCATCTAAACTTTTATTTATGAAGTCACTGAGAATCTAAAACACCTATTTCATTCGCGTAGTGTTGAATTAGTATTAGCGTCACAACTGGTATTCACCTGAGACAGAGCATTGCTTCAAACAGCATCTTAACTGTGCAGGAGTACTTAGCAGTAGTTAACCAGCACCAAAATGACGCCTGTCCGAGAGGAAAAAATAATCGGGTAATGCACCTTCCAAGTGCTCAGGAATGCAAGTTGGGAAATGTCTTGGGCAGGTCCGTGCGGCTGTTGTTATAATCCTTAAAATCCCTAGAGACCACATTGTGCAACACAGGCGAGGTAGTAGAAAGTGTACCGTGTCCACTGAGTTGCTGTGGAGTGTCAGATGCTAAATGACTAAGTGTCGAGTGCTAAACAGCTGCCAGATGGAGTCACTGCACAGTGGGACTGAGAGCACGGACTGCGGGGATGATGTGTAATGACTCGTTTCCCTGTGGAGCAGGTTGCTCACCTAAATCATCGGACAAACTGAGCGAAACTTCTCTGCCCCACACGACTGGCTCCCTTGCTTGCCTCAGGAGGGTGATTTGGGCGATCGCCAGTGTGACGTGGATATGATTCTACACCGCCAACCAAAAGGTTGTAGGTTTGAGTTCCCCTGGAGATCCTATCGTGGTTATGGGATGTCAGTGCAGTTGTCGGGTCTATGCGCACAGCCACCCATCTGTGTACACAGCAGGTGATCAGGGTGTGATGCTATGGCAACTGCGTCAGGATCAGATTCGGTGGCCATTTTCACTTGTTAGTGGTGACACACCACAGAATGTGACAGGAATCCTCTGATGGGGGGCGGTTTGTCCTTAAAAAAGGACGCTCTTGGTTTGTGTTGGGAACATGAGGCACCTTTTGGCTGCTCTGGGGGAGATACGGGCTCTTTCTTGTCGGAGGATCTGAGACGAGGCCTTGTTCGAGTGCTCGCGGGGGGAAGGGAGGGAGATGGAGATGCACTGAACTGTGAGCTTAAGGCCGTGAGCTGAGAGGAGCTCAGCACTGCGCTCACCAGAGGACACCTCTCCTCACAAGCACACGCTCAGCACTGCGCTCACCAGAGGACACCTCTCCTCACAAGCACATGCTCATTATCAGCCACTAATCCATCATGACTTCCTGAGTCCCTCTACCCTCTGGGAGCGTCTCTGATTAGCCACTTCACAGACCCATAATGCCTTATGACTTTGGGAAGGTCTCGCTCTCGACCCCTCCTGAAGAGGACTTTAATGGGTCATGGAACAGGGTGTCACGTCCCCAGCAGCTGATGTGACTGGCTCTGAACATGAACAGGGCTGCCTGCTGCTGGCTTTCCTGTTTTCCCTCACATCCAGTGAGAAACTGGGCTGGGCTGAACAGGAATGGACTGGGCTGGACAGGGCTACGCTAGGCTAGGATCAGCTGAGGTAGGCTGAGCTGGGGACAGTTGGTTTCTGCTGTTGGTTGTCTGTGCACATGTTGTCTGGTTCACTGGTGGCTGGGAACAGTGGGCTCTTTTCCATCATAGAGAAGTGGATGAGAATCTCTCTCCACTGAAAAAGGTCAGATAAGGGGATGAACAACCTCCCTCTTATCCTAGATTGGCCTGTGACTAGCCGCGCCACCGTGTGCTGACCATTGATTGGCACAGGGACTTATTAAATTCAGATTAATATGTGGGGCGCTTAATAAATCATTATTATACAATATGGATTTGTCGGTCAGAAAAAAAGCAAAAAAATTGGAACAGCCTGCTAACAGTTTGTATTGGCAGACGACACCTTGGTGCACAGCTACAGGGCTGGCGACAGGAGTGGGTTTTCCCTCCAGAGAATCTACAGCAGTAAAAGGCAGGAGAAGAGGTTGAGGCTGAGCAGCGACAGGAAGTTCTCAGCCACTCCGGACGCTGCCAGTCTATTTGCGTACAGTCACCCCGGCAACAGGCAAAATCAACACCAACACCAGCCTTTGTAACACCATGTGTTTTTGCGTACTTGGAGCAGACTGGGAGATGGCAGCCACATCTCTCTGCCAAGGAGAGCTGGGAGCCCCGTTTGGGAAATGTGTATATAAGCAGGAGCCATATCCCCTAGGTGTTAGAAACAATGCACACGCCACCATCAACTAATAAATCATCATCATGTCCTGTCTGTCCTACATGTAGTGCACTAAGAAGAATGTGATGCAAATATAATAACCTCTTTGTAGGTTCAGCCAAAGATTCGCTACATGAGCAAGATGCTAAATCGCATAGCTTTACACTGACAGTTCCGTCCCTGCTGCCGAGCATTCCATAACAGGCACATCTGAACAGTGGAGCTTGTTAACTCTTTAGCTGCTGGTCCCAGCAGTGCTATGATGCTTGTCTTCGCCCGCTTGCAGCCGCAGACCTGGCCTGCGGGCTGCTTCTCAAACAGGAAGCCTTGAGGGGTTGATGCCATCCTAGGTGCAGATCCTGCAAGCGCAGTGCTGGACAGAGAGCAAGGAGCAGATGAGCCACAGTGCTAACTGCTGCAGCTCGTTGGTAGGAACCCTGAGAGAGAGAGGGCAGCTGTTTCAAGGTTATCTGTGCTCCAAGGACCCACCCCATGTCAATCTCGTGAGTGTGCGAGTGTGCGTGTGTGCGTGCGTGAGCCACATCTGCGCTGTGCATTACTATTTCATGACCCTTTTAAAAAGCCTGTCAGACATTAGCCTCCTTTTCTCTGTGAGCAGCGGGAGGGATTTGCTGAAGATGAGGTCCCACGCCTCCATTACGTTGTCACAACGGACCCCGATAGAGATAGAGAGACAGAGGGAGAGAGAGAAGCCTGTAATCTGATGATAGGACGTGGGATGTATAGACATATTCTTCACTCTGCCTCTTTTAAACACACACACACACACACACACACACACACACACACACACACACACAGACGTACACACACTCGGAAGCACCTCATATAGTTATGTCCTTCCCTTTGTGAAACTTCCGTGCGGTTGATGATGAAGCTTGAATGTGCTGAGCGCAGGTTTCTAAATTTCCAACCACCCGTGAAGTAAACTAACGAAATGAGAACTTGGAGACTTACCAGCGGGTGAAAAATGAACAGGTACTCAGCGGGCAGAAAGCGGTGCTTGAGGCTGTGTTTGCTTGTTGCGACGGGGCGATCCCCACACGGCCTGGAACGCTGCCACCCCATTCGGGGACAGACATGCTGACAAATTGCTTTTGGTCACTCCAAATAAGCCAGCGCAGTCCATTACATCAGAGCCATTAGAGGCAGGATTGATTCAATTAAGGACCTGTTCTGAGGAACAAGTCACCCCCTGCCCCAGCCCAATAATCGTCAAAGCTGACAGCTTTTGCAAAACGGGCGTCTGTCTCATGTTTCAGGGCTGATAAAAGATGTCACGTTCTGGCAGGCCAGTAGTCTGTATTCGGTACTTTTATAAGGGATTTTAGCAGCGAGTGATATGAATGTGGGGAGAATTCCTGAAGGAGGATTCTTCTGGACATCACTGTGGAGATGGTGCCAATCAATCTATCAATTAATCAATCAACCAACCAATCAGTCAACCAACCAATCAATCATTCTTCCTTGCAATCTGTCAGTACAGAGTAATGCACTTCATTACACAGACTGATGGCTGTCATTCTGTGGTAGAGACTGTAGGGTTACCTCAGTAGCCCCATTCTCTAAAGAACAGACGGCTATTGGGGTATCTTCTGTCTCCAGACAGGCAAGATATGCGAGTGCCGAGTCCTGCACAGAATACATGCATCGTGTGGAATTGTACATGTACACATACATGTTAACCATGTCTTAAGTGTCTGACCGCATTTTGAGAAACCACAACAGTGCAGTGTCTCTCTGGAGTGGTGGAATGATTGGGTTCTCTGCTCATTGGGTATCGTTTGCTGTCCCCATCTTCCATCTCTCATCACTTGAGAGAAGGAGTTGTCACAAACCCCATATTAAATGGAGCTACCGTGTGCTGTCAATCAGTGATGTATCTGAAGGAATCATAACTGTAAAACTTTGGTAGGAGAAAGAGAAGTCTTCTGAACAATAATGGGATAGTGGTCTGTTACTTATCCTTTCTTTTTACTTAAACAGTCTTTCCTTCAATACCTGTAATTGTTTTGAAGGCAGACATTAAGGAGTAACTTATTTGTATTATTCTGCCTTTGTGTGTCTTTTGTACTATAGTTAGTTTATGTACACATTGCAGTGTAAAACACTTCCCTGCTGACATTCCTTCCAGGTTTTTCTTGAAAAAGAGGTTCTTAATGTCAAGGTTAAATAAAGGTTAAAAAATATACTGATAACCCATTCTTTACTCCCTGTTCTGTGCAGGTGCTGCCTAGGACAGGCCGGGACCAGGACGACAGAGTGACACACAGCCGGACAGACAGGCGGAAGGCATGGCCTCTATCGCAGACTACTACGCCGGGAAGAACGTGCTCATCACTGGGGCAACGGGGTTCATGGGAAAGGTGCTGGTGGAGAAGCTGCTCCGCTCCTGCCCTGACGTCAACGCCCTCTACATCCTGGTGAGGCCCAAGGCCGGCCAGTCGATGCAAGAGCGGGTCACGGACATGATGAAGTGCAAGGTAAAGGGGTCATAATTGATCGCCGTGAAAATTCGCTCCAAAATGCCATCCTAAGTGAGCATACACTTGCAGCGGGCGCACTCAGATTGCAGTAGCGTCTAACATAGGCAAAAGCACTTGAGGTGGAAAAGGGCCAAGACGGGTTCTTCCGTTATAGTGCTGTGATACATTTCCAACCGTAAAAATGCCTGGAAGACTTGAAAAACAAAATTGCTGAAAAACAGTCCAGTCCCTGATGGAGAGAGTGAAGGAGCCAGGCAATCGATCAGTCTGTGTTTATTGTAGAGCCTTTGCCAGTGTTTTCCTCACATAGATACGGCTGCAAAATGATAACCACATGAAATGAAAGATAACTATAACAGTCTTATTGCGTAAGCTCCCAGCTTGGCAATTTAGGCATTTTTGGGCGTGCGTAGATATTCACACTCGTATTCTGGCTCTGTGTGCTGTGTCCCCTCCAGCTTAACGATTCAGTCACTTGCATCTAATGTGCATCTAATTGCTTGTGTCACAGTTATGCACACTACTAACTTCCTTTACCAAAATGCAAATCATTTCCTTGACCAATGGTGCACCAAGCCACACCCCGCAAAAACACAGCTGTGAGGTACGGCTTGGTGCACCATTGGTCAAAGATCCACGCGTGGGGAACATTGTTCTCATTAGTTATTTCACATATCTGCAGATATTCAAAGGCTCATGCAAAAACGGCATTGTTTAAATAGCCTTTTGATAGTGTGCAACTATGCAGTGAAATTAAGCTTGCCTTCATGGCGGATGATAGTGTCGTTTTATGGCAGTCACTATAGGGAGGTTTATTTGGATGTTGAGGGGTGGCTCGTAGGCGCTGTCATGGAGGAACCGATACTCTCACATCTGAGCCTCCTCACGGGAGCTGTTCACCTAGAGAAACATGCAGGCACAGGGGAAGAGAGAGAGAGAAAGAGAGAGAGAGAAAAGTCTCTCTCTTAACTTTTATGTATGCATGTACACTTAGGTATTCTGTGTTTCTTTTGCCTTTGCAACACAAATGTATGTCTGCCGAGCCAAGACATTGTGCTGAATTTCAGCTGAATTGGTATGAATTGAAATCAATTGAGCTGAGAGAGAGAGAGAGAGAGAACAGGAGAGAGAGAAAAGGGCTCCATATGTGTGCTGTCAGCTTCGGCACCCCTCGGGGAAGCATCTGACTCCGCAGTACATAAGCACAAGCTGGGCCTAATGGGGTTTGAAAGATTCAGACTGGGAGCGAGCTTAATTCCAATCTTCTCCCCGCTGCTTCGGTGAATGCGGGACTGCATTCCTGTTGGCCCGGTCCTGAACACCAGTGCTGAACACAGCTGGGCCCGAACCCGGACGCGTGCCGTCATCCAGCGCCTGTCTCCCACGCGCGGGAGGACGAGCACAAAAGGCCGCCATTGAGCTCCAGGGCTGCGCGCTGAAGCAGGGGCTTTTTAAGAGGCGCTGCGTGCTCAGAGCCTTTGTGCCGTTTTTAGAAAATCATCGAAAGCCGCTTTTAATTCCGCAATTAAATCCAAAAGGGCACTCTCCCTCGCATGCACTCCCGTGTACGAACGCTCTCGTCTGTCCTCAAGGTGAATATCTTCACAGTCCCCTATTAGAGGTCTGTGGAGTAAATCTCTTAGCGCTCAGTTATCTCCCGTCAGCCACTATAATGAAGTGGCTACATGGCTAATGGCTCTATTATCTGTGCTAAAGAAATGGGGGGGGACCCCAGCTCTGCAAACACAACCATCGATTAAGAGAAGCCAGAGCATACTCAAACAAAGAAAACCCAAAGCAGCCTCTGTCAATTGACAACAGCAGGCGTAATGTGTATAGTGCTATGATGCTGAGGTTTTTTTTCAACAGGGCAGAGGTGGTAGTAACTAATGGCCAATGAAACATTTTGTATTTTTTCCCATGTAGCGGTATTGATGCATGGCATAAATTCAACGGGACCTGCAGGGACTGTTGGATTGTTGAAGACCAGGCGTGACACAGGGCTACAAACACTGCAGGCGATGTGATGGGCTTGTGTCTGTGTATCATGCTGTGTGAGTGGGTTTATTATAGTGTGGGAAACAGAATGAAATTCTGCGTTTCCTTTGGGGAAGTGTAGAATGTGTGCATACACAAAGGTCTGTGACTTTACAAATGTGTCACTATGAATCAAAATGTCTTCGCTGAACAGAGTTCAGCGGCAGTGCTTTCAAAGCATTGTGGGTGTAGCATTGTATGTAACACGTGGATATATTGTATGTAATACTATATATGTGCGTAGCATACAGACATGAATTTTACCTCGCCACACCAAGCATATTGAGCAAATTATGAAGGAGGGATGCGTTAAAAGTTGAGCTACTGAGGAAGAGGAAGAAGAAGAGCTTTTATGTTGTTGCTGCACTGCCGCTGTGATGTTCTTCCTGCTATTCTCCCTCTGAAGGCAAGACATTATTCCCCGCGTTTCTTCCTCCCCTCCTCAGCCTTTGTTTTCTGTTCTAGACGAAGAAAGGAGCCCTTTTTGTCTGAGCTGGAACGGCGCGGCGGTGATTGTGTTTGTGTGCGAACATGCATCGTCATGTCCTGATATTAACTTATTTACAGCCTCATCAAGGGAGGCTTACAAAGCTTACGCTTTTGGGTTTTTAGGAGCACAGCCAAGCTCTAACTGCGGGAGGGAGGTGAAGCCAGGTGCCCGTGGGCATAACTGGAGTGTCCCACCCAGGTTTCATATCCTAACCGCCCATTCAACCCCTAAACCACCTGCTGCCTTTTCAGTCGCTCTGGTGAGATTTTTCAGCTGAACATCGTTTGCATCGTAGGACTGAAAGCGGGTTTGGAACGTACAGAGCTTGAAGCAAGCAAGAAACTGTACCTGCCTGGGGCTGGACTTACTGCTTTTCCTGAAAGCAGCCCAAACATCATTAGCTGGGCTTTATTTCCAGCCCCAACAAAGACAGGAAGCTGCAGCAAGCCCCTCCCTTGAAATAAGACTGTTCCTTAGAGCTGTGCGGGTCGGCAGTCTGAAGGAGGCTTGATATGAAAGAATTGCATCACACCTAGTCTTCATTTCTTGCAACAGTGTCACCAAGCAGCCTCCCTGTTTCCCTGGTTACAGAAAGGCTTAGTGTACCTATAACTTTAGGACAGGCACATTTCCTGCCAGTACAGCTGTATGGCACACAGCAAGCCTGCATCAGCCACAGCCTGTACGGACTCGCACAGAGACACCCGGGGAGAAGACAAGCCGGGACCGAGGAGGAGAAGACGTGTTAAATCCCTGCGCCCTTCGGTCTCGCCGTTCCTGAGGTGTCACCGAGACGTGATGGAGCTCAGCCCGGTGCTGAAGGCGGGGCAGGCAGCGTTGCGAAGTCTCTCCCGTAAATGAGACAGTTCCCCAGAGCTGTGCAGATCTGCAGCCTGAGGCAGGGCTTGACATGAAAAAGAACTGTGTCATGCTTAACGATCGTTCCCCTGCTTCCCCGAATACAGTTTCAGAAGTGGGCTGTCTAAGACAACCTGAACAACATCGTTCCGCTCACGGCTCACCTATCCTGAGACATGTTTAGAACAGTCTTAATCAGGCTCTTGTGTTAGCAAACTTGTTTTCTCCAGCTCTCGCAAAGAGAGCGCGACTCAAGCTAGCGTTCACAGGTGTCTCTGCCGTGAAATTACCGATGCCTGAGGTTTGGATGCTTACATGCTCCATTGCAGCCGAATCCGAGCGGTTCACCCCCCTGCAGTGGTAATTAACTTCCTTGAATGGCCAGAGAGCAGCTGGCTGTGGAGGGTGAGCTTGCTGTGAGCTGATTGGTCCTCTCCTGGGACATGCAGGGCCATGCATATTAGCTGTGCCTTGTAGCATGTGCAGGGCTGCACGCCTGTCTGTGATGGCATCTGCGTGCTCTCATGTGGGTATTCATGTGTGAAAGAGGATGCGCATGGAAAAGGATGAAGAATGCGATGGAAGAACACAAATGTGCGTGTGAGACTGAGTGGGAGAGAGAGAGAGATGGAGAGAGGGAGAGAGAGGGAGATGGGGAGAGAGAGGTAGGAGAATGAGAGAGAGAAGAGAGGGAGAGATGAAGAGAGGGAGAGAGATGGAGAGAGATTGGAGAGAGGGAGAGAGGGAGAGAGAGATGCAGACGGAGATGGATAGAGAGATGGTGGGAGGGAGATGGAGAAATAGAGAGGGAGATAGAGAGGAAGAGAGTGAGAGATGAAAGAGGGAGGGAGAGAGAGAGAGACAGAGAGAGAGAGAGAGGAAGAGAGTGAGAGATAAGAAAGGGAAAGAGGGAGGGAGATAGAGAGATATGAAAGAGAGAGAGAGAAAGAGAGAAATGGAGAGAGAATGAGATAGAGATAGTGAGAGGGAGAGAAAGAGAGAGATGGAGAGACAGAGATGAAGGGGGCCATGATGCTGTGTGAGATCAGGAGAACATATGGCCTGGATTACCCTGTCTGGATGCTGGCAACACATTAGCTTTTCCTGATATAAGCCCCCCCTGCCACCCTTCCCCACAGATTCAACTGTCTGTTTCTACAGTCTGTGCCCTCAGCACTGGGGCTACTGCAGGGATGTAGTGTGCATAGGTGTGTGTGTGTGTGTGTGTGTGTGTGTGTGTGTGTGTGTGTGTGTGTGTATGTGCGTGTGCAGCACTGGTGAAAAAAACATATCAGCCAGATTCAAGAAGATGTTCACGATGCTCATTTTTCTCATGCAGAGCTCCTCTTCTGGAACTTTCTGCATCTCCTCACCCAGCGTCTCTGTCACCGTGTGAGCTGCCTGCCTCAGTGCTGGCAGCAGCAAGCCCCTCCCTGGGTAAACTGTCAGCTGAGCTCAGAGACCAGCATCCCCCACAGCCACAGTAACCTCCCATCCTGTCACTGAGGTGGAAATCAGCCATGCCTTTTCAAACTCCCAGGGTGTCAGTCTGAGCCAGTGAAGCCCTCATCCTCTCCACAGTATATCTCAGTCATTGACCTGTGAACTCTCATGTAGAACCCAGTAATGCCCCTAATAATTATGGGTTTATGGGAAAATAAAAAGATTGTGAGGTTTTTAGAGAGGCGTGTTTTATGTATAATTAGGCTGCAGATAAAGTACAACTTTAATTACCACATTCAACATGCTGGAAAAAACCATTAAACTGCTTAACTCACATATGTTCATTCATGGCTCTGCTGAACAAGTGCTGTCTGACTGGGCCAGAACTGAGGCATGTGTCCTCTGTCTGCCTCAGCGGATCAGAATTAGAACCCTGTGCAGAATAGACGACTGCAAAAGCAGTGAAGGCCGGCCCACAGCCGAGGCAGACGCTGTGATTGGACTGCTCTGCTGAGGGTCCTGATGGGCACGGTTATGAATGAGCCTTACCCTACCACTGCCGTGCAGGCTGTGTTTGATGTTATCACCAGCCAGAGACGAGAGATTGCCTCAGACAGCATCCTTCTCCCTGGGACACAATTCACCTTGAGCCCCAGGATGTGTAAGCCTCAGGCTTATACATGGACGTGTCTAACAGCTGACTGGGAATGTACCATGTCACTCTAAAATCAGCCCAGGGCAGTGAACAAGAGGAGAGAGAGGCCTCATTTAATAAGCCATTAAAAATATGAGAAAGACATTAGGAAATGGGGCCAGAATTGAATTATTTATCCCAGTAATGACTTACACTCCCAGTGCAAGGCTATTATTGATCAGCTGTTGATGAAGAGACTCCTGGTAAATTTCCTCTGTGGAGGGCCAAAGTCCAGAGACACTCAGAATGGGAGTTTGATAGCGGCTCAGTTGAGAGAACTGGATCACATTGATCAAGACCAGGAGCATCTCTGAGAGTATCTCTTCCACAGACAAGCATGGTATTCCCACTGATTAACAGGCAGACAGCAGAAAGCTTCCTGTTCACTTGTCAATGTATGAATACAGTACTGACACCAAAAAGCTGCTCTTCTTTCAGCACTTATTTGATAAATTGCAACAGCCCCCTAAGACCCTGAAAACCCATGAAACCCACTCCTCAGCTCTTATGAGTTGGTCCCCAAAGGAGGTTACACATTTTACACATTTCTCAGGACAGAGAGTAGCTTAGATTCATTTAAATTTCAGATTCCTTTGAATAATCATCCATTAGTGTTTGTGTGATTTATCTATACATCTTGATGAGACAGTCAGCTGGACACCTGCTCATCAGTAGCCTTGTTCTTGAAGTTTCCCGCCTTTTTCGCATTAAGCGAGCAGAACTGGGATGTAGACTGTGATTGCGGAGTACATTTATATACTACATGATCAACTGCTCTCTGCTTGACAGTGCCGCACACATTGATTAAACACTGAAGGGTAACGGAGAGAAGACCGAGTTTGAGAGAGCGAGACTGAAACGAAGCTCCGGTTTAGGAGAAAGAGGCGCCCCGGGCTCGTCTTTAAGGGCCGCTTCCTTGCTGTGCTCCGGCTGGATTTATGGCACTTACCTCCCATTAGAATTCAGGCCCTTTTGTTAAATGGGTTTGGTCTGCCGGATAATGGAATAGCTCTCCGCGCAGCATGAGGTCCTGTTTTGAAAAGCGGAGTGCCACGCCGCCGGCGTTCTCTGCACCCCTAACACAATGCCGCCGCCATCAGCCCTGGTCGTTACTCTGTGAGGAGGGAGCCTGTTTATTCATGCCGCAGAGATGCGTCATAAAGAATGTGTCTTCGGCCTGTCTCCAGGTCAGTCCCTTTTACCTCCTGCGTCTGTGCTGGAAATATTTCTTTTTGGTGTCCAGTGTCCGTCCATTCCTGCATGCCGCAGGAAATGGGTCTTAAAGTTTTCCTGGGTGACAACTGGGCCTTTGCTTTGGTCCTCGTATCAGAGCAGGTGTCCCTGGGGAAGTGCACTTCTTTTAGGTGGCAGAAGGAGGGAGGGCTGCTGGGAATTTCTAGCCTTGACCTTTAAAGGGTATCATGAGGACTTAAGTGTACTGTAGTGGCGGACCAATTTTGTCTCTGACTTTACTCCTCTCTGTGTTTCCCCACAGCGTAATGCCTTTTTGTCCCTCTTTGCATGCCGTAGTTGTTTAAATTTAAACCATGTTTCAGCAGGTATAGAGCAATCTGTGGTAGTATTCAGTGTAGGTGGTGGATGCCGTTGCTGTCTGCAGACAGCGCAGATAGATGGGATGCATAGCAGCAAGCCGGTGGAAATGCCTGAGGTGGTGGTACTGCATAGGCCAGAATGGAGCTTAAAGGGCTTTCCGTCCCCATTCCTCCATTGTGGGAAGTCCTGCAAGGCGCTCACAGGTACGTGCTCTGGGTGTTTGCTCTAGCACTATAGCAAAGCGTCCAATCAGGAAACGCAGATAAGGGAAAAAATTTCAGTGGATATGATTAACCCACAGAGGCTCTCTGGGGCAGAAATGTGGTTCTCTAGCAGGGAGTCAGGCCTAACTACTGCACCCTAAGCAGTCAGACAAGAGCTTCTTTCTCAATCCAAACAAGAGTGTCTTCCCTCAGTTCATTCAGAGACACTATTTGTGTTCACTATAAAATGTATAGTAATCCAATATGGAGTTCCATCATTCGGGAAGCTGTATTTGGAATTGGAGGGGGGAGGGAGGGAGGGAGTGAGAGCGGAGCGGGGGAGTGACAGAGATGGAAGAGAAAGAAGAAGAGGGAGAGAGGCTGCTCTGAGAGAGCGAGAAAGCTAGTGAAAGGCCGAGAGAGGGAAGCGTTCACCTTGCTTCACCGCTACCCAGCTGCTCCCTGATTGGCTGCCAGCCCTCTTCCTCGAGTGAGGGAGTCGTCGTGTGGCTTGGCAGAGGAGCCGTCAGCACGGCAGACTCCTGCCTGATTCGCCGTGGCCTTGATGATGCAGCGCTGTGATTGGCCAGCGATTCAGACAGATGTTGCAGTGTGAGGGCAGGATGAGGCCAGTGAGCGATGTGTGTGGTGTATAATCCAGCTACCATCGAGGCATTCACCCTCTGACAACACTCCCCACAGACAAACATCCTGGCTTGTGTTTTGTGTGTGTGTGTGTGTCTGTGTCTGTGAATGTGTGTGTGAGTGTGGGTGTGTGTGTATGTGTGTGTGTGTGTGTGTGTGTGTGTGTCAGGGTTGGCTTACACTCCAGGCAATAAAAGCACGCAGCATTCATAAAGCACTCGCATTCATTTAGATCCACTCACATTCATTTAACAGAAACTTGCTGAAATGTAGCAGGGGTCACTGGGTTTAGATGTGTTTGAACCGTGGTGTCACTGTTCGTTTTAATAAACCTCACAGACCCAGCCTCACCTCTGTGGAAATGACAGACCGCAATGGCCCAACAGCAGAGAGCTTAAAGTCGGGTGAAAACTTTCAGGAATTCATTGGACTGCGGTTGTGGCTTTCCCCTCTCTCCCCCTGTGGCTTAAAGTATTAGCGAGAGCCGTCCTCCCTGTTAACTAAGCTACAGCCATTGTGATTCGTCAGCTGCCTTAATGCTCCACTCAACAGCCGCTCCTGCTGAGCCGCTGCAAAGGTAATTGTGCGTTTGAAATCGGAGTGAATTTGAACGCCTGGCTTGACTGCCATTGAATGGGAGGAAAAAGCCCGGCAGTACTTAGTTAACGTTTCTGGGCAGCGGGGTGCACAGTGTGTGGTGGTGTTGTTTCTCTGTGGTGATTTCTCTGCCAGCGCGCTGGCCCTTGCTGCAGTAAGCCCTGTGAGGCCGTACGCGTGGGGGGAGGCTTATCCGGGAGGCAGGCCGCAATGCAAAGAAGCTGCGCGAGTCCCCGGGAGAGAGCTCCCAAATGTAGCCTGTTTTTCTCTCGTTAACATGCTTGCCCTCTTTTCTTCACCGCTCCTCTCCCAGGTCCCATTCCTGCCCCTTCTACCTCATCAGTCTGCCTGTCAGGACAGACCGACTGCAGCTGCGCAGACGGTGTTCAGCCGCGTGTCCGTCCGCGCAGGTGTCTGTGAAAGGAGGCGCTCGTCAGTTCGGTTCCCTGTGAAAGTCCACAGCGCAGTGAATGGAAGAGCAGGGAGATTTACGAGCTCTGCGCGCTGAAGTGCGGTTTGCGGAGAGCTGCGGATACATCACTCTGAGCTAATGAGTCCGGCGCTCCGCACTCCTCTCACAGCCATCAAAGCGGAGCCGCTGCGAGGGGAAAGGGAGACTCAGTTTCGAGTCTTTTGTGAGGAGGTCTGTCTGCGAATCTGACAGCCCTCTGGACCTGACCCAGGGGCAGAAAACTCCCCTCTCTTTCAGGGAAGCTTTTGCTCTGCTGTGACTCCCCTCTCAGTGTGGTATGTGCCTTTTGGGACTGTGATGCAGTCAGAGACGAAGGCCCCAAAATAGCCACCCTTTCTATGCAGTAATGTGTTGGCCACACTGGCATCACCTTGTACCCCTGAAGTCGCCTCACACTGTGCCCCCTAGGAGTGAAGAGCTACCCTTTGTTTCCACTCACACACAAGCTCATTCATGCCAGCGGGGCTGGTGGGTACAGTGGCACAGAAGACCAGTGTCAGGCTGGCACTGTGTATTCTCAGGGCCCGCAGCTTCAACTGATATCCCACAATGCCCTTCTCAACAACGAGGAGACCAAAGGCTATGGTGCCGCTGGCTCCCCTTTAGTTGCTTTCATACGCTTAACAAAAACACTGCGCTCTCTGTTGAAGGGTTCCAGTCAAACATGGCAGCCAGCGTGTCTCTCTCTGCTCTGCAAGGCCTTCCTTTGAGTCACATTCACCTCATTGGTCATTAGCAGAGGCTCCACCTTCTGAGCTGAAGATTCAGCTAGTTTAATTCCCCACCTCCGGATTTTGCTGTCAGCATCATTTTTCATTTTGTTGGGTTTTATTCTGTTACTCTCCCACTGTTCCCCTGTATCTTTTATCGTCTTGTATGGAGGTTTGTGTCTCCCTCCATTTCCCAGCAGCTCTCAGTGCATCAGCCTCAAAGAGACCAATGACATACAAAGCCCCTGACCCTTTGCACAAATGCTGCTCCAGCAGTGGCCCGTTAAACACAGGCATTGCCATGCCCAGCTGTTTTATGAGATTAAAAATGTACGGCTCAGTGTAATCAGAAGAATATTCAGATTCTTACTATAATGTATGGCAGTTAAACTTTCCACTTGCTTGCTAGTGTCACCATCTTGTTAATGGCCCCCCTCCTACCTACCTTCTCATTTTTCTGGCACACCAACTTTTGTGTTGCTTCAGAGGTCTGTGGAAAAGCGTCAACACATCATGTTTGCTCTTGATCTCAGTATGTTTCTTGGATTACTCACTTCCTCCCGCATGTTGGGGTTTGTAGATAGGGGAGAATTCTGGGCGTGCTGTGTTTTTGTTGCTTAGTAACACAGCTTAAAGTTGAACTTAGGTCACAAAGATGTTATCAGGTATTTTATCTGGGGAGATGTACTATTAGTCTGTAGATCTGTGACATTTACTTGTTACAAGATACAATTAAGAATTTTAAAGTGTTTGATTGCTCCTCTGCATGCTCTCTGTCAGTGGTTATTCACATCTATAGGTTTCCTGTCTCTTAGTGACCCAGCATCAGTGGGGGGAGGAGAAGGCCCAAAATATGCTGGTTCTCTCGACGTTCTCTCAACGTTGACATTATGCTCTCGCAGCCTGACAGCATACATGTGGACATGTCAGCTAGGTTTGTCCCTCATGACTGGACAGATTAAAAATAAAACAGGTCAGGGGTGCAGGCTGTGACTTCCTCCCCGCCCCAGTGACAACATACCATGCTCAAATCCAGGATCTGTAAGGGTGGGGCCACTCCAGCTCTATCACCACGGTAACCTCCCAGTCTAGTATCCAACAAAGACAAGCATACAGGAAAAGAAAATCCAAACATGATTTCCCTGTAAGAATTTAAGATAATGTCTTCAGTCCTCTCTACTAGCTTCAGCAATACCAGAGAAAGAACATTCCATGTGAAGCACACTGAGCTGACTATCTGGTCAATATATAGCACAGCTGTAGTGCTATTGTACCCAGGGGAAACTGCACAAGGATGGATGCTAGAAGTACTATTTGGATTGTACTGGGAAAAACGCAAGCACTGCCACAGCCAATTACAGCACATTTACAAGATGTAATTCACTAATCAGTCATTGTGGAGAAACCTAAATAATTTAACGCTTCAGTGCATAATTGCTATACTAAAAGGCTGAGTTGAGTGTAACTGCCTTAAGAGCTGGGGGTTGATACTGTGGGAAATTACTGTGATATGGTGCAGTGGCATCCTGCCTCTGTGTGTGTAGGATAAAGACGGCTTACTCTGACAAATCAGGGATGTGATGTGTCACAGTCCTGATGTTTTCAGGGCTCTGTAATATAATGGTGTTATGTGTTAGAGTTGGCGGTGGAAAATGTCTTTTTGGACATCAGTAATGGATAAGTACAGCGCATTAGAAATTGAGCTAAAAATATAAGGTAAGGCTGGAAAGTGTTTAAAATCTGTAAATCTGTTCTGGGTTTATGTGTAAGTAGATGTGTGTGTCCTTTTCGGTATTGTTTGTGTGTTTGTGTGTGTGTGTGTGTGTGTGTGTGTGTGTGTGTGTGTGTGTGTGTGTGTGTGTGTGTGTGGACACATGTGATCACTCATTGTGTTGCAGGTTGCATGGACGTGTGTGAGCATGGTGTGTGCCGTGTGTTGCAGCTGTTCGACCGCGTGCGGGAGGAGAACCCGGACTTCCACCGGAAGATCATTCCCATCAGCAGTGAGCTCATGCAGCCCGGCCTGGCCATCAGCCCCGAGGACGTGGAGAGGCTGACCGCCTGCATCAACGTCGTCTTCCACTGCGCCGCCACCATCCGCTCCGACGAGCCGCTCAAGTAGGGCCCCTCCCGACTCTCAACAACCCACAATCCCCCAGTCACTGTCCAATATGTTGCATATCCCATAATTCTCCACTCTCTGCAACATGTGGCATATCCCACAATCCTTCACTCACTGTCCAGCATTTAGAATATCCCACAATCCTCCGCTCACCAGGTAAACATTTAGAATATTCCACAATCCTTCACTCTGTCTAAATATGCTGATTCCCCCAGAATCCTCCACTGTCTGTCTGACATGTATAATATCCCACAGTCCTTTACTCTCTTTCCCAACATGTTGAACATCCCACAATCCTCCACTCTCTGCACACAACATCAACTCATAATATCCCGTTATATCGTCTTATAATGTCGAGCATCTGTACAGCCCACTAACTTTAGCATATTTGCAGCTGCACTACCCCCCATCTTCTGCTTCCACTGATATAGAGCTCTCTGTACTCCATCCCACCTACTGATTCACTGCTGCGCTCTCTAACAAGGGCTTTCATTTGGCAGTCATCATGTCCTCATTTACAGAGATCTCAGAGCGTTTTGTCAAATTACCAAGGTCTCCTGCAGTGCAGGGGACTCCCGGTGTGTAAGGGAAATGACATGTGATGTAACAGGCCTTTCATACCACTAGCAAGCCCCCCTCACTGCTGTGTAGCTTCTGTCAGATCAGCATGGCGCGTCTCTTTCTGATTATCGAGCAGCCCCCGGGTGCTTTATCTGAGCGGGTCATTAGAAAATGAGTCGCACGGATGTTACAGCGGTGACGTGTCACTGTCGTTGTGTCCACTGTTTATTCACATGGAATTTCTGGACCGGTGGGGGGGCATCAATGGACCGGAGATGCGGACAGGAAGTGTCCATTGTTTTTGCTTTGCTGGAGGATATGATGTAATGAGGGTCTGCCGTGTTTTTTGTGTCAACCGGATACATAAGTCTGATCCGGTACTAGTTGCTGTAACACCACTGGGTTGATCAAACGCTTGATCAAACAGATTCAATTTTTACCTTGACAAGGTGGTCACACAATGACCTGGTGGCTATAAACACAAAAGTGTTCATTTTTATTGAGCTGAAGTGCCAAATGCAGATGCACTCAGCAGCCTTCTTCCATTTGGCAGGCACTCACATAAATGCAGCAGGCCACTGAAGCAAAGGCAGAAAACTATGCCATTAAAACTGTCATGAATGCTGCCATGTTCTGCTGTACTGTTGAGCAGCTTGTTTCCAGTGAAACCTGAACACGTTCATACTGCAGAGCCTATCAGTGAACTGAAATTACGAGTGCCCAGGCTCGCTTCCAAAAACTCAAAGACCACGCCTTTCTGTTGGGCCCTGATGGGTTTAGTCAGTTCCCTATCCTAGTGTGATCACATTGCTGTCAGTGCTTCATGTACTCTGAGCTGCAAGTGAACCAAAGTGAACTTTAAACAGACAAGCGGTCACTGGCCATTAAATTACAACCAGAAGAATGGTGGATTAAGTGGAAAACACAGATGAAAAAGTGAAAAAGCTGATCCAAGGCTTGTTGCTGAGATCCAAGCTGTAGAATTCCTAAGCAGTGTCTTAGAGCCCTGGCTGAATTCATTCTGGGCTTTAGTGTTTCGGCGTGTGTAGTGGTCTTCATAAACTGTCTGTAGCCTGTGGCATGTAATTGAACACTATGTCAATATGTTGTGCCGGAGTGGCTAACGGTATTAGCACTGCATAGTTGTGACTGGGGGCGTATTATGCACAGTCCTACAGATCTGCAGTGTCTTGTCTTCTGCTTATCTACACAAAAGGCTTTTTTGTTTGCTTAATGTTTCTTTAGAGGGGCGGCTCTCTGTAACACTGAGTTCCCGCTGATGATGTCTGAGCTGCTTTACTGCAGATTGTTACAGACGCCCGCCGAAAAGCATAAACAACTCACGGGTGTCACGGGTTTGGAAATTCACGACCGCCTGCGTGACAGCGAGCAAAAGAGGGAAGCGCAAGTGGAACAGAGAAGGGTGGAGATTGAGGGAGGGAAGAGAGAGACAGCGAGAGAGAGCAGGAGAGAGGCGAGGCAGAGCATCGCCATGCATCACCGTGACTTATGAGCGTTTCCCCCTCCGCGCTCGGGTGGATGAGGGGATTGAAGGCGTTTGTCTCGGCTGGCGGATGGCGTGATTGCAGAGGAGGAGCTGACTGTGCTCGAGGCATCCCCTCCCGCGTCTGTGAGCCGGAGACACCCCCAGGAGGCGGAGCGCAGTCAGCTCGCCGGCCGTGGCTGTGCGGGACCGGAGGGCCACGCCCGCGTCCTGCCGGTCACTCTCACCGCACGTCACACTCCTCTGAGGCTGTCAGACACCGGTCTGGACCCAAACTTCACTCTCCCGCTTGCAGTTCTGTGTGGGAAAGGGCTGAATATCTCTTACAGGCTCAGTGTTTGTGGAGGTTCAGTTTCTATTTTGTTCTCAGCGGTACAATATTAATCTTTTCCCGAAAGCACAGCTGAGAAATTGCATACAGCAGGTGAGCTGAACGAGGCTCTTTGCAGGTGCGCACTGTTTGAATTTGTGTTAAAATCAATCTGGTGCTGAAATCAGAGCGTAGCAGCAGAGTGAAGCACAGGAGCAGTGCGCTCTCTGAGCGGTGATGAGCCTTTTACTGTTTGAGTGGTTTGCTCTCTGAGTAGCGGTGAACGGTTTGCTCTGTGAGTGGTTTGCTTTGTGGGCAGTTTGCTCTGTGAGTGGTATGGTTTGGCTGGCTCTTTGAGCTGCTGGCTCTGTGAGTAGTTTGCTCTGTGAGCTGCAGTGAGCGGTTTGCTCTGTGAGCGGTTTGCGCTGTCCTGGTGTTGTGAGTGATGACGGCGGGCCCCGTGACTGTGCAGTGGAACAGGTGCTGTATTAGTCTCTCCCAGCAGGAGGGGCTGCAGACACTCGCTTCTCTCATCCTTTTCCAAAGATGTGGCTTCATGCTAAATGCTCTGGTGGACCCTCCCTTTGCCAAGCACTGCCTCAGACATGCTCTGCAAGTGAACATGTGGAGCTCTACACCTTTTCACCCTCCAGTGCCCTCCTGAGTGAGCTGGCATCTGTTTCCCTTACACACACACACACACACACACACACACACACACACACACACACAGTGTGCAGACCATAAGTGTCCAACTGTAACTCAAACCAAAGAGAATATCAAAAAGATTCATTGGCATTCTGCACATCTTTCCTTGTATTATTGTGTGGATTTGTATTCTGAACGTGGCTTGTATAGCGTGATTGGATGTATCTGATGGATGTGTCTGGCGTGGTGTCGGGTTGCAGACACGCCCTGCAGCTGAACGTGATCGCCACGCAGCAGCTCCTGAGTCTGGCGCGGCAGATGGGCAACCTGGAGGCCTTCGTCCACGTCTCCACCGCCTACGCCAACTGCAACCGCCGGCACATCGACGAGGTCATCTACCCCCCGCCCGTGGAGCCCAAGAAGCTCATCGACTCGCTCGAGTGAGGACAGAGCGCCACCCCCTGGCCACACGGTGACGCTGCATGACCCACACGCGCACACACACACACACACACACACACACACACACACACACACACACTGCATGACCTTGTGACATCATTGATGCGCACACACACACACACACACACACACACACACACACACACACACTCTTTCAGTCACATGCCACTGCACAGTGGCTCAGCTTGGTAATACTGCTCTGCCTCCAGACCTGTTATTGCTCATCGCCCACATTATACTCTATGTATGAATGGACTAAATATGAGTTGCTGTATTGTGTTGTATGTCTGTTATTGTATGCGTGCACTGCACTGTAACTGCCCCATGGGGGCGCTCTTCTCTGTGCTCCAGGTGGATGGACGATGGCATCGTGCGTGACATCACGCCGCGCCTCATCGGGGACCGGCCCAACACCTACACCTACACCAAAGCGCTGGCCGAGTACGTGGTGCAGCAGGAGAGCAGCAAGCTCCACGTCGGCATCATCCGGCCGTCCATCGTAGGAGCCAGCTGGCAGGAGCCCTTCCCTGTGAGCGCCCCTGCCCCCTCCCTGCCACTACTGAGGAGGGAATACTACTGCTGCTGTTACTTCCACACTACTACTACTACTTCTACTACCACTACTACCACTACTGCTACTACTACTACTAATAATAATAATAATGTTATTTTTCATCTTTTACAAACCCAATGTGCTCAATGGCGATGAAAAGTGATAAATGTCTAAAATACAACGAAGATAAGCAGTTAAGAAAGGTAGTTCTGATTAAAGTGAAAATGATATACAGCACTAAAGCAGTACTAAGTACAGCTTGTTTAAGAAAAAGCCCACATGTTTCAATCAGATGGACGCTTTTTGGTAGAAGAATTCAGGAGAGCACAGGAGAGGCATCTCACGGAGACACTAATGGGGTGAAGGACAGAGGGCAATAAGATGGATGAGGAAGAGGAGGGGGAGGAAGGGGGTTAAGCTGGCAGGCTGAGGGGGGTCCCAGAAAGAGCTGCCACAGGGCTATAGTTTGAGCGGCAGCCACCCAGACACGCCCTGCCAGTTTACCCCGCTGACCGGGAGAACTGTGCTCCTGTGAGATTAACTCACAATCTGAGTCATTCAAACTCCCACTAAGTGCTGAAATGTTACTGGTAATCCTTTAACAGTGGGTTTATCCCCTGGCACAGATGTGTGCATCAGCACTAATAGCAGTGTTCTGCATGTCTGAGTTGCCCTATGCCGTGAAAAACCAGACGTCTGGAACATACTGGACTGACATACTGCACAGTGCATTACAGAGAGCCGCACACATATTTACTGGGTTATAATTAGGGATCCCAGCACCAAAGGAGTGTGGCATCCCATTGGTTTTGTTAGTATTCCTCTTCTCCTGCTGTTTTGGCAGTTTTGGTAAAACTCTGCGCAGTCCTAGTCCACCGTGGCAGGCATTGGGTAGGCTGCATGGTACGGCAGCTTTACTGAATTTCAATGAACATTTTTTCTGAATTTTCTATAAAATGATCAAAGATCAACAATTTCCACCTAAAATAAGTTTCATACTGGATCTTCTGCCATTTTTAAAAAATAGTATCACAATCGATGAGTTAATTCATTTTGGCCTTATTGACGGATAAACCACAGAATTTAGCATGCATAATCCTTGCAGCAAAGGAAAAGTTGCTACATAAAAACATGGCGACTACAAATCAGTGTGCAGCCTTTGCAAATGAACCAATCTCATTCACTTCTTGATCAGATGTTCTCATATCAGGTATGCAAAGAATTTTCGCCATACACAAAGTGCACGATTTAAATTGCTAAGAAAAGGCTGCTACGTCAAAGTGCAGGTGGTGAAGTGAACCATTTCCCCCATTTGTGAACAGATTATTTTTTTACGCTCAAAATAGTGACCTGAATTAAATTTATTGACTCAAATTAACTAGATCATGACTGACTGAAAGTGGCTGAAATCTTGTATCGTTAATTATTCCCAGTGTTACGTTGTGCATCTTACACAATTTCTGAAATCACTTATGTTCCAGAAGAGGGTGAAGTAATACCAGAGACACCAGTGTTTCAATGCAGTCTTGACTGGGAAATATGCATAGTACAAAGAATGCAAATAAATAATGCACAGTGACATTACTGGCAGTGGGCTCCCTCTTGTGGGCAAAATTATGAATGAGCTAATTCTGAAAGGGATGTAGCCAATTTTAATGCACAGTGTGCATCCTATATACTTGATTACATTAACATGGAATTACCAGATTTAGTGTTTGTTGATCATAAGATGCAGATTGGTAAGACTGGTATAAGATACGGATGCAGTATTGGATATTTCCAACATTTTTTGCAGAAACATCTTGTGAACTGGACTAAATGGGTTTGTATCATGACACTTGTGAGACATATTTCAACGGTGTTATGAGCTAGTAAGCAAAAATTCATATCACTGGCTCACCCTTTTCTTCTGTTTCCCAGGGCTGGATCGATAACTTCAACGGACCAAGTGGAGTTTTCATTGCTGTATGTACAGTTCATATACTTTCGCGTGTGTGTGCACATGTATACTGTATAGTGCTTATTTTACAGTGGATTGGATGCTCATGGAGTAAGTCATATGGATGTATGTCACTCCCATAAAGCCATGCTGAAATGATATTGGAGCATGCTGATTGGATCAGAGCTGAATGAGAGATAGGGGAAGGGGGAAGTGATGCAGTATGTCTGCAGCGTAGCACACTCCACTTCCTGTTGTATTTTAACTGGACTTCCTGTTTTGGGGACTGGGGGGCGTTCCAGGCGGGGAAAGGCATTCTGCGCACCATGAGGGCCAATAACGACGCGGTGGCCGACCTCATCCCCGTGGACGTGGTCATCAATCTCACCCTGGCTGTGGGCTGGTACACAGCTGTGCACAGGTGAGGAGTGGCACCTTCGACCTCTGACCTCTGACCTCTGCACTCATGTGTCACTGAGGGTAGACACATTGCCTTCTGAATGTATGACAGTATTTAATTTTCATTGATTTAAGAGGCAATTTATGCTGGTAATAGAGGCAACAGGGTTTGAATAATTAGGTTTGACTTAGTTCTACTATGGATTTGATAGATTATTTATGTTCATTTGTGCCCCATTAGTGATATAAATTAGTGGCACATGTTCAAGGTAATTGATGGAGATGAGTTGGTTGTTCCATTGCTTGTTCTAGTGTCTGAAACAAAGTATGAATAAGTATCTTTAACAGACATGGCCAGCCTAAATTTAAGAGGCAGATTAAAAAAAAACAGAAAAACCTTAAAAGCGCACACCATACATCCCTAGGACTGTTGATGACAAACCTGGCTGTGCAGTTATACTGAGAAATATTCAACAACATTGTCATTTGATCACATGATTACAACAACAACAGAGCAGGTCTGTGAAGCAGAGCAGTGTTCTGTCATATACTGTACACAGAGAATGGAAATTGATTGGGTTCACTGTCATGTACAGAGAGGATAACTCAGGAACTTAACAAGCTCTGCAAACTTTGAATGTTCCTCTCATTATTTCAGCCTCACTTGAGGCTTTCTTCTCTTTAATATATCAGAAACCAAGCAGCTCTATCCTACTTTGAGGATTAGAGCAATATCTGTATCATTAACAGTGATGCAGTCGTGTGAGTGCTCTTACGACAGAGACAGAACAGCATGATTGCCTGACCGGACGCTCACTCTGACTTCCTGTGATCTCTCCTCAGACCGAAATCAGCGCTGGTGTACAACTGCACAACAGGTGGCATTAACCCCTTCCACTGGGGTGAGATCGGTAAGTCCGGCCAGCACACACACAGCATCCTCAGAACATCACATTGACTTCTCAAGAGCTACTTCACTCTAACACAGTGTTTCTCAAACCTCTCCTGGAGGACCCCTTGTCCTGCATGTTTTAGATCTCTCCCTGCTCCAACACAGCTGATTCAAATGATCGGGTTGTTATTAAGCAGCTTCAGGGGTTCATAACGAGTTGATCATTTGAATCAGCTGTGTTGGAGCAGGGAGAGATCTAAAACATGCAGGACAAGTGGTCCTCCAGGAGAGGGTTGAGAAACACTGCTTGAACAGAAGCATTGCGAATACACTATCAGCTGAGGTCGCTTTCTTGGATGATGGCATTTGGTTAATTGTCATCACTTCATCTTCACTGTCAACACATTGACATCACATTTGATAAAAAAACACTCAAAGCCGGTGTCTTTGGTTGCCATGAAAGGATAAGTCCACATCACCTATACACCCTGGGTGTCATAGTGACACTTTTGGCCCCTAACAGATTAGTGAACCTCACATCTGTCACAGTGGAAATGCTCGGCAGATGGCTGCTGAAAGGACCAGAGCTCTGACTATGAAATGAGGATATGTGACAGCATTCTTACCACCCCACACTTACGCAAGAATAAAGGTAATTGCAGGATTTCATTCAGTTAAAATAAAATGGTACAGAGACGAGATTCATATTAAGTCTCCTCAATACACTACTAATGTTAAGGGCTGGTCACTTAGCGTTTCAGCAAGACCTGTGAGTTTTATGTAGATTAATTTCATCTACACTTTAGGAGTGCAGCAGATATGGCTGTGTTGTGTTGTTTGATTGCTGGCTCAGCTCAGTGATGAGGTTCCGGAGAAAAAGGGGGCAGCGACATCACAGTGTGTATCCCCATGACAACTGACCTAGGCTTCCCGAGCGCGAAGGTCAACAAAAGTCACGTGACCGCCGGCTGGATCTCTTCCGCCGAGGGCACAGATCAGAGGCACATCTGGCTGTCAACTCAGATCCGATCAGCCTGGCTGTCGGTGTTGCGTGTCGCCATGGAGACACCCTTAGCAGTTGTGAGGTCGTGCCTGATGTCACCCCACTGAATTTGCCCGTTTTCACGAACACCAGGGAAGGGAGGGGAGCTGGCAGCTTTTGCATGATGACTTTTCCATTTGATTTCTCAAGACAGAATGGAAGGTGTAGATGCTTTTTAGTTTTCTTTATGCTGTTGCTGTTGAGTGGGATATTCATGTTTCCTTTCTGAAGTCCAGTCCATAACTCTAGCAGAATACTGGCACCAGCAAGTTAACGTCTGATTCTGCTGCCGGGAGCAAATAGGAGAGGAATACCTCAGTGATTGAGGTGAAACCCTTAAGAGCCATCTTTATAGGTTTAAACTGCCATTCTTCAGATAAATGGGGCTTTCATAACCCTCTGATGTAAGCCCTGATTATGACATCCGGCTTCCCTGTCCTTTGTGCTCTCAGACACATCGCAGTTTGCCGCTGCCTTTGACATCGCACTGATCTGTCACATCCTCTGTCAGCCGGAGAAGAGCGCCGGGTCAGGAACCGCGCCCGCCTCATTCCCGGGCTTTACAAGAAGGATGGGCAGAGCTGACACATGTCACGACGTTCTTTCTTTTGCCAGTCAATCATTTTGTGCTCCTCTAAAGATCCATTCTGTGGGGTGTTAAATAATAATGTAAAATGAGGTGAAGTGCCTCTTGTTTCTGATTCATGCATGTTGGATTTTGACGTTGAATTACTGTATTTCTCTGACAGTAGTAATCCCAGGGTGGTTTTCTCTGCCACCCGGCCCCACCCCCCCAATTGTGAAATAAGAATGCTTGCAAGAATTTTGCGACTTGTAATCGGAATATACATTACATACATTATTGTTATTTAGCAGACGCTCTTGTCCAGAGTGACTTCCATATGTTACAATTTTTACATGTTATCCATTTATACAGCTGGATATTTACTGAGGCAATTCTGGGTTAAGTACCTTGCCCAAGGACACAGCAGCAGTGCCCCAGCGGGGAACTGAACCGTCAACCTTGTGATTACAAGCTCTGCACCTTAAAACTATGCTACATTTCTGCCCCAGTACTCCGACCAAGATGGATTATAACACTGAGTTGTGAGCTTGTCTCATGAATCAGTCAAAGTCTGAGGTGGAATTGGGTTTGGATTTGCAACCTCACTACTGTTGCTGTTCCAGAATTCAGCATGAGCAAATGTTCACTTTCTTGTAAACAAAATAAGCGTGCGATTTGGCTTCTCCTTTGACCCAGCGAGCTCGAATGCCTTCGGTGGGTATTGATTGGGGAGGAAGGGTAGCAGCTGGATTTCCATGTTCCAGTTACTGTTGGGGCTCAGGCAGGCCGCAGCGCAACGCAACGCATGCCTGTTTTATCCTCCCGTTCCCCACAAACTGTCCGAGAGGCCTTATTGAGCTGAAATCTGAGCACGCCACTCCGCCCGTTTCCTGTGCCGCGGAGATAAGCCCTGTTTACTGTCGGATGAAGGCTTATATCATGTTTAAAAGACCCAGAGGTAAAACCTCTCCAGTTGCCTTTTCGTATCGACAGTCTCCGAGTTCATGTACTGTGAAGTCTCTGCTCCCTCAAAAACAAATCACAAGTAACAGAGAAGGAACAAAAGGAATTGTGTGAGTATATGTTGTATGACGGAACAGCCCTCAGAGTTGTAAACAGGACTCCAGGGGAAGAAGGAGGTAGAACTCGCACTTCAAAAACCTCTCTTTCAGACAGTGGGCCGGCTGTAGAGGGAGGGTTGACAATGTCACAGACTGTTCCAGTAAGGGGATGTGGAGGAGGGGGGACTGCACTTATGTTTGCTGATGTGTTATGTTTTTTTATGTGCACAGAAGCTGGAACAACACATAAACACAGCTGAACACACCGATAGCCACTTCTGCTCTGCTGGTCTTTTTAAAAAACGACTCAATGACACACATCAACAGGTCATCCCAATAACTCACAGCGCCAACTACTGTTTGATAATAGTAATGACAATTGTCATTACTCATTGAATACATAACAGCCTTAATGTTGCTCTCAGCTATGTCATATGTCACTGCTTTGTCACAGTTCAATTGTAATTGGGGGAAGCAAATTTATAGTTTTTCAGCTGTGCAGATGTAAATCTTTGGGGATATTTGCCAAGTCGATCGGTCCTGCATATGAATTCTGCCCCATGCCGTTCGTCACAGAACACCATGTGATGTCCACCTTCAAGAGGAACCCCCTGGAGCAGGCCTTCCGCCGGCCCAACGCCAACATCACCTCCAACTACCTGATCAACCAGTACTGGATCCTGGTCAGCCACAAGTTTCCTGCCCTGATCTACGACCTCTACCTGCGACTGTCTGGACAGAAGCCACAGTAAGGGGTGAACTGTGCCAGCATAATAAACTGACCACTGTAAACATACACAGAGAGTTAAAGCTTCACCCACTCTATGAAATGATATAAAATCATAGATTGATACATTGTTGTATTAGTGTAATCCACAACAGAGGATCCTTTAGTTTATTTTTCCCCCTTTGTCTTTCTCCATCTCCCTCATTCCCTCTCCCTCTCTCTCTTTCTCTTCTTCCCTCTCTCCCTCTGTGCTTCTCCCTCTCTCCCTCCGTCTACCTCACTCTCTCTTTCTGTCTTTTCCTCCCTCCCTCTCCCTCTCTATCCCTCCTTCCCTCCCTCTCTCTCTCTCTTTTTCTGTCCCTCCGCCTGTCTCCTCTAGGATGATGAGGATCTTTAACAGGCTGCACAAGGCCATTGGTCTGCTGGAGTACTTCAGCAGCCAGGACTGGGAGTGGAACTCGGAGAATGTCAACATGCTAATGGGCCAGCTAAGCGCCGAGGACAGGAAGGTAAGAACCTCTCCCAGCATGCCCCTCTCTCTATGCAGAGGGGGGCACAGAGGGATTCCCCACAAGAGTGTGTCACAGAGGTGTCTGGCTCATGTGTAGGAGGTGACCTGCGTTTTTGTGTTTGTTGGTATTTAGGCATGACGTAATGGCATCTGTATGAATGCTTGAAGGGAGATGTTTTTTGGCCCTTTGAAAGCATAAAGGTTGGATGGATCTGTTCTGAGCAATTTCAGTTATTTTAGTAGAGGATCAAATTGACCAGCCCAACAAACTATACAACAAAAAAGCCTGGCCTTACCTACTGTTGCAAAACGGCCTCTGTTGACCCCTCTGAAAGTTCCACAGCAATGTAGAATCTGCTCCCGTGGAAGAGTATGCTGTTATCGAACCATCTTGGTTGATATCTGGACATTTTTGTTTCTTGTTAAAGTGTGATAACTTTTTGATTTGGTCTTACAAAACTGTTCAGCCTGTAATGCCCTTTGTCACACTGCTCATTCTCACAGAAATTCAACTTTGACGTTCGCCAGCTGAACTGGCCTGAGTACATAGAGAACTACTGCATCGGGACCAAAAAATACGTTCTGAACGAGGACATGTCGGACATCCCTGCTGCCAGGCAGCACCTGAAGAAGTGAGTGCTGCTCTTCCTCCTCCTCCTCTTCCTCTTCTTCCTCACCACCTGTTCAGACACGCTGCACAAATGTATACATTGCTACACGTATCACTAGCGTACCAGAACAGTGGAGGTTCACCCTGTGGTTAGAGAAAGAGCATCTGAGAATCCTGCATACAGCAGGTCCCTGCATCAGGGCCAATCTATCAATGCTAATGGCCCGTTTGTTTATCTTGTGTATGACATTGCCTTTAACCCTGTCCCTCCTTCCCCCCCCCCCCACCCTCCACAGGCTGAGGAATATCCGCTACACCTTCAACACCCTCCTGCTGGTCTTCATCTGGCGGGTCTTCATCGCCCGCTCCCAGATGGCCCGCAACATCTGGTACTTCGTGGTGAGCCTCTGCTTCAAGTTCCTGTCCTACTTCAGAGCGTCCAGCACCCTGACTGCCTGAAAAGGGGGGCACCGCTCCTCCCTGTCCTGCCCTGTCCCAAACCGGGGATGCCCCCTCTCCCCCCTCCACCCGTCCGACTGTTCCAGACAAGATCAGAAGAGGGAAGAGGTGGAAGAGATGTAGAAGAGGTTCTGTTTCGGTTTCCTTTGTCTCATGACTGGCACTGGTTCCCTGTTCAAGCCAATTCTAATCCGTTCTACAACCAATCGTCCCTCTGACTGTTTTTAATACACCCTGCTCCCTTTCTAAAGATGGCTTTATTTAAAGCGAAAGATTATGCAACAGTTACGCCATTTTATGTTTACAGTTAGTGTGTCTGTGCTAATGTTGTCCCTCTGAATCCATGCCCAATGCCTTGAAATGATGTATAACTCTTCTCGAATAGCAGTTTTAACTATAGAACGTTTATGATACCTGAATCAAACACTTGAATTCGGAGTGCTCACTGCTGCTATCAGTCAAAACATGGGTGCTTACACTAGTTATGCTATACTAGCCAAGTTAAAGTAAAACTTAACAGGAAGGTCACAATTTCTGAACTTAACACTAAAACTTGGCAACATGCTAAGCTTAACATAACTGGTAAAACTGCACCCTAGCAACAACCTTGGAAATGTTGAAACCGTCCCACTTATCTTACTGCTGTTTTGGGTGTTGTTGCCTATGATTACTACAACCTGTTTTTAAGTTTATGCGATCTACATTGGTTAAATATCCACTCATTTTGTCTGTTTGTATAACAATTTGTACCGAATGTCAGTTGTCTGCTTTTTCCTCCTTACATTATTGCAGCAAGCAGCCAGCTGCTATGTGAGTTGTGGACAGTGGCAGTATAATTATGGAAATATGCATTCATCTGAGATTGAATAACAATCTGTAAATAGTTAAAGTTATATATCATTGTTATTCAGTGTACCAAATAAGAGGAAACCCTGGGAAGATAAATGCTGTTAGTGATGAATTCTACTGTAGGACTGAGTGAACACTCAGTTCTGTGCCTCCCGGAGGGTCAGTTCTGCTCTGGGAGGCACTGTGCCATCCCATTTTTATGACAAGAGAGAAAAACATTACATTGTAGTATTTAGTTATAGCCTATATGTCTGAGTGAAAGCTTTAAACAGCGGGGGAAAAAAACAACAAAAATGAAAATGTGTTCTGGCGCCACCTACTGGGAGATAATAGGGGTGCCTTCACTGCTGGCTAGACGGCCACTCCGAAGGGTATCCCTTCTCAAGGATTCTCCTCGATGTCCTGCGACAGTGTCGAATCTGATAGGACCTTTTAACGCTCAGAGCACACAAGACCTGCCAGACAGATGTCGTATTTGTCCATTTGCTAAATGTGTTTTTATGTGTTTCTCCCACTGGTGACAAAGAGGGGACACTGCTGTATGATTTGCACTGAAGCCAGGTTGTCAATACCACATGAAGTGCTGACACTGGAGTAACTCTCTTCTTATGCCATTTTCACCTTTGTCCACCTTCTATTCCTACAGCCAAATCACTTCCTTTAAACCTTACTTGTTAGCGGAAAGTTAATCAATGAATAAAAAGAGATATGGTAATAAAAAGGAAAAAAAAATCACAATAGTGTGCAAGTCATGTGACTTCACTCACCGTCCACAATCACAACTTTTTCTCAAATTCTCTATGCACATGTAAATGCATACTTAACAATTCCTTTATTTTACTATAGTATATGTATAAGTATTTTTCAACCATAAAGTGTGGTATGAGTGCGTTTGTGGTTGTAACAGTGTTCCTGTTGATGGGCATTCCATGTTTGTAAAAATGTAAGCACCAGATTGTGTCCATAAAAATTAGGATCACATACCTGCCATTTTTCTATGTGTAAATCCTAAGAAACTGACACAGATTTCTGCTAATAAATGAACATAACAAAGAAAGTGCCAAACTCTAGACCAGAGCAGACCATTAGAAACTCACAGGCATAAATAGGGATAACTATAACCTGGGGTACCATCACTGATCTCCATCACTGAAAATGTTTGTCAGAAATGTTTCCTAACATATTTTAACATCGTTGCAACATCATTTTCATCTCAACTGAATTTTTCTGAGGCCAGGGAATAATACTCCACCTCCCCCACACTTGGTTTTGGGTTCTGGTTTTGGTTTTTAGATTCCCTGTAGGGAACATACTCTGTCCTGTGCTTTGTGACAATGCAGTCATAAAAAATGCATTATGATGAATAAATTTTGATTGATTGATCATTTTGTCATTGGTGGGTAATGTTTCACACTGTAGCATCTTTTGGCACCACTAAAATTAGCTGTATGCTTTTGTGTGTATGTGTCAATGGTAGGCATATTTTATGTTTAATTTGTTTACACTTACCATTTCACACCTTGATACTAAAAGTTGGGGTAATATTTTAAGATGGGAAATTGTTTGTACCCATCTGTAATACCATATGTATTGTGTTCAATTCATATTTGACCAATGTAGTTAAGATGACTGGTTATATAATGGCAAATGTCCTACACTGTGTCCGGTCTGTGACTGTTTCAGTAATATGCTCCCAGATGAATAGCTTATTTGGACAATTTCATAATTCATGGGAGTTGGGGGTACATCAGTTATCAAAATTTAACCAGTGCATGGTAAGGTGACTCCATAATGCTGCTCAAAAGCACTTTAATTTATTACTTGATTGTGCACTACCCCGATTTCCGCATGATGGGGCTATCACGCCGCGGTTATTGTGCGGCTGAAATGTGAAGTTTCGCTGACACTTGTTCCACGGTCTTTGAAGCGGTGTAACTGGTAAAATATTCAGGTATCCATGGTGATATATCAATTTATCCTGAACTTAAAATATTTTAACATGGCAGTAAATAGCATGGTTTGCACGTACATAATTACGTCTTTTGCAGGACACACTTTTTCCTAACAACACGTTTTCTGTACCCTGGAACAAAAGGAGTATGATACGGAGGTGGGCGCTGCAGCGCTTGTAATGGTATATACGGTGAGTGGATGGCAAGTTTATCTTTAGACCTGCAAAGAAGCATAGCCTAACCCAGAGCGCCGGACCGCTCAAGAAAAAAAAATTAGGAGACGCTCATGAAAAAACACTCTCACCACCATCTGAAATGAAAAATATATGATAGTGACTCATCTTTTAAATGGTAAGATACTATTTTCATTTGTCTTAAATTGATCTATCCATATTTTATCCCATATTTTTGAAATGCGTCTCCATTTAAGAATAGATAACATATCGTTATTTTAATACTGTACGTATAAGACAATCTTGCTTTTTTCACACATTGATCTGATTAATCAGTGGATTATTTTAATCTAAACGGTAGCTGAAGTGATCTGTAGGAGGAACGAACCTGTCTCATTAACTGAAGGAGGTGCACCGACACCGCGTGCAGCCTTCGGAGGAGCTCCTGCCGGGAGCTCCAATGATAAGTTGGTACACGTAAGACGAGAAGGCTCTGTCTCCCGTGAAACGCCTTCTGCCCTCATCCTAGAGAAGACCTGGAGCAATTTGATTTACACCTGACTCTCAGACTCTCGTCCGCTTTGAGATAACGGACATTCTCATTGCTTCGTCTTTTTCCACTTCACAATTACTGACTTGGAGTTTGTTGAACGATCCCACTGCGACCAATTGTAACCCTTAAAAAGACGAAGTGCAATTTAAGACCCAGGAACGCTCTCTGCTCCCGTTACATATTCCAAAGTCGCGGATTGCGTTTTTTGTTTCTGTCATTTGCAGTTCACTTCAAATACGGATTCATCTTTGTGGATTTCGCTAATATTTCGATAGAATTGGGATTCAAGTACAGTGGTTGTACTGGCGTGTGTTGCATGGTGGATGTGAAGATACGGACTCCGTGGGATGAAAACGTGCCAATGGATTAAGTAGGCTATGGTGATTCTGTAAACACAGAGGGCGAGAGGTGCGCGAAGGGAGAGAGGCTGCAGGTATGTAACGCCTCCGAGCACGGCTGGAGTTTGTCAACTGTATCCATTTGGATAGATATAATGCAGTCGGATCTTCACGGATTCAATAGAGCAACTCATGCACCATATTGCTTCAGTATCCAAATATGAATAGACAATCTGTGAATGCTTTTTTAATCACTGAAATGCCCTCGACAGTCCTGTCATTTCATTATTTCTCAGCTGATTGAAGACTGCGACCAGTAACCTTCTGGAATGGTTTATGAAGTTGCATCTTATATTTATGATGAATTGGGGATTATTATAATTCATGGTCTTACATAATATCATATAGTCTTCCAAGCTGTTTTAGATGTAGGTAGGTTACATCATTCATCAGTTTTGAGTATTGTTCTGTTTTCGAACGCGCCTGCCCTCCACCCATGGATTTTTTCGGTTTGTGCTGTCATTGCGTGCGTAAAGTCGTTTTCTTTTCAGCTTTCACAGCCATTCGCTCGCATTTAGACATACAGTTGTGAAATTTCCTGGTTAATTTGTTTTTCCTTTTTACAAAGTTAACTTAGTTGTGGAAATATTGTAATAAAGCCTTCAGATGCTTTCGTGTGTAGCTATTTCTAATAAGGCGCTTTCCGCAGAAGACACAAAGGTAACTTCGATTAAGGTTATTTCTAACTCCAAATAAAACAAATCAAAGCCGTACATCTAAATAAAACATGCCATCAGAATTAGAAATGGGATCATATATTTTCGTGTCTAAAACAGATGTGTCTGGATTTTAGGCTAAGCATTCAGGGTGTTAAATTCTGGGTCAGTTTTTATTTATTTATTTACATATTTTATTATTTTGACGACATTTATAAACGTTACATTTTAATTCACCCGATCCATTTTACTTATTTACTGTAAACCATCAAACGGTCTCAATAGGTAACAAGCCTAAAACTGATATGGGCGGGTTATGGACAAAACACTAACAAGTTACGATCCGCGGTTAAAATAACCTAATGCCTTGAGAGCACACTACACATTTTGCCGTAGTTAACCAGTTCATGTATGCCTGATGCGAGTTGGTAGCCTACATTTTAGAACACGACGGACTAACAATAAAGTCACGTACTATAGGGCCGACAGCGTATGGTCTTCAACTGAATTTTTCAAGGGACTGCACATGTTCCCAAAACCTTTTTTAAAGGATCCTGGGTCATGTTGTAGTCTTTCCTTTGGGCAAGACACTTAACGTGAATTTCGCCAACAAAATGTCCACTGCAAAACAGAACGGTCCATAGTGTTAGCAATATAAATAAATGGCACATACGCATTTTAACGACAGAAAAGCAACTGGAATGGATTGTTGATCTTGGGAGCAACGCATTTGATATGTCTCTGCGTAATTTTATTCATTATTCTAGTGAATGGAATTAGCTAAAGTAGCTAAAATTTTGTGTTACAATGCTTTTGGGAAATTAAGGTCCATTTTGGTTTTGACAGTAGATTTTAGGGGTCAGATTTGATCAGAATTCAGTAGAAAAAAAAGAGGAGAGTACTGGATCAACATAGCAACTAAAGGAGAACTCCGGTTCAAAAAACTTGGCATGGATCTTACATGAACACTCCTATGCTTAAATTTGTGGCAACTAAGGGATCTGAAACAGCAAACTATAAAAGATTTTTGAAACACCTATCTCAGAGTGCTGTTGAATCTCTGGAATTTTTCAACACCAGTGAAATCTTTCCATGTCAAAAGAATACACTATAAATCACATCAGCTGTATTTTCATGATTTTTTAAACATTCTTCCAATTGATTCACCCAATGCACTGAAATGAGCATAGTAACCAGCATACATTTTTTTTTTTCAGAAAACACTGACAAAGCTTTTCCTCAGAGGGTAGAATCCAAACATGGCTTTGTTGCTTAATATCCCTACTGTCAGGCTTGCCCACCACTTATGCCCTTTTCAAGAACCTTTGTGGATAGAACAGAAAGCAAACATTTTATGGAATATTACATGAGAGTTGTTTTATTTAACAATTAGACAGTCACCTTGGGCTATACACACATGTGTGAACCTAGTATGTACTGTGGTCAACTCATTAAAACGCATTCATAATCCAGACGGCTGCTACTTTGCTAGTTAATAACTTGTTTGGAATTCAACTTTGCATGTCATGTTGCTTCATGTTTCCCACAAGGGATTTGGGTCTTTCTTTCCCTGTTTCCTGGGATTGGGGTCTGTATTTCCATTTTGCGCTGTGCAAAGACCTCTGTTCAGTGTAATTGCATTAAGCCTGAGTAACAAACTTACAAAAATTACAATTTATAACGCTACACTTAAATCTAACACTTGTAACGTCTGTCCTTAAACTCAAACAAACTTAACAATAAAGGAATGAGAGGAATTTGTTTATCCAGGTCTGACGTTTTTCCCCATTACAGGACTGTGTACCAGTTCACTTCAGTTGAAGTGAGCATACAGACAGTATTCCCCCTGCAGCTATGGAATCACCAACGATATATATTGCAAAGACAATCTTCATTCTTGGTTGGTTTCCGTAGATAATTAATGAACAATAATATTATAAAATGTATGTATGATACAGTGTAGAACAGCCTGTGCTTAATTTAGTCCACAGTAAGGTAATTTTCCACTTTGCATTGACAGTATTTCCACTGGAGCTGTGACACCTCAATGCATTTAAGCAATGGGGTGCCAAGCACTTTGTGCAAACTATGTGTGATGCTTATAGTCAAGTAGGGAAAACTCAGGGAACAGATGCCATATCCAAAGAGATCTGAGATCTGAGAATGAAGTCATCATAAAGAAAATGCCAGATCACCGCTGTGTTATGGCATCAGATAAAGAGGATGTGACTGAACCATTACCCTGATGCGTTGTACAGTTACCAAACATGCATTCATAGATCATGATTCAACATTAGCACTTATCTTCCAAAATAAAACCAAGGCTGAAACATTCAAATGTCAGCATTCTGCCTTGTTCAGTGAACAGCGTTATTATGTTGGTTATCTCTGACTTAACTCTAAAAAGCCTTTTTTAGAGACACTGGCAATCAGCGCCTCTTTTCAGTGTAAGGCACTTGTCCAGGGGAAATACAAATGATGTGCCAATGAGTTTCATCCAGACATAACCACTGAAAATACAGAATTCAGCAAAAAAACATCTGCCAGACGATTTGCGACGACAGGTTCGCACTTTTTTTGGAAGGAGTTTAATTAACAAATGTATTTACCAAAGGTGGCCTTGGCTTTAACCACAAGCGCACAGATACACACGCTCAGGCTGTCAGCCTCTACTCAAACACAGGAAGGCCTGTCTATGAAGGGTCCTGGCAGGCCCAGGTGGATAATCCTACTGGTTAGCCAACAGTGTATAAGCCAAATGCTCTCTCTGGCCTTTGCACCATCACTCCACCACCGACCACCTGTGTGTAAAATATGAGCCCGTCTGTGGCAGACAGGGGTGCTAGTACCAACAGCAGTAGCAGGAGTAGTCATAATGGCAGAGCAGTAGCACAGTCGTTGTAGTGGAAAGGTAGGATGTTTTAGGTGTTTAAGGGTTGAATGCTGACTTTTCAAATGAAGTGCATTTTCAGTTTGTCCCATTTGTAGAGAATGTGCCATGTAACGGAGTACACATCATGCCAAGACTCCTGCTATTGGATTGCAGAACATATGATTCCGTATTGTCTCGGCTCTTAGCCCAACGTTCTTGGTGCACTTTTGTAAGTTGCTCTGAATAAGTGTGTCGGCTAAATTTCTAAATGTAATGTAAATGTACACTCGGACATGCGCATGCGCCTTTTGTTGTGCTGATGGATTTGCCAGCCCGTGTGTGTGTGTGTAGATGAAGTCATGTCTGAAGTGTGTGAGGCTGCAGCGAGAGAGACTAAAGCCTCTATGACAGCGGGCCCGGCGACTGCCCGTCAGCGCATCTGCATCCGTCACCTGCGCTGTGACGGACGCCTGGTCCGAGCGCTGTCCCGACTGATGTCGGAGGCTGCTCTCGGCACCGTGACACCGCAGCGACACCCCCTGTACCATGTGACCTCCCGGCACAACGTCAGCAGAGACAGCACAAAGGGTGTGCCCTCCTCCCATTCACAACAGAAAGAAAACAAAAGGACCTACATCAATTTGCCAAATCAAATATTCACAAACCTAACTTGTAAAAGGTGAAAAACATGAATTTTTGTCCAAATGAAGATGTACAATATTACATTTGGGTCTGAAACTTTACCTTCTCCCAAAGCTAAAGTGAGACAATAAGGATGGCAGTTAGTAGCAGCTATGGAGCTGGAGTTGAAGGTTTCAGTCTGTGCAAGGGTAGGTGCTTTTCTACCTTTCATTGCATGCTTATCCTTAATATTTTGGAAGTAGCTGTTTGTATAAATAGTATTTAGGAAAGTCACCTCTGATGAGTGCACAAACCACTGGCTATCACACCCTCATTCTTTCTGCCCCGTCACTGTTTTAGTCATTTTGCTCTTCAAGATAAAGTAAAATAAAGCCAAAAAGCATAAAAACAGAACCCCCCCAGTATTTCTCTACATCAGACATGCTACATAAGCTTCCTTTGAAGCGATTTATCCAATTACCGGCTGTCTGAGACTTGTCCGGTGCAGGAGCCACTTTGTTTGAAAGGATGCTTCCGATCGGGATTGTCTGTGAGGACACATTCATTAGCGACCTGTCTACATGTATTAACTTGGCCGCTGCAGCTTGCTGCGGTGTCCCTTCTTAATTCTGTCGTGCATTAGCGTTAGCACTTTAGCTGCTTCCGCTCTTGTAGTGACAATGTAAGAGAAGCCTTTTCGGCAGCTGTTTGATCAGCAGAGTTTTACGTAAGATGTTCAGCCTGTGAAGAGGCTGGTCCATTACTTCTCAAATGAATGTTTTTTTAACTGAGGATGTATACATATATAATATGTTCATTTGTTATAAATGACAGGATTAGAAACAGGCACAAGTAAAAAGGGATAAAAATCATTGTGACAAGGACTGAAGCAGTTTAACCCAAGGGACACATAATTTATCAACAAATCTCCCTGTTGTGTCCTTACTGTCCCCTCTAACTCTCCTCCACTCACATTTGTGTCACCTAGTCCACCTAATCGGGAGGTGTGGCCAATTAACAAATTGTCCAAGTGCTGCAGAGCTACAGAAAACCCTCATGCATTCTCATGCACATCATTAACACTTACAGGTAAAACTGCTGAGGAAAGCTAGGCAATTCTGTGGTTTGTGGTTTGAAAATACAGGGCTCCTAAATAAACATTGCCATTCATACTCTGAATAATTAAACTAATTAAAAACATTTAGGAAAACATTTGTCAATGCCGAGGATCACCTTCACACAGATATTTGGGTCGTGCCTCACAGACACATGTTCAGACAAGTGTTCAGCTAAGGTTTAATTTTAGTTGTACGGTAGGTCAGGGTGTTGGTGGTAGGGGGCTTATCTTTCTTCTAGTTCATACATGTTGCACTCTTGAAACACAACAGGGTCTGAAATGCCTGAAATCTATGATCAGCAGTGGCATTGGTGTGCAATTGTACTATGAACAAATGACCCTTGGCAGAATATTCAAACGTGATTAATTATAAAATGAACTATATCTGTGGCCCGTTATCTGCCCACAGATTACAACAAAAGCTGCATTTTGAGTTTAAAAATGCAATGAATTAGTAGACTTTGATAAGGGGAGATACAGTAGTTAGCCAGTCATTCCAGATAGAAAAGAATACATTTTAAGTGCCTGTAAGGGTGGACAAAGCCAAAAAAGTAGAGAAATTAATGCAAGGGTAGCACAGGACTCATTATAATGTCATTACAATGCTGTCCAACACGCACCACTTTTCAAAATGGCACTGTACCGTGCTTGGCTTCAGTTCAGACATTATTCACACAATACTTTCTGAATATTACTTTCTGTTAGAATTGTAGCAAATTGGATATGACCGTATATTGAAAACTAACAGATAAAAACATGACTGAAAAGTTTCCATCCAATTCTTCCTAAAAGGGGCCAACCTTGGTGTAGAATGTGGAGATTCTGGGTTTGACAGGATGATCTTGGGGAAAAAAACTGTTGACATGACTGATCAATTTTGCATGAAAGGATATGCAGAAACATAGTTATCCAAGGCAAGGGAAAACATCAAATCTGAAAGCAGAGATGAGAGAGATGGCAGAATAGATCAGAGGGCTTGACAATTTGAAAAGCACAGAGTTGGTGATAGACCCACAAAAGAATTTCACCTCTGATTGTTTTATTGCTGAAGAAAAAAAAAAAGGATTATTTTCTGAACTGCAAACACATCTATGAAATTATATTTTTTTAATAAAGCACACAAGGATTGAGGTATGTAATTGCTGCTGCACTGTATCTTCTCAGAATATTGACCTGTAATTACCCATAAATAACAAACAGATATACTCTCATCATATACACATGCGTGTGCACACACAAACACACACACACACACACACACACACACAACACACACACACACCAACCACTCTCATACCAGCACCCGCTGACCATCACCCATGTGACCATATCTCCACTTTGGGCAGTTCCTTCTCAGGGCCTTATATGAATGTTTACTTAGCATTGCCAAGTCCCCTTTTGCGCTACCCTGTGGTGACCCCTGCAAAGCTGTCCTGATTTACCTCCCCCCTTCTTTACGGTGTCGACACCATCAACTCTGCACTGCTCTCATCATCATTCTGTCTCACACTGCTGGTCTGCATCCGTTCGCCACTGGACTGCACTGTCCAGTCCCTCCATCTGATCTGGCCATTCCTCTCAGTTTCCTGTATGTCGTCTGGATCTTCCTCTCAATTTCCTGTGTCTCACCTTGCCTTGCTAGTGCTGATGGCATCTCTGCATGCTTTAAGTCAACAGGAGCTGCCCAGGGGTTATCAGTCTGCTGAGAGGGGGTCTTTTTTCCAAAACAGAGCATATTCTGAGACTAAGCAAACCTTTCTAGCACATTCTGTAAAGCCCTTTCACTTGAATCTTTATATGAGTTTAACACCGGATGTGCAAGTAGGATTCCAGCAAACCCTTTCAAAAGCAGATGAATCAGTATGTATATTGCTTTGCATCGCATTGACTTCGGGAAAGTCGTTCAGTAAAATCTGTGCATGACCAGTAAAGGCATGACAGCGTTTACTGAATCACTGTGACATAACTCATCAGCTTCCCTGCAGGGATTTGAACCTGCACATGAATGTTGACAGTATCTCCAAAATGGAAAAAATCCCACTTATACTAAAAACACAACTCATAAAATATCCAGCATGTTTTGTTTTTTTTAGTCAGTCCTGTTGAAAAATATTGCAAGAACGTTTTCTCGTAAATGCCATTGTCAACATCAGCCAGGATTTGCAAAAGGGAACTACTAAATCCATATTTTAAGATTCAGCACGAGAGATATGTCAGGATACAGAACCCGAAAGCAGCTTTTCTCTGGTAATGAATCCGCAGAGTGTCTCAGTATACGCTCTCGCGTGTCTCCCTGTATGCATTGGTAATGTGGGTAGCTCTGCTGCGGGCTTGAAACTGCAGCACTCTCTGTTTGCACATCGCGCTGCAAAGAGGCAAGATTGGCGAACGGAAGACCGAAGGACCCAGTTAAGGGAACTAATGGCACTTTGTCTGTGATTCCGGGGGTGATGTCACCATGTGTAGCAGATATTCGCATGCTCCCTCATGCTTCAGAACCCGACCACGCATGCTGTCCAGATCCCTGTGACTGTAAACACTATCAACACAGACTGATGACAAACTGGTGTTTCACTGGCCTCATTTCTGTTTTGTTACATTACATTACGTTCAAGCTGAATGAGCAACAGTGGCAGACCAGGCTAACAACACTCCCAGACCAGTGTGAGCATAACGCTATTCAAGCCCTACCACAAGTTAACTTTTGCAACCTGACTAGACAAGGATAGCAAAGCATACTACCATTCAACAGTCACTAGATTGACTTGACAGACTTCAGCCCTTGTGTCAGTGACTGTGAATGCTTGTCAAGAAATTCTGTACAGTTCAGAGATGGAAATTGCACTTACCCAGGATGAGTATTTTTGGGCACAGGTGAGAATCAACCCCCTTTTTGGTCAAATGAGATTTTTGTCAGCTTCGTATATCAAGAGAGGAGAAAGAAAGAAGCATTTATTAATAAAAAGGGAATGATATGAAATGATGCAATAACAGTTCGTGCATGAAATAGGCTGACAACAAACTACATATATTACATATGCTTACTGCATTCCCATCCACCCATGGAATGTGAACATTAACCTTTGTCCTCATGTATTGAAATTCAGAGCTGAAACATAGCAGTGGATTGTTTTTGATTAGAGAAACCTGAACTCTTATTGTAGGCTAGGTTCTACACCAAATTTTTAACACATTCTCTGTTTACGGACTATTGAAGTACTCTGGTCTTGTTGGATTTATGTGAGCTGGTAGAATTTTCAATTTACTAGCCTGGCCAAGTGAGTCTGAAAATCTCTCTCAGTTCTCTTTTGGGTACATATGCATGAAATATTAAATACTGTATAAAGAGGATTTATTTGTGGTGGTAGGTGATATTTTTAAAGCTTGTCATCCCAGCAGTTGTGAGACAGTGCAAAATTCAGATGCCCATGTATTATGTTTAAGTACTGTTGCTTGTGGAATGTGGGTTGATGTTAGGATTGTGGGGTGTTCCTTGGTTAATGCAGTTTTAAAGTTGTGTGAATCCATGAGGGACATAAGGCTACATTATCCATTGGTAGTGTAGTTAAGCTTTTTAGCCATACCGTTGCCCAGAGTCCACTGCTGTTTGGGGGCTGCAAAGTGCGGAACAATCATTCATTTTCCTAAAAATTGTACATTTTCCTTTCTGCTAGAGAGTACTGTGGTAAATGACGGGAATGGAAGGTATTGCTTTAGGTGCCTCAACAGCAGAGATGTGCACTGTTTTTCTACTACCTGTACTTTTTATCATTCTGCTCTGAAAGCGGGGTTTGCGGCTTTATTAAATTTGACCTCTTTCACAGAAAAGTGTTTGAACGCTGGACTTATGTTTCTGCAAATGGCAGCATTTACTGTTTTAGAGCGGAAACAAACAAACACACACACACACACACACACACACTCGTATACACCAGCTCCTGACCATGTATTACACTCGTAGACTCACTGAATCCTAAGTAGTCAGACAAATTAGATGTTAAAAAAGGCAGGCAATCTAACTGGCCAGATCTGACGTGGGATCCTGGAGCTATTGCATTGAAACCATTGAGCCCCTCGGTAAAAAATGTTTGAGTCCTCTCCTTCCTTACACTGAATTCCAGGTGAAAAATGCAGGCTGCCGGTCTGGTTACGGTGGGGCCACACAGTCTGTGTAGTACATGCCAAAGAGTGGGCTCAGACAAGCAGAAACAGAGGGCGCCAAAATGCAATTAGCTTTGCCTACATGATTTTCTCTTCTATCTGCATTTCACTGAAAATGGGGCAGACAGCACCAAACACAGAGCCACCTCGCCATTTACCAAGTCTCTGGTCATAGTTTCCATGGAAGTCCTTTCCGAGTTGGAATCACTGGCTTCTATCATAGGCAATTGAGGTGCTTTATCTTACACTCAAAATCAAGTGATCTAGGGTTGTAAAGGAAGTATGACAGAGTGTTTGATGTGCTCAGGGCTTTTGATGTGAAATAAGAGCGCAGGGACATCAGAGTTGTTTCTCTTGCATGGCAAAGTAACGGTGTTGCGGGTTGTGGAAGCCTCCCCTTCATTTTCCTGCAATGCGTTTCCAAAAACATTTTAGAAATTTCATGCGTTCTTTTTAAGTCTCTAGTAGCAATTAAATGGTAAAATCAAAAACAACAACAACACAAAGGTGAAGACCAGGCATGGGGGGGTTGGTTGATTGCAGTGGGAACATACGTACTTAGCATGCAAAGTAGAAACATAAGAACGTAATAAAGTGAAATGATAACACACCATGTAGTCCATAAAGGCCCCTCAATTTGCCTGTAGTCTAAAGAGCATTTAGCACTATGTCTAGCCTGGCCTTTAACATTACAAGGGTCTCTGCTTTCACTACAATTCCTGGTATTCCAACTCCTGCATTAATAATGCATTAATAATAATAATGCTTCCTTGTTTCAGAATGAAATTTACCTTCACTAATTTTCACCTATGCTCTCTTGTCTTGCAGACTGACTTCAGCTTTATAAAGCTTCCACAATCCACTTTAATAATCCCTATTAAAACTTTGAGAATGTCAGTCACATCCCCCTGGGTTTCCTCTCCCTGTGACTAAAGAGATTGAAGGGAGCGTATGCGTGAAACTCTTGGGGATCTAGCAGCTACAGTCATTATTGTCTGTCACTTTAAAAAAGGAGTGGCCCATATACCCTGGTGTAGCCAAGGACAGAAGTGAACCTCATTTGACCAAACAGTCACTGGTCTCAGTAATGCATCGGTAAATGACACGGTCAACATGTTTACTCATTATGCTTTACATGTAGTGTTATTTAACATGGAAATTTATAGTGTGTGACATATGATTATATTTGTATCTAATAAATAGCAGGGAAAACCTCTAGGTGCACACTTGTACACATCACTAAATAGTGGTAAGTGCATTTAAATTAGGTTTAGTGCCACAATTTTATGTAAACACCCCTAATTTTCTGTCTTATGATGTGTAGTACCCAGAATGTGGCACAGTGTTCTAAGTGTGATTTTAGAAAAGTATTGTTTAACATTAATAATTAAATTTCCTTTGATTTATGCTCAGTGCTTTTTGCTATATAACACTGCATCCTGTGTGCCTTTTCTACAGCTTTGGCATCGTGTGTGTCCAGATTGACTTGGGTCAACTATTACATCAAGGACTTTTTCGTATTATGTGGACGTTAATTTAGTACTTTGTAAAAAATAACCCTGCTCTAACACTGCATCAGACTGTTATTGCCCACATGTGGAACTGATAAGGCTAATTTTGAATTCACTTAATGTTAATTCTGAATTTAGACAATGAGTTGGTGTTGGTGGAAAAAAAAGCATCCCCCAAAAATCATTCAGCTTCTGAAGGCTGCCTGGTTGAAGCTCATAAACCCAGTGTAAGTCAACACATCTCCTGACGTCCAGGAAGTCAAACATAAGCTCCCCACGTACAAACTATGTTGACTATTTCTTACAGCTTTTTTCCAAGACTAATTTCTTTTCCAAGACTAATTAGTTTCCAGGATCTTACGTTTCTCACATAGTTTCTCACATAGTTTGCATAGTCTCCTGGATGAGTGTGTTCACCGCTCTCATATACAGGAATCATAATGCTGTGTTTATAGTTACAGCTTCAAAAGATTGTCATCTAGATCCAGATCCATATCTGTGTTTTACATATATATGGACTGGATATCTTGTATTGTGATTGTGATTGCTGCCAATTTTATTGTTGGAGTACATTCTGTTTTGCTGTTGAAACTGTGTTGTTGTTTTCCACACACGTTAGCTGTACAAGTGATCATTTCAGAAGATTATTTTGGGTGAATTTCTTTTTTGTTTCTTTCTTTTTTTTCTTTTCATCACCCATGGGGTATTTTTTTTTTAATCGGGAGATAGCAGTACCAGTTAATTAGCCTGTTCCAAAACTCCTTAGGGGAAGAAAATACAACTTTTTGCTGAAACACCAACAAGGGCATTAGTCTACTGTGCTTCATTTCATATAATGTTTAAGAGTGCAGGTTTACAAATCAATTCTGATAGGTATTGCCAAAATGTTATGCAAATTATTGCTGTTCTTGTTGTGGAGTTGTGCACATGAACATAATTATTTCTTGTACTCTGCCCCCCCCCATATCAGTCTTGTCTGGTGTTATGAGTATGATTTTATCAGGGACTCAGAATGATTTTTTTTATCTTCTGCTCAATGTTACTGTCCTATTTGTTTTTGTTTTTTGTTACCAACACTCTTCATCTCAAGGACAGTCTCTCCCACTGAAGGACGTTCCTAAATACTAAGCTTGTGAGCATCGACTGATAACTCCCAAAGCTAGAGAGGCATTTTTTAATATATTTTTGATCAGGTTGCAGGGGCCCATGTGATGATTTGCCTTTGTGTAATTGGACAAGATCCGTCCCCCTGATGTAACCACTTTCTGTGTATGTCTGCATATGTGTATGTGCTTGAGTGCCTATGGGCCTGTGTGTTTGTGTGTTATGAATGAGTGTGTGTGTGTGTGTGTGTGTGTGTGTGTCTGTGTGTGTTCCACTGCTATGTGTACAGTACCAGTCAAAAGTTTTGACACACCTGATTAAGATAATGGGAAACTTTTGATCACATTTTGATCTAAAGACTTATGCTTAAATGCTTGAAATTTGTTTCTTAGACAAATATAAATAGTCAAGTTGATGCATGTATTTCTCTCCAAAAAATTTACTTATTAAAGTAAATTTAAAAAATATATTTAAATATTTTTTGGCTACTTTGAAGAATATAAAATACAAGATTTGATTTGTTCAACTCTTTTTTTGTCACTGCATAATTTCATATTCGTGTGCTCGCCCTGCCATGTCTGTATGGCATCAGTATATTTGATGTGCTTTTGGCCTTGGCTCTCTGCTCCTCGGTCTCAGTCTGTAATAGATGGGTATAGAGTATTGGCTTGTACAGTATAAAACTGTACTGTGTTTTCAGCAGATCAGCCTTAGGCTCTTTAAGCTTGAAATTTACCCAGAGGCAGTAATCTAAGAGAACATGTCTGAAAACAATGATTTGTCTTTAAACCACAGAGGTTTTTCTCCGGTCCAGAGAATATAACATCACAACAACATGCGCGGCTTAACCATGTTATTACAAATGAATGGAAATATACCCAAGATAAAATAACCCATAAGTAGGGTGGGGAAAATGACACCAGTTGTTAAAAAATAAACACAGAAGGTAGAACCAGGAAAACAGAAAGCTGTGGGTTTTAAATTGAATTAAAATTAAAATTTGACTTTGCAAATGGTTCACATTTTTCTTCATGCACGTTCAATAGATGGCCAATAGCTAAAAATATAAACAAATTGCCAACTGAATTTATTGTAAAAGAAAAAAATTCAATAGAAGTTTAAATCAAATATTGAATTGAGCTGGATGACCGTTCAATCTGAATGCACTTAATTTTGATATAAGTTTTGAAAATTATTACATAGTAACATATTGTATGTAACATTATGATACCACTTAAATGAATGAAAAAGGTTTCAGAAACCACTTACTTTAAACTGATATTCAAAATAACATGCAATGAACTTTGCAGGTACACTGAATCTGTGCCACTGTGTGCTTTAAAAAGAGGAAACCTTCAACTCTCATGGTCATCTGAGATTCTGTGTGCAACAGAAGCAGTCTGTGGATTTTTTTTTAATTATACAACATAACTGAATGCTGGAAAGAAGAAATGTATAGTGAAGAATGAAGAAGTGGATAGTGGTATCAGCTGGGTGCAATAAATTCTACAATTAAATGAAAGTGTCCATAACAAATATCCATTTAACAGATGATGCATGTTTGACGGCCAGATACATTCTTGCTACTTTTTCAATCCTTCGAAACCCTTCATCATCAAAATTGGATTGGTTTTGGTGTCAATTAGTTTAAGAGCGTATTTAGAGAGACCTAGACAAGCTGCACAACTGGTTATCTTCAGGACCACGGTTGCCTGCTGCTGTAACAACTTTAACTAGGAACAATGTTTCCTAGGAGATGCAATTGCTGTGTGCTGGTGCTTGGAATATTACTGGAGTATGGTGTTAAGACCAGTGTCATCATAGCCAAACATCCTGGTTTCAAAGGATTACAGTGTATTGAGCCTGCCTCTTTAATGTGTGATTATCCCATAAATGATGGCTTCTCTCTGTGGTAGAGGTTTTCTCCCTGCTGGCTCTCTTGGTCTTTAATGTCACCTAATGATTGGGTGGCAAAATGGTATTTTCCAAAGCCTAGCTGGTGAGCCCTAAATATCGCTGTCAGGACCTTTCGGTTGGCGTTGATGAAACTCCTTAATCACATCTGAAACTGGCCATTTCTAATCCAGCTGTCCCTTGAGGATTACAGGTCTTTTTATCAATATACACCCCTGTGATGTAGGGAGAACTTTGGAAATGAATTTGTGAACGTAATTGTAATACCTGCCATCAACCTTGTTGCTCGGGTAAATCGAGAGCTTGACCCAGCTGAATGGTTAACACGTCATGTGTGATGTATCAAGATGAGTAAATGGAGTGAAGCACATAAACTTTATGTGACCAAAATACGCCATGAGGGAATCATAAGATGACTGTGGTTTCAACTTAAACTTTCCATTTAACACAGGGCAACAAAAAAGCAGAAAAAGGAGGTAATAACACGCAACTTACACTTTGTGACCCGGACTTTTCAAGTTGGAACACAAATTGGAACACAACAGACCCCCACACAGAAGCTGCTGTTGAACATGATTTACAGACTCAGAGATCTGTTAACCTGTCAGTGGTTAAGTGCAGCAGTTCATTATCCAATTATATTTCTCTCTGTGTATAGGCTGGATACAATCCCCATTCACTGCAGCTTGGCATTAATGTTGACAGACAGACTCTCTTCTTTTGGAAGCATTCTTTTTTTAGGAAAATAAACATGTTGTTATTATAAAAGAGGAATAACCACCAGACGCACACATGTTGGAAAATGAACCACCCCAGACTTGTCAGTCATGATGAGGCCAGACTGATAAGCCTTAGAGTCTCACCGCATGTCCTCATGTTTATTAAACTTCTGCCATCCTGTTGGTCCTTCAGCGTTAACTCCACTGGGACAGCGATAGACACAGGCAACACTCTGAAGCTGACGGACTGACGAATGTCAGAGAAGGAAGGGCGTGTAGATTGCGCAAAGTCAATACACTGCCCGGGCAAATATGAGGGAGAACTAATGAAGTGTGGGACACCGATGAGTGGTACCACTGGCAGCAAGGGTGTGGGGCCCTCATTCCTATTCCGCCGCAGAACTTCGTATAGATGATACTGCAGGAAGGAGCGAGGAAGCTGGAATGAGTTCAAAGCTGTGCCTCCGTCTCCTTTACCTCCCCTGTCAGCCCTTATGAACTGTGTGAATGTCAGAATGCCTTTGGGGGAGAGAAAAATACAATCAAAAACAAATATGCAAGTCGCACCCCCAGACGCGTGCGGTACTCAGAGCCCTGATGGCAAGTTAAGACGGTCTCAACTGATGTGGATTGGAGGGAGCGGGCCTGACTATTGTCTGATGCATCGCTGGACAAAATAAGTGCGGCAAGAGTGTGGCACAATACAGGGCGCAGGCTGTCATTGGACTACATTACACGGGCCATCATTGTAGTGCAGAACACAGGCTGTCATTGGGCTACATAACACAGGATGTGATTGGACTACATAACACAGGCCCTCATTATAGTAGCACAGGCTGTTATAGGACTACAGACCGCAGGCTGTCGTTGAGTTGGTGGAAACAGGGAGGAGCATGCTTTCTGGGATTTTTATGAGGGTTTATGAAGTCATTCTTTTTATCAGGGATTTGCAACCCTGGCCCGTGAGCCCCAGAAAAACATCAGCAGCCCACCAACCTGCATTCCCTATTGGTTGCACCATACCACACCACTCTGAGAGATTTGCCTAAAAAAGACATGAAGGAGTAGGCAAATGATTTGGCACAAGCAAATCCTTTCCTGTGAACTTCTCTAAGAAAGTATTTAAACAGTATAACCCGACGCAATACCAGCTTCTGTTACACACTTTGGGGGTTGGGGTTTCATGTCTAACCACGTTGGGGGTAGGGGGGTTGCAGTTGGTAATGTATTCAAAAAAATTAATTGGTTGCATTGATACTGTGCTTTTAGCTGTACTGTGCCTTTTTCAGCTCTGTCAGTAGCGAATGAGCAAGGCGATCACAGAAATCTGAGCTCTTGCACTGCTCCTAATTCCAAAATGTCTGGGATAATTCATTTTCCCAGCTCATGCCTGGATTAAAAGTATGCCATTAATGAGTCATTTAAGGTCTATTTTTTCTCTGAAGGCTTGATTATGGAAGCTCTGCAGGGGAAATAGTGTACTTTGACTTTCAATGGAAACATTCCATTTGCATAACTTGAGAAGAATTTCATCTTTATGAATTATATTGTTCATGTTTACAAGATGATATATCTATGCCAGTTATGCTTTCACCTTCATTAAAGTGTGAAAGTCCATCATAAATGCCATTTATTTTAAGACAACATTTCAACAATATGCGCAATATAGACAAACATCAACAGAACAAACATAAAACAGCCACCGCCACGGCAAGGGATTACAACTTGCTGCTGCCTTGTTTATTTAGCAAAACAATTAACCTAATTAAAATAACAAGCAGAGATTGTTGTATTTATGACTTAATTATAATCCTCAGCACGCATTTCCCAAAAACAACACAGAGCTGTATTTCTCTGAGATGTGCTGACATGTTCCCTTGAAAAAGGGTGATATTTTAGGACTTCTGTGGTAAAAATACAGCGAATATTTTTTAATAGAAGACAATATACTGCATCTATAACAAACTGTATCATTCATTGATATGTTCATGTGTGAAATTACATTCATACATATTTAAAAGATGTGTAATTCACAAGTTCACATTCATATTTTACAAATTTTGCTAAGCAGCGTATATTAACATGGGAACAACATTTTTTGGAGGTGTTTACTGCCACTGGTTATGCCTTGCACAGATCCAGGCATCAAATACGATCCATCGAGTGTTGAGGTTTTAAAGCTGGAATGGCTTTGAGTGATAGTAATGAGCTCCAGGAGACAGCACCACCACACTTCTGAAACACACCGGAGCCAATTACCCATCAGCACCTGTCTAACTCAGTCAGTGCAGCAAAGAAGTGCCGGAGTTAGACTCGCACCACAGTCTTCCCAGAGTTCCACACTTTCTCTCCCCCGTTTTAATACACTTCTTAGAATGCCACAATTTCCGTGTTAACAAGCCACTGACCCGGGCTGCGGCATTCTTAATTATTGGAGTCCAGATGCAATCTCCCCCAGCCATCTCGACCCGGCCCGATATCCATTAGCTACTTTTCATTTCGGAGAACGCTCTCGCCATTAGTTCTGCCACGCACCAGTACATTTCCATATTGTTCCATTTTAGTGTTTCTCCCTGAAAATGGGGAAAAGTAGCAGATTAATTCCAACTAATCCTCAATTTTGCATCGCCTTTAATTACTTGTTCTGCCCTCTGGCATGGTGAATGGTTCGGCGGAATGACTTAGCGCTGGGTAGGTATGCAGTGCAAAATTCTGAATGTGTGTTTGTCCTCCCTCAGGGCCTGATCATGTAATGGAGTCACCCTGGGGAAGTAACAGCCTGTTTTAATGGATATACACTGGTGCAGCAAGGTAAAATCATGTCCCTTGCAGTGAATACCGATATTGCTCTGTGGAGGGCAATAATTATATTGGGGCAGAACAGCATAGCCCTCCTAAATGAATTAACTACTCTGACAGTTGTCTTGCGCAGACATCTGTTGTAATATTTGCAAAAGATGTAATAATCTTAAGGAGACATTTATATTTAATTATGTAGCAGAAACAGCTGGGCCACTAAAAATGCTCAGATGGAGTTCCATCCCCAAATGATTAACAACCCACTAGAGGGATATTAAGACTGATCAGATACCAAATAAGGAAAACAATTTCAAACACTGAAGAACAAATACCTGGTACAAAAGCTACATATTATAAAACATATCATATCTGTACTTTGTTCAGAGTTCTCCTTTATTGACGAACCAAATACTATGCCATCCAAGGCGAAATGAAAAATAAAGTCTCAGGCATCTCCACATGATGGAACCGACAGGTTTTGCAGTGCTTTTTGCTGACTGACTCCCTTGCATTCAAACTCAACAGTCAATAAGTTTATCAAGACATTCTCCTTTCAAAACAGACAGCCTTTGGTTCAGGAATGCCAGTGTATGGACGCTGGCAGTCTTAGATGTCATACTGACAGGAGGGGCTGCCGATCTTCTAATCAAAATGTCTCTATCAAACAGCCGGACAATCGGGAGGAAGTCCCGGGTGCCATTTTAGTAAAGCTTGACACAGTCCGTGTATAACGGGGGACCCGAGCACGCTCATAAAGTAATCTAATGTTACAAATTAGCCTGTCACTTAGTGTGGATTAAATCCCGAGCCACAATGGCATAGAAGAACTTGGGCTAGTCAATGTGCGTTGCCGCCGTTTGGAAAATGCAATTTTTGTTTCAATGCTTGTGTGCACACGCCTCCATCGAATTGCCGGTGGACTCTCCGTTAATTAGATTGATTTTTTTTTTTTTGGTTCCCTTATTAAACAAAGCCTGCTTGTTCTGTGCGAGTGCCCGGGTCCATTTTGACTCGGAGGGCGACCCAATCAAACAAACACTTGACCTGAAGCGATCAGGATTTTTGTGTGCCCTTTTCTGTGCGGTCTGATGACAAACATGGCTGTGGACACTCATGACCAAAACAGCTCAGCAAATATTGTGTCTTAAACAACCATACACTCATTGCTTTGTCAGATAAGAAGAACATGTGACGAATCACTGTTTAATACTGGAAAAGGCCCTGATTTGCCATATGCTTGCATGGGTAAATACAAATTGTTGGAGGTATCTCCAATTCACACATACAAGACATTGCTGATATTGGCTGTGCTGGTAACATGGGAGTAGGGGCAATTGTGTAGAGCAAATGTAAAGCTGTTTTCAGGAAATACCATTCACCTTGAGTCTTGCCTCTCGTAGGATATTGGACACCCTTTTCATAGGGCAAGCTGCATTGTAAAATTTATTGTCAATAACCTATTATCATGATTAGCAAGGTCAGGAAAATAGCCATTTGACAATGGGAGGTGACTTTTCTAGTTTGATTCCCAGGGGAGGCATTGCTGTTGCACCCTTGAGCAAGACCTTTAACCCAGATTGTCTCAGTAAATATCCAGTTAAATGTCCAGTACAAATGATACATGCAAAAATTGCTCTGGACAAGAGTGTCTGTTAAGCATAGTAAAATATAATGCAATCTAGTGCACTTTTCAATGGAGTTAACCACCGAACCACTGTCAGCATAAAGAAGTTGTGATGCAATGTGTTGCTCTATGTTTTGCTCTTTTAGAAATCATTCATTCCAGACCAGTGTGAAACTAGGAATTTGTTTATGAAAATATGTTTTTAGAGAGCAAATACTTTCATTGCAGTGTGGAATGAGGCAAGTGTTTAATTGATTGTTTGTGCACAGGTATATCAATCATACAGAGTTGTCTTCGCTGTGAAATAGGAATTTTGTGAGGGGGACCTAAAAATAGCCAATTCGGTCCAGCACCTCTTCCCAGCTTCTATCAAAGCCTTATCACACTAGAGCACAGCTACTGGTCTCTGTTCAAGTTCTTTCATTACTGGCTGTCATTAATCAGAGGTAAATATTTTGTTGCTGTTCCAGGTTTATGAATTTTGAATCCTCGATTTCAGAATTCTGAAACTTTTGATTGGGGTGGTAAATTGGAACCTGTGAGCGCCACCTTGCCATTTGCCCAATTACTGCCAGAGGGGACATGACTGAATGGATTTGTGTGTGTGACTCGACTCCACATTTTCAGAGGCATCTGAGAGAACATTAAGGACTTGTGCTCAGAGGTGTTACAGTGGTTAAACAGGACCCCGAGAAGAGTCTGGCTTTCTGATGAGTTTGGACCACTTAATGTGTTTTATTGCCACATTCTCCAATTAGAAACGCTCTAAAGCTACTGTGGCTCCATGCTAGGATGCTAGCTGCAGTCTCTGCCGCATCCCAGCAGTAAATGCTCATTCCAGCATGAGTCTGAATGCACTAAAGCTACATCTAGGACTGTCTATTCATTACAGTGCATTACATTTGCTTAGCAAATGTTGATTTTAAAGGGTGACCACAATAAATATCTTGTACACTGCTTTATGATTTTGGTATTTGGAAAACTGATGTGTAAGAAATAGACAGAAAGAAAATGTAGCAATTGCTTAAATGTGTTGCCCTAATGTAGGGAAATGTGCATTGGAGTCAGGGTCAATCTGTGCACTGTGGTCGAAAACAGAATTTTTGAGGACGTTTTACACTTTATAATTGCTTTTATTATCAACCAGGATAGCATTCGCGAATGGCATTCATGAATACCATTTCAAAATGGCACGAATTTGATCCAAAGAATAATTTGGACTTCTGCCCTGCAACCACAATACGTTTAATCTGCATCATTTGAGTTTAATTAGGCTGTCAAGGAATGCCGTTTAAGTGCTGCCATTAATCAGCATCTGCATTTAAAATGAGCTCCTCTGTTCTACACCCCATTTTCAAAGGGCTGCAAAGTGCTGATGTGCACTTTGTGCCACAAATTGGTTAGGGAATTTGATGTGTAAAAAGAGGGGTTGCAGGTTCAAACCTTAGGTGGGGCAGTGCTGATGGACTCTTGGGCAAGGTGACTAATCAAGCCGGATTCAGGAAATATCCGTCTGCATAAATGGATAGGGTGAGGATAAGGGCGTGCAGTGGGGAAATAAACGCAGTGTGCCTACAGTAGGATCAGGTTCTGACTCCTCACAATGAGGCAATTGCCAGAAGCAGGGTATGACAGGTAATGGACAGGTGATCCTTCTCTCATTGGCGTGCTCAAACGTTTCAGTTAACCTGTCCAATTGAGAGGTCTGACATCCCAGCTCTGTAATGAGGCTTTTTCAGGGTTTGATCAGTGTGCTCTGAAGATGCTCTGTTGCCTCTTTCCCATGTGCCTACTTAAAACTGATTATGAAAATTAAAATTAAAACCAGGCCTGGTTACAATTTAATTATTATCATTATTTTTATATAGTAAGCAGTTTCCAAACAGGTTAAATATTAGAGAGCCTGTGAAATATTTACGTTTTTTTTAAAGATACTTCATTAACAGCTTTCTTAATTGATCAGATAGAATGTCTGCTGTACGAATTGTGTTATGTATTTGTCATATGTTATCCGACTTGTATTATGTATTATACAGCTGTATAAACACATAACATGTAAAAATTGTGAGATACAGGTATAGTTTTTTTGCCTGTAACAGGTATATAAGTTGCTCTGAGAAATAGCATTTGCAAACTAAGTGTAATGTAATACAATGCAATATTTAGAGATTATTTGGCACTCATCTTTATGACAAGATATTGGATGGACAAATGAGTGTGTATTTTATTGGCCACACTTGGTGCTCTTTATATTGGTCTGTGAATGATGTTACTGCCTCTCGCTGATTGTATGTACCTGAGCACTTCCCCTCTTTCTTTCTGTGGAGGTCATGATGCAATGTTACTGTGACCGAGTTGCCTTCCCTCCTGCCCGCTCCTGCCTTTAAAAGTACAGGCTGCCCGACATGTGATGCTTCACTAAAATATGAGGGAGATGTCATTCATAATTCATAAAGCCTTTGCAATGGGGCATTTACAGCCAGGTTCAAAAATAGACGACGTGTGTAATGAGACGGCGTTTCGTACGAAAGGGAGAAACGCTGCCGTTCGGTGGCGAGGGCCGAGGGGTCCGATATGACTGTTAGTGCAGAATTTAAAAATAGACTGAAATGTTAGATGACCGACGTGTTTAGTGCAATCAAGTAATTTCAAGGAATATGCTATCCACATAAGGAGTGTGTAAGAGGCACCCCGATTATTTGATCTAGTACTCAAAAGCCACCCTGTTCGGATGGCATGACCTTTAAACACTATGAATGAATGCTGGGTTTCTTGCCTGAGAGGGCAAACTGGGTAACAGCTGTGTTATTACACGGTGTTCCCACCAAGGTGAACACCAAGGTCTTTAATGAGTAAGTTTGGATCGGGTGAGGCGCTCGTTCGGAGCACAAGATAAGCCCCACAGCCACAGCAAGTCTGAGTCTGGGCTGTGGCATTAGCTGACAATGACGGGGAGTCCGCAGTGACAGAACATAATTGGCTTTGTTCCACCGGGATTGGGCTGGTTACATCAGCCAGGGTCCCCTCACTGCACCTCTCGTCAGCGGCTCCCCGGGCGCCTGAGAGTTGATCAGATGACATCAGCGAGAGGTGTGCCTGTCCACCAATCGCCACTCAGCCTCCTGAGGTGCACTGTGGGACATGTAGTGTGGAAAAAAAAATAGCCACTGACTGCATGAGATTGCATCAGAGTATTGCATTGTGTCCCAGTGCTACTGTGTGAGTACAGCAGATGGGAGCTATGACATTATTTGGAATTATTGATAGGGAGGGAGATTTGATACTGGCTTATAGTTTTTAGAATCTTAGGGTCTAGATTTAGCGTCTGCAAAGGGGCTGGATTATAACTTATTCTAGTGCTTTAGTGATGTAGGCTGATAAGGTTGTAGTAGCAACATTTAACATGGGCTGACCTTCACAGGGGGAGATCTTTGATGATCTTGGCTGGCAATGGGTCAAATGAACAGGTCAATGATTTAGATGAAGTGGCCAGTCTCTCAGTCTAGTTTGGCTCAGTAGGAGAGTATGGCTACAGATACTAAGTGGCTCTAGGGGAGCTGATGCGTCCCCTTTTTTAAAATTATTTTTCTGATAAAATTGTGAAATCACATTATAGGACATAGCCACTGCCTGTGCTGGGTGTATTTCCAACTAATAACCACATGCTGCTTCTTTATAGTGTATTTTCCTAATACACAAGCCCTGGGTAAAATCTACACACCTGGTTAATAACAGCATTTAGGCTATAGAGGAATCATTTCTAAAACCCCCAGAGTAGAGCTATAGTTTGTAATTAGTAGTACCAGTGAGATAAATAAGCAGCGCAACACTGATTGATTTACATATGGCCACGATGGAACGCAAAGCACGATTCACATGCCTAACAAATACACTTTGCAAAGACACTGCAGCCTTAAAACATATTGATAATCAAGCCAAGATGTTCATATTGATTGACAATTTCAGACTCATCAGGGCTGCACAAGAGGTTCAATTTGAGGTACAGTCATATTTCTATGATGTATAACCTTGATTTTATTAATATTAATGTTGAGTCTATATTAACATCACCAATCAGACACTAGATTAAACATATCTTGCAGGTTGACGTACTCTCTGAGATTAAAATAATATAATCATTACATAAATGGATGGCTGCTCACTCATTATCATTGCATACAATGATAAAAGCCTGAGCTGCCAATGTTAAATGATTAATATACAACAGGGGAGATGATATACCACCATGCTGTTGATCAACAAAACATTTCACGTTTTCATACAAATCCAAACAATTTTAAATTTGCCACGTGAAAGCTTCCACAATTTGTTCCATAGCTTCATTCTTTGGATGTGGTCAAATTGTGTAGAAAAACCAATGGAAGCACAGAAAGTATCTAAGAGTATCTAAAATGCTTCTTTAAAGCAGTAATGCCAGCGAAGAAGTTCTTATTCCACTTAAAATTATTCTGTTGATCAGCAGTGATGCTACTGATTTCAAGTTGTTATTGATAACAGCAAGAACCATATACACAGCAAAATTAACACTGTAGTAATTTGTCAGAGGCCCTCTACTTGAGTACTAGGGTTATGACACCTTTGTCTGGAAATACTGTTCCAAATACACTGATGAAACAACAACCATTGAGTAAACAACAAACAGGGAGCTGTTTTATTCTTTTGGACTTTCTTGGAATTTCTTAGCCTTCTGAAGCACCGACATCATTTGTTATCTAGTTACCAACAAGTAATATGTATCAGCAACAACACTGTTCATATCACAAGGCACCATGGCTTCTCTGGTTCTGAACAGGTCAGCACAGTAACTTTTCCATGTGGTGCACCCATGGGTCCATCTGGCAGTACTGCTTCTCAGGGTGCCATCACCTGTCAATATCAAAAGTTGTTTAGCTGTTCCCAGAACAGCTTTGGGCCAGAGATTTATAGTTCCTGGCTATTCTCTTGCTTTTGTCACCAGTAGTGGTGTTTGACACATTGGACTGCTCTGCCTGGGGTCTAGCTATACACAGAGCCTTCCACCTAAGGGTTTAAACTTCAGCTCTGCAAGCCTTCCTGCTATTGTGTCTGTTTTCTTGTTTGATGTACCAGACTGGATTACAGCGTCACGGTGAGAAATGTGATCTTTTCATCTCGGTCTCATCACACTTCACAATGACACAGAGCCGAATGCAAACAGAATCTACAGTGTTCTGATTCATATCTGCAAGATTAGTATGGATGATTTCTGTTTAATTCCGTCTTTTAATTCCGCTCTGTTTAATTGCATTTGTTAATTCCATTCTGTTTAATTCCATTTGCTGTACAAAGTTTTATCACAAGTTGGCCTGATTACTGCAGTTCTCTTCTCCATGGTATCAGCTCAATATACCAGATCTCAATATAAACTTCAAATGGTTGAAACCTCTGTACTTAGATTACTCACCCCTACTAATTCCAGGACCCACATCATGACATATGACCTCCATTGATGAACAGAACCTGTGATAAACAGAGAGGGCTGTCCTTCTGACATACAAATCACTACATAGACTTGTCTTTCCTGACCTTAGTGACATCCTTCACTCCTGCCAGCCAACAGCACTAGAGGTCCTCAGATGCTGGTTACCTCCACAAGCCAAAGTCCAGACTCCATAGTTTTGGTAACAGAGCCTTCTTCCAGGAGGCATTCAAGCTCAGGAATGTGCTCCCTCTGTTTCTCTGTGATTCTGAATCTTTTCACCATGGCCCATAACTAATCTTCCTCCCAATTTTTTGGGCCTCTGACTCCCTGCCTATAACATGTCCCCTACCTGTGCCCCCCTATTCCTAGTGCCCCTGTCTCTGCTCTTGATATGCCTCTATGTCTGCCAGTGACATCACCCCTCCTGCCCCCTGCAATTTGTACTTGTATCCCTGGAGTTTTTTTATTTGTACATATCCCTTTGGCAACTGTCTATTTTACTTTCTGTCTTTTTCTGGCCAAATGCTAGCCTTTTTTCTTTTAGACTTAACTGTGTAAAGCGTCTTTGGAATTTAGAAAAGCACTGCATTAAAATAAACACTATTATTGATATTTTGAAGTTATTTCAACATTTTTCATAAACTTTTCAAAATGGGGTTTCTGAGGCTTTTCCCAGACTCTCAAATGTTAAGCCTGTGTTTGTTTAGTTGTTGGAAAGAAGGTATTACTTGAAGGTTAGCTACTCTGATTCCAGTTTAACAGTTTAACAGTGTACCATTTTGGTGAATTACTCACTTCAGCTCTCCATATGTACTCATTGGTGGTGGTAGTGTGGCGGTCTGTCTGGGGATATGGATCAACTGCTATTTCACATTTGCAAGTCAATGCATCAAAGAAATGTTTCCCTGGCATGAAATTCAAAACCTGGGACGTCCTGCTTGGTACACTGTGAGAAATGATTGTTCATCGTAATGAAAAGCTTGTGGGGGTCCTATGCCTCCACAGGGGCTGTCTTGGAACATTTATGAGCATTGTGAACACAGCCATCATTGGCAGATGACCAAGGGAAGAAACAATACAACTGAAAATGAAATAACATTCTTCACGTAGCCGATTTGGCTTTCCCTCAGTTTCGTTTCCTACTTAATGCGGAAGATAGGAGTGAATATTGTGGCAGAGGATGTCACATGCATCTGTACCAAGGCTGTCATGGCTCCTCGGCTAGAGCGTGACAACAGACTGCAGGTGCACTTGAGAACACATCAGAACAGTGCAAGGCATTGTGGGACTGCGCAGGCCCTTCCCAATCTCAACGCGACACAAAACTGCTGAGTTTCTGAGACGTTTCAGAAAAGCAGACGTAACCTGCCTACATTGTCCCCGGTTGTAAAGGCAAATCATTTTATCATGCCTGTGGCGCAAACACAAACCCGCCGGAGTAAATTAAACACCTATCTATTGAATGGAAATTTGTTGTAGATTGAATTTCTTTTCATTTTTTTTAAAGAAGCTCTTGGTGTTACAGCCTGTTTCCTGGCTGTCAGAGCCCTCCCTTCCCGCTGCCTCTTTGTTCTTGGCTGAGCCGGAAAGTTTGCTGATCCCTCCGAATGCAAATCCACACTCTGGAGGTGAAATAGCCCCTCTACTGCTGTAGGGAACTCTCACTCTGTCTCTAAGACTGGAAAGCTTCCTCTCAGACCTCTCCTCTCCAGATAAGATTGGGGAGGGATGTTTTTCTCGCTAACACCACACTGTTTCCCACACGGCTTGGCTCTCTGCAGAACCCATCAGTGCTGGAGAGACAGCTGTAATGGAGTGGAGCTTGTTTGACGGCCAAAGTTCACTACCTGGCCTGGGAGCCCCATTCCTTTTTCTTTTTTTCCCTTAAACATGGCAGACCAAACTGCCCCTTTCTGTAAGGTGGGCGTGACAGCTTGACTGGTCCAATCCATATCTTGACAACTAATATTGCAGCAGGTTTATGATATTTCAGGACTGACAGAAATGTCTAAAATGCAATGAGTGGTTTCCATTGCAGTGATTCCCTGCCAGGTGCGTGAGTGTGTAGGATTAGACTGTCACTGTGGTTGGATCGTCCCCACTTTCATTTCTGCTAACACTTTCGTTGAAGTGTGTTATTATGAAGAATTTAGTACATTATGAACATGTTATGAATGCATTCATTAATGTATTGTAAACAATTCATAATGCTTTACAGCATTTTATATATTGCCAGTGGCTGACTTCTAGTTTATAAGAGCAGTGGATATGGTCTCAGTGTTCATCATGTCTTAATTGGCATTTATCTCTATCTTTTGACCTGGAATTTTGCTTAAATTTATTCTAGTTAAAGATGATATATTTGGTGTTTTGTATGTGCACAGTTTATTAATATATCAAGGACATATTCTTTCAGTAATTCTTTCTATTTAAAATACAGGGATGTGCCTTTGTATAATAATACAACTATTTAGGACATCTGAGAGAATGGCTTTGATTTTAGTTGCATAATATTATTGTTTATTAAACAACACCTTGGCTCGAAAAGTTGAAATCATTCAAACTCAGGTGTGTTAGCCCTAAAGACAACAAGAGCAGTATAGATTTAAAGTCAGGTGTGCGAACCATATGGAGTAATCCAGAAATAAACCCAGGTGTACAAGCCAAAGAGAGCAGTCCAGATTTTAAAAACCAAAAGGGAGGCACATTTTAGGACATGCTTGTTTCCACTGGTGTCAAAATGTGATTTCAGAGCTTTTACTTTTCACTTTACTGCAGACATCAAAATTTCCACCATTTCCTATATGGAAGCACTTACAGCTGTGTAAAACCAGCTTCCTTTGACTCCAGGTTATCATCTGTTGTAGCAAAATGTTTGCATGATAAATGGTTCTCTACATGGCTGAATCAAAGCTATTATATTTTGTTTTGCTGATCAGTGTTATGAGCTGTGAAATTTGTTTCAGATCCTGAAAATCAAAGAAAAGGAATTTGCAGTGTTATGGGTAAATCTTCACTCAGCTATTTCTAAATGTTGTTATTCATTTACAGCTAGTGAACTACTGTCATTGAATCTAATATTAAACATTTAATACTGACAATCATAACATATACTTCTGGCTCATTGTAGATTTTAATTTGCGAGACAAATCTCACTAATATGGGTTTGTTCTGATGAGTCCTATACCTAAAAAATAAAAAGTTTATAATACAAGTTTTGTTTAATTACAAAACAGTTGAATCAGAGCAGGGATAGTGTAATTATAATTTTCTTACAGTAAACACTATTGTGTGTTGTTTAAACCACAGTCCAGATTCTGTCTAAGCTCAATGCACATTGCACAATGCCCTTTAAGAACTTTAATTAAGGGATGTAAGCAAGCATGACTCAAAGTCATGTTTAATCATTGGTTTATAAATGCATATATAAAAACAAATTGCTTGTTTTGCTAAAGTCTGAAGTATTGCATTCTCTTTCCCTCTGTCCACAGTCCTCTCATGACAAATTATGCAAACTTCCTCTGGGCATATAAACAAGCATGCATTAAACATTAAGTTGTATTCAAACATAACATACAATTAAAACTTGCCAGAAGCTCTCTGAAGTTTACTTAATGTTTACAATACAATGATGTTACAGAAAACTAATTGGGAAGGAATGTAAGGGATTCCATTCGCATACAATTGGCGAGGAAATTGCTGTGGTGCTTGATGGAGGTGGAGACCTTACGAATTGAAGCTTGAAAAAATAAAATGCTACATAGTATTGATGAAAATGGTCAAACTGTATTAACATTTGTTAATAGTTGTTAACATTTTACAAAGTCACATCTTTACATTGGAGTACTCCCAGAGCACAAAGCAGAAAGCTATTCAGCATAAAAATCAATGACTGCAAAGAAGCAAAGCAAAAACACAAGTAATGCATAACTTGCTTTTTGCAATATCGCAAATGTGTATCCTGAAATCAAAATGTTGCTTTTCTGTGGCCTTCATTTCAAACATTTTACGTTCGAAGAAAGAGTGATCTCTCATTTTCACTTGTGGCCACATTTTAATATTTGCAAGGTCATACTTGAAGGATTGTGGAGACGCCTGCCTCGCAGAGAAAATAGAGAAACCCATCCTTCATTACCGTATTGTCTCGTTGCACAATGGAGGCTCAACATGGACACCATACAAATGCTGTTAATCTTTATTACCATTTTTGCTGCAGGGCCCCTAAAGCTGGGTCATTTATGAGGACTGTTATAGAACAGATACATAGGTACCCCAGCTCAAAGATCAGGTTTCGCAATCCATAAGTCAACCAAGGGAAATGACAGAAACGGGCGATACCTGAACATGTACCAGCGCCAGCCGCACAGTGTGTGACACTCTGCAGCCCTCCACTAATTACACCTCATCTCGCAATTTTCTAAATCTGGTCACTTCCTGCTAGACGGACCTGGCGTAAGCTGTAGGCTCTAACCCTGGCCCTTGGCGAGAGGCTTCATTACGGGGGAAAAAAGGTTCTCGTAGCCACGGCGACGGGAGAGGAGGACGCTTGGGTGTAATGAGACGAAACCGTCTCATTTCCTGTCCGCTCGCGCCAGCCCACGGGCTGTCGGCCTGGCCCGCGCGGTCTGCCGCGGGGAACTCTCGCTTCTCGGCCCAGACGCCCGTGCCTCCTGCCGTGCCAATCAACGCAATGTAAAGAGGCGGGCAGGCAGCTGTGCCCCACGGTCAATATCAGTCAATCCAACCTGACCGCATGCCAGTTCAGAGTACCGGCCAACATGGCGGGGGGGATACAACAGGATCTCCGACTCAGATTTAGGAATAACTATAAAGAGGGTATTGTCATGCTGTGCCAGCAAATCAGGGGAGTGAGTTTGTTTGCGTGGCTTTCGTAAGGTAGTAGTGTTGGGCTCTTTAAATTCAAGGATCACTAATGTTGAATGACACCTATGGGCTATGGCGTGAACACAGGTAATAAATGTTAAAAAATTAAAAAATAAAACAAAAATAAAAGTCTTTACTCTTTTTGTGCAAGTTAGTAAACATGAAGGAGTCGGTTGTTGATGATTTGGACTGTCTGCCTTGTCTGTTCTTCAGTAAATTAATGGTTGCAATCTCTTACTGGATTTGAAAAGGCATTAATTGAGGAGAACTTCTTCTTAAGAGGTCATTGTCACACAGAAAACAAATTATGTGCACATATGTCTGTCTGCTCATCTTTATAGATAAATTACTATTTAGCCAACCCAGAAGGGCTAAACAGACTGCACTTGTCATTATAATTTCATGTGAGGTTGTGTTGTTTTAAGTAACAGAGGGAAAAACAACTAATTTAAATGAAGGCTGCCATTTACATCAACATTAAGAGATTGAAATTGAATTAAAAGGAATGTAAGATCCCTGTGTTGCAAAGCAAGTGCATCGTCCTTCCCTCGTAATGACTTGTCCTGTCCTCTCTCTCCTCAGGATGAATAAGAGATTTGTGCTAAAAGCAAACAAAGCAACAATACTACTAATGGCCTGCATGCTTACCCTCCTGGAGAAGCCAGTGCTGACAGAAGGCCAGCAAGGTGAGTGATATTTCCATTTCTGCAGACAGGAAGTAGGACAGGAAGTGCATTTTCATAAAGGTGGGACTGTACAAGACTGCTCACAACTTTCCTCTGGAGAGCTGAGTGCAAGTCACGCCTGTGGATCCCCTCATGTTATAGCTGAGGCTTGAGCCTGGCTGCACACGAAACTGCATGGGAAAACATTCTGTTAGAACTGAGCTGAAACACCCAGCCAGATCTGAAAGTTTAACTCGACACCAGTTGCAGTGAGGGTCAAAAGACTTGTACAAATCTTGCTGGGTCTGGATTGCAGAACACGCAAAGGCAATTTGGTTTCAAGTAGGTACAGTAACTCACTGTTTTTTTTTAATAACTTAATAATTCACAATCATACTTAACATTGTGTTCTAAAGGAACATGTGTGGAGTATGGGTTTGTGATTCATTTAATAATAAATATGTTTCGAATAAACAGGCAGGAGTGGTGGGGGTGAAGCAGAACAGCTTTGTGGGGAAGGTGTCGGACAGTCAAGAAGACAGCAGCTTTAAAGCTCTCTTGTAGGGGCACTGCCATGTTACCTTTGAGCATGGTGCCGTACCTGAATCACCTCAGAACATCCAGCTGCTCACAAGGCAATTTGTATCCATATTCAGCTACCACACATCCATATTCAGCCAGGCTCTAGGCGACAGTCAGGGAGCATGATGTGATGTGGCTTTTATTCAGTAGCCATAGAAATGCCCCACATACATGGTGCACTTAATGAGAGCTGGCCAGTGAACAAAATAAGTGGCATTCTGAAAGGTGTCTGGCTGTCCCACCAGGTCTAATGTTAAGAATGAGGGCAAAGTTTTTGATTTGTAATAGTTAGCGATATTTGGCGATAAAATTGTGGGGGCTTTAGAAGATCACGTTGCACAGACCAATGTAGGGGTGAATTCCGTAACACCTTCAGTTCCATTCAGGGATCAACAGACAGGCCTAATGTGGCTCCTGTCATGCTGGAGGACGTTATCGCACATGTACACCATCTGGACGGCTCATGAGCATCCAGAAAATGCAAGATAAAATCTTCTGCAACATAATGCCCTCAAACACAGCCACTGTAAACAGAAGAGTGAAGCATTGTGGGAGGTGAAGGAAATCAGGTGGCTTCTCAAGTATTTGCAGGTTCAGTAATGTGTAACGAACATTCACGCATTATTCAACACTGATGACAGTTTTGGGAGAGCAGTCTGAGCACCCAATTAATCGAAAATGTGACAGGCTATTACAGACTCAAAGTAGGAAAACCTATGTACAATACACACTCAAAGCAACTGGCAAGAGAAGGCGAAAGTTTGGAATTTTCTCTGCTTTTCAATGAAACCAATCAGCAATACCATGAGCAGATTCAGTGACCGGCAGAGGAATGATTTTTGTGCCAATTAGAAAGGAATATGGCATTCAGAACACAGCCGATGATTGGTGCAATCTTTACTCAAGGCGTTCATCATTTTAGCAGGAACTGAATTGGGATAATCTCAGATGCATTTAATTTATATCAGATAACTTCAACAGTGTTTAATTTCCCATGTGCGTTATATCTGGGCCATTATCATTCAAGCGATGAGTTATGCCCATAACATATCCAAAATCAAGAAAATGCAATTTTCTCAGAGAACAAAAGAAAAATGACAAGGCAGAAAAAAACCCAAATCTGTTGGTTTTTTGTAAGCATAAGAATGAGTTTTTTTAATGCATTTTGCATCCTATTTGAGTGAACTATACTGCCTGCTTTTTTTTTTCGAACATCTAAAATTTCTGTCAGCAAAAGGCTGTATAATTTCCAATCTTCAAAACACTTTCCTTTGCTTTTTCTGCCACTCTTACCGGTGTGTCACATTTAATTTGCTGAAGTGTGCAAGAAAATTGATTTGCTTTCCCTTTCGTGTCAATCAGCGACAAACAGCACAAACAAGCAACGGAGTAACTATTTCTCAGGCGTCTTGCATCAAGTGTCAGCCTTGGTTGTGGACATGGATTTTTCAATGACATCGCTTGTACAGAAACAAGACTAAAGACCCTCAAACTTATCAGCACTCTGATGAAAAAAAAAATTAGAAAAAGAAAGCATTAACCAAAAAAAAACTCCAGAAATACTTGTTCATACTACGCTGCAGACCGAACCCTGTTTCGCAAACCCAGACTGTGACTGATGGACCCACTGGTCCTTACTGAGGCTTAATTAGAAACTAATTAGGTTTGATTGAACTGTGAGTTGAATTCTGATCGAGACGTAACATCACTTAACACTTGCGGGGTACTAATTCTTTGGTACAGATATGAATTGCTGGAAGTGTGCTTGCATAAGGATACACACATGGATGTGGATAATAAGAAGCTTAGAAAATGTTCAATTTTATTAATTGAAAAGAAACCTACAACAACTGGACAATGAACTGAGCTTAACTGTTTAACAGCTGCACCAAACGTTTGTGTGTGTATGTATGTGTGTGTATAAAAGCATATGCAAAAATATGTTGAATAACAGCTTTAAGTCTACATTTGAACTAATAGACAAGCAGTTTTCTTTCATAAGGATCTTGTGGGAGACTAGATGAATGATTTTAAAAGATATTCAACAGCACAATAAAACTTGCGCTGATCTCAGTGGGAACTTTGCACTGGTCCCCTCCCCACTTCTCACTGTACACCATGACAGTTAAATTAAAATCATTTTTGGAGTTGGGCATTGGGAAAATGGAAAAACTCTTGCATCCTTGGATACCAGTACAAAATAGACGTCTAATAAAATAAGCAAATATCCCAAAACAATAATACTTTGCCACTTGTGTGTCTTTTCTGTTTTCCTCATATAAATCTCAATATGCAGGGCCTGGTGTAGAATTGTATTGTCACACACAATACATTTTGTGTCACCTCCTAATCTAATTTGTAAGATTGTGCCTGGAGGATTTTCCACACAGATTGTCACGGGCGAGGCTGAGCACCACCCGAGGAAGGGCTCATTCTAAATGCAAATATCGGGTTCAGCTGTCAACAATATGCAGCGCGGCTTTACCGCAGTGTTCTTCCAGCGTCAGGCCAAATGTCCGTCCCACACTTCTCCTCTGTGTGTCTGCTGCCTTTCCCCAACTACCCCAGGAGGACTACATATCCGACTGTGTGCAGACCCAGGGCTGAGACCCGTCAGCTGAGTGACTGGGGTTCAGTATTTCAGTTTAGTTTGTCAATACCGCTAATGTTTCAGAGTATAGTCTTTTCTTTTGTGGTGTATCCTTTGATTTTAATTATTACCTGTCGGGGAAGTGAGGATTTCGTCCCATAAATCCTGCATCTGCATGCCTTCAAAGCTCCAGGAAGATAGGGGTGAGGCCCAATACTTTCCTTTTCTGGCAGTGTGATCCATGTTCCCGTGGGTGAAGCCAGAGGTAGGGCTCGAGTGTCATTGCAGCGAACTGCTTGAGCAGCGGAAGGCCATCCGAGTGCCAGCTTGCCACCATACGCAGGGTCCTAAATTGTGTTCTGCTGAGCTTATCCAGGTATTCCAGCGTTTCCTCAAGGCCTGGATACGTATCTAAAATCCTCTTCCTTTCCCGCTCAAATTTGGGGCACTCTGAGCAGGGTTCTGCCGCAACCTTAGGTGAGATAACAGTGGCTGGTACCTCACACATTTCACTCATGATCCGTCCATTTCTTGTCCTAAAATGGCCTAAATAATCTTTCAAAAAGATAATAATTCTGACGTAGTTTACCGCAGTCTGCTCAATACCTATCTCGGTGGAACCTCCAATATGTCGGGGAAGTGAGGATTTAATAAAACTTCAATGGTCTGAACCCAGCGGTCTTAGAAATTAACGCCCTTGTTTATCGTCCGGCACTCTGAATACCGGACACAAATGACAATTACTAAAACTCCTCACTTAACCAACATGTAAAATAATAATAAAATGATTTAATTTAATAATTATTATCAAAGATCTTAATTATCAATTAAATAACCGAATTCGTTGATAGGAGATGAGCAGTCTGGTGGATCAACCTTTGCCAGAAATATAGAGCCACAACTGGAATAAATTAAAAAGGTTTATTAAGCAGTTACACTAAGACAAGACAAAATTCAAAGTCTGGGCTACAAACCATAACAGACAAAAATTACATACAGACGTTAACAAAACAAGAACATGGATGGATCACAGAATGGTGAATGAATGCGTGCAGAGAAAATTACCCAAGCCAATTGTTTACCTCTTCCAAGGAAGAATACAGGAACCACTCACAATAGCAGCAAAACTCCAAAAGGAAAATGCAAAAAGTTGCAGGATAAACTGAGCCACGGACTGGATGACTGAACGGATGACTGAGCGTAGGCAAGGAATTTGGCAAAAACTGATCAACGACAAAAGACTGAGCCAAAGGAAACTGAGCTAGGAGGCCTGTTCTAGGCCTGACTTTTCCACCTCCCTGACATGATTAATTTTATGGTTTCTTTTCCAGGACTTAATTTTGTCCTTTCGATCCAAACATCTGGAAATACCAGATATATTTTCAAGACTCTCATCTTTGCATTCAGCTCTTCATGAGCATCGCAATGACACCAAACATTAATAGGCATGGGTTGAGAGGAGAGAGTTAGCTGGGAGGAACTGGTAAAATGGTGGTTTTGCTGCTATATTGAGAAATACATGTGTTATCACACAACATTGGGTTTTCCACATTTTTCCATGACATGAGAGTACAATTACTGTGGGGTACAAAAGGGTAAATGATCCGAACGTACAGGTACACATAAAAAAACACCCACACACACACACACACACACACACACACACACACACGCTGATTGTGCTCAGGAAGGGGAGAAGGGGGGAGAGAAGGCAACCCCCTGCAGCTGTGGTCACTGATTTTGGGGTATTTATGGTGGTAGACCATATGCCCTCTTGCCTGCTATGTGTGTGTATTTGTTGACTTATCTTATCTGCGCTTGATCTGGTCCTGAGTAGGGAAAGGAATCCTAGAAAACCCAGACCAGGGCACATGGGAAGAGAAAGAGAGTCAGAGAAAAGAAAGAGGTTTGTTTCTGTCGGGTTGAAGACTCGCATTTCCTTTGTGCAGTCACATTTTTGAGAATGTTCCTTCTTTGAGGAAGTGGTGGAGTGATTTACTACGGAAGGGGGAAAGTACCAATTTAACATAATTTATCTTCTTTTAAAATGTTCCGCATGTCTCTACTCACAAAGAGGATCTCAAAGACAAAGTCTTTTAGAATACTTTGCACGTAGGCTTTCTGTCAGCTTGTAGCTCCATGTTTTCCTCATAGCCCTCAAGTAACTCAGACCTCTATTCAGTCAGTTGCCTGACTTTGCATAAAAAAGTTGAGCAAGTGGTGATTTCAATAGTTTTTTCCCCTCATCATTTTGAGTTTGGTGGTAGCCGGCCTTAATGTAAAACGTTGTGCAAAGAATGCATAAATGCAACACTTCAATGAAAAGAAAGGTTCAAAGTCAAAGAGAAAGTGTTTTGCAGTTAGACTGGATCTGAAACTAATTAGAAAGAAAAGAAAAGCATGCACAGAATCTTGTTATTAGACATTCAAATGCATTATCTTATCTGCGCTGGTGTATCAAGCAGAACACTTAGAGGGCAGGTATCACAACTTTTTAATTGGAAATGTCACATACAATTAGAAAAGCATGTTTCAGTTACTAAATCATTCAGACAAGGTAGTGTGAGCTAGAAATTGCCTTGTAATTTCTTAATTGGTGCAAACGTGGATTGCTTTTTTAAGGAAGCTGTCTAGATTTCCTAAGACAGTACGTTATTGATATATTTAGCAGGGGCCCTTAGTTGGGGCTGTTTACATTACTCTCAGTCTCTTCACAGCATCCATTTATATGGCTGGAATACACTTTGCAAAATAACACAGGTGAAGCATTTTGCGCACGGATAGAACAACAATGCACCATGTGGGACTCAGACCTGTAATTCCCCGAGTTCAGTCCCTTAACGACTGTGCCACACTGTGCCGAGCTGCCCGTTATCGCCTGAGGGCAAACACCAGACCGGCGTTAATTTGTCTGTCTTCCCGCAGCACACCACGTCAAAACGGGGACCTGTGAGGTGGTGGCGATACACCGCTGCTGCAACAAGAACAAAATAGAGGAGCGCTCGCAGACGGTAAAATGCTCCTGCTTCCCGGGGCAGGTGGCGGGCACCACGCGGGCCGCCCCCTCCTGCGTGGATGGTACGTCCCATTGCGGCTTCACTGGCCTCTCGGTGAAAGCGTTCGCCTTTTGTCGGAAGCAAATAAGTCCATGTTGATTTTTGTTATTTTGCGCATTCTTTACTTTTTTTATTCCCAGATCTCTTGCCAAGGTGGTCAGATTTCCTGTCTAGGCAGGCAACCTTGGCAAAGCCAATCTGTGGGAACCACTGCATGTGTGTACAAAAGCAGAGATTCAGTTGACATGTCACATTGCTATTCAACAGAGTTTAGGAGATTTTTTGGGGGCATTTTTAAAATTAGGTGTTACATAAATTTGCTGCTCATGGCCTGATAGTAAGTCTTTTTATACCTTATTTTACAGTATTCAGTATTCAGTACTAAAGAAAATGTCAGATTAAATCTGGGTCTTTATTTTTGATTTTGGCTTTTGTATATGGTGGAAAATTATATTCACACATTAGCCTGGTAAACGTTTTGTTAACACATACCTGTAATGATGCATTTAGGATTTCTGATGCCATGTGAGTCTCTCACATGCATTATTTTATTATATTCTGTAGAATACCCCACTAGAATAGGACTAGACATTCCCGTACACATCTCCTGGTTGATTTCTCATGTGTATAATTGCTTTGGGGTACTCTCTGTATATACTTGTGGGAAATAAAATTAAGTGCAGTAATTATAATACGACCAACATCTCTGAGCAGCCTACCTGGGGAATTATGCAAATGCACAAAATTACTGCACTCTGCCAGTTGTTAATTCTGAATACAGAAACATGGGATTAAAAATCCAATTTTGGTCCTTTTCAGCAACATTGATGTAATGTCATATTAATGTGTGGTAATACCTGGGGACCTAATCCTTAAATTACAGGAATAATAGGGATATAAATGACAGGGTCTTATTTTGAGCAAACCTCATTTTCACCGATAAAGTGATCCTGTCACTGTGAAATGAGATATACATTTAAATCCATTGAGGGAGAGGAGGCTGTGCAAATATATTCATAGTTTCAAACTGTTGTTATGATTATTATTATTATTTATTGGGCAGATCCTCTTATCTGTACTGACATACAAGGCTATAATGGAAAATATTTTACATAAAATTCATTATTTGTGAACAATATGACTTTAATATAAATCGCAGTGCACAGAACGATGTTTTTTTTCAGCAGAAAAATGGTCACATGCTTTTGTTACTATTTCAAAGGTATGTGTGAAAATGTAGGATGTATCTAGTTAAACTGTGGAACCACAAACCTTTTGTACATTTGTCACTGTTAACAATCTTAAACAAGAAATCCCTTGAGCAAAACCCTCAGGTTCAGTTTCTAGCTACTGTTAGTGTGCTCACATGTAGCAGAGTGTATAGTTAATGGCAGTGCTTTTCCAGTCAGAACATGCCACCATCTAATCTGTATCAGTGGGGCAATTATGTTGGTTTTCTGTTTCATTTAAATGACATTTTAAAAACATTCTGATATCCAAGAAATTCAAGGAAAAGCCATGCCACATTCTAGAATGGTTGCTATTTAAACTATTTAAGTGGTTACTATTTAAATTATACAGTTGCTAATTAAAGTTATGTACCCCATGCTACTGAAGAGGCTACCAGCTGAGTTGTGGCCTTTAGGGGCTCTAGATGGACCATGTCTTTTACTGGGAAATTGTTCTGTGCAGTTGCAGGGGTTGGACCTGCAGATATACAAAACAATTTGCACCCAGATTAACCGTACACCAAGAACAACCACATCACGTTGTAGAAGCTACTTCAGTCCCACCTGTTACGGCAGCCCAGGTTTTCAGTACGTCAGAGCTGTCACTCAGACCCATTCTGTGCGCTCTGTGTCTAACACAGCCTCCATTGTGGAGCAGAAGTGGTGGTGCCAGATGCAACCCTGTCTTGATGGGGAGGAGTGCAAAGTCCTCCCAGATCTGAAAGGCTGGAGCTGTGCCACTGGGAACAAGATTAAGACCACCAAGGTAGGCCCCTGATGCACTTTACTAGGTGCCTGTACCATGACGTATGCAACTGAGCGTGAGCCCATTAGGTAACTGAAACACATTGTATAAGGTCAGACATATATCCCGATATTGTTAATTTGTTATGTTCTTTGCATTTATTTTTTCATGTGTCATTATAAACTCATTGGGGCATGGGGGCAACTCATATAAAAATTCATTGTTCACCATGGCCTCACTTCAATTCCGAAGTGTGCACCCTGCAGTTTGAATACCACTGCCCTTCACCCTCCTCTGAGGGGTGTCACATCTTAGGCCGTCCCAGAGCTAAGGGATCAAATTTTAGCAAGGGTTTAAGGCCTTTTTCTGCCCAAGGATTACCCACTTCGACCAAGCTTGTATTACAAGTGGCTACAAAGCAAAGGGTATCAAACAAAAATTTGTGTCGCATAGTACAGGCACATTGGTTTTATGGAGGTGTAGTAAAAGCATTTTTTTTTAGATGGATGTCACTGTAAAAATGTTCCTGGAATAGATTCCATCCAATTTAAAAATGTCTGTGAAGTACAAAAACATCTATATTGTTTATATTTTGAAGCATATATTTAGATAAATATATGAATTATGATATAAAATACATATTTTATATAATTATGCTGTGATCAGGAAGGCACTCAAAATCTGTGCTTTAGATCTCACATTGCAGGATGGCAACTGCTCCTAGAGTAATATTACAGGTTACAATATGATTACAATATGATTTTTTTAGCCAGTTGTACATATGGTCTCAATTTCTCTCCATTTCATACAAGCATTTGCTATTGGCACATTTCAAAACAAAATGATTCAGCATAATTTTTCAACTAATTGTATATACATTTATGAAAAAGGAGAACAGGAAATGCCTATTTGTCATTGTGTCGTAATATTTTTGATACAATTGATTCTAGGATGTAAAAGCATCAGAAAGTAAGAGGAAACTTATGACATTGTATGTTCTTGCTTATTATAACAATTTTAACCATTTACTCACAATTTGTTATGAGTTTCAACACCATTATGAAGAGTGTTAGTGTTTCATTTGTGTAAGCAAGTGCTGTTGTCATCATACTGTATGTAATTACAGCTCTGAAAGGTTGAACTTGGTAAAAATATGCCTCATTAATAATGATGACATGTCCAGATATGCTCATTATTCACAATAATGACAAAGTACATTGATTGGTTTGGCGTAAAGGGCAAGACAAAGCAGAATAAAGTGTTGGTGGTACCTTGCTGAATGTGTCTCAGTTCCAATCACTGCGGACTGCATTGGTATATTTACAGAAAAGCCGGCAAACCCCAGTGACTGCTTTCAAAACTGAGGAGAATGAAGCTGAATAATCCTGTAATTATGGTTTTAAAGTGTAACAGAATATTAATAGCCTTCTTCTTCTTTTGACAACTCTTAGAGCTTTAAAGTCCTTATTTTCATGTTATGAATTCTTAAGATCCTTCACACCTGTTTGGAGAATTGTTGATCAAAATCATGAAAATGGAAATGGTTTGTTTTTGCCATTTAATCCTATTTTGCTACTGATCTAAAATTCATGTGTTTTTTCTTCTTTTAATGTGAAGATATCCTCTGACAAAGATCAACTCTGGTAACCTTGACATCATGGAATTCAATCCAGGTAATAGCTTTTGTTTTGATGCTAGGAAATAGGCGTGTTATTCCTGTAGCAGATTGATATTCATAACCCAACTAATAGTGAACTTTGCCATTTCCTTAAACCTTGACAGACCTGGCTGTAACATGCCTGTTTTAACCACTTACTGTATAAAATATAAGAATAACTAAAATATATTCTCAGTGTCAAGAAAACATATCATACTATTTATACATGTCTTTTTTAATAAAGTGTATGGGTTTTCATTATGTTCTCATGGTAAGCAAGGGGTTTTGGCTGCTTTTTCTGTTAATCTTTCTTTATTTTCTTGATTTTCCACCTTGAACCAGAGCGAGGTACAACTTCAATGTGGCGGTTGTTTCAAGGTACAGTTTGGAGCTCCTATTAGAAATTGGTCACTTCTAGCAAGAAACAAAGCTTGCAAAAGATCCATGTGAACACATTTTTCAGCAACCAAAACAGCCGAGAGTGTTCATTTTTCTTCTATTTTTCAATTACTCCACCCCATCTCCTCACTACTTTTAAGCTCCTACGCACTTTCCTTTAGGCATTTTTTCACTGCTTCAGGTCACAATGTCCCTTTTTATCAGGTGTTTGATAGTACTACACCAAACCTCAGGTTGTGAATTTTTAGCTTTGGTTAGTGCAGGGTAGTAATTGCTGAGAGAATTGTGTAGGAGGGAAGTGAAGCCTTCAGCCACATCAAAAATAATTACATGATTTGTACCCTCCATATAGTAAAGCACCGACCAAAGCTAAACTAGATCTTTCATAATGCAGGCTTTCTACAGACTGACAATAACTTCTCCTTATTTTCCCCAATGCTAAATGATGCCGGAATTAGAACAACATTAATCACTGTGACAGCTCAGAATTTAAATGACTGCCTATATGTGGGGAATTTATTATAATCGGTATATACACACTCCACAAAATATGCAAATAAGTGATTCTAACCTAAATAAGTGAGGAGATGTGTGCCTAATGTGTGCAGCATAATGTGATAAAATGCCGCTACACCTTCAACGCAGTGCACTGTCATGCATCTTCCCTGATGTTTAGACTTTAACGCTTTCCAAAGGGGAAAAGGGAGAGACTGTGCTGTACATGGAACACTGATTGCCTTTGTGCAGAGAACTTAAGCCCCATGCAATCTGTGTTGTAAAATTCCTCAGTGTGAATTAATTTGCAAGCTAAAAGAGCAATGGGTAGTACTTTGGATAGGATTTCTGAAGCCACGGAAACCATGAGATCATCTCGGGCTGGCAGTGTTCTCTTGGGGAAATTGCAGCTATTTTGAAAAGTTTTCTTGTTTTGGTGTGGTTATAGCCCTGCTGTTGCAGTACTTATTTGACAACAAACATGACGGTGGTTTCACAGTTTGAGCAGTGTGAACTTCCTCCCATTCCTTTGTTTAAATACAGTAAATCAGCTTTGGAAACTGCAACCATGATGTTACCATGATGATGTAAGCTTACTGTGCATATCTTTAAACACTAAAAAATAGGGTATACGCAACCATTTGGTTCATCTCATGGGTTGATATTATGTGATCAGTTGCAAGACTTTCATGACTTCAGGACAGCATCAAAGACTTTTTATCATCCTATTCTATCATTTCAAACCTGAATAAGAATTGTTGTGATAAAAGTATATAGTGATTTGGCTCAGCAGACAAAATATAAACAGATTTTTTTTTTAAGATTAATACTTTTGTGGTTTGGGCCCCAGTCCTGACTAAACCTGGACCCTAACATGCAGGGCGTCTTATGTCCGATACCATACATTGCCAGACATGAATATTAATATTTTCTCATGAACGAGACTCAGATTTACAAAGGTGTGATGTATTATTCAAGGGCAGCTCCTTCAAACTAGGTGTTTCTCAGCCATCTACGTTTTGTTGGCAGACGTGTGGTAAAAACTGCTGGTGCAACAAAGACGTTTCTCTCAAACATTTGCAAGCAGTGGAACATCTTTACGACAGCCTTCTGACAGGTGCCCGAGAAAGGTGCTTCCTGGAAGCACTCACTCCTGGAAAATTCAATCTCTCTGAAAACAAATATGATCTTGCTGAAACCTTTATGAAAACCACACATGTCTCAGGAGCACTGGGTAAATCCAATACGAAGGTAAAGGTTGCACCGCCAACAGATTCACTGCAAAATGTGCTCTCCGTCCAGACAAGCCATTCTGTTTGCTTTCGTGGCGCATGCCGCACCAAATCATTTTCACAAAATTAGCAGTGAGGCTGTGCGACAAATTATATCCTGTAGAACTACTCATGCCCTCAAAGTCTGATTTATCATTGTTGTTATCACTTCCTGTTATTATTATTAGTAATGCTATGAGACTTGTGCAGATAGTGTGACAGGAGTCATTTGGCCTATGTAACATGATAAATTGGCTTTGCTCGTTAGCCTCCATGTGCAGAAATCTGAGCTGTGACATTCTTTTCTGTGTTTTGTTTTGTTCACTCATTCACTTATTTAAATGAATGAGCAAACAAAGGCAATCTCAGACCTGCAAGCATTACTATTGTATATATTGCCTGGTTTGAACTGAGTCATTAAATGATGTTAACCAAGGCGATTTGTGTGTGCATTATTTAGGTGTCAACTGCAATGCGCTTGGTTTTCATATAAAGTTCATGAAAGTCTCAGGTATTTGTTGTCCTCGCTATTTTTCTTCTTACAGAACTTTTTCCTTTACTTACAGCAACTGCCCATAGTCATAAAGTTGTTTCAAAAATGAAAAGTAACAGTTGTGGAAACGTGTAGCTCACAAGTAAGAATGAAGCGTGCTGCAGGTTGCTTTGATTCAGTTTCTGCTTTGCAGTGGTAACACAGGTAATCAGTTAAGACCAGATATTCATTTCATACGTTTCCTTCCGTCCCCCATCTACAACGTTCCAGTCGGTAACAGGAGATTGCGGTGCTGTCTGGGTTCCCATACCGTCTATAGTTTTGTTTTAGACCACGCCCCTTTCAAGAATGTTCATAACTAGCCAGCAAATCAGAACACAGTCACCTTCGGCAATGACTGAGTTTTCAATGCGAGACCCTTGGCACTGAAGAGCTGGTCAATACATAGACAATGTAATATATAAATAAAACCAAGCCCTACTGCAAAACACAACACTGATACATTGTATTTTATTACAGGCAGCTGAATAGCTGAAGGCTTCAGCGACATGGTCCCGCCTTTCTCTGTCAACCTTAAAAACTAACCAATGAACTGGCTGTTTTCTGGAAGCGGCCTTTATTGTAAATATAAAAGCTTTTATCGGTGACTCCAATCCCTTGAAGCACAGAGAAGTTTGGATGTAGATGGAAGGAGTAGCCACCAGGATAGACATGGGAGAACAATCGGTGGAAAAAGGTGACGGCCGAGGAGCAAACTGCAACCATCGCCTCATTGGCCAATGGGAACTCACCTTCCAGTAACATTGTACTACTTATATCGCCATACTCTCAATGGTAAATTGCCCAATGGTAAACCAAGGGTGTTATTAATTATGATGGTGAATCAAAGAATTATGTCTTCATATGCATTGTTAGTGAAAATAAGGGTGGGATTCAGTCCAACCACAAAGTGATTTGTCATTGACTTTAAATGACAGGTTTAAGCAGCATTTATTCTTCTTTACCTACAGGTTTTGGTTAATCAGCCACTGCCAGACTCACAGTAAAACACCTATGGTAACTCTACCTTGATTTTTTTTCCCAAATTACTTTGCTGTCAGACTGAATGCTACCCGAAGTGCATTAGTTTTATTATGAAACTGTTCAATCAAATTCAATGTCAGTGTAATCAGATGATTTTTAAGGACAGCCCTAAAAAATAACCCTATCTAAAAGTCTGTCTTTGTTGTATGAAGACAAAATGATCACAATGTCTATGTGAAGCTATGCCAGAAAAAAGTGTAATCAAATTTGAAAATGCTGGTTTTACATGTAGGTCATAAAGATTCATTATGGCAGGAATATGTTAGAAGTGAAATACATTTTTAACATTTTTTTTAATTACAGTCCTTATTTTCAGCCAGATGCTTTGCCTTTTAGCAGGTCTTGCTAATACAATATTATTTGTGCAGTGATTCTATAATTAATAAATTATGGTTGTGTCTCAAAGGCTCTCTATGTATGTACAAATATATTCATATTGTTTTTGTGACAGCAAACTTGCTGCATTGTATATTACTAACACCAAGATAGATTTGCTGCTCATAAACACAACTGGCAATACATACAGTATGTTGTGGATTATATTATCTATCAAACTAACATTTATACCCTAGTGTATGTGATGTGTGGGTGGATTTCTGGTTCATATTTAGTTCAGAGGTTCAATTGCCATTAATCTTAATCATAGTATACTACATACTGACATCTAAATGCTTATTGAGAAATTGAATGTATACTTATATTCTTATGATTACGAAACAAATGTGCACCCCAGGTTATGAGTTGTGAAATATTAAGTGAACATGGTAAATTCATACTGTAAGCCATTTTAAAAAGCATATCAAAGTCAACGTCACCTTACAACCATATAACCTTAAAGTCATATATTCTTTAAATTATAAATATATTCTGAATTCTGAATTTAGAACTGCTAAATTTCTTTAGGGCAGGGTTGAAAGTAAACCAATGCTGTGAAGTACATCATACGATCAAGCCTATATATGGATTGATGAGTACGATGTGCCATTTCTCATGTGTGTTTTTATAAACAACAGCTGAGAGCTATTATAGCAGTACATTGTTAAATGATTTCTGTGGTACTGTTGTTAGCTGTTGATGCCCTGAGATTATAGACTTTATAGACATTAGTAGTTTATACAATGGGATTTTAACTCATGCTGTGGCACTGTACCACTAGGAATAACTTTCACAACCGTTTTCAGGAAAATCATTCATTTTTCATGGGAACATTGACTTCACAAGAAAAAGCAAAAAACAAATCAATAAAAATAGAAGGTAATGAAATCACCCTTCAAAAAATAATTATTTGCTGCAGGCCTTCAGCAAATACAAACCTAAACTGAAGAGTTCACCCCAAAATCTTCCCTGAGGTTTGAATTTGGTAGTAGAGCCAAACCTCTTGCAGCCCAACAATATGTCAGCTGCTAGTTACAAAGGAATTGCCAATAGTGTCAAATTGTCTGCTGTTAGTAGTGAACCTCTGGATAATATCTATCAAACGAGCTATTTACTAGATGATACTTATCAAGTCTTTAGTGCCAATGGCACAATTCTTCTAAACAATATTTCAGCCACTACCAGAAAGATTGTTTGCTACTAGAAAAAATTCTGTCACCAGCTCTGTATTTCACTGTTGGGAAAGCTGGAAAGCCTCACAGGAGCTGTGGAGATTCAGTGGCCCAGATTGGAGAGTGGTCATAAGAGAATGTGACCTCTGTATGGACATCATCTCCTTCAATTCTCTCAACCCTGTCAAGACTGTTGACATTTTATGTTTATAGTCAATACTAGATTTACTTAACAAAAATGAAACTTTTGCACAGATAAGAAAATCTGGAAAGGAAAATCTTCAAATATGTGAGATTTTTAAGTCTTTTCAGGTCTTTATGTGAGAGCGTGAGGCACCGTCTGGATAGAGCTTGCAATGTCTGGATAACAGTGATGCAAGATTACATGCTTCCAGTGTTTCAGTACTTTTGAAGTTCAAGCAGCAGCTATGCATGCTGGGATGTGGGGGCAGAGTGTGAGGGGCAGTTGACCTCGGACACTGCCAGGAAACACCTGGGGTCAGGTATGCCTGTTGGAATTCGACCAAAATGCAAACGACCATTTGGAACAGCTCTGAGCCAACAGCTTACAGGTCAAGTATACTTGAACATGGTCACTGAGAACAGACTATATTTGCATGCTAATTACTAATCTAAACTTGCTATTGTATGCTTATATTTTAACACTGTTCTTCAGGTGGACATTCAATCACTGTGAGACTGGCTGCTTTTACTTATGCCCCTGTGATACGCATTTAATGCATCAAACCATGGTGGGTTTGTAGGTTGCTATGGCTACAAGCATCTGCCAATGAATGAATGAATTAATGTACACTCAAGTCTTACAGAGGTGGATCTGTAAGAGCGTGACAGTACTAACCTATAGTACAATATGACCATGTTATCACAAATATTGGACATCATGTATCCCTACAGCTTACGTGAGTGTGATCCTACTCTCTCTGGGATTACTGTTCAAGCTAACTGTGATGCGCTCTGTCCAGGCTGCTAACATACATTCAACAGATGCTGCGATGAATGAAAAACGTATCACCCTCTTAAATTTGAAGTCAAATCATTGGCTAAAAGCAAAGAACATTGCAGTTTGTTCAAAGGGAAGCCCAAAACTTGATTGTTTCAGTGTCTCCTTCAGATAGCTTAGCTGTGCAAATATTTATGATTTTTTATAAGTTTTATTGATTACTTGAAACACCAATGAAAGTAAGTCCCAGGTTTGTTATGGTACTGTATGGTACGGTTGCTGCACTTAGATACTTAAAGATTCTATCAAGGCATTTCACTCTCCTCCAAAATCCAAAAATATATCTACTCCATACTGAATTTATACTTCAAAGAGCCATTGAACAGGTAGCACCACCCATCTGTCCACCCAGAGTATTTCACCCCCAAATCCATTTGATTTTCCTCATTTTCCTGCTTTACGTTGCTAAGGTATATACACTATTCAGTGTGACATCATTCACGTTGTGCTAGAGTAAAAAGAATTTCTACAAGCCACAAATAAAGCATAGTTAATTTAACTGCAGGTTTTTTTAACAATCATATATTTTGATTCTTGGTCTACAATAGAAACATACATGGATGTGGCACAAATGTGAATCACCAAATTAAAAGCTTTCAGTAAACATGCAAGATGTAATTACAGCCTACAAAATAAACCTGAATTATGAGAATGAAAAATTGTCTAAATTTGATTAAACAGAAAATGAAATGGTGGCTTACAATTTAGCTTCCATTGCAAACAGATAAGTGTGAAATGATGGCCTGTGCTAGTGGCAATTAGTAGCAGGATATTAAAAGACAGAGTGTGCCATTTGGTCTCTGCCTTCACAGCCTCTAACACATGAGCCAGTACAGCTTACTGAGGTTGTAACACTCTTTAATTCCGGTTCCTATGCTTGTCATTTCTTTTGCAAGCACGAACAGCTTGTCTTGTCCTCACTCTGGCCCAGTTTAATCTAACAGTAACGCACTTTCCACTCAAGCTTGAATGATGACATTAAATAATTGCTAAATTTAACATGTGGCATGTTTTATTATTATGCATTAAGGATGGTCAGTGACAAAGTATGTGACAAAAACCATAACACTTGCAGAGTTAGGAAGTTGAGGGTATTGAATCTGACCTTTAAACACATACCCATATCAGTTTAACCATGAGCATCACATGTTCTTTTTCCCCCTCTAAGACATATAAATGACAAAAAAGAAAAAAAAACCTGTAACCTATGTAATCACTCTCTTATCTCTTATCGCTCTGGACACGAGTGTCTGCTAACTGACAATAATGTAATGTAATATAATTTAAAATTATCAGAAAAAACAGCATCTGAAGAATTTACCAAGTTTTGGTTGGCCGTACTAATGATGGCTTTTTAAATGTACACAAAACATTATACACAGCTTTTGGCCCCTTTACAATGTAATGCTTTACCCTTAACTTTGTTTTGTGAATTTAAATGCATCTTTTTTGTCATATCATAAAAAAAATGTTTGGCAGTGGGTGAAATGAACAGAAAATGTCACAGAGGAATTCAAAACACGCAAGACCTGTCCTCAATGAATTCCAGGAGGGAGCAGAGTGCAGCTAAATTGAATGTAAGCAAAACTAAGACGCCCTGAGGTGGAGCCGCTTTTGTTTCCTCGGGTGTATTGTTGGGAGCTTGGCCTCGGCTCTTGGATTTTGTGCATTTGCACCGCAGGAATTCTGGGTCATCAGCAGTGGCTGCCCGACACAAGGGCCTCCAGCTGTTCACAGAATTGCCAAGTGCCAGCTCAAGCATGATTCTGGGAAATAACAATAAAGAGACCAAAGATCTTCATACAACTTAACATGCAGCAAAAATAGCAGTGCCATGTCAATTCTCAGCTATTGCGAAATAAAAAGTAGTCCAGCAGACTTTTTCTTATGACAGGGGAATAAGGAGACAGGTGGATGGACTGTAAGTTCACCCATTTGTTAATGCTAAAGGAGTATGGCAAAGACTATTACAGTGGAAAACTACTTCATGAAAATTGGCTGAAACAGATTTGGTTGGTGTTATTTAGGGGCAGTGCATTATCACACAAAGTGATGTATTTAAATGCGTTGACCTACTTGTTGTTTGAGTACAGTATTTTTAAAGGAGTTTAAGGAGACCTGCTGGAATTAATACTTGTCCATCCTGACAGAGGGTGTAATGACTTTCTTCAATCAAACCATAATGCGCTTTGTTCCAAACTTTGAGTAAAGGATTTAAGTAAATGGTCCATTTTATATTTCTTACACATTTTTTGGCAGATTACAATGCCCACTGAGCTTCTAATGAAAACAAACACAGCAAAACAATCCTCACAGAATGCTCAAAAAGACAAACCATTTTTGTCAAGATTGATTAGAGGCCTTACATATTACAGTACCAAACCTGGCACCCAGAGCAGGTGGGCCTTTAAGCAGAACATGGGATTTGCCTAACGGAGTGGAATGGGCGAAGGAACTGAAGAAAACAGCTTTGGATAAAATCAGGTATCGGTGCGCGCAGATGTCGGGTGCAGCGGAATGAGCCCGTGATTGGACAGCGGGAAGCCTGCAGTCATTGTGAGAGTTTCTAATCTTCTCTGGCACATGTAGAGTTATGCAGATGAAAACAGCCCGAGCTGGTTCTTTGTGTCTGAGATAATTCATTTTGTCAGTGTTACCTGTATCATTATTCTTAGCTCTTTAACACTGAAGACAACTGGCACGCACTGGCTGGAGTTAAGGTGGCTCCGTAATGTGCGGTAATCTTTCCCCCTAATGTACTGCATGTTCTTCCTAGTGGATATATATGCTGCTGGAATGTAATTATGAACTTATATATGCACAGCCATTGTGTTTCTGCTTTTATTGGAAAGTAATGACATGTAATTCTTTCTTGTTATTGCTGTGGTAAATATAGTCCTGGCTCAAACTAATCTAGACCAGAAGAACTGAGAGGGTGGCTTTCAGATATAACAGCTTTGGTCCACGGCTTAACAATCACCGTTTAATGGAGCTGATTGATTGCAATGTGTGTATTGTTCAGTGATCAAGCGCATTCATGAACAGACAATGCTGATAATTAGCTAATCTTTTGCATTGTCAGGTATGAAAGGTCATTTATATTTACACGGGCATATTGCAAGTATTATACATTGCAAATAAAAAAAGAATGGTTTACACTGACAGGTATACTGAAATCTTGAAAAGCAATGCTACACAGGAAAGGAATCTGAGTGTAGACAAATGATACACAGACTGTTTTTTGTTTTGTCAAGTACAGAACACAGGCAAAAGAAGCTGAAGTCTTTAATTACAGACCTAGAAGAAACCGTGGTACCACAGCCTGCACATATGAAAAATACACAGATGAATACTCATGATAAGATGAACATGAAACATCAAAGACGGGCTCTCCAAGGCTGTATTGTCCTCTACACATCAATTCCACAACCCCAGCCTATTTTAGCAGTCAGTGAAGGCAGGCGTCCTTCCATCATAGCTACTAAAAACTGCCAAGTAAAACTCAAGCTCATGCACAGGAGCGTTAACTGGACTGCAGCGTCTAGGGTTCTGCAGTCAGAAACAGAAGCCATTCAAAGATGGAGCAGACAGTGGGTGCATGGGGGGAATTTCAGGTTTATTAAAGGCACTCATGTTGGATACACTGGGTGTGTGGCTGTGATGAGGTTTCTACAAGTACATGTCTAAGTTCCAATAAGGCACTGCAAAGTCAATGGATAGATGGTGATAAAAATAGGTAACCTTCTGCTATATAAGGCACACATTTTTATATAACCTAATTAATAATACCACATGGCTAGACTACGTTTTCACACAGGGAACAACTCTGTGGCTGCAGTTGGGGAACAGACCTGTACCAATGACACTCTCGGTTAGGTCATGTGTCATTGAGCTGAATGCTTCACTTAAACAACAGTGGAAAAAAAAAATGACAGAATCATAAATGATTATTGGTTATAGGGATTCAAATCTGAATGACAAATGAACAAAAATCTTTTCTGGGAAGGAGAATAAGGAAAGAGAGAACAAAAGCTGTCACACTTTTATATCAAAGAGAAGGCAATAAAGGTAAAAGTATGAGGTTTCATATCTGAGGTTTATTGTTCAGTGTGTTTATTTTGGTGATAGTATACTGACAGTTCAAAAGCCCACTGTTTATGTGGATCTGCGACCACTGATTGATGTTCATAAGAAATAAATCAGACACACAGTGGTATCATCAATTATTTAAATTGAAGTTATTGAAAATCTTTTCGAAATGACTCCTGCGTGATCTAATTTAAAGGTGGATTTTATTACATAGCTTTAAACAACGATGAAATGTGATTCTTCTTGTTTTTATTCACGTTATTGTTCTGTGTTTTTAAGGCGAGACGGGAGTGGAAAACTACAAACTTCAGTGGATTAAGAGCGCAGAGTCTCCTATTGCGAGGCAGACAGCTAATTTCTTCATTAACGGGCTACAGCTTCATTTCTGTGGCGGATCTCGGCGGAGATAAAGCTCTGACTGACACTGACCCGAGATGAAAGAGAGAGCAGCGAAGCCGCTGTGAGTTCAGAAAGAGTTCTCGCCGGCCCCGCAAAGCCCCCCTGCTCCACTTCCACTCGGGCCGCAATTAAGCCCTGGAAAGTTCTGCCGCTTTCATTACGGGCTCCTCCCTCCCCTCCGCGGGGGCACAGAGCGCCAAGCGGAGGATTCGGGCCCTAATCTCCTCAACCCCCCTGAGCCCCTGTGTTGGTCTTGGCGCTCCTTTTGTTCGTAAGCCCCTTGCTCTCATTAAACGGCTCTATTTGTGCACCGAAGCTTCGGTGGGGATGTTGGGGGTGGTTGGGGGCTGGCGGCAGGTTCGTGCGTAGACAGGTCTGTCTTTATCACCGGAGCTGCCACCATTGATCCCCAGCAGGGCGAAAAGAATCGTCCCGCCAGCCGACCGTGTCCACAAATTGGCGGGTTCCAGCTGTGACCCCGAGGTCGCTGCAGGAGAAGGGGCAGCCGTGTGAGCAAACGCGCGGCGGTGCTTGTTTACGCTTGGCGGCTCGGAACTGCCAACGCTGGCATGGCCGGCATTCAAGAATAGGCACTGCTGGCACAAACTCAGACCCTTGTCACTTTAATAGATGTGAGCTGAATTTCACAGCGAGCTCGCTGACCAGTCGCTTACCTTCTGTATTTGGGAGCCGCGCTGAGTCGTGCTCACTGAGGTCGCAGCCGCAACTGCAAAAGATGCGGGTTAAATGCAGTTGCAGTCAGTGTGAATCTAATGCCCAATTTACTGTGAGAAGCAACTAATTATGCAGTCACTCTTAAGAAGCACCCAACTGTCACATACCAGGACGCAACAGGCAGCACCTCAACTGGCCTCAGCCATGAGGATGACCCTGAGAACAAACGATTCCTGGGAATAATTAGAAATCTGTATTACAAACCCCGAAACACGAAATATAGAGCATGACAGCAGAATTTGGAATCTGGTTATGCATAAAATAACTTCCTTCCGAATAACAAAAAAGAACAGCGGAAGACGTTAAGGTGGCACACCACTGAAAAAGGTGGTCCGTTGTCACATCTTGTATAAGCTCGTAGGTGCATACAAAACAAGTACAGAGAAGTAAAGCTGCTGAACTGACAACATGATGCCCTGACTCGGTTAGGTGTAGGTATCATATTGTTTAAAATACAGTCTATTTACTCTCTCCCAATAACTGAAGTTCCAAATGAAGATTGGGGAGGAGAATTCTCAGGCAATCTCTGCACAATTAACATATCGGTCTCATTCACACGTAGGAGATCCTATTTACCACTTCCTATTTGCACCAGCTGTTCACGGCATCCCTTCTCCAACCCGTCTCCACCTTTTTTCCTGTTTATAATGTGCAAATGGAGGGTCAACACCTGTAGCTGGGTGCAATCCCTTCATCTCCAAGCCAGAGATCAGTACCCCTATAGCCTGTCATCAACATGTGCAATGCGCAAATGTCATTAACAGCAACAACATTTTGATTGTATGAAAATTTATATCTACTGGACTGAATCTGACCCAGATCCCATTTTTGAAGCATATTCCATTACTGGAATAGTAGACTGGAATTTTTAAAAGTGCAAACCTTTCTCCCTTTAAAGTTTGCATGAGTGATGAAACAGCAGCTACAATGAATCAGGCTTGGAGTTGAATTCAATTCAATGACACTACAGAATTTTCCTTTCTTTCTATCTATAGCAAATTCATGCAGCCTTATTTGAACTCTATTTTAAGAGTGCCGGTGACATCTGCTTCCTTATACCATGCAGGTTTACTTTGTAAATTAGTATAAGGAAAATGAAAACTGTGCAGACTTGGTCACAGAGGTATCCACAATCCAAAGTCAGGGAAGAAGTGTAGCCCTAACAATGATACAGTACATTTATGTCACTATATGAGAGCAAGAGGAAGCAGGCAATGCCAGTGCCATACATTTCCCATTATGAAGGCAAGGCATCATCTCATTTATTTAGAACTTCACATAAAACTGTCAGTCTTTTCATTACAGAAATACCCATTAGTTTTACACCAACACCTGGCGAGGACCAAAATGAAAGAGTATTCCAGGACACCTGTACAAATACATTTATTATTCTCTTTTGTGAGCAGAGAGTGCTTTCGCTGGTGCATTGATCCCTTTTCACAAGTGTGAACAGTTGAGCACCTGAAAGCAATTGACTGAATGGCAGCCTAATTCTTCCATCTTCACAAATGGACAAAGGTAAATTAAAGGTAAACAGTGCCTTCTGATTAAGGGGAAGATGCCATCCCGCATCATATACTGTAGCTATCATTCATCTGCTGTGAGACTGTAATGGCATCTCTTGATGTTGGAAAGGAAAATGTTGCACCACATTGATGCAGACAAGCAGCCATTTCAACTGCAATCCTCTAGTACTTAAGATGGTATTCTTTTTCACTGCAATCTGTTTCTGGAAAAAAAAATTGCAAGTATTTGAAAATGAATCCTGGGGAAAGTATATAGTTGGACATATTAGACAAGGCACTGACTTAGGTACCATCTTAGGTACCTTTTTAAGAAAAGCAATATTGTAAAGAAACACCAGAGCAAATGTGACACAAGTGACTTCCTTCACGGTGCGGTCTGGGTCTGCCAAAGCTCTATTCCTTTCTCAGACCTTAAGTGTATGCAACATTTGGCTCAGCAAAGAGATCCCACATACTTCAAAAGTCATTTCTCTTGTCCAGTTTTGATTTAACTAAAAGGTGGCAGTCCCCCTGGCTTGGCCCTGAGGCTTATCTGTATTGATTACAGTTAATCAATTAATCATGATCTAGTGTTTTTGGAGTAGACATCAGTATGAAGCATTTAAAGGAATACCAGCTGTACTCGTTGCCCTTGTGAGTTTTTTTTTTCTTATTACTTGTTTTTCATTTGAATGCAAAAGAAAACCTTGCTGTATGCAGAATTCTACTGCCCAAAAATGGGAGGGAAAGGTAGGAGGGGGAGGAGAGAATCAACGACATAAATTAATGACTCTGTGCATCTGCATCTGAGAAAGCATAAGGTAGAACTGATCTGTATGCCGCCTTTGTAGACTAGGTTTCAAGATCAGCCTGCCAAACCCTGGTATTTTACCAAAATTATAATGTAAAGCAAGTTTGAACTGACCCAGAGTCAGCATTTGGTGGAAGTATGTGTGTACAGCCTGGATTGATGGTGTGCCCTGCCTTTCTGACAGGCCCCCTAATCTCTACACCTTAACCTGCTTTTGGAATGAATTTTAGGCTGTGTGAAGGAGTGTTGGAGGGTGCTGTCAGCTCTTGCGGTTAGAGATGCCAGCAGTTCCACCAGGAACTGCCTAGAAGTCAAATGGAAACACAGTGAAAGATGCAGTTGGCCCTTTTAAACTGTGTCTGACAGTAAGAAATACCTGACAGCCCAAGCCATAAATGGGCCACCAGAAATAATTTCTGAACACAGAACAGTCCCATAAGTGGACAGATAGCTATAAATAAAAAGACAGAGAACTTACCTTTGAACTTACACATTTATCAGCATGATTTTTTGGAAGGCAGAGCCACCACATTAAATTCAATCAATTGAAAATGAAGTATGAAAAGAATAAAACAAGAAGGTTGTCTGCCAAGAGGTGAGAGTCTTAAAACTGTCATGGTGGATATTTGGGAAGATGTACAAAAACAGGTTCATGATAAGTGAAGGTAGGTTGACTGGTTGCCAGGTTCATTGGTTGCCATTGCACAGCCCACAATACAAGGCATCCTCACTGTGATTGGGTTAAATGTATATGCATACAGGTAACAGCCAGCCTGATGTCTAATGCTCACCGCTGATTATTTGTAATATTTATGCAATGACATGAGGATTACATGGGGATTATGCACTCGGAGGGAGAGCTCAGTGTGGGTTAGTGCTGGGGCTTCATCAGACATGCGACAATCACAGCTGCGCCAGAGACAATTCGAGTGTCGCTTTGGCACTGAGGCATTGTGCCGTTCTCAGCCTGAATTCAGAGCAGGCTGTAGTTGCATGGAGTCCTGTTTGAACCAATGATCTTCATTCGGTCTTAGAATCAAGCTGCCGAGCAGACCACCTCTGCACTGCCGTAATAATGAGGAAGCATCCCTGACAGGGATTGTTTTGAGGAACTCAATGGATCAAATCAACTGAATACAATGCCCTTAAAAAAGAGCAATCTAAAGACACTTCACAGAGTGAAGTGCACAGAAACAATGGCAGTTACAGTGGATATAACATGGAACAAAAGAAGAACAACAGAGCTTAGTTAAAATACAAAAAGCCACCAGTACAAGCAGCCATGAGAACTTTGCTTATTGACATAAAACTGAACTAAAGTGTATCAAAATCATATAGTTCATTGTATTACCATTTAATAGCAGAAACAAAGAAACCAATGTAGAGCTTCTGGAGTGGACCAGGGTCTCTGTCTTTATCCAAAGTTCTGTTGCCTTAGTTACAGAAGATGCATTGACATGACTATGGAACTGTGATTGCATTGAGCAGTGGGGCCCCTGGTGCAAGAAGAATGGAAGATCCTCAGTAAATGGTTGACACCCCAGGTATGACAGCTTTATAGTACCGTGATTCAGCACCAATCAATATGTCATGAGAGAGCTTTGGCAGCAGTACACACAAGATGGTATCTGCAAGGCAGTGGTGCAATGGAACTACACCACCCTCATTGGACTGCAAAAGGCACACAGCCCTCAAAGCCACAAGTGCAGGCCCAAAGGAACAATGAGACAGCAGTGCATGATCAAATACCATTAACCTCACATGATCAATGTCAGGACTAATACAGCAACACTGGATTAACATTGTGCAGGTGATCTCAGAGAGAAACATGGTGTCAGGTCTGTCTCAAGGGATTCCTCCAATGCACATGTATTTCTGTTTCCACCAATGGCAGGTTCTTGAACAGACACTGCAGCAAAAAGGTGCCACAATTTAACTGGCCCTAATTCCCAAAAGATTCCTTTCCCACCTTTTCAAACCACGCTTCATTTAATTAAACAGTGTCACCAAATCTATGGAGTGGTGAAGTATGAGGAATTTCTTTGAAGCAAAATGTTTCAAATTTATCCCCATATCTGACAGATTCTGTGCTAATTGGGACTCATTGCTGGAGAAAAAGAAGCAACTACACGATCAATATGTAGACACCTCAGTCCTGGGATTTTTAACTTAATGCTGGGATCACAACCAAGACTCTGACTCCAGTGCCTTTTTATGGTGTGTACCCTTTGCTTTTATTACAAGAGCATTAGAACACAAGTTTTACGTGAGAACGGGTTATTTGGCCCAACTAGGCTCATAAAACGTGAAACCCTAAATTAAGTCTCTTCAGGCCTCCTTTTGCTTATGAAAGCATTGGGTCTGCCTTTAAAACTTGTGTGTCTGATACCTGGAACCCATCTTGTTGCTCTTTTCTGTACTTTTACAACAGTAAAAGTCCGTCTTACAGCGTGCTGCCAAGAACTGGACACAGCGCTCTGAACGTGGTTTGACCGCTTCAGCACAATGTTTAGATCTAAATAGACATAAGTCGTTTATTACACCAAAGTGTTTTTTTTTTCAATATTGCACACAGTGTAATTCAGTACCTCCCGTAAAATAATCCTGTCCTAAACTATGTGATAAGGAGCCGTATAGAGGACCTAACAGTGAATAAAGTACAGAATTATCTACAATATGATGCCAAGTACCCCCCACAACCCTTTAAAATAGCTGTGGTGATGCTTATACCTGAGGATTACAAGCTTTGCATTTACCAATGCTATTCTTGGAGTGCCAAATGCCTGCATTTTCTCTGGGTCTATGGTAAGTTCAATACTTACCTCCCCGAAGCACATGACAATCTGTGTTAAGCCTAATAACTAATCCACTTATGTAGTCAGTGTTCCATAGAATGAACAGATGCATCTCTGTCTCTGTTGTAGACACTTTCTAAGGGAATTGTCTGTAGGACAGAAGTGTAACACACACTTATTGTTAGTCAAAGCAAAATAGCTGTAGATTTTTCCATGCATTTGATTCCTCAGCCAAAGAGCTACTAATTGGATGATGTGAAGACACACTTGCATTCTGATGACATAAAAAACACAACACTCAGTTCATGCTCAGAGACAAACACCAGAAAATCGAAAGCCAGGCAGAGAGCGAAACGCCAAGTGAAAAAAGATCAAAAGTGGGCGCCGGTCAATGATTGCGTTTTGATGTCCTGTAAGGGGGAATCAGACCGGGGGCTCCATCAAGCCGCACTGGCGATGGAAGCAGTGTAACTTGATGATGAACATTTTTATTCCAAGTAGGGCTTGCAATTTTCTGCGTGGATCCATAAAACATTCATGTCCCCATTTAGGGGCTAGTCACATGATCAGCGGCAGAATGAAATAGGGGATTGCTAAACGTACACACACACACAGATGATGTTTTTTTTAAACTTGATTTCTGATTGGATATTATAACCTGAAATAGATCAACTATTCCCAGTGATGCCTCGCAAGTGTGATTTATACAGAGAGACACACAAGGAGTCTCCGGTCTTTAATTACAGCACACATTAGAAGCGGTGGCAATTCATCAGTACACACACATCTTACTTTTTCCACTCTCATTTCTTGAATAAATTGCTTTCTGGGAGAACCTGGGCATTTGAGGGTGGGGTATAATCATTTTGAATGGCTAATAATTCACACAACATTCTGATTGCCGCTTTAATTGAATATGAACCAATAACCTACATTGGTGGTGTATTGGCTTTAATTGCTCAGACCTGATGTCTTTATGTGTTTCCTAATCAGGTTCTTTAAAGGGGCTGTGTATTTCAGAAAAATGCCACCATGACTAGTTTGCTTTCTCACTGTTTTATCAACATAACATTCAGATACTCTTCTCAGCAGGAAATATTGGATTTGCCAAACTAAGTCACTGTGCATACAGTAAGCCTCTCAGTCACAAAGCCATATCTGTGGTAGGTGATGGAATATCTGATTTTCTACACCTCTTAATGAAACTGAAGACCATGAGCATAAGCCCTGAATCTTCTGCACAGCTTGAAATTAAGCACATATACTCACACTCTAAATTTAGATTTGTTTGTGCTACAAGAATATTTCTTTCACGTTGTGTCAAGTGCTAACCATAGGCCAGCTCTGTGGACATCTGACAAGCTGACAGCTCTCTAAGACGGAATGGCAAAGCAAATTAAAAAGCACTTGTGCTGGACCAGACAAACACATATTCAAAGCTACATACAGCACCAGTCAAAAGTTTTGGCACATCTGATTAAGATGATTCATTCTCAGACAAATATAAATAGTGAAGCTGATGCCTAAGTAGGAATTTCTTTCCAAAAAAAAAAAAAAAAAAATTTTTTAGAAAAAATGTTTGCCTACTTTGAATAATCCAAAATATAGGACTTGATTCGTTTCACACTTTTTTGGTCGCTGCATTATTCCATTTGTGTTATTTCATAGTTCTGATGTCTTTACTGTTGTTCTAAAATGTGGAAAATAAAAATTTTATAAGAATAAAAGTTGTGTCCAAACTTTTGACTGGTACTGTACATATTTCTGGAGCTACTGCACCGTGTTCACATCGGTTCTGTAGCACATTGGCATTTTATCCCCATTAAAGTGGATAAAATCTAACACTCATCTATATTTCAAAGCTCCAAATAAATAAAAAAAAGTACCTCACAGAGGAAAAACTCACTGGGGCCTGCAACTTGGGAGAGTGGTGCGGAGTGTGAAATATTCTGAGGTTAACTGGATTAAAAGAATGTCCAGGAGCAATTTTAATTGCCTCCAGGGGCTAAGGTCATTTGTCATGTCATTTTAGTGCTGCGTCTGCACTGTTCATTCCAGGTCTGTACTGGGACTTTGTGGTTGAATGATCCAATCTGGACAGTGGCGAAAACCTGTATTCCTATTGCTCACTGGTCCCTAAGTCAGCAGCATTTTCAGGCTTTTACCACAGAAAGCAATCTATACTTAATATTGAGGGCCGACGTTACAGCCTGGTATTTACAAGGACCTTTACAGGAGCTCAGAGCTGGCTGTAAAACACAAACGAGCAAAATGTCATGCCTGGAAAAACATGCGTGTTAAATTATGCATTTGCTGAGCCGACACCTTCCTTTCCGGGATGGCTTCCATTTAGCTCGCATTTTAGGAATCATCCATTCACATCCATTCATATTTACAACTCCCTAACTGGTGAACGTGAAATATGCCGAATGCACAACATACAATTCCACACACGCATGGAGTTTCTACATTAAAAGGTAAAATAAATTATATAAGTTTTCTGTGCTCATACAAGTAATATATCTTCAGCCAGTTAGAGGGGTGCAAATGCAGTCAGTGCAGTGAACGGGTGCAAATCTGAAGACAAAATAATTGTAAAGTTACATTTGTATGCTGTCTTGAATGCAAGGCCTCAATCCTGAATGTGAGACCTCCACCTCAATCCCCACCTCCTAACATCTGCTAGTTGTATTACTTGCTGTTTATGTTATGTGTAGTGTCACCATGTGTTTTGGACTCTGATCTAGTGACTGGGATGTATGGTATTATACTTTGCCTCCCTTGTCTAGTCAGGTTGTGCAAGGTAACTTGTGGTAGGAGTTATGCTTTCACTCACTGGGCTGGGAGTGTTGTTTGCCTGGTCTAACACAGTTGCTCATTCAACTTGAATGGATACATTTCTGTTCTTTTGTGCTGGAAGTTGCTCTGGAAAAGAGTGTCTGCTAAATGAATATAATGTAATGTAAGATGCGAGGTCTACAAAATTACCACAGATCAGGGAATTGAACAATTAAGCAAACTACAAATTAAATAAATTATCTGGAGTGGAATATGAACAACTTCCAATGACTCGAAATGTATTGTTTTATTCATCATGCATTGCACAGAAAAGAGGAAGTGCATATAACCAATATACAATACAAGTGCAAAATAATTAAAAACACACTAACCGTATGGCCCATAAAATCCCCTCCATCTATCTTATTTAAAACTCCCCCCTCTATTCTGGATATATAAACACAATGGCAATAGATCAGAGCTGAATATGTATGGCCAATTTAGTAACCAAGGACAAGGCACATTTCCATCAAAGCCACACACTCACACACACTCCAGCTAAAATCATTCATCAGTTCCTTCCACGCACTCCTGTCAGACACGGGTATGTTATTGCAGAGACGTATGAATAACATAAGGGAAATTTGTGTTATTAAAACCGAGTGTGCCAGCTTTATACTCTGTAACTTCAAAGTCACACAGTTTTATGAGAGCGGAGCACCCAGCACTGTGCAAGTGGTTGCAAATGAGACATTTCAGACAGAGGAATTTGCACCTCTTTTAACAGATCTCCCAAACTCCAGGGTTCTTTGAAGTTTTATCACGGGTGCAGAATCACACAGTCCCCTGTGACCTTGCTCTGGTCATTAGGGATTTCTGAGGTTTGCTCGGCTGCCTTAGTTTGAGGGAGTTTGCGAGAGTTAAGATTTAGAGTTTGAAATGATATGTACAGACATTTTTTACAAAGCAGACACTGCCCAGAAGGTAATATTGAATATTTTTTATGTTACTGAACTCACTCCAGGGCAGAGGAATAAGGATTATAATAAGGACTGTACAATATACATTGTTTTTGCTGTCTATTGTTTTGTGTATATTGTGAAGGACTTCTTTCGCACCTACATCTGTATCATGGTCAATCGGTTGCCAATATACAGGCTCATCTCTGCCAGAACTATGAATGCAAAAGTGAAGTCATAATAACATAAGTGAAAATATAATTTTTTAATGAAATGTGGTCATGTGCATTGCTTTACAACGTGGAGGATATTGCCAAAATGAACACACACACACACACACACACACACACACACACACACCCCACCTTCCAGGCAGAGTGAAATATGTGAAATCTACCCAGACAGCATGGAGTGCACACTGTAGGTAGGCAGTGTGATGGAGATTGAGACTGAGTCTTTTGCTTCATATTTTTGAGCTTCTAGCTTGGTCTGGCAAAAAAAATGCCTCATTACGTGGCTGTGTATTTCACAGTAACAGTGTAAAATACTAACCCACTTAAATCTGCCTGATTCCAGCAAGCACTAAAGTTTTCATCCTTTGTGGCGCATTGCTTGTAGCAATCCTTGAACCTGACAAAAGGTATAACAGGGCACACGGTTGATTCATTCATTCCCTTCCCATTATAACACTATCCTTGGGGTGTTCATTTAGTTCCCATTTTCTTTTTGTCTTTAAATACTATGATCAATTTGTCCTCAGAACTGCGTGAAATGGCCAAAAGCAAATTTTCATTAGGTAAGCTGCGCAACTTCTTTATCTCATGCATTTTAAATGAACACGATAAAGTCAAAGGATGTTTATAATACCTACGACACATAAAAGTCAAAATTATGATGCAATATAGTGAAGATAAGCGAAGGACACTCAAGGACCACTGTTGACAGATGCAGTATGAAGTAAGTCACAGCGCCTGTGAATTTTACTTTATGATTGCAGGTTTATGCTACACACCAATCTTCCCTGACTAAGAAATGTCTCCTAGTTACAGCCCCTGTACCTCTCAGAGCAAAGTAGATTATGTGCCTTTTTATATCTATTTGGAGGGCAGGTCTAATTGGAGTCAAAAAGAGAGCCATCACCCATGTAGCTCAAGATCTACTCTCTCTTTCTCCCAAAGCTGTCAGATCTCCATTCTGAGGGTCACATTTGTCACTGACATACATTGCAAATTTAGTTAGCTTCATTTTAGCTCTCTGCAAGTTATTACCCCTATTATTGCTATGTGTTTGCTTCACTGATGTGTCACTATATTCAGACACAGGAGAGCTCTACTCACTAGCAGGTCATGAAGCCTCAATCTGGTGCTGCAGCATTAGTATGTCTACCTGTTCAGTGTTGTGTAAGTGTATGACGCAGGATCAAAGCATAGCTATGTAAACTAGCGCGTGCTACATGAGAATGTGTAACTTCCAGAGGTAAACTGGGATTGCTTATTCTATGACCCGTACTCCAATCACTACCACTGAATTACCTCTGCCTCTCCATACCGTTCCCAAGAGGTGTGTATGACTGACAGGACAATAACCAATCAATTGACATGCACAAGATACAAGTCCTCAGAGGGGAAGAGTAAATGAGAGCCACACAGCTGTTTCCAGACAGAGGTTTCTTTGACACATGATGTCAGCAGGGCTGGATAGCTATTCTGTGTTGCTAAAGTAATGGTTTAATTTTACACAAAAAAGATGAGACACCGTGTCATCCAGTTCTGTGGAAATCATTCTATCATGCTCTGTGCATGTGATTCATTACTACTTTGAAACAGTCTTACCTGGAGCTTGAACAAGTAACATAATGCCCATCTGTCCCACTGTCTGTCAGTTTGCAACTAATTCAAGAGGAAAAGCCACATTTGCTCATACATCCAGTTCAATCCAAACCCACCTGTGTCTGTACTGCAGCTGTGACCGGAGTATCTGACTGTGTGCATGATCACAACTTTTGCTAAAATATGGCCCACATGAAATTTCAGGAATACAAAAACAATGCAACTAAGAAATGAAACTTGGTTATTTGTTGTTAAATGTTGAGGCTCATATGTTAAGCAAAATGCATCTGCAGGTGATCCTGGTGTTGTTCTGGAGGGCCCACCTAGCCTGCAGATGTCTATGGAAACACCTGCATTCTGCTATCCTTCTGATGTGCTAGATCCCATTTACAAGATATATTTCAATTGCATTTTAATAGCTTATTCTAATGGTGCATTTTTTTCCTCTCCAAGTGCTAACATTTTCTTTCAAATATTAATTCATCACTGCAAATTCAGCAACATGAAATATTAACAAGGTTTTAATATTTCAGGGAAAATAATGAGGGCCCTAGACCTCTACATTTAAATTTAATCATTATGTGCGGAGTTTATCCGTAGCGTTTCATCCTTGTCTCGGTTTAATTTTCTATGAAATTTTCCATATCCATAAAGAGCCTGCCTTAATATGATAAATGACTGCACCAAGAAAGTCTTCCAAAAAAAGGCACTCTGCTGACAGGGTGTTGAGACAATGTGAAACATTAAATTAAAGGGCTGCCTAAGACTGTATGGGTACCTGGAGTTTAGAGGCTCTGGTTTTAGCAGTTTATCACCTGGATGATAGACAGCCACTCTCATCTTACCCCACCCACTCCACTGCAAAAAGGAAGTCATGCATATGTACCCACCATTTGGAAAAATAAATTGTACATGTGTGTGTGATGTACATGCTACATGCCATTAATATTAAAATTATACTTTTCTATACTGGTGGTGTGGCATGTGGTTTGATTCTTTTTACTTTTGGGACTTTGGACTTTCCATTTGTTGGATAAAATTCAAACTTCAAAAAGGACATTCTAAAATGTGGAAAATGTGAAATAATGTATAATGTACCCACATGTACCTTTTAAAGAACACAACAACACAAACAATGGTCAAAAGAATGAAATGTACTCAGAATATTTGTGAAAATGTATGAAATACAGGTGTGTTGTGCACACAGCAATATTGCTCAAGCCAACGGACTGGAGATTTTTTAAAAGCTATACTCCTTTTGTGTGCCAAGATTCAATGCTTCTATTCAAGTTATTACTTATAATCAAATAACTGCAAATAGTCCCTTGTAGGCAGTTCCTTGAAAGAATGCATTACATTGCCTGTACAATAAAAAACTCCCTTACACTCTTTGTTGTAGTGGCTGCCGAAAAGCTAAATCAACCCGTGATTAATTTGACAACCCATTTGAATGAGCTTAATGGCAGAGCCCTGTATTGTGTTGATAAACGCGGCTCGGGGCGCCAGCAGTGTTCCAGAGCCTCGGCCGGCGCAGATCAGGGCGCCGAGCATCTGACAATTTCATCTCGGGACAAACACGGCGACGGGTTGAAGGTCGGGAGCGGAGCCCATTTGTCTAAATCACCGCTTTTACATCACAATCAGCGGGGAGCAAAAAAAAAAAAAAAAAAAAAAAGTACACAGTCCCAGTCACCTTCATCCAATCACCCACGCCAGGTCTGGGAGCAGCTCATTTCAGATAATATACTAACTCCGCTTTGACGTGTCTGGCTCCGGGAGCACACTTTTCATGAGAGGGAACCTTTGAGGACAGGGCTGTGGCATTGATGCTGTGCCTGTCCTGGTTAAGGGACCAGACAGAACGCTTCGCTGAGGTCAGCCACTAAAAGCAGAGTGATATTTGTCAATGCATTTCACAGTAATCAATTAAAATTACTGACTCTGCTGTGGCGACTTGCCTTACACCAGTGGACCAAATCTTCATGCTTTGAAAGTGTGTAAAATTTTCCTTCAGTACACTCTAGGGGATTAATAAAAAGTGTCTTAAATAATACAAATTTAATACTGTTTTATAAGAAAAAGGAACCATGTATGCACCTGCGATCTCAGAAGTATGTCTGGCACCATGACATGTTAAAATATGTTTAGCCGTGTCCTGTTTTTCATGCTACTTTTTAAGCCACTTTATTACATGCACTCTGTACCCACACTTCATAGGTCAAGATAAGAGAATGTTTTAAATTATAAAAATGTAATTGCAAATGTTGATGTTTTTGGTTACACACTGTAGATGTCACCTTTCAAGCACAGGAGAGGTCTCCAGCTGTGGTGTTGGAAAATAGCTGAGGATTGTCCAGCAGTGATTCAGGTGATGATGTTATTTGCTTCAATCACCCAAATGTTCCCTCGTAAGTAACACCCCGAGGTGTCAATTTCAGCTTTAACTCTCCCCGCAAAAAAAGAGGGCCGGCCAGTGAGGGGAAGGTTAATTGCATGCGAGCGCCTCGCGATCTGAATGCTTAGCGCGGATACCCTTCCTCTCACCTTACCTGGGGGGGGCTGGCGGCGTGTGACACCCGGGTGGAATGAGTGATGAGGGCCGGCCATCTTCGGAGACAGGACCAGATGACCACTGGGCGACCTCGCCGCCCCTAGTCTGGAGGTTGACCGGTTTGAACCGGGAGAGGCTGCTGTCCCAACTGTCACAGGCGTGCTGCCCTGTGTCCAACATGGCACCTGTCCCAGAGCGAGCGAGAATACCGGCAGCTGTGCCCGGCTCCTTTTTTTAGAAAGAGGCTGGAATTGAGACAAAACCTTGACCTACACCCAGATCACTCATATTAAAAGCACTGCTGATTTATTAAAAAAAAAAAAATATATATATAAAAAATATATATATATATATATATATATATATATATATATATATATATATATATATGATGTGAGAAAAGGCAAAGAATTTAAGTAATGTTTTGTCTATTTTTCAGCAATTATGTAGCTGTAGGGTTAGAGTAAAATGAAATATTTTAAAAGCACCATATTGAAGCTAAACCCCTTCTCTAAACAAGGTTTGTAATACAACAATGGGTTCCTAAACAGTTAATGGGTTAACTATTCTCTAAAATAATATTCACCTTAATGTTAGTAAAATAAGGGAGGCTTGAAAAATAACCAAGCACTGAATTTTAACCTTGAGCATTATTTCTTTGCATTGTGAGTGACAACTGCAATTGATCAGTTGAAATAAAACACTTGTATCTGCAAAGGTTATAATTTTACAGGCCAGATCTGGGACCGTTAATACTCTGTCCTGCCTTTACCTTACTCAGTGTGTTTCAGGTACAGAGTTTGCTAAGGCTGAAATGCTAGCCAATGTTTATCTACCTCAGGGCAACTGAACTCGTAACCTGGAGAACCATAGTCCAGTATATTCCCAGCTCCATTTAAACAACAAAAACTCTCCGAGGAGGGGAGTGAAACTCAGCGGGTTCAATCAAAGCGACAATTAACTGAATCATTTGTTTGAAATGAATGCCTGAAGACAGCGAGGCCCTCCGGGAACCTGGGTTAAGTAGCTCTCACCTGCCTGTTTACACAGTGGCGCCATGTCGCAAAGCCAGCAGGACCAGGGTCTTTCGCTTCGCTCGGAATAAACGCTTACGCTCATCCATCGTGATCTCCGGGGCAGGGCGCGGGGGGAAAACAACAGCAATCAAACACCTGCCCTCGCACATCTGATCACCATTTAAAGGCCACACAGACTGCCTCCCTGGAACATAAACCCAGGAAAAGTGCTTGGTTGAACAAACAGTGGTGACTCAAGAACGCAGGAGACAGAAACCTGCAAGCTAGAAGGGCACCTCTGTATACTGTGTACCAATTATCACAGACGCCCAAAAATATAATTATTTGATGACACGGACTGCACAGTGACACCTTAGCCCACACAGCACCAGCTGCTTGTATGGTGGCATTCAGATAATTAATGTGAGTCATATGGCAATGTTATTTAATAAAAAGGTTGCATAAAAAAGCTGCACCTTCAGGAATTTAGCACTGGTACATTTCAATTAAATAAGAGAAAAAAGTCTTAAAAATGTAAACATCTGTTTCATGTAATCAGGATGGAACTCTTCTTCTTTCAAGAATGAAATTCCAGTTTTAAGAATCAGTGACTAATAGGATTCAGATCATCCTGCAGAGATGTGAGGCTTAAAGGCAGGGTAGTACTGGGATTTCAAGGAAAGAACCTAATTGCCCTAAAATGGATGAAATGCATGTCTTATTGGTGTTGGGTGGTACACAGCATCTTCTGCAAGAGAAACCATATTATTAACATCCCTACTTTCACTACAGCTGAGTCTAACAGTTTCTTAAAACAGTACCCCATGTGGTTCTATGACCACGTAACCCAGGGAAAGTGCGTGGCTGGCTGGTATTTTTGATGTGTGCTTACAGCACACATTTGGATATAATACAGTATCTCAAACCACATTCTTTGCCTGGGGTTCATTTGCATAGGAACAGTCCTAATTATCCTTTAAGTTTCGGATAAATGATAAAATGTTAACCTCTTTTAATGTTGATCACCCCAGGGTAATTTCATGTGGAAGGAGGCACGGAGCAGTTAGATGTTCTCCCTGAAGGCAATGTGCAGCTTCTGTTACGGTCAGGAAAAGTCATGAAATGTAGGCCCCTCTTATGGTCATTTAAATATGTTTCAGAAGATCTGGTAATACATACAGAGAGTAGACCCATGTTTCAGGCAAGTGGGAGCAGATGACATTTCTATGACATCTGGGATGTTTGTAAGAGTTTCTAGGATTAGCGCACCCACCAACATTCCAAAACGCAAATGATAATTTCAAATCAGTCCATCCCATCACATTAATGTTAGTTGTGTGACAAAATGTCATACAGTGTGAAACTATCAAAAATATGATGTGATCCTGCAGCCTGTTTTCCCTGGTTTGTCGCATTATGTGCCTTTGGCAGGTCACTGAGCAGGAGCTTATCGAGTGTCAGCCAGTCCTTGTTTTTCGCAATTTGGACATTACCTCGGCCTTAAAGCCCCGGCGCCTTACATGTTCCACTCGCTGTACCAAGACGCCGGAGAGATGAAAATAGCCCTACGCCCTGCGGATTGTCATCTTTGCGGTTCACATAGCAACAGGAACTTCCAACCTCTGGAGGCGGGTCACCGGGGAATTCTGGGAAGCTCGGCTGTCGGATCTGGCGGCCATCCAGGCGGATCGCACAAATCGGGAGGCGAGGCGGGCGCTCTCCGCAGCTCCTGTGCGCCTGGGTTTGATCTCCTAGAAAAGATTATTCTCTCGCAAATACCTCTCCTGCTGCCTAGGTGTTGTGCGAGGTTAAATTGAGACAGCTGGGATGAGGGATCGCTGCCGAATCTCTGCCGAGGTGCTCGTTTCGACGCAATTAGTCACCGAACGTTCTCAAACCGGTCAAGGAAAAGTTGAAAAGATTAATGTATCAAAAGGAGCTGAACAAAGCGACAGGGGAAAACTGCATCAAAATATATTGATTTGAATGCAGGAGATGGTTACTTATGTACTGCAGTGATTCCCTTGTATGAACCTATTTACAGCAAGGCACTGAGCACTGCCACCTCCTTTCAGCCTTGTCTTTCTTCATGATGGTCCATAAGAAAACAATAAGGATTCAACCCTTAACTGATCTGAATTATTAAATAAATATAGTATTAAAGCATTTTAAATACCCATTTCGCAGTCTGCAGACTTGCCGCTAAGACAGTACATTTTCTCGCTGTCCAGGGTATTGTCCCTGACAGAAACTAATTGCTTCTGTTCAACTGAGGCCTAAACAACAAAGTAGAGATGAAATGGTAGCCCATTGAGGTTTATGCTTAAGTAATCATCTGAAAGGTTTGAGGTAGTTACAATGCCCTTACATTTAAAGATGGACTAACTATTTGCAGAAAAGTAAAATAAACTGTCAGGATTGTGGCTGGTAAGGGATTTGTTTTATTATATTGTAAAATTGTAGCATTGTGAATCCCATGATGAATAGAAAACCCTCCATCTCACAAAACATATACATATCCCTGAAGCATAGGATTTTTCAACACCTCCTGCTCTCTTGTTGTATATGACATTAATACTCTGTAAGATACAGTGCATGTGGAGAGGCTTAACTTTAGGCTATATAAGAACCTGATCTACACAGGTCTGCAGGGGCCTGCAGTTGAAACCTGAGCCCAACCCAACCGGTACACTTTAATACCTCAACTGAACCAGGCTAGATGATGTCTTTTCTGTTACCCAATGCAGCACTAACCCAACCTGAATGGGGGTACCTGTGCAAAATTGCTCCTTTTGTATACATGTCATTCATTGAAAATGAGATTTTAGCCCAGACTGCAGATGCAAGTACAAACAATTCAAAACTTGACATCCAGAAATGTTAAGCCGGACCTGACCTGAACCCAAGTGATATAATGCAATTATACACAGGTTTGAACAAGCCTGAAACAAACATGTTTTGTTGGATCCTGTTGGGTTTGGGTTGGGTTGCAGGAATTTACTGCATGCTTTCTCTGTTGATTCTGTATGTTAGGGTGCACTTACAAGTGAGACTGGCATTTCACTTGTAGCCAGAAGGAGATATATGTGACTCCAGACACAAATGAACATATCTGATCTCTGTCAGTATTAACACCAGTCAGCATCTGTGTTCTAATATTTACAAAGCAGTGCTTGTACCTCATTCTGCACACCACAGAAAGTGCGCTTGCAAGCTTGGCTGTAACTGGTGCCCCTCAACTCACATATACACTGTCACACTGTCATTGTGGGTGTCCATTAGGGAGAGTCATGCGATTCCCAACAGATAATGACATCGCCATTCTCTGTCAGCATTAATTCCCGCCAGGTACCCTCTGCGGAGACCCCATCTGTAGCTGTTTAGTCTCTGATAGTCTCACTTCTGATATTCTCAAGGTTAATGCATCCGGGGGAACCTTAGCTAGTTGTTGCCAGAAGCAACAGATGTCCAGTCAGGGTCAGGGCCCTGTTGAGGTTAGTGTAGCGATTGGCCTCATGCACAGCCGCTGGGGCTGGGAGCTGGACAGGTTCCCTGCCAGGGCCAGGACACCAGCAGATTGTAGGCCCCAGCACAGAGATAGCAGACAGGTACAGCAGCACAGGCAATGCATGCTGGGAGGAGAAGGAGCAACAGTGGGAGAGTTCCTGGGAGTTGGGTTTGCACTGGAACTAATACCAGAGATATGGGTAGGTTTGAGGTCCTGCAAGACTCATTGGCTGGATAAGCAACACAATTATGCTGACAACAAATGTTAGACCAGGGAAGTAAGGTTTTATGTGCCAGTTTTACATATGGCTACAAAGAATTGTACAGTATGGAACTGTGAATGAAAAGAAGAAATAATTGCCCACAAGCCATATGAATTCATTCCGATAAGTAATAAAATATGCTTAGTAAACAGTATTCACAGTAGACAAATTCTCGTGGAAGAATTAACAAACAGAAGAAGGAACAAAATATATTTAAAACACAGTTCAGGCAGAAATAAATTCAGCATAATGCTAAATGCCTACCACTGTTATAAGAGGGCAAGGGTGACCAAGAGCACCTTTCTTCAATAAACAAAAATAATCCTCAGCACTTTTTAAATATACTTCTGAAAAAAAAAAGTTTGGGTAAAGGTTAGGTACAATAACAAGGAAAGGATTTGCTTAATAAAAATAAAGTTGTTGCAGATGCACAGTTACTTTGATAAGAGCTTAAAATATGCTTATAATTACATCTGATACCCAGGTGTATTGGAAAAACATGGAAATGAGGGACAGTGAAGAACTAAAAAAATTACAAAGACTGAAGATTTAAGTTGGCAGGCTCCTGATACAATCTTTCAAACAGTTTGAGCTAGAGGGGACTGCCAATAAAGTTAGAACTGCAGTAAGTTTTCAGACTTCAATATCACCACAATATCTTTGTCACTTATTGTGGATCTCAGACGTGTGGCAAAAGTTACCTGCTCATCAGTATTATGTATTAATGACAATACAGAACTTGGACAGGGGGCTTTGTACTGAAATTTCCCCAAACGTGATAAATTATTCTCTCAGATTATCATACCCATAATCATGCTAGATGGCTGGCCACTGAACCAGTCAATGTTTAGGTGAGTAATGGCTACATATAAGTAACCCAGGGCATACAAAAATAAACTTTTTTGAGAACATCTCTTTGGTATCCATCTTGTGTTTATTCTTCACCCCATTTATAATTGTACAGGTCATTATAACACAGGAACAACTGTGTTAGCTGATTATGTAACATGGCTGCCAAACCAATCTCTGTTAAAGCTAATTGCTTTGTTCAGCAGGTACACAAGATTTCACCTGCAGCTGAGCCCACAGCTACCAAAAGGCTTCAATGAAATGCATCCACTTTGCATTAGTGAGTAGGCCAAATGGCTGTGGTTTTTTTGGGGTTTCAGAACCCTTTGGAAGATATAGTTCTGGCAGGATGGCAGAGCTTTCCAGCCTGCCAAGAACTGATTGGCTAAGAACGCTAGCACCAGATACTGAGTTTGGCCAGCATGTACCTACTTTCCCTGCTTTGGGGCTAGATGACTGGAGAAAACTAACTCAAAACAAAACCCCTTCACTGACTAACACTCAAAATTAAAACCCAGACCCCCCCTCCCTCCCCAACCACTCACACAGCAGCACCCACATCTCTCAAAAGCTGTATTCAGGGCTTTGCCCAAAATGGAATGCGAGCTATGCCTTACATGGGCCCAATGATGAAGCAATAAGAAGCAGCTGCAGTGATCAGTAACAAGCTGCAGCTGCCGCAATGCCCGTTTGTAGGCTGGTGCTGATCACAGAGCTGCAGCGCGTTTGTAATTAGGGCCACTGCTGTCCATGGTACTGCAGTGTTCTGCAACTAGGACTGGAGCTGCCCACGGTCCTGCAGCACTCCTATGAATAGGCCAGCGCTGTCATTGGTCCTGCAGTCATCCTGTGACTAGGGTCAGCACTGTCGACGGTCTTGCAGCACATCTAGTCTTGTCTCCTAGGGTGCAGAAAGGACAGTGGCTGTCCCAGACACGGGCAGCTCTCTCTGCCCCTGTGCCCCCCCCCGAATTATATTACCATGCTATATCCAATGCATATTCTGACTAGTTTACTGATAAAGTCAATTAACTACATTAAAAAATCCAGATCCAGAGATTAATCCAGAGATTGACATATCATGAGAGTTTAGCCTCCTGCTGACTCTCCAGCTCCGTTTTCCTTTGTGTGTAGATAGTCACGTGAGGCAAGAGAGTCATGAACCAACAAGCATGTCGCACAAAATAACCAGAAAGACATGTTCAGCCCACTGTGCCAAAGGAACCTGGTCTGAGACTCATCAAACCGATGAAAGGCACAAGGACAGTGTTTAATGGGCCTAAATGGGATCCTTCACACTGACTGGCTGGGGCTGGGACGTTTCCGTTTCCAAAAACGTATTAATTTCAGTAATTGAGTTCTGCCGTGCTGTGTCTTAATGTGGCCATGGATCCTTGCCGAATGAGTGATCGCTACCATCACAGGGTCTTGTTATCCTTCAAGGACTCCCCCCACAGACAGCATTTCCGCTCCAGTTCCCTTGAAAAGCCGTCTGTTCTGCAACTGCAGGACAGAATATGAAGGTTGGGACCTTGGGAAAAGCAAGCGCCCTCAATTTCTCAGAGGTGCATGCAAGGTGGGCCAAACTCAACTTACAAATTAATGTGTGACTTCTGTGAGGTGATTTGACATCACAAGAAGGAATTTTAGCTAGAGTCACAGCTGGTCACTGACTTCAGACAAACGAGATATAATATGTATGTAAAAAAAGAGATCACCTGTGTCAATATCCCTTTGCACAGCAAAGGTTTGGAAATAATCTGAACTTTGTTTGTGATCCTTTATAAAGTTGGCAGTTTTACAGTTGCTGTGGTTGCCAGAGCCTCCATCACTGTCATACAGTGTAACAATAAACCTCTGGATCCCCTCGCATTTGATCCATCAAAGCATTAATTACATCCCTACCCTTCATTACTGTATTCCCTTCTGAGACTCCTCTGCCTCTTTAAGTTTTATAACCTGGGAACTTCATAGAAGCATCTTACAACCACTAATTTAAGCTTTATTCGATAGACGTGGACTCATCAAGCTCTAATGCAAATTGAAGCGTCCTTTTAACATGTTCAGCTGAGTCTGTCTTTCCTTGACAATATCATCAATATTGCACGCAGTTGCAACCTTGGGTGAAAGTATTGCATGAAGCACTTCATACCATCAGCGGGCTTATTATAATTTTGAAAGACTGCAAAATTCTGTGAATAATACAACCACCAGAGTGAATGAAAATGAATGACTTTATTGCCGAGTATAAGACTGTGGCCTAGATTCCGACTCTTTGTCTGTAACTTGGAGTAACAAATTTAAGCAGGAGAAGTGGTATTTTTAGATCTTTACATTTTTCATTAATGGCAGCAATGCTGTGCAGGTATTGAAAACAATTACGTCTGCTTGAATCCCGAACTCAGAGCCAAGGACAGTGCACCTTGACTGAACAGTAGGCCATTTCCTTTTACAGGAAATTGGACCTCATATTTGAGTAATCATTGGAATTAGTATAAAATGCATTACAACACATTTTTAATAGGTTAATTCACAGAAACTGTTTTACAAATTAGCTCAGACATATAAATGTCATTCTCCAGCCGTCTTGTCCACTGATTTGGTCATAATGAACTGAGGAAAATACAGGGCTTGGCTTTTTATTTTGCTTGGTTTTGCTGGCTGATGCTATGTCTGGATGGAGAGCCGCACAACATCATGTACTGAAGGCAGTTTTCTGTTGAGTGCCTTTTAGGAGCAGAAGGACAGGGAAAGGTCATTATGTGAGAACTCAGAGAGTGACAAAAAGGGGCCAGATGCAGTGACATCTTTGTTGTGTTCCTTTGTTCAATCGACATTATATTTTCAAAATTCACGAGAGCAGTGCATTATTATAATTTTTTTTTTTGGTTTGGGTGTCTCATTAAAAACAGCCACCGCTGGCCCGATTATTTTGTCCTTCAAAACAATTTGCAAAAGGGAAATATAAATGATGACACTGAAACCCTGGACCCTCTGCAATTAAAACTGCACTCTAGAACATTTAGTTCTATGAACGCTAATAAAACAGTGCATTTGAGTGTCAGGAGAGAAGGTGATTTAAATGCTAAACAGCTTGGCAAAAGCAATCCATCTCATAACCTGGCTTTCAACAAAATGTTTGATTCATAATCACCCAGTAATGGTTTTCCCGTCAAATGAAAAATCAGAAACAGCAGCCCTGTTCTCTCCTCTCACTTGGATAATGTTATATATGCCTGCAAGGCCTGCCCTGTGCCCTTAAATTGCCAGGCAGCTTAGAGAAATAATCACTGCTCATAAAATATCCTTAATGTCTAACTAGCAATTTTAGTAGCAAATTATACCATTAAAAAAGTAGTGTGTGGATCCCAATTTCTTTCCTCTCAGTTTTACTTTGGCTTAGAAAGGCACGACTGCCAGTCCTGTCTTTTAAATAAATGAGGGCCTTATACCAGCCATAGGTTACTGACAGGTCCTTCCACTGTGGGTTCCCTCTCATTCAGATTTTTGTCAGCGTGGAAATGTTAGCCAGAGATTAACTTCTCACCCTCGATACAGCACAGAGCAGCTGCACACAGAATATATTTTGTGCTTTATTTGTCAGTGAATTGCATACACTTATTGTATAGATGTGATGAAGAGACATGTCATTATTACTGCCATTCAACAGCTGTAGTTCGGAAACAGTCTTGGATTGCATCTAAAAACTGTGATCGTACTGAATGAGATTATTATAAATGTAATTCCTTATACCTCTGAAGTAAAAACATGTTTGTGGATAACCTGTGCAGCAGTTCCAACATCAAAATATTATTGTCACAACCAGGTGAAGGTTTGAGTTGTTCATCAGCCCTTCTGGTGCAATAGGTGACCGACAGGTAGACAGTAACAATGTGTGCAAGCAAAGCATTCTGAAACGGTAAATCTGATATAAAAGTGCTCAATTTGATTATAACATTCCATCTTTATTTAAGTCTTGTTCATTTGCACACTGAGAAGTCTTGGGATTTTGCTAATTCTGATGCTAGCCATTTGTTTAGGTGCTCTGTGAATACTGCACTCAATCTGATATGAGCCAAGTGTCACACTGGATTTGTAATAATGTCTGTAAATGATAGTTCTCAAAGATAACCTTCATGCACACCAGTATCAAATTCATTCATCTCCCATTGATACATAGATGCCATCGGCTGTACCTCCATTTGCTTAATTGTAATTTGTAATGAAAGCAGTCTTTTCTGCACTACTGATGTATCTTCAAACACTCTTTAAGTGGATATGACTAATCCAGAATAAGATTGAAAATTACTGCCATAAAAAAGTGTGGCATAATGTTTCCGAGTTATATTACAATCTCTGTTAAATGTTGTACCACTGATTAGTGCACACTAATTGCATTATGTATCATGTAACTACAATGTATCAGAATAAAACTGCAAATTATTTACAACACATCAGTTCAGTTATATCCTGATCTATGTATCTGCTATGCATTAATTACACATTCAGATAATCCTAGAGAAAATATGAACTACTGGGTCTGCACTAGAAAATACTCAATCACAAGGTAAGTACAGGGCATTTTCTGTCATAATTCAAGTTTCTTATACACATCATAACGATATCTAAGAATGAACGATCCATTTTTATCGTGCTTTTTGCTGAACATGGTTGGCATGGACAAAGTGGCACATCAAGGACATTCCTACAGGCACAGGGTCTCTGTAGGAGAGACAATCTAATTCTTGATTTTTAAATAGTGAATGTAAAAAAATACATTCAACACAATACATAAAGGGAATGGAGTTAACAGTTGTCCTGATTGTATTATCGGTAGATTTTTCACCACAAAACGGATAGTAAAATTTCAAATAGCATGTGACTGGAGGTCCAACAGCAGGCAAGTCGCGAGGGCCATTTTATCCGGATAATTTGGAAATCAAACGCCACCGGGGCATTGTGTTGTGACTTGCGACAGTCAGCCCCCCGGCGTCATCGAAATGCGAGACAATTCCCAATAAATGAATTCCTGTCAACATCAGTACAATCCGTTTTTAATACAGCCCCTGGGGATTATGGGTACATGCAGCCACAGTCCAACCCGATTCGTCAGACTGTGTGGGGGGGATGTCACAACAGCCTAAGCAGGTCAGGAGCAGTCCCTGCTTCCTCAGCCAATTAGAGCTCGGATCAGACTGATTTGCTCTTTCCCGAGCTCGACTGAGATTAATTAAGCAGCTGAGAGTGGCAGATAAAATTATCTTCAATAATATAATAATCCCAAAACAGGCATGTTGAAAATAAATTCAGCTGTCTTTGTTAATAAATGTGGCGTGCCGGCAAAGATATATCATCTCACAACTCATGTTAGGGGTAACTGCATTGGGTTTGATTGCAGTTATCAGAAAATTCATAACTTTTTCTCTGATGAGAATTGGTGGGTGGTTAAGTTTAAATGCAACGGTTTGTGGGTGATGTTGGATCTCATTAATGTCATAAATTAATTTATATATTTATATTATTTAATTATACTGTGTACAATTAAATTACATACAGTAATTCAGTGCTATAAGACACATCCTGCTCCAACACCAGGCACTGAATAACTGCTCTACCTCATCCTCCTCTGACATCAGACAGACAGAAATACACAGAGCAGAACTTCCTTCCCAGTCTACAGACAGCATCCGATCCCGAAATCTTTCAACTGTGAACATTCATAATTTCTTGAGATGCATTTTTTAATATGCAGATATATGAATCCACATTTCAACTGTTGTATCAATTTTAATTGAAAATTCTAAATTCTAAAAAGGGTTTTTAGTTTTAGTATAAAAAGGCATTCCAGGTGCCAAATGGACTGTTCATGGACCATTTCCCCCTAGGACTACAATTTGACACCTGCTAGACAGTTTAGCTGTTGAACCACGTTAAGAGGCCAACCAGTTCTGGAAAGTGGTGCATTTTAGCCTCAAGAAGTTATTAGAGTAAAATTATTCCAGATATTTCTTTGGTAAGTACCCCTCATCCAAAGTGCTCAAAGTCCACTCTGAAGCTTGTTTGTTTGCTAATAAGAGGACTTTCCAGCACAAATGAGTTCCCCCCTTTGCATTTCAAACAAGAAGTAAGTGCTCAAATTACAGGATTTAAAAATAAATTGATACCTACAGCAGGTTTTCATAAATACTTCAATATTTCAACAGTGTGGTTTGGTGCTGTGAAGGTTGAATATATGGCCCCAGTGGAATTAAACAAGCAAACCAAACACAAGACACAAAAAAATTCAGGGAAAATGCAGGCTTGAGTATTTATTGGTCCCATGGGTCTGCTGCAATAACAACAGAAAAAAAACTGAGGAAAAGCAACTCAAAAACAGCAAGACAGCAGGACCAATAAACACTAGAAATAATTTTAAAAGTACAAAACCAAATAGATAGGCTAAAGCTAAAACATCAGTGCAAGCAGAAAGTACTACAAACAAAAGAAGTTTGATCAAAGCTGTGTCTACCAGCAGGCCCTGAAGCACAGCATGTCTCTTGGGGTACAGAGGCAGTATAATAGAGGGGTGTACCCAGAGCCTAACACCTGTACAAAACAAATCAATGGCCAGCCAACGTGGGCATCTGTGTTTTGTTTTGCAACCTGTGGCACAGTAGCTGCTTTTTAAGGGGAGAAAGTTGATCAAAGAGATAGATGGTAGGCTCATGGTGATGATAAGCTATAATGATGATGGTGTAGTTATAGTAGTGTTGAGATGGTGAAAGCGGTAAGCTGATGGTCATGATGAACTACTGGTAATGGTGAGCTGGTAGTAAAGGTGAACTGATTCTGATTTTGCCCTACGGGGACAAATAAATCTTTACTGTATTGCACGCTTGAGACTTCATCTCAGTTCCACCGCAATCCCTGCCCCCGAACACCTGCTCCTTCTAGTGCTTGTTGTTTATTTTATTTTATTTTTTTTATGTTCTAGTGACTGATGTATTGTAATGTACTTGGTTTCCCTTGTCTAGTCAGATTGCACAAGTTAACTTGTGCAGTAGGACTTGGTGTTGTGCTCACACTCACTGGTCTGGGAGTGCTGTTAGCCTGGTCTGACACTGTTGCTCATTCAGCTTGAATGGATACACTTATGTTATTTTGTGCTGGAAGTTGCCCTGGATAAGAGCATCTGCTAAATGAATGTAATGTAATGTCATGTAATGTAAATGTATTGGATTGGGTGGCACGGGGTGATAATTCTGAGCTGCTGTTGATGCTGTGCAACTGCACAGTCTTCCTCCAGCTCTTCCCCTCACTGCTGGTGCTGGAGCTGGAGGCTGAGCTGTCCCAGAAGGCTTTTATACGAGTTCAGCGGTCCAAGAGTGTGAACTCCAGATAAAGCTGCTAAACCTCAGTTAACTCAGTGTTCCTCATTCCCTGCATTTGCGGCAGCTTAGTTGCCTTCAATTTAAATGCCTTGAAAACACTTCCCCCATGTTAGGAATCCACTGTTCTAACATCAGAGTCAGATATGCAACTCACTTAGAATGCCATTTGGTACCCATTTTAGCTGTAATATAGTCACTGATCTAAAAGCAGGACAACTTTTTTATTATACGATAAGAATTAAAAGCTTTGCAGTGAGAGCTGTTTTGACAAGTAGTAGCAGTCATGGGGGCATTTTTAGCTGGGCAACAATGCAATAAATGATCTTCAGACCAAGGGTAATAATATGAAATGTACAATAGACAAATCACCAAGTTTAGTGGAGTCATCTCCTTTGAAAAATATTTTCAACAGTGTAGGCTACCCACATTAGAAGGACAGTTCTGTTCTAATGATCTCATTTTAGCTTTAAAGAAACGTTAAAGTAATGCTTTAGTATTCATATCATTTTCCCCCTGTTTTCCCTGTACTTGTTTGCTTAATTTTTTTTGGGAAGATTCCACAGGGAATTAAAATATCTATCTAAATGTTTATGTTGCTGATTCAGAGGACACACTTCCATCATTTCATCCTGTTCCATCATTTCATCCTTTTGAGTTATTAGAATTCAGTTGTCCAGCACTGTATTTACTGTGTTGTTGTTTACTGTATAGGATTTTTAATATAATTTCCTATTTGCCTAAAGATTGAGGAAATACTTTATCAGCTTTGACTACAAAATGTTGTGTCCCAACTACAAGTGCTGTTACTCATTAAAATGTGAAACACTTTGAGCAGATGTTTATCTGAATAAAATGAAAAAAAAAAATCAACTGGCATTTAACACAGATTGTTAAAGAGACAAAAAGGAAGTGAACAGCATCATATCTATAACTGCTAAAATTAAAGCGGATCAATTAGTCATATTCATCAGAGGTTTATTGTTACAGCTTGAATCGATCGCCTTTGAAAAAATATCTCTAAGTTAATATTTTATCAGCAACACAATCCCCGCTGATATTACACACCATCTGTAAATTGTACCTATAGTTAACGACTTTCTGACTCGGTTTTGTATGGCTTTCGTGACGTTCTTATGTTTCACAGTAATTATGACATCTTCACGCTACCTAAATAGCATGCTACCAGTTCGGTTTGAACTGCGGCTCATGGGCTTCCATAAAGAAAATCTGTTACAATCACAAAATATCTTGTCATCTCTATTCTTGACACATCCAAACTAAACAGGCAAGCTTAATTTTTTTGGGACGGCCTGTGTTTACTACTGGTACAGTACTGCTTGCTTGTTTTTCATTCTAAATTCCATTCCCAAGCTGCAGATATTCAGGTCTGTTTGAGATAAGGCAACCTTCACTGGTTTATGGAAAAGGAAAGAAAGTTAATATTGACTGGCTGTTTTCTAGAGTTTTATACTTTTTTTTCAGTGAACACTTTAACTCAAGCACATGTGCATTTAGGGAATATGTTTTTGTTTACAAAATACAATCACATAAAAAATGACTCCCAAAGGATATGCCGCCTGCTCAGATTGAGCTGATCTTGTTAATATTTTCTTTGTTTTCACATAATAATAGCCCTTCTTCCCTCTGAAAGAACCAAAACAAACATGAAATCCAACTGCTGTAGGATATCCTAATAAGGTCTGAACCTTTTTTCATCTTTACATGTGCAACCCCAGGACAAGCTGTAGGCATAAACAGACTAAATGGCTAGGGAGGGACCCCCTTGCCATCTCCTCATTTACATGCTGAACCATTTTGCATGCTCATGATTGGTTACAGGAGCAAAACAAGTAGTGTATCAGCCACTCTCATGGTGTCATCATTTAAGACAGCAAAACCTAGGCAACCACATGGGTTATGTGCCTGGAAACTGCCACCATGGGCGAAAAGTGTTAATGTGAAAAATGGAGTTAAAAACATTAAATGTTCAATTAAAATACACTGAAAACAAGAAAGTAAATGTTATTTATCATTAATCTTCAAGGGAACTTCATGCTCAGCTCTTTCACATGCTTTGACAGGTATTACTTGACAAAAGGTGGATGCTAGGATGCCAACAGCAGTGGGAGATGACTGGAAAAAAACAGACACTGTGAAATTTCAACTTGCCCCTGCTTGCCACTTTCAAATTGCCACTGCTGCTCGTGGGGGTTTCAGCCATTATAGATGAAGGATGTATAAAATTCAATGAAGGCAGCTGAGAAAATCTTACAGGAACCAGAGTCCACAGATACATCATGGAGTCCAGAGATGATAAAACAGCGCTTGGCGAGGAATTGCAGATTTAAAGACTTTGTGCTTGCCCACCCCCAACCCCACCTGCAGACAAATTTTTGTGACCCTTTCAATAAAGAAACACAAAAAAACACCCATTCTTGTGTGATTAATAATGATAGTACCTACTGGGCAACATGATGAATGTTCTATCGTGTGTCATAAGGTTCAAACCAAGTATTGTGCCTTTATAAAGAAGTGTTAGACAACCAACACAAACACATAATAAGAAAGCAACCACAGCTAAGAACAATAAACGTAGCAGCATAACTATTTTTAGTTGTAGTGGCATTGCGGTTTCTCAAAGATGAGGTACAAAAATAAAAAAATCATGGCAGAAGAATCCACTGGAATATGAATCATTTCGGGGGCTGTCAATCAAATATAATGTGAAGGACCACTTTTTTTTTTTTTTAATCAAGCCATAAGCTGACTCTGGGGGCCAATGTATTGATTGCCACTGGAGACGGCTGCAATTGCCCATTAGATTGGCTAGAGCCATGCTGATATGATATGAGCCTGTGGCACGAGTGGGGGGGTTCAGTTACACGCCTGGAACTCAATGCCAAGCTGCAGGCTTTTTACAGCTCCCCGGATCCAGCACTCACCCCCCAGCGAGAGCGCTCAAGATCCTCCTAAGAGCCGCGAACTGGGCGCTTTCGCGAACGCAATGGGAACAGTCCCCGGCCCCGGCCCTATTCCATCGACACAGGGCCCTGACTTCAGGCTGTCCTAAGTGATTAATGTGCAAGGTAGCCAAGTTCTTTGACGACGGCAACAAACACTGCAATTTACCTTACACAAATACGGCCCTGTCAGCCATGGCAGCTATATTGTGCTGCATAATGTACAGGCATCTTTCTAAGCCATGGCTGAACAATCGTGAAGGGTTACTCCGCTCCGCCTCCGCTGCTGTTCAGAACTGCATTGTAAAGGGCAACTTTGAAACTACAGCGGTTCTTATTCCAGCTTGTCCTTTTTTCTTCCTCCCATTCGGACGATGCAGAGTCACACATGGCTTCCGAGGCCTTGTTTCGCATCTGTGCACGTGCACATTTGCATGCTAAGATTCCAAAGGCCTATTCAGGCAGGACCTCTAAGCTGGAAGTTGGAATTGGGAGCTGTGATCAGAAGCTTTGTCACAGTAGTGTGAAATGATGGAGGGCTTGACTGTGTGCTGGAGGCTTTGAGAACTCATTGGAGGTAAAAAGTCAGCCTCCTCACCATCCAGCTAGGTTTAGGTCAATCTCACGTCCAGGAACTGATGATATTCTTCTGATACTAAGGAAACGAGCCCTTTTACAAACGCTATCATCAATGGGGAGAAGGTACCAAATGTCTGAAGAGGATGTGGGTGAAGCTTTTTTGGATTACTGAGGACTAGAGCAAGTATTCAGGAATCCAAAAAAAATCATTATTTGCGAACAGTATAACTTTGATCTGTGCAATTGTAATTATGCAATTAAAGTAGAGTATTTTAAAGCACTCTAAAGTTTCAGGCATCCAGCATGAACACTTATTTAGTTATCAGGGATATGAGAGAATATGGAGGCCACTGTATTGTCAGTATAGAAGGAGCAAAAAGAGAAAAGAGTCATTCATTCAGCAAGAAACAGTTACCAGAAAAAAACAAACCTTGTGATTTGATGGGGTAAACTGACACAATGTTTGGCGAGTTTGAGCATATTTTATCACAATTATATACTTGCACTATGTTGCTACAGTAAGTTATTAAATCAATTTGCCCCAGGAACAACTTCTGGCTTTTAACTCCCATAAGTGGAGCTTTTTTGCTTGTTCTCCAATACATATTTTTGCTCTATGGCAAAAACAAGCAGATTTGAACTCAATAAAAAGGAGCAAAGAGCATTCTGCTGAAAGTCTAGTCGCTTAATCACTTGACTTTTACGTCAGTGTTATGCTCCAGGAATTGCTCTTGGCCTTTAACTGCAGTAGGTTCAGCTAAAAAGCACAATTTTCACATGCCTTTTCAAATGCATTCTGCCAATGAACTAAAACCTCAATGGGACAATATCATGGGCATGATAGTTGTCATGGAGAAATGTGTGACATTACCTCATTTGCCTACTGACATCACATGTTATTCTGCCAGTGCCAGTACACTTCAAAACATTAATTAAGATAAGTACTGTAAAATGTAGCAAAATTAGCCATCTAGCTAGCAAGCTAACTTGTTGGGACACAATCAATGAGGATTGTGCACAGTGTATCACAACAGTCAACAGATGCAATATATAGTCACATAGTTGGCTAGGCAGGTGTGGTTACTAATTCTTCATTAAAACAGCAGCTAGAAAACCGTTAAATGGCTAAATGGCTAATCACATATATTGCGCTAATAAGTGCGTAGCCAAACAAGTAAAGTAGCCAAACAAATTTCTCATGCCAGTTTTCACTTGCTTTTTATCAATACACATGTGGAATGTGAGGTGATTCAAGGCAGGAACTGCATAAAAAAAATATTTTTGCAGGGATGAGTCTGTGATTTCATTTGCACTTGTTGTTAGATCTCTTAAAATTACAGTTAGGAGGAGTTAGGAGGTCACCGGGGACCAATACCATTTATAAAAGGATTTTGCGAGGCAGCAAAATAAGGTGATTGACGGCTGATAATGTTATTGAGATTTAGCAACTGAAAGGTCAGTATGATTTCTCAGGCTGCTCCTCTGTTTGTGTGAAATCCTAAGAGACAGTAGCAAAGATGCATAGAGATTGGTAATTAACCATAGAAAGATCCCAAAATGAACCTTGCCATGGCATATCACCCACCAGCAGGTGAAACCTTTTTAAAATAAATTGAGGTAGTTTTAGTTAATTTTATAAAATGATTGTAGTATTGTATTTCCTTTGTGCATTTTACAATGAATAATTTTAATTTTAGCATGTATCTTAGGTTACATTAAATTTTGATTACAATTCTAATAAGAATAATGCTAATAAGAAACACAACTGTCTGGAGAGTTTGATTTTTATACATTTTTATGGTGGAATTATAAACTAATTGATAAAAAGGATGTTCATGTTTGAAAAAATTCATTTTTTTACTTATTTACACACAGTCATAAAATGGAGAGTGTATTGATTCCTTAGGATCTTTGTCAGGGTGTGTGTGTGTGTGTGTGTGTGTGTGTGTGTGTGTGTGTGTGTGTGTGTGTGTGTGTGTGTGTGTGTGTGTGTGAGATTATTTATTGAAGTGTTTCAGGACAATTATCTAATAAAGCTAAATTTCTACCTCTTATATGTATAGCTCACCAGCTGCAACTGGTAGAATCATTTTAACAAGTCAATGAGTGCATACATATATAGGGCCTATGCAAGATAATTTTGTCAGCCGATTTATACTTGTAAGTATTCACTACCATGTACACGTTTGCATGGACAATCTAGACAGCAAATCATTTGTTTCATCTTCCATTGCTCTCCACAGAGAGACCTTCACATTACCAGCAAAGGCATTCGTTTATAGCTTATTTTTCCTACCATTAAGGTCTAATATATCACCTGTGCAGTCAATTGTAGTTGACAGGCAGCTTCTTGAACTTGAACCGTGTCATCTGGAGACAGATAACACTGCCTGTTTGCTCAATTTCCTCTTTCGCAACAGCATCGCTGTGAATCGAGTTATTATAAATCATCGTTGCTGGGGTTGTCATGTGTCTTGTCGCTGTCAGGGATGGGGAAGGTTTTGTGTGTGTGTGTGTGTGTGTGTGTGTGTGTGTGTGTGTGTGTGTGTGTGTGTGGGTGTGTGTGTGTGTGTGGAGGGAGGGTGTCAGTGAGGTGGAGGGAAGGGGGGGTTACTGAAGAAGCTGTGTGCAATGGTACAAATGAAGCACTGCTTCAGACTGTGTTGCAGCGAAGAGCATGTCTGCCTATGAGCTTAAATGCCATAGAAAGATAATGAGCAAAGCAATGCCTTGTCTGTGCTCCTGCGTGCTGAAGAAGGCACAGGTGGGATCTCTGAGCGCCTTGGGCTTGCGAAATGAGCTGTCTGTCTTTTTACTGCTTGGGAAATAAGCTCTCTGTCTTTTTTTTCCTGCTTGTGAAATGAGCTGTCTGTCTTTTTCTCATTGCTGACCATCTGGCCTGAATAGACTTCATAATAGATCTTGGGTCTATAAACTCTGTTCAAGTCTTCTCAACTTTGAGTACTGAATTTAAGCAAGTGTTATGGCTGTTGATTTCTTAGCAATCACCAGTCTCAAATTTATTTAGAAGGAAAAACAGTACACATTCTTAAATTCATTACTCAAAACTCATTATGCTAAGTAAGTTCTCTTCAGTGTCAATTTGGTGTATAGATAAAAAACCATACTGAATCATTTGCACATTGTCTTAAACAAAGTAACACAAATGAGACGTATGGTAACCATGCAACATGTAACCATGTACGAAGAAGTTAACGTGTGCAGGATCTACCGGCATATACTTTGGCTCAAATCTGTGTCCATGCCCCTAACACAGTTCTGCTGGGGGCTGGTGTATGGTGGTCCAATCATGTACTTAGTCTTATTTCATTGGCTTGAAGGATTTATTATGGATTTTTGGAAGTGGGAGAACTCCCTTAGAGCATCCTTAGGAGATTCACAAATGGATCATATTCTAACATGAACCTTTTAAGTCATTTGAAATGTTCATTTGTGACTGTGGTCTCAAGAGTCACCATCCCTTGTCTGTTTTCATTTTTATCTACCTTACTGTAATAAGCAAAAACAGTGCTCACCAACCCTCAACTAAGGTTACACCAGTATGTTTCAGAGGTTAAATGATGAACATTATAGACTGGATTATATATATTTTATATATATTTTTTTATATTTATATGTTTGATAAAACAAAGACGGGTAAATGGTAAGGAAATGTAACAAACAAATATGATGAAAAAGAAAAAAAATGAAAAAGTTATATTACAAAAAGCATAGCAAATGGTCCATTTATTGTGTCTTACCCCATTTTAGCACAATACTGATTCATCTATACCATTCATTTTCCAATATAAAAAATAAAAATATCAAAATGCGCTGATATGAAAAATCATATTCCTCTTCTCTGCTCTCCTTTCTTCCTGCAAATAAGTTTGATAAGGCTGTTCTGTTAAAAAGCGGTTTCATTCACTGTGTAGCTAGCAAGGAGTGTTCCATTTCACCTCAGCAAAACCACGCCTATGAGATCTCTGTGTGAAGGTGATTTCCTAGGATCAATATGTAAAATTAACCTCACACCCCCCTCCAGGAACGTGGGTCCTCTATGACCTTACTAATTGTGAATAACCCTGTCCCATACCAGATGCTTCATCTATTGTCTCTCGCATCTGATTAGAGGAAGCGGCCCATGCTCTTCTGTCTGTTCCCTCCAAACAGATAACCCTTTTAAATTACCACTGTGCACAGGGGTATCGTCGACATTACTCTTGAGCTGGCCTTGGTGGCTTGCCGTCGCTCCACATCCATTAATATGGTATATTGGAAACATTTTCCTCAACCACTAGCTGCTAGCTGATAGGGCTAGTTGGCAACAGACTGCCCATGCTTCTTGAGAGATTCATGTCTATGTGGGGTGCCCATATTGCAAAGAAAAGTAGGATAAAGAAATTCTCATAATTTTCACAAATTATAATTCTGTCACCCTAGTTAAGGTTATGGAATGGCATTCCATTCTGTTGCCACCTAATAAACCACAATTGTACTTAACAGGATACACTATTAAATTCAAGAACAATATGTTACAATAAATAGGCCAACAGAAAAAAAATTCTGTATAATTAAAATGATATTCAATAAAAGATTAATTAAACCACAGAAAGCAGGAGGGTGATTAGTGCAATCAAAATTTTGAAGGTTAAAAAAACAATAACAATTTAATTAACTCACAAACCTTTGTAAGCTTTTTTTCTTCTTCTGACAAAAAATATTGTAATTCAGCTTTGATGTCATGTCATTTTTCATACAGTAAACAGAAACAAAGTTAACACTACAAGTTAACAACTTATACACATATGTAAATTATACTGATTATATATTATATGATATGATTAATATCATTAACTATTATAGCAACCATCATATTTTAGATCACTGTGAATATATGAAACATGCTGTCACTGTGCTGACAAGGAGGTGTAATTCTCGGGATACTGATACTGGGTTTTGCAAAAGGTGGAGATGTACTGTCTCTTTCACAGGGCAGTAACAAGGAAACTAGCTCTTTGCCAAATCATCTCTCTTTCTCCTGATTGCAATGACAACAAAACAGAACACAGAACTAACAGCACACAAGCCAGCTGGTAGGACAGGGGCCGACTGAAGATAAGGATTGCTCTCTCTGATTTGTTAGTTGGCAGAAGGGTTGTTTATGATGAACAGTTGACTACAACTGCATTGTCTCAACAACAGAAAACAGAAATCAAAATTCATGTTGAAGCTTTACTACCCCTTCATCATTTACTAAACGCCTTCTTCCTTTTTTCCCCAAAAGCAAAACAAAAAACAACTGTTGCAGCATAAACCTGCATTACAGGTTCAGTGGCTACTGGTACTAATGTAAAGGACTCAATAACACAATAATAATTGAACCTGCAAAAGAAGCCTATGATGTAAGAGTATTGCATGAGCCTCAGTGTGACACTGGTGAATGACAGTGAAAGTAATGTTCTTTTCTCACATCCCACACATGAGGCACAAAGAGCTCTGAATGAGAACCATGCATGCAGATCTGATTATACCGCTGCTTTGTTGCTCTTTAGATCATTCCCATAGCCTTTTAAAAAGAACTCCCTTCTCTCTTAAACGCAGAAGACAAAATGCCGAGCGCTATTTGTCGCCCTGTCAGCAGTCAATGAAAACGCCGCAAATCTAAGAGGCCAAGCGGACGTGCACCACCATCAGGGGCGACCCAACTCCCACTGTACCTTTCAAGAGTCCCGTGGCAGTCCACGCGAGACCACCTGCTCCTGCTACCCTGAAAGGAGCCGCTGGAGACCTGAATGAGCTGAGTTACTTCTGCCTTCACACCTATACCTTTTCTTTGAGGAAGTCACACATGTTAAACAGGTCATGCCATCCAGTGTAATTTATGTTTAGCAACAACCCAATGCAATGACAAACAGTTGCTGCAGAGAAGCAGGTATATTTTTGTTGCTGGGTAGAAAAATGAGAGTAACTCCACTGTTCATTATTTTCTGTGAACAAGTCCAATATTCCATTTGACTTGCTCTCTCCTGTGCCATTATATTTGTGAAGATTAATTAAAAGAATGCATATATATACAGTATGTGGGTGTGTGTGTGTGTGTGTGTGTGTGTGTGTGTGTGTGTGTATAATGAGCTCTGAAGACAACTATTCATGATGACCAAAATAAGTCACCTTGTTTACCCGGTTGCTGTGCAGGTCCTCAGCGAAATCAATTTTTGTGGGATCACAGGCGTCCCTTAATTAGGAGAAGCCTCCATGTAACACAGACTCAGGCTGCATTGATTGATGCCTAATTTAGTAATCAAGAGAGCAAAAAGACAGCTCCGAGACAGCAAGTATGAAAAATGAATCCTGCAGGAGACAGGACACAGTGAGAGCGGAAATTAAGTTGCACCGGAGCAAGTGTGACAGAGTATCCCCCAGTCTATCACTGTTCAAGCGATACATGACCTTGACAGAAATTTCATTTCATCTTTGAATGCAGGGAGACTACAGAACTCTTTATTTCACAGCACACGGACAGCTATCAGTCAGTTCAACTGCCCTGCAATCAAGCTGATAGTTTTTTCACGTTTTTTTGTGGAAATTACCCATATGAAATTGACTAAACAAATTTTACCTTAACGTTTAATGTTTCATATTTTACAGTTTTGTAGCTCTGCATTATTGAGAAGCAAAGAATTTATTTTGTAAGAAAGGTTTCGTGGTGAAGAAATCATTTCCTACCAGTTTTTTTTTCCACACCCTGACGTCAATGTGTGGCGTCCGCCGCTCTAATGCATGAACTATAAATGGCCAATTGATTTCTCACTCCCTGTAACACTTGTGTATGGCATGTACAGGCAGCTGTCCTTAAACAGTTCTCATTTTTGCCTGAAATTCTTATATATCTTTGCGTTTTAGTTGAAACCAGATCTTGTCTACTTTGTTCCTGTCTGCCTCTTGTCCTGGAGTGCACTGCAAATCTATCCAAGTAGCTTCTGACTGTTAGGCTGAAGCTGCTTTGAAAATGGACTGCAAACAAATACACATTCAAATTCCAACCCTAAGTCATTAATTGTAGCATTCAAAGAGCAGACTGTATCTACAGCTAAGATGAGTATGTGTCTGTATTTGGGTGTTTAAGTGTTCAAGAACTTTGTTTTGTGAACGTGTGCAAAGAGGCCCGCAAATAATTCATATAGATAAGAGGTTTCTGGGCTTTGTATGAAAGTACAGTCTTAGGAAACTTATGTAAACATCAAAGATTTCAAATTATAAAATGCTTAGAGTATTTCTTCAAGTGCATTACAGTGAAGCAATACAAATAATAAGAGATATGACACAAAATGGAAGAATTAAGAAGCACAATTATATGATAACAATAGAAAACAAATTGTCATGTTGACATTTCACTTTGAACATGACAAAAATACAAGCTTTTTGCAATATCTAACAACCCAGTTGTTGGTACCAAAATGCAGTTTAATACAAACAATACACAGAAAAGTTGAGTTATAATACCTTCACCATGAATGATTTCCTTTATATTTTCACAAGTCATCAGCATAGCAGAATGACCATCTGGATAAGTACCTGGCAAATGGGTACAATTTGAGCAATAATGCTCAGGCTTTGCATCGTGATTCAAACATGCAACCTTATGGTTTTGAACCCAGCACCCTAACCAGCACTGCACACTGCCGACCTCCTGCTGAGCTGAAGTCTGTCTCTATCCCCCTTGTCTCCTCACTGCATGGTGGTTTTATATCTCTCTGGTGATTCATGTCTCTGCTTGCTTGTTTTTGTCTTCATTACTGTTGACGCAGTGCCTGGTCTCCCTCGTGCCTTGTCATTCCTGTCTCTCTTTGTGAAGCTACTAGACTCTCCCGCCTTGTGTGGATTGTCTCAGTGATCGACCTTCTCACTCATCCCTAGTCATCCTTTCTTAAGGAAGTATGGCATTAAATTGCCCTAGAACTTGTCCTTTTGTATTGCTGTACAGTAAGAACCACCTTAAAAAAAGCACCTGGGATGGTGCTATCAGGAAAATGTAACCCAGGAAGAGTGTTTTGTTTTTTTTTTTTTGGCTGGCACCTTGACTTTTTTTTTTTTTTAGAAAAGTCAAAATTAATTTCGCTCCAATTACGCATCTTGAAAAACTGTGGGTAAACTCCATCTGTTCCTTGGAGAGCGGTTGTCAGTGCCCTTTAAGGTGAAGAAAATTAATTACCTTTTGCTGAGCGTGATTATGACACCAAAAAACACTGCAGAGATCTGAAGTCCTCTCAAGTCTGAGAAGGTTCTTTTTAAAACAATGGTGATGACAGAAGTTTGCTTGAACTAGACTGAGTCCTCGTACCACCTCTTCCTTTTTAATATCCTGTCACTGTTGTCGCCGTGGCATCATGTCACAGGTGAATTCAAAGTCAGTTTGAAAGCATAACAATATAAATAGGTAGACTGTGAGGCATGCAATATACAGCCGAGGTCTATCCACAGAACACCCTGTCCTTAATATGACTGGGAAATAAGAACAATTATTACATTTTCACACTTTATTTGAAGCTACATTAAAGGCATTGTTTGCTATTCAAAATGAGGAATATTCCTAAACAAAAATACATTGACTTTTATGTGACAGACAAACCAGATTTTTTAGAGGATGACTGGATATATTGGCTCGTGGTTCTAAACGTAAGCAATATTTTAAGGCAAGGTTATGATTTCTAATAAATTAGAACACGCACAATGAAAAAAGGCTTGGTTGTATTTCCTGACTCAAGTCAATCTGGATCTAGTCTACATGCTTTAAAGTTACACAGTGCCTTTGCCAGACTACATTTAGTGAACTGGACACAGTTCTGGGCACAACACTGAAAGGACACAGAAGCTCTGGAAAAAGTAAGGGAGAAGGGCAATGAAAGTAGCTCCATTTACAAAACACAAGGTATTAAGAGACTTAAGACACTTAATCATTTTAGTCTCAGGGCTATTACTTTTGATGACAGAGCCCATTTAACAAGGATTGTGAAGCAACAATCTGATTACTTCAAATATGTTTCTTCAGGAAGGGAGATTTAAGAGATGAAAAAGTAAAAGAGGTAAAAACTAACTAATTAAGCAATTGTCCAATGCAAACACACCAAACACACATTCTCATGCACACCTGTGTGTCTATGTGTTGTTATGTTATTGGTGTTAGTAACTAATGATAATTAATAACGATGAATCACAGCGTTGCTAATACCAGGGCTACTGCCATATACACATATATTGTTAATAAAGAAATAAATCACATAATCCTTTCATTTTAAAAGTTGTTTACTTAGTTTGATAAAGATGATTTCAGTAATTAGCGCACAGCAATAAGTCAATGCATTCTTTGTGGACATTAAAAGAACATATTAAGGCTCATACGTCTGCAAATTCCTTATCCAGTTTAATGGTAAAATTGAAATAGGAAAAAAAATCCCCAGGATACCTGCTTTTGATTCAATTTCAAAGATTGGAGTATCTAAATATAGAGATGTAATTTCAGAGAATTTGAAATGAAAAAAATACCAGAAAGACTTTGGATGAGGTGATGGCCAGTGGACAGATGGCTGGAATATTATGCAGATCTACATTGTTATGCAGTTGGAGCACCATTATCACTCTCTAATGGAATTGGGGGTATAAAATTTGATTAATACCGTATGGAATGTCCATGGCACAATGCATTTTAATATAAACTGTGGGCTGTGAGAATTAATTGCAGTTGGAGACAGGCATTTCAGTTAAATTCTGCTTTTTGTTGGAAGGACAACCTTATTCGAATTAACTCTGACACAAGGATAACTTCTGCACTGTGAAAACCCTCTTACCATCCTCTCTGCCCTGCAGAACTGATGTTTGATATTAAGCTGGATGAGAGTTTAACAGGGTTTCACTATTATCCAATGGTGCTGCCACATAGGAGAATGAAGAAGAATGTTTTAACCTTGCTTACTCATATGTGTTACTCTTAAATCAAGAAAACAAATTACACTGCATTTTGTACATGCTTTACTGTCTAACTGCAGTGATATAACAGTGTTACATAGCCAGTTATGGCTTATGCCCAATGTTTTCAATAATTTCATAGTGTGCTTGACCACAGTGTCAGTATTGATTATTAACAGACAGTGTAGTGGCTTGCATTAAGAGCATGTCAATCAGTCTGCAGGAGACTAGCCAAATCTGTGAATACTGTACTGTACTGATTATGAGGACTTACACAAATGGGATTAATTCCTGACAAAAAGCACCCTTAGTTTCACTATAAAACAATATAATAATGCAAATTATTCACAATGGCATATATGTAATAATACTGTAAATGCATGTGTTCCTGTAATTCATTGGCTGTAAAATTCTGACAGAGTAAAATCTGAGAAACAAAAGGGAGAGTTCTGTGCTGCTCACACAGTTTGGTTCACTTCCTTTGGATCCAAGGCAAACTGTAAAATAATGAGCTACTTGAAAACGCATTTGTCTTGCAGTTTGGTTTATTTTTCTCAGACAAGCAGTTTGGTGCATGAGTAATATTTTAAGAATGAGAATGATTTACTCATTTGTAAAAGTACTTGGACATTACTAAATTTACAGCTCAAAACTGAGAGTTCAGTTTTATTACACTTTATAGAATGCATTCCTCAGGTAGTAATTTATGTATTTAATACACAAAAAATGTATACTGTAAACATTAAAATATACCCCTGTACCATTCAACCTTTTAAATCTGCCAGAATTACACCCTTCCAAATCCAACAATGAGCCAATTGGATTTTAAAGCCGGGTTGGAAGAGCTGATGTGCTCACGACCGCCAAACAATCAATAATGCAGATACAACTGTCAAGAAGGAGGAGGTGGGAGAGATGAAAAAAAGAGAAATCCATTTCAAGACAAGTGGGGCAAACAGTATTTCTCCACAGATGTGAAAGGCGGTGTGGCTTATCTGTCAGGAAGCCGTTATCGTTACGGAGCACGGTATCAGCTGACATTATGAAACCAAACGCGCAACGGCGCACAGTAAATAAACAGGAGATGCATGAAAAGACACTGAAACAAAGCAGTGCGGCCCAGGATGGAAAACGGACAGGATGCTCACGCGGTCCAAGGTGTGTCCAACAGTGTGTCATTGAGTAACCCGCAGCGAAGCTCTCACTCTGGGCCAGCCAATGAAAGGTTAGCCTATGGGGATCGCACCTGGCCGTGAAGGGATAAAGGGATTGCACCTGGCCGTGGGCCGAGGCTGTTGACTTCCCATGTGGACATCGTAAACAGGGGAAAGAAAGGGGGGAGATGGGGTGGCGGAGGGATGTCGTGAACAGCTGATATGGAAAGGAAATGGTCAGTGGGGGCTTTTATTGTCATGGACAGGACCGGTTTGTCTAGATTTGCTTAATTGCAATTCTCCTTCCTAATCTGTGTTTTGAAGTTCAATTAACAATAAAAGTAGCTGGGCATTTGCTACGGGTTAGCTTGGGTAGGAATGTCTGACACTGGCAGCTGAAAACTTGTGCCCTGATAAGAATCAGCACATCACAAACACAACAGCAGTGCAACAGAGTATTTATCACTGGAAAGTTTATATTTGGCCATGATTTTTTTGGAAAGGATTCTGGAACATATTAAATTATAGTGGACAAGAGCATCAACATAACCAAGCCTACATTGCTTTTATTTAGAGGGTCGATGATAGTTGGCGTACAGATGCTGGCGTGCAGACTCTACAGGGAAACATAAAGATGACTGATCTGTTTGAATGCATCACAGTAGTGTTCAGCAGCTTACATTTTACAGACTACCAAGAGAGAGCATAACAGGGATAGCAGATGGACTCCTTGAAATGGCTGGCCATGGGAATGGCCTGGTCAAACTAGTCAGTCAAACAGTATAGGAGAGTAGAGAAAGGGTAACTGGCAAGCGCTTCAACATCGGCAATTGCTGCGTGCGGAAGACATCTGTTTTATAGAAGCGATGCAAGATGTCATTACAACGGTAGATTTGATTTGATCAAAAGCACTGTGAAAAAAATGTCTGAGGAAATGGAGGTGGAATATGACTGTCTGCTGTGCTGCCAGGAAGTTCATCGGCTAAGTCAAGGGAATGTATGAATGCGCTCTCTCGACCTTTGGGAGGAGATGTGAGATGGTATGGAACTGCTTTCAAGCGAGAAATAGCCTTGCTTTTTTTGTGGACATTACTGCTCAGCTCAAAAAAAAAAATCTGCAAAGAAAAGAAAAACTCTTCAACCTGCTGGCTGACATCTCATCAGGCCTTCAGATGAAACCTCGCCTCATGAAACGCCGCATGACAACCCGCAACATCTCACACTTCCAGACTCTGAAGGAAATGAATCGCACAGCGAGGGCTGCCCCTGAGAAAGCAGCAGGATACGGCCCATTCTTCACTGACCTACTGCAGAGGCCCGGCTCTCATTCCAAAGACCCACTCAGTAACAGTGACCTGTCATCCTTCGCATCCATTCTCTTTCACCATGGCCACCGCCTCCGAGAGTCTCACTGAATCTCAATGTGCTCAGCGTGACTCTGCAAGAAGAGAGAGCCTGACACCATTCCCTACCAGGTGTTCTTCAACAACTCTAACAATTTTTTTGCTCGTGCAAAAAGCTACCCATGGATCAGAAACCCCCCCCCAATCACTCTTCAGATGCACCCATGTCTGCGAACAGACTTTCGGCATGATTAGGCTGAACACAAACACACCCACACACAAAGTGTTCTGAGATCCAGCAGCTGCCAGGTGTCAACCGGCTCCTGCACTCCGAGGATCAGCTCCCATGAACAGATGGATCACATGTTGTTCATTTCACCCCTGCTCCTTCTGTGCTTTCTTTAACTAACCATACATAACCATAACCAGACTGCAGAGTAAGCAGCAGCTACTGTTCACTAAAATCTGAAAGGGAAACCTTTTTCATGTCATTATAGTAAATAAATTAGTGCATTTTTGTTTTTCTTTCAAAATCATGCAGATGCATCTGAAAAAAGGAATGCAAATGAATCAGAGATGAAAAGACATAAAAGATAGCGGCACGATTACCCATGTGACTTTGTTGTTTTCTGTGGCTGACTTGAGTTTGGGGCGTGCTTGCTGCAAGATGTTAACACATATAACATTCAAGCTTGGAACTGAGCCCTGCAAAGTGGTATGGTGATAATTAACAGAGGTCATTACCGTTAGTTTTTTTCCTTGCACAAGTTTTCAGTTTATTTCTGATTGCAAAATCTGCTTGCATCATACTGTATCACAATGTTAACAGCTTTACCCCTGACAGCTACAGTCATGGTCCTCCTCCTATGTCAATGGCCGAAACACTGTTCTAATGCTCACCAAATGCTTGGGGAAGTGACTGGCAGCTGAGTAAAGACCACTCTGGCAGTCTGGTCAGGTGAGATTTGTAAGGAGACTCCAGCATTTGCAGACACCACTATAGGACTCTTACTGACTGATTTATAGGGTATATACTTAAATCTACTTGCTGTCTATTTATCTGATCATGATTCTCAAAGTGAAAGGGAGCCACAGGAAACACCTTACTGTAAAGGAGCTACAGGTGCTCAGCACATTGTTCATATGCAGTTATTCACAGTACTTTTCCACCATGCATGGCTAAAGAAGGGTATTTGCATATATGTCAAGTGTAAAATAATGACAAATATTTCTGCATACATCCCAAGACACATAAGGCCAGGCACTGACAGGAAGAAGAGATAGATTGCTTGCATAGTTTAAGCCCTAGAGATGGTCTGTCACTATTTTCACATGCATAAAATGGTGACTTCGATCACTTGTCATAACTACACTTTGGAACTCGCTGCCTTGTCCTCCCTTCAGGATTGTGCTCAGGAGATGAACACAAGAGATGCACATGAAATTAATAAATACATAACAAATCACAGTCCAATAAAAGATTTTCTCGTTAAATAGGCTCACTTTCAAGTTTGGAATCATATTATGCATGAATGAAACACCGGAATATCAAAAATTAAATTGCTGATCCCTCCAGCTTAAACATCTCAGGAGTGCAGCTGCTTACATTATATCTTCCTCTTGAATATCCACACCTGAACCCCACTTACTTGTGCTTTTAACATCCATTAAATGTTCAGCCTCATCCAATATTTAAAGAGTGCGCATTAGACAGGTTACACTTTTACCTCAAACTCACAGATCTAGGAAGAGTCTGCAGTGCGTGAGGTAGGCATTCTGAGAGAGATATGTCAAAGGACACCTCATTATCCTTCTGAAGGCAGCACCACATTTGTCTGATAGGAAATACTTCTCATTCTCAAAAAACCTGTCCAGGAGGATAAGTTACTGAGTGATGGTAAAAGTAACTGAAAGCTTTGTTTGGAGTCTTGTATCATGGTGGTGTGCTTAAATGGGCATAAAATAAGGTATTTTTACACTGAGTTGAATGTAGACAGCAACACAACAAAACAATCAAAAAAAATAAAATGATACTTTAAACCTTTGCAAAGTACTTGTAATATTTGTACTTGTTAAAACAAAATGCCAATGGACAATTCAAAATGCAAAAAATACATATTTCCTGAAGTTTAGACTGTTTCTTGAAGTTGGTTTCGAGATTTATGTTTTTCTGACATGAATATAAAAATTATGTTAATGTGCAAAGCTTGTCCCAAATTCTTTTTTTCACATGAATTTGACTTACCCTGGACTGACAGTTCCATGCAAATGTCCCCATATATGTCCTTTCTGGTAACTCTGAAACCTAATTAGTCCATGTAACGTTTATCTCTTATAAAGTCAAGTGTTGATTGTCAGTATATTAAAAATAAAAACTTTTCTTAAAAACAATCAGGTGAACACACAAGCACGCGCACACACACACACACACACACACACACACACACTCACACCTCACCCAATAGCATCCAAGCAGGTAAAATGATGCTGCATGTGAATATAGGCAAATGTTGCGACCGTGAGTCATTACCCTGGCGTTGTACAGTAATTGCTGCTTGAGCGCATTTGTAGGTCATTCATATTCTGCTGAACTTGTGTTATCCAATATTCATTCAATCAATATGCAGTGTGTGCATACAGAGTGGAATCTTTCAAGAGGGTTCCTTATCTATCTTATTTATTCATTTCAATGAGCCAGAATGTGAATGTTTGGAGTCATTAAGCATGTGGATAAAGGAGACTCCAGGCAGCATGCAGAAGGAATGATGATCTTCCCCAGTATCCCAATTCAGACCTCTCAAACACCAGAGTTCAAAATCGGCAAAAATAAAAACATTAGCAATGCTACCTCAAAGTGAAGCATTCCCAGATTACTGTTCCCAGATGTAGAGCCAATCAGAACTCAACACTGAAGTGCAACTCCAGTCCGCTGTTGTGTCCAAAAGGAACTTCAGTAAGATTAATGTGGGCTTCCGGTGTAAATATGTTTGAGCTGGCTAATGCAGTGGTGGGGCAGGATATTGCCCTACATAGAGGTGTCTATGAGGCACTTTCCATTTTGGTCGTGCTATGTAATTGCAATGATTTTGTATGTATAATTTATTATAGACTCATCCATTTCTATTTTATTTCATTATTTATTTGGCAGGCTCTAACCAGGGCAACATACAGCGGAGCATTAGAGCATTAGAAAATGCAGACCAGAATACAAATAGCAAATAAAATGTGAGAGGCAACCCTCTGACAGTATACAAGTCACAACAATGCAACACAGAGCACAATCAGATCAAAACAAGAATCCCTAGGTAGAGCAACTACGAGAGAAATCAAAATCATTTTCAAAATGTACACAAAAATTTCTGACATAATGAACAAGATTTAAAACTAAGAGATTGGTCATAGTCCACTTCTAAATGTTGAGTACTTTGGCTCAAAGAACAGAACCACCTCTGTTTTCTACGGAACAGAAACGAAAAATGAAACAAAATTAATTTCTGATGTGCCGGGGTAAAAAGAAATCTTCTTCAAAATGTATTTGAAATAGTAGGTTAATTAAGTTAATATTTTCTATTAGGAATTTTAACACTTAAGGGGTGAATGAAAAGATAGTCATCTAATGGCAGATGTCCAGGATCAACTATGAAACCCTTAATCCAAATAATTTTGACAGATGCAAGTTCAGCTGTATTTAACTAGAAAAACTGCAGCCTCTTAGCACTAAAACTCTTTGGGGTCTCTTACCCAGTTGCTACTGGTGATACACCCTCCCTCAGATAACAGACAGAAACTTGCCCATTACACTGATTATCCTTCCAGTGCAACATTACAAGCGCCCAATATTTCCTCACATCTACTATATACTTAATTTTTATTCTCAGGTAGCTATGCTACATTGAATTTGAATAAGCCTCGCAGCTCTAAGCATTAAAGTCTGGGTTCACTGTGTTCATTTTCTATTAATATTCTTAGGACATTATCATCTTCAAAGGGCAAGACTTTTATTACCGTAAGAACATTTAGCAAACCTCTGTCACTTCCAAAGCTATAAGTTAGCAGTGTCTGTGAGGGAACTTGCCTAAACGACCCTCTATCTATCAGTTTTTATAACTTGGCCTGATATTGAATGCCCCCACAAGCAAAGAAGCTGGGATCAGAATTTAAAATGAAGCACCAGCTAAGGGCAAGAAGATGCACAGAAACTGTGACATGTGGAGAGTGAAGCACATGTGAAAGGCAAGAAGGGGCTCTGAAACGTGGTTTTGAAAAGTAGACAGCACAGTAGACAGCACACAGCATACAGTACAGCTGGAGCACCTCTAACCTGCTGTATTAAGCCATGTAGCTGCCTCTGGCAAAATGCCTCTGTCAGAAAAGTTTATGAAAATTCTGCTGGTTTAAGGTTCCACTTTGAAAGTTTAAAAAAAATGAAAATTTGACATTTTCTACACACACAAGGATGAAATTCAAGTTAAAATTTCAGGTGATGAAATATGTGAGGGGCATGGGGGGCACTTCGTTTTTATTGATCCTTTTTGAAATCAGAATTATTGATACTGCACTTTTATTTTTATCTGCATTTTATCTTTCTTTCTCAAGCCCAGTGTCTGCCACTAGCTGTTAGCATTTCTGGGACAGGTGGCTGAGCAGTCAAATGCTCTCTCGAACAACCCAAACGATGACCTTCTGATGAGTGCTGAACACATTTTTCCTCTCCATCCTCATCAGTGGTGCTGTGATGAAAAAGGGATAAAAGATAAAACCTGCAGGCTGTTTACAGTGACATGAGCCACCAAGGCTACTTCACTTTATTTCCCTCATTTTGACAGCAGAGGGGCAATCTTGTTTCCAGTTGTTAAACAAATACATTTTTCATTGTTAACAAGTACTCAACAAAACACCTTTTACTTGGTTTACCTGTTTCATTGAAAAAAAAACACCATGTTACAGTGTACATGTTTGTATCCTATCACTTTGAAATGTATATACTGCTTTTTTTGCGATCCCTTATGTATGGTACGTTACACATACTGCAAGTCACTCATGACACAGGACAGGGTCTAACTGTGTAACACAGTTATCAGCTATTTTACATTCACTGATGGTGTGGAGCAGATTAACAAATGACAATAACTGGAGGATGGACAGAATGCGCATCAAGACGGATGGACTCAGTCATGCTATCCGGATCCTCTCCAGCCTGCCTCACAAGCGGTCCAGTCAGGTCTGCCCAGGCGTGATCACCCCAGACAGGGCCTATATTGTATTTAATCAAGCTTCGCTTCCCGGTTTTCCTTTTCACAGCAGAGTAATCAGCTGCGCCAGTTTAGCCGAGTCCGAAAAGAGAGAGAGAGAAAAACACTCGTTTCATTTTCACGCATTCGCTATCCCTAATCCATGAAATAGTAATGAGAAGGAAATCTGGGGATGAAAGGTGTTTGACTCAAAACCATTGTATTGATCACCGCAATGCTTTATGTTTAGGGTTTCTATTAATGCTGGTATCGTGCGCACTTGCCAAGAGCCAGTAATGATTCTAATGCACTTAGGAAAAAAAAAAGAAATCAATGCCATTTGCGTACTTCTTGTAATGTAAGCTTTTATATCATTTATATTTCATGCCCCTGCCTCTTTTTTTTCCTTTTCTGAAATTATGAAACTGGCGTCCCATGGTGCTCTCCTGACTAAGAGGATTTTGTCCATATTTGTAACATTTAATGCATGGTGATCCTGGTGGACAGTGAAGGCTGACATGGGAGAAACTGAGCGCCCTCCGACTGTCTAGTGCATTTAATACTCTTCTGATTTTTGGAACAGGTGCAGCAGCACACATCAAATATTGTTCCATCTATTTGATAGTGGTAAATATGCCAGGCTTTGTGAATTTTAGGCACAACAGTATTATTCGCTCAAAGCCCCTTGGCAGATGTTTACTCGCGCGTGCATTCTTTCAGATGTTATTAAACGCCGTAAATTTTGAGAGGATGGAAAGTAATGGCGCATGAGTAATGGAGATTGTATGTTTCTGGCACACAATGTGAGCTTGCGCCTGGAAACTGAGACCCCCCCAACCCCCCAGATCCCGGTTTTCTTTATGCATTATGTATCTTAAACAAACAAACGTATCTGACCTAGTCATCAGAATGTGTCTCAGCGCGTGGAAGGTCTCCCGGGGCCTCTCGCCGTGCATTCTGTTACACCTAATGGAACCCGAGAGCGCTGCTGCGCCGGCCGTGACCTTCCTAATGCGTCTGCCGCTTTCCACACGGCCCCCCGAAACCGCAAACGGTGGCGCGGCCCTGGCATCCGGTGTCCTCGCGGAGACCGCTCGCGCTCTCTCCTCTCAGCGAAACGAAAATAAGCGTACGCCGGAGCGAGGAGACGATCCGTGTGGCCACATTTGGTGTTTTTCCAGGACACGGGTGGCTTGGGAACATGAAACGTTGTATTCTGTCTTTTTTAGATCTTTTAGACAATCTGCGCGTGAATTTAAATGCATTTAGTCAATTTTCTTATTGCTTTAGTGTCCCAGCAAGGTCCAAAGTTAAGTCTCAAGATTAATCATTATTTGTTATCACTTTCTATGGTATTTCTTGTTGCAACTGTAATAACTTCCTCTTTGTACATCTTTTTATTGCATTTAGCTTCTGAGCAAACCAACAAATAAAACAAGTACAAGTGATATAAAGTGACAGAAGCTGAGGTCGCAAGCTGTTTAATGAGGAGTTCTAGAAGAAATAATCACTTTGAAATGCAGTTTGAGTAAAAGTTTCTTCAGACACAAAAACCACGGGCCTGTCACAATTGGCACAGGCTGTTTCCTCGCCCGCTTTTTGTTCGATTTTGAGGGTGTTCGGTGGTTGATTAATGCTCCAGGAAGGCGTTGAGTCCTTCAGCCTGCTGTTTCCCCGTGTCTGACAGTGGAAGGGAAATAATTACATCATCCCTCAAATGTATGCAGTTTCAGATTGATACACAAAACCCACAAAATGCCTGCGAAACAGCACCAGAAGTCAAATTCCAGACTCCGTGAAGGTGAATCATTTCAGAGCTTTTCTGCTCCAGGTATTGCCTTTTCTTTAACGAACAAGTCTTGAGAGTCTCCTGCCCCGGCTTGGATCTCAGGGGAACCTATTTAGAGTGCAATGTTATTCTGGCCGGTAGATATATCAAGTTGTGCCTCAACAAGAAGAATTGGAGAGGGGAGCGGAGAGAAGGGAAGAGCCGGAGAGACAGACAGACGGAAAAGGGAGGGAGGACGAGAGATCCATGTACCAAACAGTATCAGACAGCATACATTAAGTGCCTTTTCTCTTGCTGAGGTCGCCTTTCCTCTAGCCCTTTCGTTGCCTCTGGGGGCAACTGCACACGTGCAGGGGGCTGAGGTCTGTGTTCGCCCCATATTTACAAATCCAGCATACGGCAGCTACATTTTGCCACAAAGCATGGGGAATATATGCTGTTAAATACAGGCACACCTTTCATACAGTTCTAGCTGAGTGCTGCAATTAACTATTGGGAAGTGAAAATGTGCAGATCCTCTAAAAACACAAGGCCACCTCTTGCATCCAGTGTTGGGGTTAATCCTATTATAGCACACCCTGCCTATAGGAAATACTGAGATAAGAATTAGATACATATAATGATCAAAAACACTGGGGCATGATCATTCTAATATTGCCACTGTTTAAAAACTTGTTTGTACGAATTAAGAGTCTACTTATAATATTACATCTGGGATCACTCACTGTATTTCGGTACTCAATGGAGTGCAATAACACATTATTGATGAAAAAAGCTGTTAGAATTATGATACAGAATACAATGTCTTTCTCATGGCAACCAACACATAAAATATTTTGAGAAGAAGAAGTTGTGCGGTTTAGCTAAATGCCTTGAATAGGACAGACTCTTTCTACAGATAAAAAACACTGCCTTCTGACTCTTATGATAGATCAATGAAAACACATGCTGTAGGCTTGTACACATAGTGCACAAGCCTACACCACATTCTATCAAGTATTTAAATGTCACTCTGATAGGATTGTGACATGAGTAATATTTGTTTGTAATTTCTAATAACCGTAACAGTTGTGATGATAACAATCCAAAATGATTGGGGTAATATAGATTTCATTGTGTACTTTTAAGTTTCATTTTAATTTGAGGGCAGTTAAATCCATTGCCCCCAAGTCATTGAATATAACTTCATGTTTAAGTAGTTAGTAGATACCGAGGGAAAATGAGAAAGATACGATTGGTAGGAAATGTGTAATAACATTCAAATTTGAAAAGCTTTAAAATTAATGCAATCCTCTAATATTAATATGTACAATCAAATTCAATTTAGTCACTTCATGCTGGCATAGTGGCACATTGATTTCTCTGATTCCTGGCTTTATAACTATTCAGCTTTGAAAGGGTAGGGGTAGATTTCAACCTCTGATACCTCCCTCTCATTGTAAGTTATATCTAATACATATACATGTTTGAAAATATTCTTTCAAGGTGCAGATATGCACGGGTTATACCCTCAGTGTTTCTGACAAAACTGCACGCTGCGCAGTACGCTAATTTCAAAGCATGGGACGGGGTGCAGGGAATGAATATTCATCAATCATGAATATACAGGTCACGATGAGCGTTCTGGCTGGGCAGGTTTCTCTGGGATCGGAAAACTGGCGTTGATTAGGCCTGAAATGTAAGCCCTGTCCAAAGCGCGCTCGACAGCTTCACGTGCGAACCCGCTCGGAGCACGAGACGCAGAGGGATTCATTAACAGAGCCCGACCAACATTTATGATTATAATCTTGATGATCATAAACATACACTTCTTCCTCAAAATAATGATTGAATGGTTGGAATATGAATAAAATGAGTTGATGATCTAAAAATATTTCATACAGTAGCTGTATTATTGGTGAGACAAAAATATGGGATTACTATTTCCAAGAATAAAAAGTATGAAATGTAATTTGAAAAATCTTTTTTTCCTCTTCTGTTTCTGGGCCCTTCTACAGTTATCTGCCCACATTTTGACAATTTCCGTGTTATTGCATAAATGAAGTACTACACATCACACTTCACATCACCCCAACTGTATGCTTCCCAAATGTATGCCTTCCATGTCATTCAGAAAAATAAACATGGAGCATAATTTAAAATTCTAAGAAGAGTAAAACAATTCTGACTGCCATTTGTGCTGCACAATGTACACCTACACTGTCATAATAAGGTTAATGAAGGTGAAGCCAGTCCCCTTCGTTGGTAAAGATCACTGTGGATAGCGTTACTGGTGGCGGCTGCCACAGAACGGGGCGTGTGACGCTTCCTGTGTACAGAGTGCAGAACTCCCCCTGGAGAAACTGAACAAGGTATTTCATTGCTCTAGATCACCGTTTCTCAAACCTCTCCTGGAGGACCACTTGTCCTGCTTGTTTTAGATCTCTCCCTGCTCCAACACAGCTGATTCAAATGATCAACTCGTTATGAACTCCTGAAGCTGCTTAACAACAAACTGATCATTTGAATCAGCTGTGTTGGAGCAGGGAGAGATCTAAAACATGCAGGACAAGTGGTCCTCCAGGAGAGGTTTGAGAAATGCTGCTCTAGATCCATTTGATCATTAGCACAGCTATAAGGAGATGACAAGAAACGCCACAGCAAGGCACATAGTGAGCCTTTAGCGAAGCCACGGGGACTGCGGTCCTGTTACACTTTTGGGGCAGTTTTTGCCTGTGCGGGATGTTCAGGTTCTCAATGCAAACTAGTATTTATAATCTGTACCTGGACAGCGTAAGATATTTTTTCTACTAATAAAGATTAGCAATTAAGGAAGTAGTGCCCTGGTGTAGAACATGCAAATATGAGGTGTGTTTCATAGGGATGAAACCCTTTTGCTGCTTCAGTATTATTTAAATTAAATATTCCGACAGGGTGAGGTTTCACTGATGTTTCAAAATATCAAGGTTTCCCAATATTTTGCGAATGTTTCAAAGCACTGTTAACTTTGTGATTCATTGCATTTGAAGCAGCTTGGAAGCCAGCAATATGACAGTGTCAAAACCACTTCTTATACGAGTCCATTAATGTTCACCTCTCTGATGTTATTTACCTACATGAGATCTAAAGAAACTATTACACAGCTGTCCTCAATAGAATTTCTTTTCCCAAAAGACCAATTAAGGACTTGTACAGGCTGTTCAGACATTTCAGTTTGTATGTAATATAATAACACATTTTGTTGATGGTACTGATCATGCATTAAAAACAATTTTAACTTTAACATTGACAAACATACATAATGTATTATTTATTTATTTAGTACTAAAATCCTATTTAACTTCCAGTGAATTATAAATACAAAATGTCTCCATAAATGTATATTCACAAATTACCAAAAAAAACTTCTTTCAGTACATTCCCTCAAAAGTCAGTTCTGTCTGCGCATTCATGTCTCACAGTATGCAGTAGAGGGGTCTACAGACGTACAAGTGTGCATGTGGTTGTGTTGGTTGTCAGGTCTTCAAGTGGTGATTGTCAGATCTTCTAGCACCTCGGGTACTAGACGTCATTCACTTACTATTTGTGGAAAAATTAACTGGCCATGACTGACACAAGGTAGAAGGAAAGAGGCAATTTCTACAGTGAGGGAAAGGAGGCTGATGTCCAGGGTGGCCAGGTTTGATTTGCACAAGTCAACAGCGCTGGTCATGTCTGCAGTTTCAGTACATTAAGATGGGTTCACAACTCCTGGACAGTGGTGGCCAGGGCAGCCATTTGCAATTCTAATGAAAGTGCCTCCAGCAGCAACATCTGTCTGCCTCCCACACTGTCTCAGGGTCACCTGGACATCACTGTGGCCAGATCATCTCCCTCACTGTGAGAAGATGGTTCCAGCAAGAAGGCATCAGAGCCTGCTGTAAACATGGGGAAAAGATGCTGAAAGGCCATCTTGGGGCAGTGCATCATTCCTGGGGAAAGAGACATTCCCTAAGGCATGGGTCAAACACAGACTGGGGCTGTGTTACATTCAGTGACAAATACAGACTCCATCTGCTCCAGCGCAGTGGAGACAATTTACTGGGCATTTGAGTTCATGGAATGCACGCCTACTCGTGACCTGCATTTAGCCTCTCCTGGCCCACAGCAATGTCGGTGTAATGGGCTCTTCATCCAGGATGAACCCAGAAAAACACCTCTGGGATGTTCTGGATTAGTGCCACGACCGCATCACAACCGCGACTGCGTACACTCGCCGAGCACTGCACAGCACTGCCTGTGGAGTGGCATAACGTTTTCCTGTAGAGGAATAAATGTTCTTGTCATGCATATGCCGCGACTGTTTGTGTGCGTGCGCACTGTGGAGCAGCAAACAGAGGACACAGGATATTGAACTTGCTCATTGAACAAAGGCATCCCCTTGGCATTTCACCTCCTTTGATTTAAATAAGGGTTCAAAAATCAATGCGTCGTATGTGCCCCATCATTACATTCAATCCATTTTTCCGCCTGAGTAATACATCACTGTGCGTTTTGTTCCTGTTTAGTATAAATTATAGCCGGGATAATTTGTTGGCTTTTTAATTCCTCTCAGTATGTGCAATATTCTCTGCTATCTTGTTCTCCTCAAGTAATAGGCTACAATTCTAAACAATATTTCACTTTTGGGTTATTGAGATAATGTGGTATTTTTATACTGTGAGGCAGCCGATTTGCATTGCTCTCTCCATGAATTGTGCGTATAATCTTGTGTCTGTCCCATTTCTGCTCTTTGAATTGAATCCCAGATGTCTACAGACACTCCGTTGTCCATATTTATGTTTCTTCAGAAGACAAAATGCAGTGTTCCTTGGCCATGAGGGAATTTCTGAGAGGCTCCTTGTTCTACATGTGTAACTAATAATATGACTACATTCTGCTATATTCTCCTCAGGGATATACAACATCCCCACTTTTACAGTTTGTGTTGAAAATCATAAAGTCTTTGCTAAAATATTGTGTATTCTCTTCACTCTGCTGTTGAAATGATTTTTGAAATTGGGAAAGTTAGTACTTAGTAATTATTAAGGGGAAAAGTAATAAATTAAACAGCAGCAATGAAAAAAGTTCTCTGAATTTTCCCCAGTGTTATAAGCAAGAGAAGAGCGCCCTCTATATGTCATAATTATACTTGCTAGGGAGTTGGTTGTTCCATCCATTGCAACATGTACTATAGGGATACAGTGAGATGGTAAAAAAGCAGACATGAGGCTCCTTTTAAAAATTCATCGTTGAACAGAATCATTTTCAGTGTGGTAAATTGTTATGACACTTTTGCTTTTTTGACATTTAGATGGGAGATATACAATTTAGCCATTCAAGATCACAGACACGGAAACGTCACCAAAGACCGAGTGGACAATTCTTACCTCCCAACCGTAAAAATACACAATGGCCTTTAGAAATCACTGCTGCGTAACCATGGTATATCAGTGCATATTATTAGATAGCATAGGGTAAAGAGTAAACAGAGAGCAAAGAGAGGGAAGCCTTATAACCCATTTTTTGGGCAAACTTGGCACAGAGGATTCTAGAGAATAAGGTGGCTTTTGTCAAAACCATGACTGAGTTTTTGACAATTAAATGGTCAATATCACATTTCACATGCTCATCCTGTCTTCATGTGACATCATAGGGACGGCAGCAGAGACATAAAAATAAGCTGATACACTGAAACTCCTGGGGAAACTATAGCCTTAGGAACTTCTTCATATGTAAAAGGATTGACACAATGCGGTTTGAAAACAGACGCACTGATTTGCAATACTTCTTTAATGAATGAGTACACGTGCAGTGAGAATTTTAAGTGAAGTATATAAAGGTTGCTAAAAGAATTCACACCTTTTCACTGATAATGACAGCATATCAAAAGTTTGAATCTTGGATCATATCTTTATATAAAATACAATTGAATGTTGAGCTGACCAGTATTTAGTTACTACAATGCCTCTGCTCCACTTCACACTGTTTTAATTGATATTCTTGAAAAAGGTCATATTCCACCTGAAAATGAACAGTTTTTTTTAGACACAAGTTGGGAAGTTGTTAGTAGACCTAATGCAAATAAAGACAGCAATTGGCAGATTTCTAATTAACTCATCACCTGTTGAGTTAGACAAAGGCTGAGATAGCACCTTAATTTGAATCTTTATCTTTACATAAAAAAGGCTGAATCTTTCATGGATGTAGTTACTGAAATAAAGTCAATATATGCACCTGTTTTTAAACTATATGCTAAAGTAAGAATGCAATGCACTTGTTAGAAATTTTTACCATCAAACTTTTAACAAAGTAGCGGGTATAGTCCATTTGGTGTATGAATATAGCTAAGGCACATGGGAACTATAAGATGCTGAAAGAACGATATGAGTTCGCACACGTTCACTGTTAGTTTGGCCACACTGCGAGCAGGCAGAACGATGTCAGGCTGCAGCGCCGCCTGCCAGACCACAGCTGGAGCCTGCCAGCTCAGACAGATGCGCAGGGGGATATGTCACTCTCTGCCCCACGGCCTGCTCTCGCTTCCAAAGCCTTCCTCCATCAAACCAGCGCACGGGGAGGCCACTGCACTGAAGGGAGTGAAGGTTAAACGGAGGCATTTCAAAGTGGAGGGGGTGAACAGAGAAAGGGCTGGCGCGGGCTTCGTTTAGGGCCGTGCGCAGGCCATCTGTCTGGGGAGGACAGGTGTCAGGACCAGGGAGGGGGGGCGTGGGCCTCTGGGTCCCTGTCACTGGCAAGAGAAGGGGGTTTTTTTCAGGCCACGTTCCTGCTATTCTCCTGCTCACTGTGGTATGTGGTATGAGCATTGCTACTGGGCTGTACAACGAGCCCACATATTTTACTGGCTCCATTATTATTAATAGCACTCTTTGATGTCAATTTATTAGGATGATATCAGGACTAATAATCTATTTGTTCTGTATTCTTGGGAGCGTATTGTTTGTCTTTCACATGCACTGAAAGACAGCTGATCTGTGCTCTCTGTCCAGATTATTACTGTTATTATGATTATGCAGTGACGGGCACACAGAGCCTCTTGAATCTCTTGATTGGCAGCACTATCATCAATAAGGGAGACGGCACACTCTGTGTTCCTTCCTTGTTTATAGGGATCCGACTGCAGCTACAAACTTCTGATGATAGGTATGAATATTCATGGGCTGGCAAGCCTGGGATGCAATTTGGTTACAAACTGCTTGCTTATAGTGTTCAGCTTTTGTCTCAGAGCAATGTTGTGTAAAAGAGATGCATGAAGTTCAATAAACACAGCACTTCTTGAATTGTGTCTTTATAATGAAAAAAGGTAGGTTATTCATTCATATTTCAGCAATTGCTCATGTTTCTTCAAAATTATACTTGACACAGTGAATCTAGACTCACGTCAGAAATGGCAAGGACTCCATTTTCAATGTAAAGTTTGGCAACTTCATGCCACGAAGAGGCATTTAGCACAGGTGTGAATGATTTATGGCTGCTATACATTGAAATACTCCGACTGTAGCTGTATAGACATGTTAATGATACACAACAACATACACTGTACATTGCAGAGAGTGCCCACACATGTAAAGCACAACATGGAAACACTCTGAATTCCCCTGCATGACATATGACAAAGAGAAATAATTACAATGTACATTCTTTAGTCATTCATCACATTATTGCATGCCAAGCCTGAAGAAGCCTTAACATACCAGAGTATATGAATGCAAGTAATTTGGAGAATGTTACAAAAATATTACAATAAAAATAGAAATTCCACCATGAGCTGCATTTATTCCACATTTATATGACACGCTTGATCTGACCTAAGTCCCCCATGTCTTCTCATGTTTGACACTTTTTCAACTCGGTGTAGATTATTAATAAAATATCAACAGGCCCGGCAAAATACAGTGGGAATACTATTGATACTCGGAAGTGAACAAACATAAAGTTCATGCTCCATTAAAATGTAGCCTGAAACTCTGCCTGAGGGTGTATCTGCCATGGGTGCAGAGCAGAATGATGCACTCCTGTGAAACAGGATTACATACTAATAAGTGCCAACTGGGTTTGCATGCAATTGTGCGCACCCATTTAAGAAATGCCTGATTGTAAGACAGGAACAATGTGTTACTTTCTACAACTGAAAAATGTTTGTAAGTGAATTAAAGCTGATTTTACCTGCTACGCCTCTGTAACATGAACATTTGTATTGCAATTTATTTTTAGGTGCTGTTTATTTGGTGATTATAGTCTGTAGGGCATGTGTCTAAACGCCCCCTAGTCTCATTTAAACTCCCATTATGATGATACATTCAGCCGTTCCAAAACAGTACATTATTACATTATATCTTCATAGTGGATTTTTTAGAAGTAAATAAACTGACAGTAAGCATGACAGAAAAGATAATAAACTGCAAAGGAAAGGGTTTAGATTAATTAAAAATAATTTCAGGTTTTTTTATATTTGTTTTAAGCTGATGTTAACATGTTAGCAGCATACACTGCTCCTGACCAGACACATATACATACAACTGTATACATAGAACCAAAATTCAAATATGCAACATGCATTTCTTCTCATTATTCTTATTTGAAAACTATCAAAAATAAGCAAAACTGACATAAAAAAACATCCAAGCCATCAACGACGTATGCATTCATTTTTCATATTTGCTAAAATATGGCCTTTATTTTGAAACTAAAGCACTGTGTAGGTGGCCAGGTGAAGGTAGTTCAGTGCTCAATCAGCCTTTCTGGAGGCGGAGGGGAATGAGAACACTCACCCTGCTTCTTTACTCTCACACAGGACGCTGCTTCTCTGTGACAGCCCCAGGTACGAGGAACATCACCCTGATTAGAATGAAAGATTGAATGGATTTCATTTCATTTCTCCATCATACTGTAACTTACTGAAGTGACAAAGAAAAGCTGGGGGTAACAGTTTCTTTCGGTCACTTTCACTGGTACTGTGTGTCTGTGGTCTGCTTCTTTGTCCAGTATGTATAATGTACGACAGAATGCAGTCATTTCCTCTTTTGCATTTGATATCAACTGTGATTCACACATCCAAGGTGTTGCTTTCTTTGGATGTGCTGTGACTGAGGTCCCACCTTGAAAAATAATGACCTCTCATTTCAAGCAAACCACAAAGGCAGAGAGTGGAGTTCCACCCTTAGCAGCCTTTTTCAATGAATTAATAAGTAGAGGCCCCATCATCACTCTGGTTCTCTGTTTACCTATATGTGTATTTTGATTTGGCTGCATGACTAATGACATTTTAATAAGCTAAATGCAAAAGTATATTGTATTTATATTGATATTAAGCAATTGTGAGCCTATTGTTTTATAGTGGATATTTTGTAATTGTAATTATAGTGTACTGCTATACCTGTGTAACTCATGAAATGGCAGCCCACTAGTCTGTGCACAGAATAATTGATTTTCCATGTACTCTTCACATTAATTATCTCCACAACATGTCCTCACAGATGGCGATGAGAATTCTCAAAGAGCTGATATTTCAATGACATTTCTGTTCTACAGGAGACAAGATATCTCCTACATAACTCAAACACAAGCCGTCCTGGCTCCAAATGTCTTTTAGATTAGAGGAAGAAGAGTGAAGCTCAGACATAATTATACAAGCTTTAATATTATGCAGTCACATCAACTGCATCATGCATTGTTTGGTTTTAACTAGGCACTACTATCAACTGTATATTAGCAGTTCCATCTGAAAGAATGTGTAACAGAAATGTAACATATGATAACAGGTAATGATAAGGATTAAAATGCACAATTTCATATTTAAACATACATATGATGATGCCACTACTACGAATACTCTTCAGATAGTTGGAACCAAGAATTTGAACAGTTTACTTTGTAGCCTTTAATTCAATGTATAACACTGAAACTAACTCCATGTTAAAGCTGTTTTTAAACTTTTAAACTCTTTCTGAGAAAATCTCTGTACTTCTGTTTTTCTCTTCTTTTCCTGTAATTTAACTGCCATTCCATATGTTCGTCAGTAAGGTAATGACTACAAACATTTTTTTCCAAGCTTGTAAGCTTCACGAGGGAAAAAGCACACAACTTCCGCACAGAATCCACATAATCCATGGGATCAACAAAAAACAGTCCCTATTCCCAGAACCAACTTTTTTTCCAAAGTTATTCAGGGGAATTCAAAAAAGAAATTGAGGTGTTTTTGAGTCTCCCTTCCTGGTGATCACATGAGCCAACATTCAAAGAATGAGACACCTCCTAACACAGTGTACAAGTGTACACGCGCACACACACACACACACACACACACACACACACACACACACACGTGTCACAGTGGGACACATGTATCTGAGACATGGTCCATGGAATACATAAGTAACAGACTGGCAAATATCATTTCAGCTTACTAGCAGAATCTGTCTGGAGAGGAAACAGCTGATAATATAAGTGAATCGTGGAAGATATATAGATCATTTGCAACTGTTTAAGATTTATTGCTTCAAAAAAGTACACTCAAAGAGAAGGTACTACGCCAGACAATTATAAATGAAACTGCTCTCGATAAGAATGTGCTAGTCATAAACTGAAATCAAGCCAGAATATTCCTTCACTGCATGGACGAACTGTGCATCTATAACAAATGCAATTTGTAAACAGCAGGAGAGTACACTGAATATTAGATAAAATACAAATGTATTCATAGTCTGTAGTTTGACATTGATTTCCTTTCCCCCAAAGTCATATTACTGTCGACCTTCAACGTTAAATCAATGCCAATTAAACAGTGTTGTAACTATGTAGTGGGGTATCACTTGCATGTTTCAGGGAGACATTTCCATTAAATATTCAGTGAGTTCTAATGAGGCACAGTTGCACACAAATTCAATTATTTATTGATTATCACTTTAAGATTAATATGTTAATTATGAATATATATAGTCAATTATTTTGAACATGACCATCTTTAAAACATGTATTAGTTCAGAGTTAGCTGGAAGTCATTAATGTAATAAGCATTTATTGAAAGTCATTAATGCATTATGCATAATGACACATACCTGTACACATTAGATTTATTTGTGCCACTGAGGTGAGTTATTTTTACTGTATGGTAAGTTAGGGTACTGCATTTGTTTATCAATGAGATATCATACACACTGGCACATTTTGGTATTAATTTGTTCCACACACACATTTGTGTTACCAAAAAGAGAGTATTTGTTATGGTATTCACATACATAGATATTTACATAGGAACATTTGCTACAATAGAAAGACAGAGTGTTAGTCTCATAATAAGCCATATGACTACTGATATATTTGACAGTGTATTTAATAATAAGGCTAGAGGTGTTATATTATCTGTTCAATTGACCCTCATTTAAGTTATATATGTGTGTATATATATATGTACATACATACATTTATCCTGATTACAATATTAGTGTTTACAACAAGTTTAAATCATTTTGGTCCATAAATCAAAATTAGAAAATAATAAAACACATCTAAATATAAATGAAAATGTACAGTCAAAATCCATAATGTGAAAGTGGCAAGTTTTTGTCTAAAGGAAAGCTTAAATTATTCACCAGAATATTTTATATTTGGTCTGGGTATCAATTAACGTTCAAGTAATAATGCAATATCACATCATTGTGGCACAAATCAAAGTAACCGGATGATGCTTATAGTAACTCTCCCACTACAATACTACAACAAAAAGCAGGCATTCACATAAACCAGCCGAAACACTGAAAATCTATGTTAATTGTTCCTTTTAAAATATCAGAGAAGATAGCAGTGCATAATTAGAAATAGTTCTCCATAACAATGACAAAAAAAAATCAGCAGTTTTACAAAAATACACCTCTCTTGATGGCATATGTATAAATTTTCCTGGATTTATGATTGTCTACAAGTGAGACAGACGTTTATCAACAATTCCTTTTTTTCCCCCAATAGATATTTCATTTCAGAATATAGGGAAAAGTTTGCCCAGCAAATTTTGTTGTGAGTATTTTGAGTATTGAAAATACAAGGAATAAGACAACACTCTATACATAGTGCCCTCCATATGTATCCATACACCTGATTAATAAAAAAAACCCTGATTACCCCTGAAAATAAATGTACTGGATACTTTTTTCTGTTAATAAAACTGAAATGAACCATTAAAAAAACATGAAATGAAACGGTTATATTGTAATATTAATTGCATTGCATAAACCAAAGTCATTATTTACAAATAATAGATTTTATTCCCGAAATCACAAAAGGTCACCTTCATTCACACCTGTCAGTAATCTTTTAGATATCCAACAAAAATAAATCTTCATCAATGCTCTGTTCTTTGGAAGCTGAAGGCATCCTGTCTTCCTGAGGCATTAAAGTAGGAAAATACACTGAATAAATTCACTGGTCATATGAATCATCATGGTTTAGGTCAGAGTGCTCTCGAAAGACTGTAGGCAACTGGTCACTGACCTCCACAAGTCTGGAGCTGGCTATAAAATAAGTGACAAAAAATCTGAATCTAATAGATGCAGAAAGAAATACTTTCAACTTTAGGGTCCATTATTAAGAAATTCAAAGCTACTGGTACTGTGGCAGCCCTGCTAGGAAGAGGAAGTGCATCTTGCTACCACAAGCTGTGACACAAGGTATTCTGGAGGCAAACTGCAACAAGAGGCCACTTGAATGACATTGAATGAGCTACACCTGAATGATACCTGGAGGCATGTCTTATGGTCTATGAAATGAAAATGAAGGTTTTTGGACATAATGTTAACGTTTTAGGACATTAACATTATGCCATTAGTGTCATGTTTAGTATGAAAAAGTTTATGCTGAGAAAGAAGCCATGGCCACTGTTAAATACAGAAGAGTGTATGTAATGTTTTGGTGTATTTTTGCATCAGTGGGCCTTGGAGCTCTTATTATGAGTAGGAGTCAGGCACACCATCAGGCACCAGGACATTTTAGGCAAAAGCCTAATTTCTGCTGTCAAGTTCAAGCAAGGCCAAAAATAATGGACATACATTCCAGAATGACAATGATCCAAAACCCTCATCCAAATCAACAAAGTCATGGTTAACTTAGGACAAAAATCAGTATTCCCCATACAGGGCTAGACTGCTGGACCCCAATCACCACACCTCAATCCAATCCCCCCTTTGAAATACAAACTCAAGAAAGCGGTTCAAAAACAGAATCCAAAGGATCTGAAGAACCCAGAGCAATTCTGCCAGGAGGAATGGACAAAATGCCCCCTCTGAAGTCCCCGATCTTATAAAATGCAACCGGAATGCAGGCCAGGAGGTGAATTTACAAAATACTAACTACAAGGGTGTAAAGAAATGACCCTTATATTTTCTGGAATAAAACTAATTATAAATATAAGCAACATGACTTTGCTCTTAGCAATGCTAATATTATGTTGTGTTAAACAGAAAAAATATCCAATCCACTTCTTTACCTTATATTTTCTCTTCCTAATTAATCAGGGTTATAAACCAATATGGAAGGCACTGTTCTTATATGTATATTACAGTGTTGTGTATTTGTGGATATAGGTTCCACTCTGGAGTTGCTATGGGAAATCATGTCCTGTTCAGTCACCAAAATTGCTTTTCTCATAAATACATGCACATATATCCACATAACAGCATACACAGTCATAGCCACACATAAAACAGTGCATTTATATTAGGGTCCAACCAATACATTGTTTTACAGAAAAAATGGTCTTTAAAGGGCTGTTTATGATTTATCAGAACCAGTCCTTGTGGTACCAATAATGCCCAACAATTCATTTTACTTTCCTTTCTGTTGTTTTTTTATCGCATATAGTATTTTATTACAGGTGTGAGTTTGGCTTTGTAAAGTTCTACTGAATATGTGTTCTTAGAAAGAATTGCATATGTGCTATGTGTTGTTGTACAATGAGCATTAAATGAAATATTAACCCTTTGCATGTATAAACTTTTTTAGATAATGACTGAACATTTCATGATTGAGATTTAAATGAAATGGCTCTGACAGCTGCATAAGCAGAGAGGTGACTTAGCAAAGACAGGAACCAACATGCCACACCAATGAAGAGAACAATGATTTTATGCCATTGGCAGGTAGGAGGCTACACTAAAGTAGTGGACCATCACTTGAATTTCACTATCAGCTGCTCTGGGCTGACAGGAATATTCAGACCTTGCTCCACTGGAAAACATATGCATTGGTTGGGCTCTAATTTACCATTAACCATACCAAATATTTCAATGGTTTGTTTTTATTCAGTCTTCATTTTGGACTGGCTTTCCAATGTGAGGACAACCACAAAACATTAAAGGGTAATTAGTCATAATAGTGCAGTTCACTGGTTGTATATTTCTAGATATAATTTACTTCAGTTACAATTTCTGACAACTCTGGAAAAAGCTCCCAAATACATATGTTGTAGTGAGGTATACAGACTTAAAACAGCAACACATTTCCCAGCAACATCAAAGCATTTATGCCAATAAAAATCACAGCCAAAAAACTACAAAAATAAGCTTATTTCTCACACAAAAAGCAGCAGTTAGGTACAAGAAAGTAGTTTTGCAGCTTGTCAACAGCTCAAAGATTGTATTTGGTCTGGGCCCTAGTTCCTTAAATAGCCTGCAGGGGGCAGTGTTATTTGACACAAAAGCGCTTGTACATTCCACAAGAATGGTTGCATATAACACTTCTGCCAGTTACTGAGAATAGTGAAGTTTTGAAGTCCTCTGTTGTTTTAACCAGCAGGCAAACGGAAGACTGGCTAACTGTGGGCATTGCCACCTGCAGCAAACAGACAAAAATAAGTGCTGTTTGACACAAATACAAAAATACTGTAGTTACAAACATAGATTGACGAAGGTAAGGGAAGTGACTGAACAGTGGTTTGATATCCATGCTCATGCAAATGTGAATAAAGCCTATCAAGTGCTATCAGAGTGAGACTGCAAACTGCAAAATGAAAACAAACTTCCTTCTCTTCCTTCTCCTGTGTTTGATGGCTACTGACAGCAAGCAGGCTGTCAATTGCCAAACTGAAATCCTAAATTCCCCTATACAGTTTTAAGGGAGACATATTGTCATCATTAATCAATTTGAATAAATATCTTTCCAAAAAAGATAAGCACAAGCATATAAAAATCTGCATTTCTATAAAGACCATGAAACAATATGCTACATGAAAAATGATATTAGATAGACTGTTGGTGAAATCATATTAGTGTACAGATATTCTATTTGATTTACATAAGAACATATGAATTAATCTTATGCGTTAATAGCGACACCCCTGTTATGCCTACGAAGAACATTTGTAGGATTATGTCACATGGTTTTTACCAAACATTCCAGATGTTATGCTACTTTCCTAGTTGTGTTGTATAGTTATCTTAGAAGGACTATCCATAAATCACTGTGTTATATATGTACACTCTTTGAATAAATCAATGATAATTAAAAATAAATAAAAACATGGTCAAACAATCAGCAATGAAGCCTTATCACCATTAGGCATATTAATTTATGATACTGTTGTTTTTTGTCTATATAAATACTGTTCAAAGACATACTAATGAGTTTGTGGTTGCATTCTTTAGATTTAAGGCAATGTATCATTGGTGAAAGTTCAGCCTACAACAGGTACTCTCAAAAATGACCATTTCCCATTTATCCCAAAATGAATATCCCTGTCTTTGAGTGTGTATGTGTGTGTGCATGTGTATTAATGAAATATACAACAAAGTAAATACAACACTGTTCTTGAAACATCCCTGTTAACCAAAAATGAATCTATTTTCATATAGTAATTTAGTTTTGAAAATTCCTATGAAGCCCTTTGCAGGCGCTTCTTTCATCTGTTGACATCCAATCAGATTGAGTCCCTCCAACTGTGATTAAAATAATGATGAAAATGCAGTATAGTATAGTGGTCACTGACTTCAAAATTCAATGGAAAAAGCAAGTGGTTGCTTTTATCATATAAAGCAATGACATATTACAAATCATTCTCTGTACTGGAAGACGTGCAAAGGGTGCCCAGATTTTAAAACATGATCATCCCCCCCCACTTACTGAACTCAAGCCTGAAGGTCCTAAAGGCTTAGACATGTAGCATTTTATTTCGAGCATTTTTTTTTTTCTGTACAACACTGGAGCCGACCCATAATTAACCAATACAATTCACAGTATCGTAGACGCAGGCGTTGCTTTGGCCGCGATGCTCCATTCAGCAGTCCAGTGACACCCTGGATTTGGCTGGACCGCAGGCGACTCCAGATGGACCTAAATGTTAGTCTCCCGCTGCATGGCAGTAGTGGTCTCCTCTTCCCCCTCTTTGTCGGTGCTGACACACAGGGTCTCCGTGGCCTGGGGGTCGGCGTCGCCATTGGCCTCCGGATGCTCGTCCACCGGCTTGTGTTTCTCCGCCTGCCGCCGCTCCTTGTCCAGCAGCCTGTAGTTGATGGCGTTGCCGATGAAGAGCCAGATGCTGGCGAGGATGACGTCAGCCCCGCAGCAAAAATACATGTATTTGTAGTTCTTGGTGATGTCCACCAGCTTACCTGAAGGGAAAAAAAAATTGCATCATTTGTAGCTTGGTTCATTTATGGGTTAGAATTTATTATTTCTGAAGTCTGTCTACTTGGTTTGATTGCATCATCAAACACAATTATTTATACCACGTACAGAACAACCATAAAAGGCAACAGAAGATTCAATGCATAAGTAATATGACAAACAATGAGACTGGGCAACACTTTTAACAATTACCTGCTTTAGAGTGATACTATTAGACACTCTAGAAGCAGGTAATATTGAACAATATTAATCTCACCTTAATAACACTGTAGCATATATGATTGATGGTTAAAAGTGTGCAGTACGTGTGTTGAACAATACAAATCTTACTTGAGGCAATTGAATTGATCATTTACATCTACCACTGTGACTGTGCAGACCGGTGTCCACCCCAAACCCAGTGCAGCGGTGCACATGTGAATCTGCTAACACACATATATGTGACCCACACCGACTTACGCTTTTCCTTAAGCTGAATTCTTAACACTGATTATGCTTTAACAGATAAAATAAGCAGCAATGCTTACAGTGAGCCAGTGGGATAAGTGCTGATTAATGGTGATTTAGGCTGCCCAAAAATTTGTGGCTTGTTAGACTTCCAGTGATCTTGACTGTTGAAGGTACACCATTTATCATTTTATTTTGGCTCAGCATGGCGATTTGTCAATGGACTAATATTATTGGCTCAGCACAATACCAATAAATAATTTAACATTGGCAGTATTAAGTACTGTACTGACAGCCAATGTTTATTATTGTAGTTGGGCTTTTGGTGGGGAAAAGCACTGAATCATTACAGTTGGCTCATTGGTTTGCCAGCTGTTAAATATGAAGGTCAAGATTCATCACTTTTGTAGCTCAGTTTCAGTGGGCCAATGCTGTTGTTCTTACAATGATGTGCACATCTACAGTGGAGCATACACTGCAGGCCTGTATATGTCCTGTGACAAAGGACAATTGAATACGCCACTTAAAACAATGCAAAAATCCCATTAGGGGCCAGGTTTGATTAGATATCTACAAAACTAAGATAGTAAAAACATTTTTACTGACAAGCAAACCTCATGTTTGACCAGCTGTACAGAACAATGTAAGGCTGGGGTTGGTCCAGTCATGTGTGCTGGGGTGTTATGCTGAAGCAAGGGGCAGGAGAGGCTGCGGCATATCAAAAGTCTTTGTACATTTAGTGCATTGTTAGATATGAAGTACAGCCATGTAATCTACACTGGAAACACCTTTGTTGACACTTATGAGCAGTACATTTGAAGGGTAAAAAACATCACACAGACTCACTGAACACCAGAAGTTAATCCCTTCTATAGGGTGCCATTTAGGGAATAATATGGGTATAAATTAGTATTACAGTTGGCTGTAAACTGAATTAACAGTGGAATGCATTGGTTTGATGCAGTTTCATGTTGTATTGCAGCCATATTGTATAGGAGGTGAATTTCACAAAAAAAATATTTTTGATATAGTATATAAAAGTATATAAAAGGGGGAGCTAACATCCACTAACAAATACTGAGTACATTCATTCTTAAATGAGTATATCCATGAGTGTATGATTTGCAGAGGAGAAGTTGAAAGGAGTGTGAAGAGCTGTCTGAAGCCCTAGAACAGACTGATCTAGTACCTGCCAACGGAGGTCCTATAAGGACAGGGCAGCACTCGATGATGGTGACCAGCCCCACGGCACTAGAAAACCTCTGAGCGCCCACCAGGTCCATCAGAGTTTCAAAGAGCACGGAGCTGACCATGCCGAAGGCAAAGCCAAAGAACACGGCGTAAGCCACCAGGCCAGTGTAGCTTTCCACCAGCGGGCACAGGATGTGGCAGACGCCGTTGTACAGCACGGCAAAGCTGAAGAAGTACTGGATCTTGGGCCGGATCCACCTGGAGTTGGCCAGCAGACCCATGGACGGCCTGGCGAACATGTCCACGAAGGCCAGGATGGACAGCAGGAAAGCGGCCGAATACTCGTCGACGCCCATGTCCTTGGCGTAGGCCGCCAGGAACACAATGGGGGCGAAGAACCCCAGGAACATGATAACGTTCCCCGACAGATAGATGAGGAAGCCTCTGTGCTTGAACAGTGACAGATCCAGGTACTTATTCACCGTTTCCCAAGCGGTGGCTCTTCCAGTTTTCTGCAGGGGTGTGCTAGCGGCTACAGCCTCCTTGTCTTTTTTGTCGGGGGGCGGGCCCAGGGGCCTCATCAGCGACCCAGCCACACAGCAGTTCAGGAGCAGCGCCCCCAGGATCAGGAAGCTCCCCCTCCAGCCGTACGAGTTGAACAGGTACTGGTTTAGCGGGGCCAGGGTACTGAGGAAGACGGGGCTCCCCGCCATGGCCAGCCCGTTGGCGATCGGCCGCTTCTTGAAGAAGTACTTCCCGATCATCGTCAGGGCCGGCTGGAGGTTGAAGGCGAGGCCCAAACCTGGAAGTGAGGTTGAAGGAAAGAAAACAGAATTCTCAGGGGAGTACTCTGAAATGTGACCTGAGTCACACCCTAGCCGTTGGTCTCCTTAGCATCATATAACAAAGGTTCCTTTTGCCAAATGACAATGCAAACAAATCAGCAGTACATACACCAAGAAAAGATATGTCACTGTTGATTCATTGCTCAGAAACGTCTGCAGCTACAGCACAGTTCCTAAACTGCCAGAATAAAAGTGACAGTTACATGATGTTTAACTAACAAGCTTTGAACAGTAACTCAGATCTGTGTAACAATGACTTACCTCCTATTACTCCTATGCACATATACAGCTGCAGCACACTGTTGCAGAAGGAGGCTGAGATCATTCCTATAGCACATAGGAAGCCCCCCATTATCATAATGGGTCGACACCCATAGGTGTTTACCAGTATACTGCTTATGGGACCTGAAATGAGAGGTAAAGGTCTATTAAAAATCATCTCAGATGATATTTCTCCCAACAACATGTTGGGCTGAAAGCAAAAAAAAAGAAGAACAAAGAAAAAACTTAACACTAAACTTGATGGTACTGCAGATGGCTGTGTTTAGAAGGGCAGGGATGCCTGTCGCTGGGAGTCTGTGTGAAAGGGAATGGTCCAGTAGGCCTTGGCATGGGCAATAGGGGCATGGGCTCATTAGCAGGAAGAGAGCCCTGGCCTTTCAGTACAGAACTCGACCACTGCTCAGCCACCAGGTTATTTCAGTCATCCAGACCACCCTTGCAGACAGTCACGACTCGTTGAACCATTGGTGTTCTCAGTTTTAAATAAATTTAAATAAATACATTTATATAAAATTTAAAGCTTAAAGTTTGTCTTACTTTCAACAAGACTGAAAGTGAGTAAATTCCAGCTAAATTAGGCACTGATGTTGTTTCTATTTATGGATGTGTTTGTGATGTCATGGTGATGCTGTTTTGATTAAGATTGTGATTGTTCATGGATCAGTGATTACTTAACCAATTTACCAAGGTAAAAACATAAGGTTACGACAAATAATAACCAATAAATCCCTGACCTCATGAAAAGGCCAACAGATCATGTCTTGTGATTTGCCAATTTGTATATCCAATCCTTTCTCCATTTGTCTGAGAAACCACCCTGAAGGACTTAAAGAGGCTTGCTCCTGCTTATTTACGTGATCTCCTAATCCCTTATAATTCCACTAGATGACTTTGTTCACAAAGGTCTGGCTATTTAAACAGAAAAAACGCTAAATGTGATGGCAGATCCCACTCACACTGAGCCCTTCTGTTATGCAACAGCTTACCAACTTTAATTCAGGAGGCACAGACAATGTCAATCTTCACAATCCATTTTAAAATAAAATCAATTTAGTGTGTCCTGTAGTCAATTTGAATACCTATCTGGTGACTTTTTCCTTGCTATTGCCTTATTCTAAGTGGGTCTCCCCCCGTTTAAGTTGGGTCCTGCTCTCAATAGGGTGGTAGAGTCTTGGAGACCTTCATGGTCACATCTCCTGTCTCAATTGTTGGTCACAGAATTCAATAAATAAATAAATAAGCACAGCAGCAAAACAATCAATTCATGGTTATTAACAAATGAAATAACAGATCTTGTCTTGTCCAAACACCTTTGAGAAGATGCTGATCAACAGTACTAAGCCAGAATCATCTACTCAAACTGACAACACTAATACTAACCACAACCATTTTTTGCAAACATTTTCAAACTGATCCTGGGTCAGTGCTTCCATTTAGAGATCATTACCATGTGAGAGCAGTGTTTATGGGAAAACAGCTCTTGAAAGTGGTGCTGGTGCATGTGTGTCTCAACTCAAGGTCTAAGCTCTGTCATTTTGATTGGAAATCTGAGACATTATTTTGACGTCCCATTCTTTCATTGATGATAATTATACTGTTGTATACTGTTTCCTACTGTTGTATCATCGTTTCTCATCCATTTATGAACATGCATGTGGCAAAAACACAAACTGATTGAAGGAAACCAGTGTAATCTGGATATTCAGACTTCAGCAGTGGTATTTAAGGACATGGATATTATTTAGCGTTTTAACATTTAACAGATCAAATTGATTTTGATTTGTCTTGACTTTCTACACAGGATTATACAAAGTTTATGTATTTTATTTTGCGTTTTACATTTTATTGTATGTATTTTATTTTAAGGATTTTTATATAAACACTTTTTGTCAACCAAAGACACACGTCAACAGAGCTTTACAGCATGAAATTTTAAGCCTTCTATTGTTTGATTCAAATGAACATTTTTATTATTTGATTTGCACTAGCACTCAATTTACTGAGTGCTAGTTCCTTGTTTGTCTAAGTGCAACAAGTCAAATGCGGTCTCCTTCTGTTAGTCATTTGAAGGTCAATGTTAACCTAGCTCATGACATGCAGTAAACACACCCTTATGGAGAGCGGAGAGTCTTGTGACCTGTTGTTAAGCCCCTATGCACCATAATGACTATTTAGGGGGTAAATCTCATTTTGCCAAGACTATGCAGGAAACTGTCATTATACAACAAACAAGCATACATTTCCAGTCTTAGAAGTAGATTCTGTACATGAGAGGGAGTACATAGATACTATATGAGTCTCTATACATAGAGATGTGCTAACACCTGATTACAGACTTCAGTGACAAACAGAAATGCTTTCACATGTAAGTGGCATGTAGTGTTGAAACAGATATTAGACTTTTTAATACAGAAAAAGTGCAGTGGAGCAAACCATTGTTGCTCTGCCTTTGTTGCTATCAAACCCTGTGAAAAGGTGAAATTTTAGGTAGCTAATATACAGTGAATATCTTCTATTCATAGTAATGAAATTGACTATGTTGTCACTGTAACCAAGGCTTAAAAACAGTCTTAGGCATCCAAATGTGGTATCAGAGTATCTATTTATGCTTCAACAGAAGGTTTAAAATATCATGTCACGTTTGACAGGAAAAATAAAGCCAGAGCTTGACCTTTTAAAATTGAATTCAGTTAGAGATCGACTCACAACCAGTAGGATACCAATTCAGGTCAAAGGCAGACCAGTAGTGGTATAACACTGAATTAGGTAGATAAATTGTTTAACTGAATCACTGCACAAAAGTACAATAAATGAGCTACATCAGTGGTCACAGGAAAGGACATTCACTAAACAGATGGCCTATATGTAATGTGATGTGCCTGCAAGGGCTGGCACCTGTCTTTTATCACCTGCTAACAAAAAAAACAAAAAACAAAAAAACGTTGGCGTGTTTGAGTAAAAGAGGACAGTATTCACAACACAACATGCCAAACTAACAGTATATATGATGCTGATCCTGGAGCCAAAGTAAGAGACCAGACCCATTAAATGGATATTCTGGGTATTTGGAATGACTGGTAACATTCACTGAAACCAGTGGAAAATGTGAGTCACATTTGTCGTACTGAGAATGGCACTGTGCCACGGTGGTTTGGGAACTGTGTTTTCAAGCTTCAGGGAATTTGAGAAATTCCAAACACAAGACAAGCAAAACATGCCTTCAGTCCAAACTCACCTTTTAACCAGGGGGGTTAAAAAGGTTAAGAGGGTTGGTCTAGCCCCGTGTGAAGCACTGCAATAATACCACATCCAAGTCTTTTGGCCTGAACTGCTTCAGCAAAGATACAGCTGTGTAAATGAATGATATGCAGATGTGAACTGCTTCAGTAAAGACACGACTGAAAAAATGAATAATGTGAAAATGTAAGCCACGTCCGTCTCTTGGGCTCTGGTGGCACAGTTCTGCCTTTGTGTCCCAAGGTCACACCGCTCTCCACAGCTCCGCCTGAGTCACAGCATAGCATTGATCCAGCGCTGACAAACAGCCCCGGGGTCTGACTTGCTGCCAAACAGCAGGCCGCAGAACACGCGCCCTGCTTGGGTTCACCTTGGGCCTCCCTGCTCTTGACCATCAGACAGCAGCCCCAGCCCCTGACTCCCACTGGCTGAGTGCCAGACAACCTAGGACCAGGACTCTCAACAGAAACAGAGCTGACTAACAGGCCAGGCCCTAAGTCTTATCATTACTCAAAGTGATCTTTATATTTAGTTATTTATTTTGCATTCGGGCATAATTAGAGATAATTTCTCATTATTTAATATGTGCTTTTATTGCAAGATTTGGAATTGTTTCCCTGGCCTGATTTTGCTGTGGTTTAGCTACATTACTTGGGCAGTCTGCAAATATATCTGTAGGATATCATACATGTACTTCATATTACGGGAAACCAAAAGAAAATTATGAAGATGAAGTTTATGTTAAGTATGCATTTGTTTCTTTTTGTCTCATATGAAAGAAGAGCAAAAGTAATAATTTAATAGATACTTCATTTTGAAAGAAAACTCTTTTTTCAGATTCACCTTGTTTTGTTGTGAAATAAAACCTTGTAAAAACACACAACACTGCTAAAGAGCTGCTCTCCACCACACACCTTCATACAAGCAGCGGTATTTAGTGTAAATAAAAGAAATGGCGTGTACTGTGTTCTGTTGGGTTTAGCAACAGTCTTCTCCACAACCACATCTTTACTACAGCCCTAAAAAGACACCATTGAGGTTCATTCCTGAATACTGTAGGTGTTTAAGCATAGGTCTTGTGGTGTAGAAGTATAGTATTGAGTATGGAAGCTATTCCAAGCATAGTTCTGTAAGCAGAAGCGGGTGTAGGTTGAAATAAACTTAATTTCCCTTGACATAAGGTATATTTTTCACATGGTTATTAATAACCATGCATACAATAGCTTACTAGGGTTTGCTGTGGTGGTAAAGACCCAGTCTTCAAGAACAGACTTGACAGAGTGCTACATACACTCTAGATTGAGGCAAAAAAATGAGTCTGTGAATGTCCTGTTCTCATCATTACTCTTAAGTCATGTTCTCATTTTAAAAAAAGCAAAATCATGCAAAATCTGACATCGGGCCCTCCTATCTTACCTCCAGCATACATGACAGCCAACATTATGGATGAGATCCAGGCGATCTGGCTGTAGGAGGCACCGAAGATCTTCTGGATGTCTTTGAAGAAGACGGTAATGGCTTTGGGGAAGGCGTAGGAGAAGCCGATGGAGATGAAGGCTCCCAGCACCACGGCCCATCCCCAGCCCCCATCTGGGGGGGTGACAGTTTGAGGACCTCCAGCAGGGGGCGGCATCTCTGGTCTGGCTTAACGGTTGCGCTTAACTGGAAAACTGAAAGACACAGGAAGAACAATAAACCAATGCTGTTCTTCAATGCCCGAGTTTCTATGTGCTATTCTTACATGGCTCACACCATTTAATACCCACATGAAATATCTGTACTGGGTTTTTACCCAGCACTCTGTGCAACCCAGTCTGGGAGAGACTGAGCAGATGTGGTGAAATATCATTTATCGATGCCATGGACCATTGAGTGGTGCTGTTGCTTTTTAAAATGCACCTTGCAAGATATGGGGGACAAAATCTGTCACATCTCTTGTAGTCAGTCTGTACTTTGTTTAAATTGAAATGAAATGAGAAACAAGGCTTTCAAATCTTAGAACAACATAAAATAAACACTCATACAGTGAATAACCAGACATGTAGATGTGAATGGTCAGATATTTCTACCTTGAATAGCTGCTTATATGCATCTACAAGCTACTACATTAAAAGTAATGTGCATTTTGCAACATACATAGCAAGCCTGCCACACTGTTGCAAAGGTACTTCTATCAGTTATTTGCATATAGGTAGATCATTACGTAGTCAAATTAAAAGTAATTTGTTTCATAGATACAATAATCCAAGACGACGAAATGGAAGTATAGCACATCTTTACATAGAAACCTGGCAGCCCAGCTACACAGCCATTTTCAATGACATATCTAGAAGCAGTGCTTTGTTCAAGGGTAGAGCAACAGTGTCCCATTCATTATTTAAGCCCACTGCCCCCAGTCACAAGATCAGAGGACTGCAGTAGAAGGTGTTTTCTGCCACTAAGGTTAAGCAGTACAAGGTTGGTCACCTGAGAGTTTGCTGCCTGAAGCAAGGCAGGAATTTATCTAGATCTCAGAAGTCAGACTCAGTTCAGCTTAGGTAGAGCAGATCCATGGAAACAGACACAGGTGAAAGAAGTAGGTAAAGGCAGGCAATGCAAGCTCATTTCAGGAAAGAAAGGGAGAAAACTGCATGAGTAATGGTAAACCAATGGTAAACTATATTTACAAAGCAAACCTCCCTTTGATTTTATCATGTCTGCAACAGTGTTTATGGCATTCAGCTCACAGTGCTGTTGCTGTTGCAAAGAATATAAAAAGTCCAACAAATCTTTAACACGTGTACGAACGTGATAGCAGCTTTTATTTTTAGTGCCTTAAATCATTACAGATATGTTTACCTGCATTTTCCCCCATTACTTTGCAATGGTAACTCAACAACTGCTGTCATAACAAATAATCACTTACTAAATATAATTTCCCCCATTTGTAATTTGTCTCAGAAAGCATGAATGTGATATTAAATTTGTAAGCAATTTTTTAATCAAAGATTTCAATGTAATATTTTATTTTACAACATCACTTTAAGTCAGTTGAACTTAGAAATAAACTCTTGTCAGAGCACCTATTGTATTAACAAGTAAACTCCATCAATTATTATTCCATCAAATTTTTCTTGTATTTTTCTTGTATTAAGTGTTGAGGAAAATGTAACAATAAAAAGATTCTGAAGATGAAATTAGTTTTACAGGCCACACTTACCCACAGTCATGGACAATCTTAATTAATGTTCTGAGGAGAGCTTCTGCAACCAGTTAATTATACAGCTAAAAAGGGGAGATCTATAATGAATAATCACTAACACCTATTATCTGATCTTAGTGCAGGTTAATGAAAAGGTGTATGTATTACATTCCAGAGAAAAGGCAACTGGTCTTTGAAGGCCCAACTGCTTTTGTCTTTCATTCAAATACTTATCGTAATCACTTCATCAAATTCAGTAAACATGTTTCACCTGATCACCTGACGTAGGTTGAAAAATGTCAACCTGAAATGCAGATTTCAAGCACCTAAGGAGAGATGTTTCATGAAGAATAGTTTTCCAAAAATGAGCATGCCTTTCATGGTAATAGTTTACATTTTTTAAACATCAAACATTAGTTCAGTTGGCCGAAGTGTATGAGTTGTCCTTGAAAGCTGGGAGTAAGACAGCCAATGGTATGCACAGCTGGGGTTCAGAAGTGGCCAGTGAACGTTGCATTGGTCTTCTGTTATTGAAATATGAAGTCTGCTTCACAAAGAATTCTTAATTCTCTTTCAGCAGAGAATCCCTTCTCACATGTGATTTCTCAGACATGAAAAAAGTGATAATATAATTGCAGAATTATGACAATATTTTTGTAATTAAAAAACATACTCATGATCTGCAAGCAAATTCTTATGAACCTGCGTCCCAGCAAGCTGAATGGCAAAAATTTAGCTGTCAATCCTTTCTGAAGGAGTTGACTGCATACAACTTTGTCCACCCTTGTTATCATATCCTTTTCACTGCCTATCACATTTCACCTGGAAAGCAATTTTTGTGTTTAATTTTGTCTTTTATTGTAGTCATGTTACAGAGCACATCACAAATGTGTGCGGGACTGATGGCACTGAATGGCTCACTTATTTTATTAGGCCGACCAATGGCTGATGATGAGATAGCTAGTGACTTCAAGCAGCCAGTAAAATCTGGACCTGAGGACCATGGTTCCCTTTCCTGCAATACTTTGAATTTGAATCTTCTCTACATTAGAAAACTATCAAATACTATCAAGTCACAACAACCTCTAGCACATATTATCATTTTAAGAGACAAACAAAACTGACTGCAACTTTCATGGTAAAAGTGGCTCAACCCTCTAACCATCATCATGTAAGCATTAATTGTAAAACACTTCATGTAATCTTTTATTGTTCCAAATTTCAACAGCAGGAAGATAAAATTCAACTTTCAGGAATATAAAACAAAATTACTGAGAATTTACTTTGGTGGATTTCATATGGAATTAGCCTAGTGGCAATGTTCACTCTCACATTCTGCACCCAAATGTTTACATATCCCCCTTCTTCTGGAAACAAACAGTTTAGATGGTGAAAATAAATGTAAGAAATGCTCAACTGTATATAGACTACTGTACTAAGCCAGCTATGAGCTGGCTCATAGCAAATATTTACAAACATGTCCTGCTGGACTTGTGCTCTGATATAGTATTTACTACATGAATGACCCAGTGAATGAGCTGGCTTTTGTCAATCCTGAGCTTTTCAATGGATTCTACAGTTAGAACAAAGTAATCCATACTGTCCTCACAAAGATTAAAGGCTTCTTTCAGTTCTACAAGAAACACAGGACATAAAATGCAAAAATAGGCAAATTAGTCCTGTTGGCTAGATGACAAAATCACCTGGGTGAAATTAATGCAAAAGAAAAAGTGAAACCAACTGCAACAAAAACCTGTTTTTTGCCAACAGGTTTTTGCACATGAAGTAAACACTGTGGATACAAACAGTATAAGAATGAGAAAGTAACCTGCCGAGATTCATTAAAACTTCTGTTATGTAATAATGCTAAATGTTTACCAGTTAAGGATGGAGCTCAATTTTACTGTTTTTGTGTTTTGACCTCAACTTCTTAAAACACATTTATGGATGGGTTTTTTTCCACTGCCTGAGCAAGTTTAATAATCGATTCTTTTGCATGAGTAACCACTGTGATGTGGTAAAATTTAATTCCAACAAATAAGCCCCTTTCAATCTTACTTTGGTAAGTGCTTTTTCCCCCATTACTTTGCAAAGCATGCATAAGCAAGAGCTACTTTATTACTTTAAATTTTTTTTAACCACAGAGGGATGGCTGGCATACTAGCATAGTAGTTTTTGAAGATTAGATTCGTGTTACAGCTCAACAGTAGTGCATATGATTTTAAGTACAGGGACACCTCACTTGATGAAGCCTTTGTCTCACTTTTCCTGTTGATATTTCTCACAAATGGCAGTGATTAAGTAGCTATGCATGTCAAAGGGCAATATAAAGCAAATGACTGCAAGTGGCCATCCTGGCCTAAATATCAGATACACTTTTGTCAGAGTGCACAAGTTAACTTGTGATAGGGCTTAATTAGTGTTATGCTCATGTTCACTGGTCTGGGAGTGTTGTGAGCCTGGTCTGACAACGTTGCTTGTTTAAACTGAATGGATACACTTATGTTCTATTGTGATGGAAGTCAGTCTGGATAAAGCCATCTGCTAAATGCATGTAATGTAATGTAATAATGCAAATCAAGTGTTCTAGACATTAAAATCCACATCATAAGACTGGCAGAATCACAAGTAATGATGAGCAAAGATGGGTGTTTGTTCAATTTAGCACAGATGATACTAAATTATTAGTATATATGTAGTACTATTAATTATTAGTACTATTTAGTATGCAGTGCAATAATGGTTATAATTAATAGTATGTTCAATACATTTGAAACTGAAACACAACAGACAGCAGTTTGATGCAGTTATGTACAGCGCTCTTTCTTACAATATCCAATGAATTTACACCATAAAATTTAATCTTATTTTATGGATTTCTGTGGTACAGTAATCTTATTTTATGGATTTCTGCTCCAGTACAGACATCACCAACTGAGGCCCACACCTGTACAATATTAATGAGGCAGATTCGCCTTTCAGCTGTATGCAACCAGCAGAAGAAACGTGAGAGCACCTCAAAGATGGCAAGCGGTTTAAACAGAGCAGTGGCTGATTCTTCTGTACTGAGCAGGTGCCTGTGCAGCAGGAGTGTATACAGGTGAATATTCTGCATTCAGGCAACCTCTGACGCAATACAGCAGAAAATGAGGGATGTGATCAATATGAGGCTACTCCTTGCATGCAGGAATTGATAATGTTCACATGAAAATAAAAAGGTAGTGAAGTTCAGAGCTTACATGGAAGCCATTCTGTCCTTTCCTCATGCTGTTATTGCTACTCAGAAAAGCTACTGTATAGCAGGTGGCATCACAAGAAGTACTCAGTAGAGATAAACTGGTATCATAATCGCAATGCGAAACTCTGAAACTGTAACAAACCCTGCTGGGTTTAATGATTACTGAAAGAAATCATTAAATGTAGAGTTAAATAAATGAATAGGCCTACATTCTGCAATAGTTTCATTTAAAAAAAAATGTAAATGTTGAAATCCTCTTTTCATATTGAACAAATTTACTTGATTGATTTATTTAATTGTGACAGATTTTGTCCATGGTATGTGCAGGGTGCATTTCATGGCATCCATAAAATGATATTCCTCCACCTCTGCTCAACCTCTCCCAGACTGGATTACAGAGATCTGCAACCTCACTAATATTCTCCCAGCACTGGCCAAATTACCTTAACCAGTTGTCATGCATTTTCATTAAGTGACTCCACAAAAAAGGAATCACCATTACAATGACTGGGCTCTAAAATGCCCCCATATCAGCAACTCCCAAACAGGGGTACTAGAAATGTCTCCATGGAGTGCCTAAGATAAACTGGGTAATGCTGGATTTTATTCTGTATTTTATTTATTCATTACTGAACATCACATACTTTCGCCATAATACATTATTCAAAATTTTATCACTTCTCATAATCCATCTCTTATTGTTAAATTAATAATCTACCAATGACTACGACTACACCAGCACTAACATTCCATAATTCAAATCTCTCATACGGCATCACCATACATAGCGTGGCTACAGATTTGTCACCCTGCTTAAGTTTAGACTATAATAATATGTGCCATTGAAGTAACGCTGGGTGTTTTTAGATGTGGATATATCCAATCTGCAAATACCTAACCAACTTCTTGCAGTCTGTTATGAGGTCAGTTTCCTGTTGTTTAAAAACATCTATAGGGTTTAAACCATGACTTTAATTAGAAAACTGATCGATTAGAAAATTGAATCCTCATAAATATTCAGACAGAGGGCCTTTCACTGGGGTAGACAGATAATATTATTTTGCATTTTATTTGTACTGATGCACAATAACCAGATGAAGGCTATGCACATTATTCTATGTAGGATGATATATAGTCTGATAGATTGAATACTCAACAATATATCAGCCTATCTTTTCAATAGGGTCTTGAAAATAACATGCATTCCTTCATTTTCTGGAAAAAATCTAAAGTATTATTGCTTAATAGGGTATATGCAAAGCCTTTCCAATGCACCTTCAATTTCTTTAGCAAGTATACTTCCTTTCTAATCTGATGAACATGAAAAGTGTGAAGAAGGTCTAAACTGACAGTACAGGACCAACCAGATGGGGGAAAAACTGCCACACCTCCCAGCCATGCACAAGAAAGCAAAGACATCTGCCCTTGGCCTGTAATATACTAGGAAAAGAACATCCCCAAGCAGCTAAAACCTTGAAAATGAAGCCATGAACCACAAAGATTTGCGAAAATTATTTCAATGACTATGCATGTTTGTACACGTGGTTGGAGGGAAGAAGCTTTCCCTTGTATGAGATAACATTTCTCAAATGTCAGACAAGAACCATAATTCACTCAAAGACAGCACAGCACATACTTCAGGATCTGCTGAGAAATCTTTAAACCTGAAACTGATGTGCACAATGCTTTTGTATTTGTTTCAGTTTGTTTATCAAAACTGTAAATAATAAACTTTGTACATATTTCACTTCCACGTCCCACAAACAAGGACATATTAGTGCACAGAATCTGAAAAATGACTTCATAAGTATGACACTAATCTTGTACCTTGGAGTAAAATACAGTACTTCAGTTGCTGCACTACATCTACAACAGCTGCATATATTGTAGGCTACAGTTAAGAAAACTACCTCAAATAATAATTTACTGTTTGTCTTTGCACAGAGGATGGACGCTTAACCCACTCTGGGAGTCAGTGACAGAGGTCACTCAGGCTATGGAAGATATCAGTTTGAGCACAGTGCTTGAGTTACTCGGTAAGAAAGAGGACGTGAACATCATGGTGGTACTGGACACCTCCAGAGAACATGAATGTGATCTTCTCACGACACATCCAACCATCTCAGCAGATGTCTTTTCTGTACACTTCATAAAATGGCCAATTGTCAGTTTAAAGGATGTCATGCTTTGCAAAACCACTTTACGACACAAGGGTAGCTAACTCTTTCATATATAATGAAATTTTAAAAGGTGTTGATGGATGTTGACTAACATTGGCAAGGCTTGGAGAGGAGAAACTATCAAACACATAGTCAAGGCAATAAAAGTTTCATGGCCACACTGCTCACTGACTGTTTATGACATAACAGGAAATAAGGCATTTCTGAGGTGTTACTGCGAGCCAATGGCTTAAACTTGTATAACCTTATAAGCCCATAACTGGATTCAAATACCTATATGCCTTATGCCTGGTCAGGTTAAAGGCTGACACTAGACCAGCTGACAAATAACTATTTCCATTGTCACTAAACCTGTCCAAACCTGTCTGCAATGTCACTGCGTGACACAGCTTGAGTTCCTCAAACAAACCTGTCCGGGAGGTGTGTCTGTGACGACATACTAAAAATTCACTGAATGTCATGCAAGTGTAAGTTAACACGTCTGTAACAGTAGGGGAAAATTATATACTGTACATAAACTAAGACACAATAGACCTAAAATAACTTCTTAATCAGATAATGACAGTGAAAATGCTAAAAGGGAACATGGCAACCTTGCTACTTATATTACAGCAGACAGCGTTTAACATTTATATTTAACATCACGTTACCACTGAAAATTAAGGCAATTATCTGCTGTCAACATGTTCAGAGCGAATTTCTGTGGCTAGTGACTGCCTGTTTTTCCACTGCAGTCATCAAATACATAAATAACAACATTGGATGACTTCCATGGTAGGAAGGACAAATTTCATGTGAAGACCCACCTCCTTAGTGCTACATAATGAAAACCTTACCCATTTCAGGTGAAATTCATTTTATGATGGAGATGTTCTCTAACCTGTCTGACTGGCTATGATGGGCCACGGACAACCCCGTGGAGACAAGGCAGAAGAAAGTTTGGTGGCCCACACAGCTTGTGTTCCAAAGCACTGGAAAACTGGTCCCAATCACTAGCTAGCAAGCTAGCCAGTCTGAGCAGTTTGACCAAGAGTTAAGAGGTTTGTGTGTGTGTTTGTATGTGTGTGCACACGCATGTGTGTATATATACACAGTATATATATACACACACTCATTTACAGGAGTAGTCAGAATGGGACATTTGATATATACCACTAAACTCAGACAATTACATTCACAAAGTCTATTTTTCACAGAGTAAGTGGTCTTACATAATTAACACACCGATAAATTACACGTCTATCAGCTGGAAACTTTCTGGAAAGAAAGCTTACAGTTTGCTCTGGAACAAAAATATGTTTCTACTGCACATGAAAGTTTCAAAGAAACATTCTGAAAAATGACTTCATAAGTATGACACTAATATTGTACCTTGGAATACATCTACAACAGCTGCATATATTGTAGGCTACAGTTAAGAAAACTACCTCAAATAATAATTTACTGTTTGTCTTTGCACAGAGGATGGACGCTTAACCCACTCTGGGAGTCAGTGACAGAGGTCACTCAGGCTATGGAAGATATCAGTTTGAGCACAGTGCTTGAGTTACTCGGTAAGAAAGAGGACGTGAACATCATGGTGGTACTGGACACCTCCAGAGAACATGAATGTGATCTTCTCACGATACATCCAACCATCTCAGCAGATGTCTTTTCTGTACACATGAAAGTTTCAAAGAAATACAACTGATGCTAAACACACTTTACCAATGAGATTTCTACCATTATGTGCCAACAATGGCCACAACATCTAGCATTTGGAAACTTCACTGCCTACTGCTGTACTGGGAAGATGCTTTTCTGTGCTGTTTGCCTGTCCCTTTAACTGGTACACACATTACTATTCCAAAACTTGCCAGTATCAGGAATATGCTAGGTCACTGTGAAAGCACCTATTTTGAGGGATTATACTTATTAGTCAGTAAACATGTTAAATAATGTGTCTCGGTCTGGCATGATTGAACTATAGGTTGTCTATTCACGATCAAATGCGAGCAATAGCCTGACGTGCAGGAGAAGACGATACTTCGAAACCTCATACTGCACTAAAATAGAATTTGATTGTTTGCCCATCCTGTACGTCATACATCTGGGGGAGGCAAAAGTAAGTGGATATAAACCATTTACATTACTTCCATTCCTTCAAGTAATAATAATAATAATAATGATAAACAAATCATTTACGCAGTCATTGTTAAGTCGTTGATTGGCTTAGACACACAACGACCAGTAGTAAGAATCAACATGTCCAAATATACTGGTTGTGAGCGTTTTTGCAACATTGACAATGAATCTGAATATGAAAAGCACCATGTGACGTAATGACTGTATATTTTAAACCACGGGTGACCGGAAATAGAATACTCTGTTTTTGCCAAACCTGCTTACAGAAATCCGTTGACTATCACGGAATTCAGAGAGGAACAGTAACCGGATTTGTGTTCATCTCTTGCTATCGAAGCTGCGGCTTCCCACGCTTCATTCACTTACTCTCATTTTTCGGGGTGACATGGCTTAGAGGGAGCCAATGAGAAAGGGCACAAGCAGAAATGGACACAAAACAACCGATGACTTAAACGTGTGACTATGCTGATGCCCATCAGCGCTCATATCGGGCTCTAAAATGGACAAAGATGCCGGTTAGCCCATGCAAACCAGATATAACCAGTCGACACACATCTAAATTTCAATACATTCATTGAACCATGCCCAGCTTTTGTACATGGATTGCTTATTCAGAAGGAGCACAAAATATTAACATGATTGATTAGAAGGCCGTCGCTTTTTTTAAGTCTGCGTAGCCTACGAGAGAGCATTGCTTTGACACAGCAATGCACAGCCCATCATTCGAATGACAAGAATTGGACGGTCGTTGCGTAAAAGTAGGCTACTTAATTCTTGAGCATCGTCAACATCTCGGATACGCTTGCAATAAATCCCACGTTACCTTGCGGAATGTAAGAACTGCGTCCCTTATTGTGGTCCTTGGCCGCTGACCTTGCCTGTGTTGGGGGGAAGACAGCCTGTACTCTATTTGAATTCGAAGCTTACTAGGAAGCACTGACGCAATCGTCCGAGGGCGGTCTCAAAACCTGCTGATACTGTGGCTGGCTGGACCAGAAATAGAGGAAACAAAGGACGGGCGGCAAGTGACTGAGGCTGCCGGCATGCACTTCAATTACCGATGGGTGGGGAGAAGGCGTATCCTGAATACTGAGGTCGTGTGCCCACTCTCATACGTAATATTCAACTTACGCGACGAATGTTTTACGCAGCGAAATGTGAACTGAAATATAAAAATGAAGTAACAGCCACTGCTTTGGAAACAAAAACGAACTGGAAGTAGGTCATCTGTGTTTGTAATCGGGGATTAATTTAAACAGTCTCGTAAAGCTGCGTAATCGGCGCTGGCCATGCGCTTAAAGGACGCATCAACTGCAGAAGGAGGGCGCAGCATTGGGTTTGGTATTTGATTAGCTATACGTCGTTTACGTTGCTTTCACGCAAACCTGCAGTATTTATTCTATTTGATTATGTTTTATATATTTGATTTGATTATATAAGTTGTTTGTGAGCGCCACAAAAAATAGACATTCAGTACCTACCTACTCTAATGATCACCATATGCTCAATAGAAGGCAAGCTCCACACCCAGTTTTAGGCCCTGAAGCAGTATATTTGGGCATCGAAAATCTGGTCAACTGCCTAGGCGCGAAAAAGAAAACTACCCAACAACACAAATAAATGCCCAGGGGCCCAGTCATCAGGTCTGCAGAAGTTATTTTTGTAACTGAGGTCCAGATCATTTGGTCTATGAGACCATGTTAAGCCCTTATTGTTCACAGAGTGTATCAAAATGTGCCACAAACAAAAAAGTTAAAGAGAGGGTGATTTTTTGGAATACCAGCAAAAGTGCATGTACTACCATCAAAAGCATCAACTCTCTAAAAATTAAATTGCACTGCCTCCTGAACAACACTATACATAGCAGACTCACACCACTCCTTGAGCAGTATTAGATGTAGTGGTCTCACACTACCATCAGAGTAGCACCACATATAAAGATCCAAGCATAATGTTTCACCCATGCATTACTGTTGGCATGTCTAGATATACTAGATATAGTGGACTCACACTACCCACAGAGCATCACTACTAAGCCATGTTTCAGCCATGCATTGCTTTGTTTGCATGAATTTCTGTTGTAAATGCATTTATTCACATCATCAGTCTGCTCTCAATTTTAGGATCAAAGAGATCAGATCAATTCACTTAAATTTGGATTTGTGAGGTATACAACAGGTATATCTTTGTGGAATAATAGTAATAATAGGACTCCTTGTGTTTATTCCCACCACCTATTAAATGCAATTCAGAAAACCTTCTGTGTGGAATCAAAGAGAAGCCAGCAATTTCAGACAAAAAAGCTAAACTGCTTTGTTATTTTTTTGCATACTGACCTTATTGCAAAATGGAAGATACATTAAATCTACTTTTCCCATCATATCCTCACAAATACAAAGAAGATCTTGGAGAAATTGTGCAATGGGTGGGATAACCATAATTTATGCCACTAAATGGACTGGTTTCCTACCCATGCACCTCAAAAAGAAAGAGACTCTGGGGAGAGAGTTGACTGGGCTGGGGTGTCCTTCACCACCCTGTCACAAAGATAACCTGCATCTGTTTGAAGGTTTGTATGCTTTCACACCTGCCATTTTTTCTTTCCATTCATCCCGTTTGCATCCCTGCTCAGCTGGGTGAGTTGTTCTGCTGTGAAAAATATTGTCATTATTATAGAACCAAAATTTCAAATTAAACATTAAACATTCATCTCTGATGTGTTTTCATCTCAGATATTACAGTAGTTCTGATGGTGTTTGATACCTGTTTGGGTGTATGAGAATTGTAGAACAGAACAGGCTTAATCCTGAAAATGACATAAACTGAGTTGTGCAGTGTGTGTGACAGGCCTGTTACATGTTTAAGAATGACCTGCTAACATTTTTTATGCATGTCTCCCTACAAAAGAGGATGACAACCTAACCAACGACTTAGGGAGGCTGTCCAGTCACCACACTGACTATAAGTCAGCAGCTGCCTTCCACAAATCAACAAATGACCTTTCAAGTCTTGAAATTGAAGTCCTTCCAGTAAGTACACAAGCTGTGTATTTTCAAAGAACAATATATCTGAATCTCTAATTAGAGTCATTGAGGCTGGATGAAGAAGATAAATCGCACACTGAAAGACACAATCAGCAACGTTACTTTGATTATTTTATATACAAATTGATAATTATTGTATTATCAAACTGTGTGCAACAGGGTGCAATAAGTACTGAATTGTTGCAAAATACTGAACAGCTATTCCCAAGTGATGAAAAAGTGTTTTTAAATGTAGGGCAATTTACAGGACCATCTCCTGCAAAACCCCCCAAAGGAATGCATGTGATTACCTCTGGGCTTACAGGAGGTCAGGAGGGTGCAATAGTTATCTGGATACCTCAGGTATCATGCAACACCCACCAAACGTGACTATTAAGCAATTCAACCAGGGGGGTAGTGGCAGTCCAACCCCTGCCGCTAATCTCTGGTCAGCACGTCACGCTAAGGGCAGCTGCATCCTGGACTCCGGACTCTGTCTGCTGACAGGCAACCTACAGCACAGCCACACTCAGGACTCTGTTCTCTTGGCAAAAGTATTGAATAGGGTCATTCTCATGTGCAACATAATCACATTTGGTGTCATTTGAAAGCTAATTTCACATGCATGTCAATGATGTATGTAACAGGGAGGTACGATGGGTTCATAATAAAGATTATAACATGTGGCACAAAAGTGAACAGTGAGGAATGCCCTTATCTTTGCATTCCTCACTCGCTAGCACCCCTTCGTACCCCCCTGGTTATTGCAAGATTAGCACTATTTATAATTGCTGAATCGTGACTACACTGTTGTTTTAGAGCTTATCATGTTTGGTCACGGCACCAAAGTCCAGGTACCACATCTGATGTTCAGGTATATAGGGGGGAAACTGGCCTAGTTCGGGGAGATTCGTTAACACGACCTCCTGCGCACTTTTGCGTATAGCCCATTCATTATTCTTTGCCTCTCCGTTGTACTCTGTTTTCCGTAACATTGCCAACTGTTCATTATTTTGGATGATCATACATTGTAACAATAAATTCATTTATTGTAACTGGATGCTCATCGTCCATCTTACTCGCCGCAGCTGATCACTGTACGGTAAGATAACTGCTATTTACGCGCATATAGAATCATTATGCTATTGGTATACTCCGTAGTCCCTCGCCTATACAACTAGTACCATTTTAGGTCGCGCTCAGGCCACAGGCATGTATGCATCTCTATGAGAGACTGCAACCCGTATAGAGCAACACTACGCGAGACCAGAGGCTACAGTCCCCCAGTTGCATATATAAGCATTCTATCTTAGCAATTAGCAGAGAGGCATTTGAGTGATTTGGTTACTAAATTAAAGTACGTTAACACTTACAAAATTTGGAGTCAGGTGTATTAAAAGCTGTTATATTTAATGAATTTTGTTCCTGAACTGCCAAAGGTAAGACGGCACGCCATCCTTCGCCACATGGGCACTTACGTCGTTGGTGTGTTCGAGTGAGAGCTCTACAGGCAGCTCTGCATAATGATGTGCCCATCAGGTATTCTTATCCACTTTCATGGAGGTTTTTTCAGTGTTTCCTCAAAAGTGACTCAAAAGAAAAATTTAAACCTGAAACTGAAGCATGCACACACAGGAATGCATGACATGTGCACTGTCAGGTAGAAATGAATCCATTACAGCCACTACACATGCACTCATACATCATTTAGGTTTTATTTTAGCTTACAGTTGATGTTACAGCCTCATTAGTAATGGACTAATTCCACAGCTGTTGTAGTTAGCATTGCATTGTCCTTTGAGCTATTTTGATTGCTATTCTGTGCGCTCTTTGAAAATAATGAATTATTTTTCTTTGAAAACTGCTAGCTACCAGTGTTCTGTTTTTTCTTTGTTTTTTTTTTTTTGAACTCACAGTCCCCCTCCTGAGAAATTCGACAGCCATCCATGTTGTCAAAAAAAATTAGCTGCAAGAGCAGGTTCTTTTTTGTGGATGAATGAAGAGTTAGCATGCCGCACTGGTGGGTGTGTTTACACCTCTTCCCTCAGGGCAGGTCTGCCTTTGGGGTGGAGTTGAGGGCAAAAACTATACTGTCTACCATTTTGAATTTCTTTCCACGGCTGGATCCCTGGCATTTTTTTGAGGAATTTCTTCAAATACATTTGAATACTTGCTATAATTACTGCATTTCTATTAAAACACAGGGAAGCATCTGTGTTATTCTCAGGATTTAGCTCCAGCACAATCTTGCCACTTAGCACTTTAAATCTCCTGAACAAATGTCAGCTTCCAAGGCACAAATCAAGCGACTGGCACCAAGCAGACCAGACTCAATTAATGTGTAATTAATCATAAACCACTGAAGGAAAAAGTGCATCTCTGACCACAAGAGGAACGGTTACAGCAAAAAGGCTGGGGAAAGGTAATATTCCATTTTCACCTCTAAAACCACGCTCTAAATGAACACTAATTACTGGTATTGCCCATTTAATGCTTTAAATACATGTTTTCATGGGTGGATATTTGTAAAGTATGCACTGATGCAACAGACAGGAATTTACTGCAATAGCCCCTAAATACAAAGGGGAAATGGTACATATGCAACTTGTTCAGAATTGTATTACAGATATTCTGAGATTACTAAAGCAGAATAAAAAGATAATCTTTGTACTATAGTGTGACTGCAAGGAAACTACATTAAAAAGTGACAATGCTGTTTAAACTCGAATAATTCTGTATTGCCAGATAGAGGGCTTGTGACCACAAGGTTTAAGGTTCAATTCCCAATGGGAAACCTGTCAGTACTCCTACTTCATACACATCACCACTGAGCACATCAGTGGACTGAAGTGTCCAATGAGTCCAGTTACCTGGGCAATCAGCCAGCATTTTAAGGTGTTCAATAAAGAATTGATTTATTTGTTTCTGCCACTGCTCTACTCTAAGTGAGCTTCGGTGTGTATTCACATTGTCCACTTCATAAAAGGTCCCAAGTTGTAAGTTTTTTCCTGCTTAACAAAAAACAACAAAAACCGTATTATTGTTAGGGTTGTGACAGTGCTGTGCTGCCCATAGGAATAAAACTGTCAGTGTGTCTTACAGAGAAGGTACTGATGCTACATCGCTGAAGCAGCCCAATGGCTGCCTTTCCCTCAGAGAACAAGGCTACTCATGTATTGTTATTTTATCCACAGGGTGGGAAACGTCTCATGTGTTTTTCCCATGTACATCTATGTCCCCCATTCTCTCACTGTATTTTGTGGAGACTGTCCCCCCATCACGGCTGTCGCACTGAAATCATTGTTTTGTTAACTCTAAACAATGTATGAGAATGTCAGACGTGTGTCCACCCTCCAACCCTGCTATGACATGACAATGAAATTTATTTTTTAAGTTTTAAAAAGGACAAAAGTCCACCATCAGTTTTTATTACTTTGGCCTGCATCTCAGACATTCATCTGCAGTAAGATGGTATCCAGGTCTGGAAAACTTTGTGTTAAGTTCGTTAATGTTAATGTTACAATAACGTCATTGTTATTATTATATTCACTTATTATTATCACCTTCTTTGGGAGAGACGGGGTTAAGGTGGGTCACTCCAGGTACTCTTGGCTCCCTAATCCTCAGTGTGGCCAGGGCATGGTTTGGCAAAAGAAGGCGTGTTTATGGAACTAAAAAAAGAGGAAATAGCCTGGCACAATGGCAAGTATATTGGGTGGTCTCCTGCAAATAGAACTGATTTATAAACACTCAATGTGTCCAGCCAGGTGGAGACAATATTAGCTGCATGGAGGATGACGGGAGAATTTCTGTTTTCTGTATTTTATTCACTTCTGTGCGCTTACCTATTGTGACAAGGAAATGGAAATGGCAAAACATGGGAAAAGTGAAGGGCTGAGATTCAGTATGATATTCAAATCTGTCAATATGGACCATTTTTGGGTAGTAGCAAACAAGTGACAACTCGCTTTCAGTCATGCCCTGAGAGAATCAAGGTGGAAAAGGGTTAGACATGAGATGTTTTTCCAACATCAGCTGTCTACTGCACCTCAGGACAGTGTAAGGAAACAGACAGGCCAATGTCTGCTGGCAGTTGACCCACAGGTCAACAACACTGGAGAAAACAGTCTAAGCAAAAATCATCCCCATCCCTCTGCTGTTCCAGAAGCAAAGAAAGTAGCCATTGCTCGTGCATCAGTAACAGAACACCCTGCTTGCTGTTGGCTAGTTTAAGCAGTGGGGAATATCATCAAAGAAAACAGGAGTAGAGGCAGCTGGAGACTTCATGGGAAACCACCAGCCTTCCCCCACTCAGCTCACAGGTGAATGCATCATTTCTCTTCAACAATTCCTGCTTCTGGACAGAATTTATTCATATGTGTCCTGAATTATATATAATATTGTCACTATTCTTTCCTTTGGTCTGCTGTGTATTTTGCAAAAATCAAAATCAAAAATTAAAGGTTTCTCAAAGACAATTTTTGGTGGATTCTTGAAAACCTCTGGCTACTAATGGAGAGGGAACAGGTACAGTAAAGTTTACCTTCCAATAATTAACTGGAATTTGTTTTAACCACTATTTAATGTCTATTTCCAGTTTTTCTTGTGATTCACATGCACTATTTTTGAATTTGACCAATGGTTTGTACAAATAAGTGGATCATCATGTCAGTGAATCTTTTTCATATTCTTTTTTATTTTCACTTTATTAGTATTTTCAAGATGTTTCCTCTTATTATTATTCTTTACTTTTAATGATTTGTTATCCAAATATGGTGTGATTACATGGTGTATTTATGAAGGCCCTGAATATCTGATACCATCACAGCAGATAAACACCAGCACACCTGTCTGGACTTGTAAAACAGAGAAAATACACTTACAATACCTATACATTTATTTCATTCTTGTCTTAAATGTATTTTCATTCTGCTTTTTAAATGTATGTATTAAACAATTTCAATGCATTATGACACGATCGCACCATTTTTCGTTTACTAGCTTTTGACTTGTAATAAAGACAGGTGTAAGTGGAGCAGTTTGAAGTGTATCTTTACTGACCTCTCCTGTCTGTGAGTGAAAACTAAACACTTATCATCCACATCCTCATGAGCTCTTATCTGCTGCCAGATTGTGCTCCTGCAGTCGTGTTTGCACAAAATGCTAATGAAAAAGCCATGTTGTGATGTCTGTCGGGGCCATCATCAATCACTTAGATGGCTTCAAAGCTAAGCATATTTCACAGACTGTCAACAGACATGCACAGAGGCACCTTACTTAACGCAAAGAGGTTTCATTTCTATATGGCAGATCACAAGCACAATCAGGATGGAGTAATGTTTACACTGGTACATTATATAAATAATACATGTCATCATGAATCATTTAGATGGTTTCAAAGTTCATAAACTGGCCACATGCAGAGACAAACACAAATTTGAAGTTTAATTTCTATATGGTAGATTATAAGTCCTATGATTAACGATCCATGTTAGTAGTTTTAAAAACACATGAAGTGTCCCCTAAGGCAGTATTAGGATACCATCGTGAAGCTGTCATCTTGCGTGTTTTATGAAATACGCTGTGTGAGCTGATGGAACGAAAGCTCTTCTATGGCTTTATGTGCTCAGTGAATTTCCTATATCAAGACAATTGACTTCACTGCCACAACAGATACAACTTAAGTATCACAGCCTTTTTGGAACTGTTGCTGTTGTTTCTCACACATCAAGAGTAATTACCAAGTGGCATGATCACAGACATAATTTCTGTAACCCAGCTGTTAAGCGTGGTCACCATTTTCTCACTTGGCACAGAAACTTAAACTATTAAATTTGCTTCCCAAATAGGTTGAGATAATTAAAATGCTGTGGAACATTGAGTTTACTCATTGTCATAGTAAAATAAGAACTCATGCAGCTGTTAATACATCTGTTGCTGGGGTTATTCGTTTCTTCATTTGTTACAGTGACAAATAATCTGAGAAGAACCGGCAAAATGCAATAATTTCTTTGCTTCTGCATGAATTTATGCTGACTCATTATAACTTTCAGCAACAGTCTGACTGCAGAGGTCAACCTTTTGTATGACACAGTGCACACATACACACAGCACGCATACTGATACATTCACTACTGAAGCACTGGCACATGTAGGTACTTTTCACCCATGTACATATAGTATGAAACTGTCACAAACATACATGCACTCGAACACATAAACAGTTCCAAACCCTAACACCCTAACATACTTATGTACCACACCTTTTATCCTCCCTTTTAATCCCCCCACCCCCACCCAAGGGTATTCTTTGTCTCCTTGAGGGTCCCTTCTTCTACCCCTAGATGTCACTATTGGGCCTGTTAAAGTCAAGTTTCAATGATTCAACTTGCATGGGTCAGGGATATTTCCAAGGGGCACTGCAAATGTTGCCAAGTTATATATCAATGCAGAAATGCTTGAAATGAAGTACTGATGCTAACAACACAATATCCCAGGTTTTAATGAGGACATCTAAATTTCTACATCTGCAGCAAAAATCAGTTCCTGATTTCAACTGGAGGGCTTTTTTGTTGTTTTAAGGACTTTCATCTGACCTAACATCCCCCAGTAGACCACAGAGTCAGTTCTGTGGTATGTGGATTAGAACATATGAACGTTTTTGTGAAGGCACACCACACCAACATAACGCTTTAACAAGATCAAGAGAAAACCAGCACTCCAGTACAGCAGGGGGCAGTGAAACCATTTTTCATCTGTTTGGAAAAACAGCACAGAAGGCCCCATTAGGCGCTGCAGATTTATAAACAACTTAGTAACTCAGACACAGTAAAGCTGGCATGACGAAAAAATGAGAAAGTTTACATGCTATTATGTGTGTTTCTGCTGTGAGTATGGACTCACTGCCATCCAAAAGCTTGGACTGCTTCTTTCATAAATCCATCTTAAAATGTCTTCGTAATAAAAGTCAACAATAAAAAGTTTTAAAAAGGCAGGAGTTTCATAAGGAAAATAATTTACGAAAGATGTAATTTCAAAAAGTCCCATCTCAACAAGTTTTGCTTGGTTACAGGTATCGAGGAAGCGACATCATATTCTCCAAAAGTTTGCTTGACAAAATCCTTGATATTACAAATATAGTGGGCACCTCTAATTTTTAAAATGAAACACAACCAAATATTTGACAGCTAGGGGCATATACACGTCAGTTAAATTTGATGTTGCCTTCAAACGAGTTTGTTTTTAGGTAAAATTTTACAATGTATTCCCAAGATGATGAGGGTTAATGGGAAAAGCACTCAGACGAGGGGGGGGGGTTCAGTCTGAATTGTAAACCACCTTTTCAGTAAACCAATTTTTTCCGCTTCCTCTTCAAAGTGAACACTGGTTGCTGTTAACATATGCCACTGAGTTTGAAGACAACAGACTATTCAAGTTTCCTTTGAACAGGACCTAAATCAGGACTGAGGTGCAGTTTGTACCTGGCTTTACACACACGCATAAACACACACTTCCTTTTCCACCTTTCCTAGTTCTTAATGTCTCACCACATTTGGTTCTTGGCACCCCACACAAATGGCAACATAAGAGCCTCATTTGAGATGGCTCATGTGTTAGAATAAAAGCCCCACCATCCCCCCTCAGAGCAAACCAGCTGATCAACAGCCTGGCTGGGGGAGTTGTGCTAATCCCTTCCCCGTGCACACAGGTGCTGATTGTGAAATGTAGCCTTTCTCTCTACCTCAGGTGGTAAGTCCCTCAATCATGAAAGGAGGTGGGGAGTCCTTTTGTCTTTTGCATCCCCCCTCCATTCTTATGCAGTCCCATTCTCCTCTCTCACTGGTAGGGCACCATAGGGAGTCCCACCATGTTGCTCTGTATGTATTCATCTGACCATGTTGCAGAGGTGAGTTTGTAACAGTGACTCACAATCAAACTTTCCCCACAGCACTGTGCTCCTAATTTCTCAAAACATATTTTTCCCCACTACTGCTGTAAGTCAATGGTTTGTTTTATTATTTTGTCTCAAAACATTTCTGTTGGACAGATTTTATCCATTATCTCCCTGTTATCTGCTATCTGTCATTCTTATCTGCTTTGTGAGTGTTTGTATTTCAGTTTAAATATCACTGTGTTAAGAAGCTATTAAGACTGTTTTAATACTATTTGATAAATGCAAAGTGTCTTTTGAAATAGATTGTACTGCAGTGAAAAAACTGATCAAATAGATTTATCATTTGCATGTCTTGACTTTTTTTTCTGTTGTTCACAAGATTGGGGAGTATTTACTTGGAGAAAATACTGGCATTCCACTTTGACTGAGCGATAAAAAAAAATGAGAGAAAAATGTTTTCTTTTAAAATTCCCCCAGGGTGACCACAGGGGGTGCAAGATGTCAGTGCTTGAGCAAACGAAGTTTAATGTCAAAAACAAATGGCTGCAATGATGAGAATTCATACTGCAGGAGCATAACCCACTGATCCGATTCATTGCAAAGGATGCTGGGTAGCTGCAGCAGAGACCAGCTAAAGGGTGCCTGTGATTACTTATTCTTACCCTGGTTTAGAAAAAGTAGTTGTATTTGGGAAAATATGTCTTTTAATGAGGTGTTTTTCCATGGAAGTCTTTTTGCTTCGGTAAGGCTAGAGTGTATGCAAGTTTCTGCTGATGGAAATGTTAGCCAAACACAGACTTTTGCCCAGAATTTTCTCCAAACACATTTCTTCAGCGGAGAGCCCAATATGGAAAATGGGCACATTATCAATTGGAGCACAACTGTAAACTCTTGTAAACTGTGACTTTCTCTGTTAGTGTTTTTACTTTTTTCAGTTCTATACTACTGTTTGAGAAACAACACTTACAAAACAGTGTAATGTATTTTGCTCTGACTGAGCCTCAGCAATCATTTGAATTTCATTAAATTAACAGGACATATGAGATCATTGTTATATTTAAGATTTAATGACAATTGTGTTTTCATATTTAAATATCATATGAAACAATTTTGATCTGTAATCTGACACTTTCAGCCTCAGCATTTTGCCTTGGCATGGAGGATTAGTCTGTTTCATTCCTTAGGTGCATTGGGAAAAAAGGCTGTCATCACTTGTGGAAATGTATGTCTGCTGATCTCAGCAAACATGAATAATAGATTCTTTTGACTGAAACTGGCAATTAGTTGCAAGCTCATTTTTGGAACAGTAGGTGCCAGGCTCTTGATTTAAACTTAAGAACATGAGTGTTCATAAACATATCATGAACATTAGACCATGAAGAAGTAATTCACTCTCAATTAGTCTGTTCTGTCTTTATCTATCAAATCCAGAGTTTTCAAGGTAGTGTTTTAAAATTTCTGTATTTTATATGTTTACTGTCATCTGTATTTATATCTGTTTTTAAGCCTTCCTGTTTTGGTATATATGCTTTAAAGGTAGCTCTATCTTGCATCAACATTGGTGCACTTTTGACAAATCTACGCTAGGAAAGTCAAAAGTAAAAGTCTCCTCTGCCGCGCTGAGTAACGGGGGGTTGGGAACACAGATGCAGAGGAGATTCTTGGACTGAGCTCTGATGTGATGGAATGCTCTCCCTCCCAGCAACGACGTCCAGCTGGAGATGTAGTTGATCCATCATTAGCTGTCAGGTTCCCGAAGGTATTTCACATTAAACGTGTTTGGAGGCCCTACCGGCTGCATGAGGAATCTTGGCCAGTTAAAGAAATCTCTAGAGGGAAGAATTTCCTGTTTTCAGCATGTGGGCCTGGTGTAACAGCTGCAGTTCTACGCTTGGACACAGAAAGTAACGCAGGTTTGAAGTAAAAGATGAGAGATTTTCTTTTAAAATTCATAAGCCTGTGAAACCATTTAACCACCAAAAGGTCTGTAAATTAGGCAGGTGGAGCATAAAAACAAAGACAGAAAGGTAAAATGGTGAAGCTTCATAAACAAATATCCTGTTTCAGCATGGAGAAGAGCTCAGACAAGGCTCTGTGAATGTAGTTTACATTAACGCTGAGACAAAACACCTTCACCATATCAGTTTTACTTTACTTTTCATTTCAGAAACGCTTCACTATGCTATGCTATGCTGGTGTATATTTACAATTGATATTGTCCTGCCCTCCTATGGCCTGGCCCTGATATCAGGAGTGAGGGCTAAGCAGTGCAAACTGTTTTAACAGCTGTTGTTTCTTCACCGTTGAGTTTTAGTCCATATCTGATTTGTCTCTGTAGGGGTGGGTTCCCCACGTGGCCGATCAACAGCGGGGGGAAGGACTGACCGTGGGGGGCTATCTTCTCCCACTGGTACCTCTTCTCCAACTCCTCATCTGAGGACCAGACTGATCACTTAATGTCTGCCAAATTGACTTTAGTGCCCAGCCCCCCTCCCGCTTCAAACATTTTAGCGGATAGGACCTCTCAGGGTTGCCGCATTGCTCCGTACCCTGCGATTTCATGAGAGCACAATGGCATTCATGTGGGATGGGTATCAGCGCAGAGAGAGGGGGTCAAAATGACTGCATCACTGGCCACTTCTGCATCAGCCGGCTTACAGCATGACTGTGTGCACATTTGAAGTGGAAACACGGATGTCTGGCATTGAGAAGAGTGATGTGCAGTGGATCATTTACTGACTGTCTCTTTAAGGGGTCTCATGCAGACACCCCTGTGGTCAGTGAAGGATCTGATCTGCTTGTGATTTCTTCGGCATGAATGGCAAACCTGAAATCTTCATTCTGGAACACACTCACCACATTACAGATGCTTCAGAAATGCTCTTATCCAGAACCACATACATAGCTTACATTTTCATATTTCCATTCATACTTATGAATTTTAATCAAGGATATTTGGGATAAGTACCTTACCCAAGCATACAATGACAATTCACTACCCAGAAATCAAACTGGCAGCCTTTGGGTTACGACCCCTGCTCATTACCCCTACACTCTATTGCTGCTGACTCCTAACCTCTCAGGCTATGCTTCCTTTCTTTGTGAACAGAATAACTGGCTGACCCTAATTTATTTAATACCCTTCCCTTTATCATCTCTCCATTGTTTGCACCATCACTGCAGTCTGAGATTGTTTTACATGCTTTCCGCACGGTGATATTCATCACTGGAATAAATGAATAAGGCTGCATTCCATTACAGTCATATGTGTACGGTGTCTCGCACACCAACCCACTTTTTCAGTTGGACATTTTCACTGTCACACAGTCAGCCTGTTTGATTTCTCTCACACTGCAAAGAAACCAATCGGTAGCCTCCAGGACCAAAAAAAAAACAAGCCCCAAAATTTCTAGGATGGGCACACAATGCAGACCATCATGGGTATCACAAATTAGTTGGTGCGAGGAAACTTCCGTTGGTCCCTGGCCAGCAGTGCATAATAAAGTCAGCCTGCTCCAAATAAAGCCTGCCCCAAAAACAGAAACTGGGCCACCAGAAAGAGAAGTTCCTGGCAACCTTTCACAAGCGATCTTAAAAGGAGAGTGATGCCTTAGCCATAAGGCCAGCATCCATGCAGAGCTGATCCTGCTGGTGAATATGTCATCACCACATGCAATCAAAAATGTCTCAGTCAACATGTGTCACGTCATCCCTTGTATAATCTTGTTTTTCACCCTGATGAGGTCTGATAGACTTCTTCTCACATTACTCAGAATAACATCCTATGACATCCTAAGAATGACATAATGTCCCAGCTGACTGACTGTTTACCTCTGTAGTATCATACTGCATACTGAGGGGCATTTTATGCTTTGAAAATGAAATGCTAAGCATGATTTTAGGAGAAAAATTCTTGAGGGTTTTTTACAACCTGGAATGTTGTAGTCTCTGTCCAATTATGAAACCTAGGCCTATTTCAATGTACATGGAAATAAATCTTGGAATATTGGAATAAATCTTGGGGTTGGAATATTTCTTAAATGTGGAAAGGTTGAAGCACATCTATTCCCTCTTTTGTCTACATGCAGTTCCCAGTCACTTAGAGGAGTATCATATCCTTTTGGCCATTTCAGAGTCAGCTCACCCCAAACTCATCACTTTCCATCACATCTGAGCAAACTCCGGCAGAGATGGTAAAGGAATAGTATGTACTATTATGTAAAGAGGGGAAAGAGTTCTCACCTCATCTGAACTGAATTACACTGCAGAACCCCCACTTACTAGGCCAGTGAGATTGCACCACAGACATAGAGGGCAAACTCACAATGTTGAAAACATTGATACAAGCTGGCACTGAAATACATGAATGTGGTCTACATATACATAACTAGAAGATACAATAACATCTACATTACATTATTATCATTTAGCAGATGCTCTTATCCAGAGCGACTTACATGCAGTATGTTACAATTTTATCCATTTATACAGATGAATATTTACTGAGACAATTATGGGTTGAGGACCTTGCCCAAGGGTACAACAGCGGCACCCTAGTGAGGAATCGAACCAGCAACCTTTTTGAGTCGTGCTCCTCACCATTACACCACACTGCTGTCCACTATGAACATCTAAGAATAAGAGGAAATTACCAAACACACTGAACCGATAAGTTGAAAAGTGTCAGATGATTTTGTGATGTGCTTTTTGTCTGCAGATCCTCTGCTAAACTAATTCAGTGTTTTATGTGTCCGAGCGGAAAGGACAGCTCATCATTTTCCACTTCAGTGACATCACAAGTTGTATTTTAATAATGATAAATCATTTCATATGGTTGATGTTATATATTTGGCAGATGTTATGTGGTATTTTTTTCTTTGCAGTTTCGTATGAGGAATAAGCTAATCCTCTGGTGGACTTGGACTTTTCTGTCTTTTTGAATAGGAGGGGAAAGCTTGGTGTTTGAGCCTGCTGTGGTACAAGAGTTATTTTCCCACAAGCCCTTGCAATTCTTCTCATTTCCATTCACTGAATGTTGTGAAAACAGAGGCGTTGGTTAATGCCTATACAATTAACATGACAATAGGGATGTTCCCTCAGATTCTCATACAGTTCTGGCTCAGAAAGGCAGCTGTTCAGCAGGTTAACTGATAATTGCCTAACACGGTCAAATCACACTTAAATCAATTATCACTGCAATAAAATACTTTAATAGTATGTCACAAACATTTCATTAATTAACAAAACAATAGAGGACTAATTATCCTCAATATGTGTGTTGACTAAAATAATGTATATATTAATCTTAATTTTTTTTGGCTGCAAGTCAATTTGTCAATACAGAAAAATGTAGGGCAACAAAGTACTTTGTTCAATGAACTACAAAATTAAAATGAGGATAGTGATGAAATGAAGGCTACGCTTCAGGCTGCTGAGTATAATTAACTTTAAATCATTAAATCATTGGCACTTCATTGGCAACAGTCATTTATTTTACGCTACACACAGAAAGTATGAGAAAGTTTTTGGCCATGGTGGTACTTTATGGAACGCACAGGCAAGTGCAATGGCAATGTTTTTGATGTTTTAAGTTAAAAAACAGCTTTTAGGAATTTTAAAATGAACAATGATTGTTGGTGAACAGTATCACCTGAAAGGATTAACTGGTTGGTTTACAGCTATACTGGTACATAGTAGTATTTTACGAACTACAGGTGAGTCTAATAACCTTTTAAATCAATATTTTTGCAATACTCAGAACATTGCATATTTTCCTGTTTGATGTTAAAAAATCTCACCAAAGATTTTAGACAAACAATACTTCTATTGAACTTTAGGTCAATCACTGCTTCTAAAAACAGAATAATTAATCATCACCAGATTCAATATGACCCATTAGCTATATACTGAATGGCCCTCACATTGTTCAAATGCCAGACATATGCTTCATTCTTTTTAATCTGTGTCATATTAGAAGAAAAATAGATTTTCATGATTTGTCCTGCTTGTTGCAAAACCTTGTGACTATCAGCCACTCTGCTGAACACTTTCCATACCAAGATGTTAAATCATCTGTACAATTTCTAAGCACAAAAGCCATTAAACTATGTTACACCCAGATCCCACAAGTCACTTAATTGTCACAATGCCTTCTAAGTTGTGTGCAAAATGTTTAAAAAGACCTCCAAAACAATCCAACAGAACCTATTACTTTAAAAGGAGATTCCACTCCATAGTCCACTTAACAAATCTTTCTTTTAGCACCTTTAACTGAAGTCAATAGCTCGATCATTTTTGTGGCTTGTTCACTGCTCTGAAAACGCAAAGATTAAACACTTCTGCCTGTTACAATACTCTTATCTGTAAGAGCACAAAACATTACATAATCTTATGTTAAAAATTTCAATTGTGACCATAGTCTAAAAAACCCTCTGTGGCATATTCGTTGGCTGTTTAATGAAGCGAGTGATCACAAAGTGAGATAGGCATGGGATGAGATGGGATAGTGGTAGAAATGGGATTTTGAGAGCCTCGAGGTTGCTCGATAGCCATTGAGCAATTTATTGAAGACCACAGTCAATGCTTGTATGTGTTGTCTCATTAATTATAAGAGGCACGTACCATAACCGTGAAAAATTTGACAGAACACTACCCTCTTTATGAAATGTTCCAGCAAGCACACAGTTTGTTTGTTTGAGGTTGTGGGACTGTATTTCGAACGTGGACCTCGTTTGCACCCACTCATCAACCACCACCACACACATGCACAGGAGCTCATATGTTACCTTGACAACAGGACTCTGTTCACAGACGTGTTGTGTTTGTGCCAGAGCCCAGAGGGAGTGGCCTCATTTAAATATGCAGAGTCATTTTACCGAGGGACCATCATGTTTGTGTCTTCTTTGCAAACTGTAGACAGTTAAACCATATAAGTATGTACTTAGTAGCCCTTGGTGCTCACTGCAATGAGTCTGTTATGTATTCAGGGATCTCTACTCTACAATTTCATAAGATTATTATTGTCCTTTATTATTGGTGTGATGACATCCCAACATTCTAAATTATGTCATCAGAATATGTCAGACTGTACAATGTCATTGGGCCTGAAGCTGAAACCTGCGGTCATGGGAGATGAAGTTCCACTGTGTTATGCTGAGTCTGAAACTTGCATTGAGTTAAATTATCATCAGTTTAGTTAAATTAAACAACAGCAAGGCCGACAGTATTTGACTCAGCTGCAGAATAACGAGGTCATTGAAATATCACATTCTCAAGATTCATTTTGGGCTATTTCATTGCAAAAGCTCTGGTGATTCAGTTATTTATGGACTTTCTGGTTCTCAATCTAAAGTAGCCACTCTCAGTCAAGGAAAGCCTTATTTTGGTTTGAACAACTTTACAGTGACGTTAAATTATTAACCAAATCAAACTGATGTAACACACAGCAAAGCATCCACAGGTAGCACTGTGCTGAAAGGTGCTGTAGATGTGTGCATGTGTGTATGAATGTGTTTACTCTAATTCAGAGCTGTGAGGGCTGCAACTGGCTCACACTTCGGTAGAATATTTCATGTAAACAGTCTCTGCCTGCCGAAACCCTCTCTCCCCCCACCCCATGTTTTTACTGGCTGAATAATACCTGGAGCAAAGCATGCTGGGAGGGCACTTATATTGCTGTTACTATTCTGAGTATAATGACTGGCACTAGGCCACGCTGAGCGTTAGCAGAGGAAAGCAGAGTCAGCAAATAATCTCGATCTGTGCTAGATAGGACCTCCCTGGTTTTGGTCGATATATCCAAGTTCTGTGAGTCTGTTTCATGGCGTTGTGTGCTGAGTTCAGGGTTTGAGGTCTTCAAGCTGCCTGCAGCACAGAGCACGGGTGTTGTGGCTGGCAAATATTCCATCATTAGGGCCTGTCAAAGCCAAGTGCTCAGCAGTTACAGAATATGATTTCACTTGCTGCGGAATGCAAGCCTAAAGTAAAGGCAGCAGCTGAAAGAGCCGTTTCAAGCACGAGAAACTGAATTGTGCTGTCCACCTCCTGAGGTATTAATGGACTCCAGGTGCTTTCTGCCCCCCAACAGCCAATCCTGCACAACCCTGCTCACCCCTAACCCAAAACCAAAATCATTCTGTGCAAAAGCTTGATACTGATTCAAAATCAGTATTTGGGACTAAAATCTGTTTACTGCTAAAAGCAGCCTTGTTGCAGCATGTTCACTTACAACAGTTTGAAGTTGCATTCAGTGCTACCTTGGAACTCACAGGTAGCACCTAGGTGTGGTTTTTATGTTTGGATCAATCTTGTGGACAAAATTAGATTACATCCAGTGTCTACAACATATCCTCCCTACATAATTTAGTGGGTATATAGCACAAAACATTCTGCAAACTGATTATCGCAAGGTAAACAAAGCAAGTGGCTCTGGTACCCAGACTGAACAATGACTGACCATCTATTTATAACTCATTTTTGTGTTTGAGATAATGTGTCATGCAGCCAAATACAGTTCACAACAGGCAGTTGACTGTTTAATTATTTCACTTCTCTTGTTAGTGGAAAAAATGGAAAAGGGAAATGGCATTATTCTCTCTACGCTGGACACCTTTAAAAAACGTAGAGTTCATATTCTGCCTATAGTCTTTCAATCCTTTGTGCAGACAAAAAGTTATTTCACTTTTAACGAAAATGTAAACCACCCACTGCATCAATTCAGAGCTTTGAACTCACCATGTGTTATACACAACATGCAAACAACACTGGCTGTTTGTAAAAACCAATCAACCAACCAACCAACCAACCAACAAACAAACAAACAAAATCAGGGCATATGTTATTACTGTATCTGCATTTCCAGCAGTCGAAAAATCAGATCTGGTATTGCAATTCCTTAACCTATTTCCATTTCCATAAAACAGAGGAATGGCTGTCTCTACTGATGTTTCAGACCAGGCCAGCAATAACCCTAAAAGGAAAAAGCTGGCAGCATGAATGTCACTGTATGAATGCAGAGGATAGTTCAATATGTCTTGCGGCTCAATCTATTTCAATTTACAGCTACCAGCACTTTTGGGCAATCATTACCGTTGATAATGGAATATTACTATATTGTAGTTTACAGAAATTGATTTATTTATGTAGGATGTTTGTCTACTTTTTGCTTTCTTTCTTTCATTCCACATTTTCTAAACACACACTTACATTTGGTTTAAAAGGTTTGGGTTCGGCTAAAAAGGCGACTATCTGAATAATACGGGGTTATGCTCCATTATTTAACACACCAATTTAACTGGAACTTCAAATGAATTTCAAGTTTTCCACTATACATGTATATATATGCATGCAGGGGTATTCATTATAAAACAAAACCAAGGAAAGTGTTACTTCTGCAAGGCACTGCAAATTGCTTTAAGTGGACTGATGTAAAAATCAGCCTTGCATGTCCAACTAAGTTAGAATCACCAAGACACCTTTCAAAGACAGCAAACGAAGACCAACGACCACATTTTCGTTTACAGGACAAACATCACTTTACAATGCCAGGCCAGCAAAACTCAAATAATTCTGTTTTTTGTGATATCAAAGCTTTGTGTTTGATTCACATTCTTAAAGAGACATTTCTGCATGCCTCTCATATGCTGCCCCATGGGAAAATGTCCTGGTCTTTTTGCACTAATGTATGCACAGCATCACACAGTTCAAATCAAAATGAATTAACCATGCTGCTTTGCATTGTCAAGCCAGCAGCAGGTCCTATTGATTTCTCTTATGCTCCTATTGGCTTTTATTCTAATCCTTCAGGCAACCTCTCTCATTTGACCAAATGCCCCATTTTGTGTGTGGATAAGTAGGTTAATGGTGGCAAACAGTCAAAGGCTTGCTCCTCCAATAACCAGCACCAATCAAATGGCCAAAGGCTGAATCTAGAAAAGACAAGTTAATAAGTTAGCGCAACAAATATGTAAAACACAGTAATCATTTTCTTAATCTGATGTGTAGTTGTCTCATTTATTTATACATATGAATTTGGAAGGTGAGTACAATATTGTGTTCATCACTGTCCTTATGTCATAGCTGTTTTCATTTCACATGTCTTGTCTGAGAGGTTCTTGCTACAAGCAAGATCTTCCATGTTATTTACCCAGCTTGCTAGAAGGAAGAGGGTGACAGAAGAAATTAACCCTCTGTAGGATTTGAAAGGACAAGAAGTGAAGATAAGATCAAGTCCATGCAACAGGAATCTGGTCTGTGAAACTGTGTTCTTGTCTACATATAGGATTAAGGAAAAATATAAACTGCATTTGTTAAGAGTTGTACAGTGTAGAGGGAAGAGCACCAGTTTTAATTTGTACAATTTTGTTCTACTGTGAAGATAAGTTAAATAATTAAGCAGAAAGAGAACCATCTCCAGCAGTTGGGGCTTAGCACTCTCATAATATTGCAGACGAGGTGAAAGCCATAGGAGTATGATTCAGAATCTGTATGTTATTACAATTTCAGTTGTAATTACATAGATATATACAATTAACCCCAGCATGCTTATAAGCTTAAATGATCACATAATTATCTGAAATAATCTTAACCTGAGATGCTCGCCACATCCTATTGACCGAGTACTTCTTGTAATTTCCTAAACTGTTAAAACACTTTGCCGGAGAGCAGCGTCTTATATCTTGTATAACTACAGCATGGCCTTGAGGTGTAAAATGTTTGGGAGTTAGGATGTGAAAATAATGAGCTACTCCACAGGGCTGAAGCCCCTGTGCTCCCAGTGTCAAAATGCATAGCATTAACACATAGAGGAAGCACTCGGGGAGCCCAAATATGTGACCCAAGTGAGCTCATTCACTCAGCACAATTAATGCAGTGCACCAGCATATATGTATTTCAAGCAATAACAATGCATTTCCCAATATATGTTAATAGAATTCTGCAGGTAGTTAAAATATATTTACATTTACATTACATTTATTCATTTGGCAGATACTTTGATCATGACTTACAAGTGAGGTAGAGTACAACACTTAGAGTACATAATTTAATTGACAACAAATCATACACTATTTTAATTGTTGATTTCGAGTTTACACTTTTTGTTAAGTATCTTTCAGCTCATTTCATTTAATATTTAGGGCCAAGTCATTTCAAAGGTTAGTTCCTGCATACTTAAACAAAAACCACCAAAACATTTTGGTCTTGGCATAAAATAGGTTTACATATAACTTGTTTAATGCTTGCTTTGCTTATTCAATCAAACAGGCAGCTCTTGTCTTGCAACAACTAACTTATAAGTAAACATGGCAGTCTCATAATTGCAGTTTAAATCAACATGGGTGTTACAATTTGGAGAAGTACACCAACGAATTAAAGAATTCACTTAAAGACCGTTCACTCTGTGATAATGCTGGAGTAATGTTCTCCTTCCTTCTGTCGGCCTATGTTTCAGTCTGTCCCTGAAACCAATTGGACTACGTTTCCCAAATCCCATTCCCTGGCCCCCCTAAACTATTGTTTTTGAGTCATGTGCCTCAGTTGCAAAATCCAATGGGGGAGCTCGCTGTGGGGAGTCTGGCATGTACTTCCCTGCTACAGCAACGAAGAGAAGTACAGGCTGCGAAACTTCTCTGAAGGTATGGGAGTGTTTGGTTTTGCGCTTTTACGGTTTTACCATTTCAACGACTAAAAAGAAGAAGAATGCTTCCCTGGGAATAAGAACATCAACTGAAACCAATGTGCACTTTTTCTACATGGAATTTCAATTCTCTTGGATATCTCGCGATTAGAAAAAGTTTTTAGTGTTTAAGCGTAGACTGTTCAGCGAGTGTCAAAAATGTCCGCTGCGGAGCAGCTACTCAGCGCTGCGAAGTTCCCCATCATTTTTCTGCTATTTTCGGGACTGGATTTTACTCTTGGATTGGATCAAAAGGCCTGTCCGTCCCTGTGCACATGTGTTGGAGACCTAGTGGACTGTAGTCGCTTGAAGTTGGTAAAAATCCCGGAAAATCTCCCTCCATGGGTCGTTCAATTGTAAGTGTATTTAACGAGCTTTTGTTTGCCGTTCACTTCCAATGAAGCCTTAAGTATGGCTTTTTATGAGAATTCAATAGGTTCGATCCTTTGACGAAAGTAATATTGGTACTAGCCTAACCAACAACGAACAAAGCAGCAGCACCGTATTGTGTAATGTTGTATGTATCACAAATAAGTATCCCATACATACAACTTGTTAAACTTTGATGTGTTTTGTTGTCGTTTTTTTAAAGTCATGCAGTCCTGCTAAGGAATCTAGTTCGGGGTACATTGAAGAAGAGGCATAGTTGAATTTAAATCTACTTAATGTTTTAAATTCACACCAAAGAGAAAGGGAGAGAGAGAGAGGAAAAAAAAAGGAAAAAAAAAAAAATCACTGCCTTGCACAACGCCTAGGCCTTTGGAAGGTATTCTCGACAAGGTCTATCAAGCGGCGACCCTGCGATGGGTACATAATATTAATTAGTCGTCATTTGCCGTGGTCATTGTTTAATTTATGTTAATGTTTTGTTACATTCTTATCATTGCTTTGATATTGTTTGCGAATTATTCGTTAGTTCATGTGTATTTTTTTGGTGTGTAAGAAACAACGTGTAAATTTGAAAGTCAGTTTTCTTTCATAAAATTTAAAAGCTAAGAAAAAAAAAACAGGCACCGAACAGTTCGTTTTATACCCCTTACACGGAAAGCTTCAACCTGCATTGATTATAAGTGATCTATAACGTTACACTATTTGGAGTTTGAAAGACAATTGTAATTTAGTTCAAATAATGTTTAATTTATATTGTGAGTTTCAGGAAGCTGTGTCAACTATGAAAAACCCAGGAAGGCTTTCAATTAGTTGTGGCTAATTCTACCCAAATTATTCTCAGGGTCACGCCGCTGTATTCATGAGATGTGAATGCCTGTACTGACAACATATGGCGTAAAGTTTTCAGTAACCGTAGGGTGCCTCTGTTGTGTGAAAGCTGTTTAAGAGTGGTGATTGCCAGAGATAAGAATCTTAGTCCTTTAGCTTTTACTCATCATTCAATTGGTTTGCAACTGTAGTAAGACATTAAGAGTTTTAACTACAAATAATCGTTTATTTGCATTGAAAAATACATTGTATTCAGAGACAAAAAACAGCATTTGCATTATGGGTCTAGTTTTCTTCGTTTTGCCATTGGTTATTTACTGAATATATTAGTTTATAAAGAAATGACCGTACTTTGATTTTTTTTCTTCTATGTGGTATCAAATGATTTTTGGAAATGTGAATGAGTATTTAGACCTTGTGACTAAATGCATTTTTATTTCTTAGGTTTTATGGAGGTTTATATTTAGTAGAAGGGGGCTCAGTCACTTGGGTAATTACTGCTGATAATGTAGTTTCATCAGTGGCAATTCTAACAATGCTGGGAGGTGACCTGAATGTAAATAGCCTCATTCAAAGCCAAATCCTGGGTCAGCTGCAATTGTGTGATTTCTAATTGACATAATTCATACATCACAGTCTGATTCCACCTGGGTCACAGTGAACAAATAGAAGAGCTGGCCTGTTTGACCCACTTTACCATAACCTGTGAGAATGCCAAAAGTCTGCAAATTGTTTGGGTGTACTTATGTATTTAATACAAACATGAAATTGACTGTACATGTGTTCAAGATTTCATACATTATTTAGCAGTTATTAGTCTCCTGGTTTAAGCAATTTTTAAAGAAAATATAAAATGCTCATTTTCCAATTAAATCATTACTTAAATCTTAAAGAAGGTGGCAGGGGCTTAGTTCTCCTTTAGGCATTTTCTTCTTTGTTTTAATACATTAATTCCTACATGCTCTGGTGCCTTTCAATTGATAAAATATGTCAATGTAAGCAAAACAGAAAAATGTCATGTGTTGACATAACAATCTTACTGCCAGTAACAATCATTATTGTCATCTTCATTTTGCTTTGAAACAAAAAAGCAAAGCAGTGGGTTCATGATGTCACGTTGTAAATTAAGCAGTCCTATTCCTTCTTTTGACTTGCACTAAAATATGTAGGCTAACGCTGGAAACTTGATTTTGCCAGGAATGAAACACACGGTCCCTTCACCACAGCAACCCCTCAAAAAAATTTCCACACTAAAAATCTTGCGCTCAGGCCTCGGTGATTTATGAGCTGCTCTCCAGCAAGCCCTAAAACCCTCAACTGCTCTGGCTTTTGTTCTCCCGTCCCCCTTCTTCTGCTGAATTAGCAGCTGCGGAGCTCCTGATGGAACCGATTAGGGAGCTGTCGCTGGATTCGCATCTCGGACACGCAGGGATGGTTCTGTTCGAGCCTTCCCCTTTCCCCCTGCCAGGAAAAATAGATCTGATGATTTGCCCAAATCTGGAAAAAAATGCCTTTTCACGCCTCATAGAAAGAGATGAAGACCCGAGTGTGTGTGCTGGCTTTGATTTTTCCTTTTGGAAGCTTGGAAAGGGATGTTTGTGCGTCCGCTGTGAGTTTGAACACTCGTGCTTCACTCCGTCTCATAAACCTGGCCATTTCCACCTTCCCCTTTTTTCACACCTCTCTGAAAGCAGACGCTGTTGACGCTGAAGGTTGTTAAAGTTTTGCTCTCACACATCTTGTTTGGTTACAGTGAACACAGTACAGGAATAAGCCCCAGGGTGACTCTTTGCAAATGTAAAACCCAAGGAAAGTGTTTTGTTTGGACATACCAAGAGCCATTTACTTGCTTTGTGCCTCTCCTTTCAGTGTTTCTGAAACTAAAAACCGTTTTCAGGCTTGTTACATGAAGGCAGACTGGTTTAATGAGAGTTGTATTAATTTTTTCTTCAGAGAATAGTATTAAGTGGGCTGTAAGTGTTTGAATACAAGCTCTTATATAACAGTACTGAAGAGGTAAAGCGTCAAAGCAAAGTCCATGAATATTGTCTGAGGATGAGATGTGTTTTATTAATGCCTACACATGTCATGAGGGCATGCCAGTATGTGGTAACAGGTCATGTTGACACAGGTCAAAGTCTATTTGAGCCACACATTTTATCTGATCTGTGTACAGATCGAGATTTCTGGCAGATGCTAAGGTGCCAGAAACACTTGAGTTTATCTTACCATTTTGATAAACTCTGCAACTTTTTGTGAGTCTACATGCTTTTAGAAACATGTGTTGGTCACTGCGTAGAATGCAACGCAAAAAGAAGCAAGAAAACACACCCTAGGTCATTAAAAACAGCTCAGAACAAAACAAGCTGTCAAATGGATGCAACAGGAGTGATTCTGCTGAAAATCAAAGGCGTCTCCCTCCCCCTTTCTTCCCCCCTCTCTCGCTTTCCCTCTCTCTCTCCTCCCTCCCTCCCTCCCTCTCTCTCTCTGGCACTGTGAATAGATGGCCTGTTGTTTTTCTCAGTTTCCCTTGATGGATTCCAGATGGAGGCAAACAGAGCTGTAGAGGCAGTCTCTCTCTGGCCCCACATTGTTGATGGCGCATGGCAGCGTCAATAACCCCGCGCCTTCGTAGTCGATGGCCATAGCCAGGTCCCGGGCCTGTTTTCAACTCCCATCATAACAGAACTCGCCTGTTACCCGTCTGGGGGCTTGTTTGGCGCGTTTCAAAAGACAATGGCATTTTGTGCTTTTTGATGGGGAGATACTGAGTTCTCTTGAAAAAGGAGAATGTATTTTTTAATAAAGAATATTATTACTATTACTGCTCTTACTCTTTTGGCCATTCTGTGCGTTCCAAAGCTGCTGTACTTGTTTTGGAGCTGTTCCAGCTGTCACCCGACATTACTCAGTCCCACTTAAAGTTAACACTCCAGCTTCTCCTAGTGTTCTCGTAAGAACATAAACAAAATGGCCTGTATAATTTGTAATGAAATGCTTGAGGTGTAATCTTTTTTTTTGCAAATGTTTCTATTTCTTTACAGGGATTTGAGCCATAACAAATTGCAGTCACTCGATGGGACTTTGTTTACAGAACTGCGCCACCTCAATGAGATGTAAGTATGCCCTGAACTCTGTACTTTTGCAATAAACAAACATTCAAACTCACCCTGCTATGGGATAAATGTGACAAAAACCCTCTCGTGTCTGTTGCAGAAAGTTAAACAACAATGATTTGGACTCGATCCCCGATTTGGGACCCTGCGCTGCAAACATCACCCTTCTTAGCTTGTGAGTATAACGTTTTTTTCTCTGGCCGCTTCGCTCCCAAGTATTGCGTTGTTAGGATTCAGAAAGAGATGATCGATTGCTGGTGTTGTAATCATGTTTAGTAACTCCCTCAGGCTCGATGAAGTGGAGCTGAATAGTCTGGGACTGGCTTTGGGGAGAAGGAGTGGGCTGGTGCAGGGCCTCCCCAGCTCCCTTGCAGGAACACACAGGCAGTCTCCCTGTGACTAGTTTCTGATTTGGCTAGCACTGACGCGTATGAAGTGACGTGTAGCAATGATCATATTGCTGCGGAAAGCGCAAGGTTAAGGACTTTTAAAGCGCTTTTTAAATCCTCATGGAATCTGCTCCGTCAACAGAAAATGTCATAAATTGTGCTCTCTGTGTTGGAGTGGTGCGTGTTCTAGGCAGCAGTATTAAGATGTGCAGTTTCTGTGTTAAAAGCATGTTTATAATGAGGAAAGACTATTACAACTGTGTATTTGACAATTTGTAGCTGAAATACAGACAAGCACAAGGACAACAGTCATTGATCTAAGGTGCTAAGAAATTCCTAATATACCACTGTGCAGGTACTATTCTTTCCATCCCATCTGTAGCTATAGTAGATCTGACTGATGAATGCTTTCAAAACAAATAAGTTACTATTTTACTATTTCAGAACTTGCATACATGGCATGTCCACAGTGAAGAATAGTTGCTATTCTCCTCCTTATTATCCTCCTTACAATAGTGTACTTATTAAATAGAACAGGTTATTTTTCAGGACAAAGCACGAGTGCAAAAATGAGGAAACTGCTCCTAACACACCCTCAATTTGTTTATGCTTGTTTGTATATATTTATCTCAGATGTGTTGTCTTCTAAACAAGAAACACTTTGGCATATGCAAGGGTGTATGCATATATAACAAACACTTGCTTTTCATCAGGTTAAACAGACATAACTGACAATGGCAGATGAGAAAGATTTGTTAGTTATAGGCTTAATGTGGCAACAATATTTTGATAACCTTTTTATCTCCAGAATCAAATGCAAAACTGCCTCATTATGCTCAATATGCAAAATCTCTGATTTTACTGTAGAACACATGGAAGTTTGTTTTCTCTCTAAATGGCCCACTGTGAGCTTTGAGTCCTTTCTTACTTGAATAGAACTACAGCAACTGCATTCAACATTCACAGTAGGAATGGCCATAATTCTATTGTAGACCAAAGGTTATTTATAAGTCACATTGTAACACATATTCTTATCAGGAGGACAGCAACTATAATTATGTGTACATATTTAAGACTTTTTCCCCATAGAAATTCAATCAATTGTGACAGCACTTCATTAATGTAAAGAACCTCAGAGTCATATTTTTTTTTTTTTATTGACTACTTTTTCATAGAATCACAGGAGGTGGGTCAGAGTGGAGCTGATCCACTGAGTGAGCCTCTTGATGAGCCTGTAAGCAGATCACAATGGAATACTTTTTTTTTTTTTTTTTTGGTGCGAACAAGTCCAAGTTCTCATCACATCTTCAGCTTTTAAAGACCAAGAGCAGATCCATGTGTGAAATATCGCCAGTCCTTTCTCTTATCATCAGAATGACAGGAAAATCACTGGCGTCTCGTTCTTACCCTTTTTTTTGCTCGCAGTGTGTTCATGTAAAATGCGTGTGTGTGGTATTTCCTATTGGATGAAGAACAGAGTTTAGGAAAGCCAGCATATAACTCCCGTTTCTGCTGTGGCGCCTGTAATGAAAACCAGGGCTCGCTTTGCTTTGGAGACTGCACAATCCAGTACATAAAAGAGCATGCATATTGCACATGTGCATTATTGGACTGAGCCTTATTTATTCCTATACAATTAATCACACACACACACACACACACACACACACACACACACATATATAAAAGCTATATAGATCTAGCAAAGGACGAAAGATTGATTGCTTGTCCATCGCTGGCCTTGAAATGATCAGTCACTGAAAGGAATGTTCCCTGGCTTTGTGGATGGGAATGGGAATGCAGAGTGGCAATACTTTGTAGACTGGATGTTGTGGGAGGTACTGTGAAGTTTGAGAAACAAACATTGGTTGAAATGGGGTTACTGGAAGGAAAAGGGGACCATTGTTTAACTTCTCAGTTTGAACCAAAAAAAAAGCAAATCAAATTTGTCATCAAACAGCTATCCAATTTTGCCATTAACATTGGGTACATGGCCAGAGAGTGAGTAAAGGTAATGCGATCAATATAAGGATAAGGAGGGATAAAATGCAGCAGAAAACCTTTCTAAGCCCAGACTCTATGTTTCAAAAGTCTTCTATAAACAAGGAAACCTACAGCCGCTTCAGATTTTTTTATTAGCCCTTGGAATCACTGCAGAATTGGAAAGACCACCAAAGGCAGCAAGATGAATTTCTTTGCAAGTATTGAAAACCCTGAATAGTTAAACCCCATAAATTCCTGGGAAATTGTTCAATTAATTAAGATGATCACGACTCAATTGCTACCAGCTGGTGAGTTATTGCCGTTTGTTTTTACTTCAGGGCCGGGTCAGGGGAGTCAGAGAGAGCTGCCGCGATGTCTGCCTGGCTGTTTAAATAAGAACTAAGTGGCATTCGATACCCCAGCACTTTTTTTTCCTGGGCCAAAAAAGGGGGGAAAAAACTGGAGTGCACCAAAAGGGAAAATTTTCAGACAGTACGAAATATAGTACGGCTTCTGGATAGCTCCATTGTTGCTGCCATCTTATTAATTATTTACAGAGGGGAGTCTTACGGCATTGGAAAAGTATGTTGAAATTAAAGTTGATTCTGAGAAGCAAATAGTTTTTGTCGCTTCATTTGTTTCTTTGTTGTGTGGAATCTTTAGCTGCTCTTGCTTTGGTCTTCCTGGTCGTTTTAGCAACTCGTTTTTCAGAATTGGACCCTGTTGTTCAGAAGTAGCTCATGTTCTGACTATACTTACTTTGGACTTTTCCTTAATATGAAGTACTTCCAAATGCTTGTTTCATTTTGCATCTTACAGGCCAAGACATTTAGTGATTCTGCTACAAAGCTCAAATAGTCATTTTGATACAGGGAGACTCACAGTACACTTGAAATAACCTATAATGTTTTTACTGCAGTAGACTTTAATTTGGAAGAAATGTTTTGGTGTGGATGTTTTAGTATATAAAACCAGCATTTTGTTTGCTTCCATTAAAAAGTGCCAGTGGTTTTCACTTGTGTGAATGTTAAATAACATAGACATGCAAAGAACGTTTTGAAATTGATCCCAAAGGAATGAGTATTTTAGTGATTGTGGGAATATGTCTCTTGGAATGAATTTTTCTGTGTTGCCTTAAATCCCTGTTAGGCCCAGAACTGACAGGCAGGCCCTAAACTATTAAGTAATGGTGCATAATAAGCTTATTTGGGGGAAAATTGGTTGAACAAATTTAAAGTCTGCATAGTCAAAAGTACAATGCTGTACTTGTTTGCCTGCTCTTGGCCCCAAGAAGTAAAGATAAAGAGATAAGCACTTGGAGCACTTTAGTACACAGAGATGTTTTCATTTCAAAGGCACTCATCACATCTTTCAGCATTTGAAGGAAAACAAACTTCCATTTGAATGTGCCATATTCAAGTAGTCTTTGAAAACTACTGGATTGACTGGTCTTCTTTGATATCATGTGAAACAAGTAATGACAAATATCTAAAAGTAAGTGGCCAGGCAGATTAGCTTCTATTAGGGGTAGAACAATTCAAGCATAATCTTCCCAGTTCCTGTCAATCAGCAATGTTGTATGTTAATCACAGTTTCTTATGCATTAAAGTAACCATTCTGTAGGCCCACAGCCTTTGCCTCCCTTGTAGGTTAAATTTGGTGTAATTGTCACTGATTCTCTCTGGAGATTAAAATGTAGTGTACTTCCTGATTGGGCCTGACTAACATTATCTATCCAGCCTCCCTGGAGACATATCAACCATGCTCTTTACTGTGGTCAGGTATTGCTTTTTTTGCTTCTCACTATGAGACTCCTTTTCCCAATAACTACATGAGATACTGCAAATGCATTTGAGCTGAACTGGGAAAATGGTCTGCCATTTTACTATCAAACCACCCCATATACAGCATACCTTTTCTTACTTTCAGGCACAGAATAGCCCAGCGTGTAATTCTACTATCACATCCATCTTAGCCCTTTCCTGATTGCCCATCTTGACACATGCTTCTTAAAATGTACTTCAACCAAAGGATATGCCGATTTCATTCATCATTTGAGAGAACTGATGATTTATTGTCTGCCATTTTGAACCAAACACTTTGTATTACTATAATTGTGATCTTTGTACTTTTTATTTAATATTCTACTTTCCATGGTACCTTTTATATGTCCAAATAATGAGGACCAGAAAAATAATCTCTCTAATTTGCTTCCAGCAAATTTAAATTTTTTGGAGCAATGCACACGTTTTCCACGGTCCGTTCAAGCTAGCAACAAGTTGGCACAGGAACCGGCAGATCTGCACCATTAAACTGTGGCATACGCACTAGGAAGGAATGTCTGAAATACAAAAAGCCAAACTAAGTTCCTCAACTTTGGTGTGATTTTTTTAAGGCAAGAAATGATTAACAACCCAGTAGGATTGGATGGATCTCCTTTACCAGTAATTGTAACAGAGAGGTTGAATGTGCATCGTGTCAGCGCAAAGTGGTCGCCTCAGTTCTGGCCAGGTGTGTTTGTAGCAGGAAGCCAGCAGGCATGCAGGTACAGAGAGGAGCCTCATCACCTGCCTCCCTCCCACATCACAGCTGAAAAGCCCGAGGCCCGCTTTTTTGTTCGGGAGACGTGAGGCGGCGCGGGGTGTTGACAGTTGCTTTGTGCCTCCAAGCTACCCCGAGCCATGGGGGCTTTATTCCTTGCAAAGAACTGGAAATTCCGGTTTCCCTCTCCCCCTCGACCCACGGAGAGGACGTGAAAACTGATGCCCCAGTGCTGTGTGCCGTCAGCATGGCCGCGGCGTGTGCAAAGTCTTCTGCAAATCTGCACACAAAAGGCCAACTTGTACCTTTTCATGGGTGGCTTACAGCGCTGGGCCTGGCCGACGGCCGCTGCGTTACAGTACAGAGTGCAGAGTTTGCTTCTCTGCTGAGCCCCACTTCAGCTGAGCGACGATGTTTCCAAGCCTGTGAGCTCAAAATTTTTTTTAAGGAGGCCATCTTTTTCTGTCCCCCTCTCTGCCTCATTTGTGTGGGGGCAGACCGTCACGCTTGGCCTCATCCACAGCCTCCCCGCGGTATTATGACATGTTCTGGCAGCCAGTGTCCCTCGTTACTGTTTTATGCCTGGTTCGTGGGCACTCCAAAATCGCTTGCCCTACATGTTCGACTATGTGTGTTCATGGTTTGAACATTATACTTATCAGCTGTACAAGCTGCTGGCTGAGGCAAACAGGCGTGAGTTTGAACCCCTTACTTGAATGTTCAAAATGTTCATGCTTACCGAAGGCACTGTGTCGCTAGGTTCATGACGTAAGCACCAGAATGTTTAACCACTACCTGCCTTAAGCCGAGCCTTACAGCCCACACCAATTACTGGGCAGATGGCCGTGGAAATGCTGAATCATGGGCTGTCTGATTCTCAGTCCAACCAAAATTCAGGATGGGTCCAAGTAGGAGAAAGAGGAAAGAGTTTTCAGATATGATAGGCTTCAGGTACATAGAAGCTAGCAGGAACGAGCTACAGGAGACCCAGGATTCAACCAGATTGGGAGAGGTTTAGGGTGCTTTTGCGTTAGTGCTCCCTCCTCCTCCCCCTGACCCTACATGCCAGCTCTTAATAAAGCGTGACAGAACAGTGCTGGTAAACATTATGACTGAGTGACATGAAAGCATTGTGTCACTGCTCATATACATTATTTTGTGTACACTTTGAGTACTATGTTTAAATTGATTCCTGCCAGTAGTTAGTATTGATAGTTAGTCATACTTTAATTTTAGTCAGTTCTAGTTAAGTTGGGAACAACTACATTTAAAGTATTTGAGTGGCCAGTGTAGTTTAAGATCTGTTCACTTGATGAGATGGAGTGTTTAGAGTAAGATGATGAGCTACATCACCTGAGATTTTCTATACTTTACCCCCTCTTTTTGGAATGTTTCTTTTAGTAATGCAATAAAGCAAAAAATCAAAGACCTTTCCTTACTGCGCTAATTATTAATGGGAAACTTGAGAATGAAAACACCCTGACTGGTCATTCCATTCCACTTCACCCTGATAGGCCACATTCAGTATCCTCACGGAAAGTGAGTTCTGGTCTCGACTTGCACTGAGGTACATCCAGAGTGTATGTAACGCACCACAAAAATCCCAGCTATGTTATAGAATAGGTGGATCACTTTATTAGTTACCCGGGGGAATGGATCAAATTCTTGTATACTTTATAGCCTCATTTATGGGGGAATGGTCATTATGCTCACAAGAGAAATCATGTCATATCTTCATAGCTGAATTGCTCTAAATTTAAATTAATTCTCCAATTCTACAATCATTGCACAAGAATTCTCCTACCCCTGCCAAGTAGTACAGATCTGTACTGTGTACAGATCTATGGAGAGTAGATCTATTCAGCTGTTGTAGACGTGACTCCAACTGGTACTGTACAGTTTATGCCTCCAAATCCTAATAGTAAACCCAAGTACGTACAACTTTGTTTAAATGTGATCTTTCACCCTGAGTACTTCTCACAAGAATAAGTCTCCATAGAATACAGTCAGAGTTCCTCAAGTACAAGTTGTGCAGGTATCTGCTACTCTCTGTATTTTGAATTCCTCACATTACCTCGGAGGCAAACCCAAACCTGACGTTGACTCCGAGCTTAATTTCAGCAGGCCAAATTAAAGAGGCATTGATTTGATTTTTTTTGAGGGGATGAGGGCTCTGCGAATGTGGCAGTCACCAGCGTGAGCTCTGCCGCCCGACGCACTGTGAGGAATTTCTGTTTTACCCAGCGGGGCCCGCACAAAGGCAGCACTGTGCACACCGTGTTTATAAGCGAGCAGGCCCGCACTGCAATTTAAGAGGCGTGCAGCTCAGGAAATTGCTGGCCTCTGCCATGGCATGCTTTCACTAAGGGCACAGCATTCATCAGCCGAGTAATTGCCAGTTTTTAATGTCTTGTTAGTAATTACCTTATAGACAAAATCACAGTGTAAAACCAGTATGTGTGAACCGTGCACAGTGCGCGGTGGCCTCAAGCAGCTAAGCCATCCTTGCACTGACACCTGACTACACAGTTTCCTTACCCCAGGATATGTGTGTGTGACAGGATATTATATTGTGATGATGGTCAAGCCAAAACTGAGGCTTTTGTGAGTTTTCTTTTTAACATTAAACGCTGTGTTTGTCATCTGGAAAAGTAAAACACCTCATCAGCTTCATTAATGCATTTGAATTTGCATTTCTTTGCACGGTTGTGTTTAATTTCAGAGCAAACAACAGAATTGCAAAGATTCCACTCGAACAGCTACAGGCCTTCCAGTCTCTGGAGACGCTGGACCTCAGCAACAACATCATCAGTGAGCTGAAGGCCACATCATTCCCTGTGCTCCCCTTAAAAAACCTGTGAGTTTTCATGTTCCATTCCGCCATTGTTGCATCTTATGTTGAGAACATTTAAGTCCCTTTCAGTCAGTTTACTACCCTTCTCCCCTTACAGTTTTGTGGTGACTTCTCACCCAGAAAAGTAAGATTTGAAAGGGTCTAAATGTGCATTTTCCTATGTCTTTCCCTCAAGCTTCATGAACAACAACCGCATCTCATCCTTGGAGTCCGGCTGTTTTGACAGCCTGTCCAACACCCTTCAGGTTCTGAAGATGAACAGGAACCGACTCACTGCTGTGCCAGCCAAAATCTTCCAGCTGCCCAACCTTCAGCACCTGTGAGTGACCACGGCCCACACCTCGGCTTAGTGTTTAAGTTTTGTGTTTCATAGTTGAATTGCATTTTCTGATGAAAAAGTTTAGTTTAAATAAGAAACACTGAATAACTATGGTAACCGCATAAAGTTTGGTTATGCATAAGCCCTGGTGAAAATAAAAGATGAATGTTTTAAGATGATTTTTTTATGTTGTAGGTTGTAATTTGCAGCAATAGACACAGCTGAGCAGCGCTGTAAGGCTCTAGGTTGAACAGGGTTGCACTGTGGGTTGTGGTAGTGAGAAGGAACAGCGTTTGAATGTGGGTGCTGGGATTGAAGGGGAGCCTCACTGGAATGCAGATTGTGATCCACAATGTGATGGGGTATGCAGGGAGCTGAACAGGAACCGAGTGAAGCGCGTGGATGGCTTGACGTTTCATGGGCTGCACTCCCTCAAGTCGCTGAAGATGCAGAGGAACGGACTGAGCCGGCTAATGGACGGGGCATTCTGGGGCCTCAGCAACATGGAGGTTCTGTAAGTTTCCGCTAGCGCTACACCTACAGACAGGGTGCCCGCACACTGGGGATAGGACAGGGGCCTTTGATCTTTATGGATTACAGCTTGGCTAGAATGGAATACCTGCTGCATTGAGCAGGGTACAGTACCGCAATGTCTCTGTACAAAGCTTATTGAAATGAAGAGTGGTGAATTAACTGTAAAAATTTGCAGCTATGCAATTTACTGGGTTCTGCACTGCTTGAAATATACTATGAACTGTTCATGAAGTACATAGTATTGTACCTGTATTCATAAGATACATGTTAACATTTGCATACTAACATTTGCATGCTGTTCATTCTGTACACAGTCTTTGACTTTCAGGTTTGGGTTACGTTATAACGGTTGTGGGTGGCTCTCATTTGCAGGCAGTTAGACTACAACAACCTGACGGAGGTGAACAAAGGCTGGCTGTATGGGCTGCTGTCGTTGCAGCGGCTCCACCTGGCCCACAATGCCGTCAGCCGCATCCGACCAGACGCCTGGGAGTTCTGCCAGAAACTCAGGGAGCTGTGAGTGTCCCTCCGCACCTCGCCCCTGCCAAAACTCTGGCCTCCTCACTGCCTGGGCCACCGGCTACTCATAACACGGTCTCCAAGGCAACAGCCAGGGGTGGCAACATTCAGGGTGGCAACAACGGCTTTCTGTTGTTGATAGCTCAAGCCAGTAGGGCTCCACGATGGTAGTTGACCGTCCGCAGATCCTGAAAGGCATTCTTCCTCTCCCACTGAACAGAATGAATTGGCAGCAAGTGATGTTTTTGTCTGGGTGCGTTCAGACAACTCTGTCCAATTTCTTTTGAATGTGAAAAAGTAAACATTGGTTGCACAACTCACCAGTGTCAGTGGTTGAACTATGTCAGTGGAACGCTGTAGGAGAGGGAAAGCGGAAACTGTTGACGCTACTGCATGTCAAAATGAAAAGGTATTTGTTACACATAAAAAAATTCTGTGGTAAAGGCTTTCTGTTCCCATACCTGAAATGTTCATTGGACAAAGTTTTGAGTGCTGATGGGATCAAATTGGACTGCTTGTGCCACTGTTCTGCTGTTAACTGCTCCATTGGTCCATCCACAGGGATCTCACTTCAAACCAGCTGACGCGGCTGGAGGAGTCCAGTTTTGTTGGTCTCAGCGTGCTTGATGAACTTCGTATCGGCAACAACCGCGTCAGCTTCATCGCTGATGGTGCTTTCCGGGGTCTCTCTAACCTGCACACCCTGTAAGTCTCCCAGCTATACACAACTGCACTTTGAAGACATGATCAACAGCAAATTCCCTCAATTTTAGCTTTGTGGTAGTGGTAAAAGAGAAAAAAAACTTTGGAAATGTCTTAATTAATTTCAGCTGCTGCTGTGTACCAACCAAAGGATTGCGTAATAACCCAGTTTTTCATTATTTTGTTTGTGGAAATACTCTTGCGTGTTTAATATGTGAAAGAATCAATGTTTGGGTGTTTTATTTTGCATATGTGAAGTCCAAATGATGTCGGTTTGACCTTGGTGAGCTGGCAGAGAATAAACCCTGTGCTCCTCCAAGACTTAAAAACATTTCTCCACAGTTTAAATGGAACCAAATGTGAACTGTGCACAGAGGTCAGTGGAGGGCAGGCGTGTAGGTAGAGGATGGGGGTGGGGTTTATGCTGCCTCAGGTCAGTCATTTGTAGCCAGGCATGCTGAAGAGGAAGCGGGCTGTTTGGAGGGGTTGGAAATGGGAGTGGGGGTGGGGAACAGTCTAGCAGGCCAAACAATGGTCCATTTCCACTTAAGGATCTGTACATTTTCCGTATTCTCTTTAAACAGTTTATCCGAACACATTTTAAATAAGGGCCAGTTTCAACTTCAACTTTTTTGGGGGTGGTTGTACAATGGTTTCCATGTTTTATTATTTACTCCTTTGTGTCCTCTTGTGTCTGTGTGAAAATGTAAGCCATGTATGTGACCCAAAAAAAGCATTTCAAATCATTTTACCATCTGCAAAGACAGTGGGAGACTTCCCTGAGTGATGTTGCTGAGGCCCATGTAAACCAGAAAGAGTTTACACTTTCTTCATTTACATTTGCACAAAGCCAAAGGCTTATGAAGAGTAGATAATTTTTGGATCTGGATTTTGACTTGACCTTTTTTTTCTTTTCTCTTAGGGATTTGAAAAACAATGAGATCTCCTGGACCATTGAGGATATGAATGGGCCATTTTCTGCCCTTGACAAACTGAGAAAACTGTGAGTTTGGGTGTTTGTCAGTGAACCTGAAAATGATGTTCAGACCAGGGTAGTGCATAGTAAATGTTGTGTTGACTTAAAACATGCAATCCTAAGTGTGTTTCTTAGTTTTCTGAAACATGCTTATGTTGATGGTCCTTAAGATTATGATCAAGGCTACTATAATAAGTTAAGGTTGGAGAGGTGATAATGTAACTGTGGTTTTAAACATGGATTTCACATTTTAGGTTCCTTCAGGGGAATCGGATCCGTTCTGTCACCAAGAAGTCTTTTTCTGGCCTGGACACGCTCGAACACCTGTAAGCATCTATTCCAAAATCACAGAAAACGAGGGAATTTTGGAACATTAAGTTGTCTTTGAATTCTGTTAAAAATAAATTAGGAACAGCTGTCTTGTTCCTGAGCTGAGTTTAGGCTTAGTCCTGCTTGATTATGCACCCTACACTGTAATTACTATTAAGCCCAGACTAATGCTCTTATTTGATCACTAAAGTGTTTGCAGGCCTTCAACTTTCCAGATTTATGTTATTTACATTTTTCTTAGATTTAGGGAATTTAAAGTTTTTGGTCATTTTACAAGGTGATCCTTTAAAGCAGTACTAAAAAACTGACTTAAACTCTCCTTTCTACAGAGACCTGAGCAACAATGCAATCATGTCAATTCAAGCTAATGCCTTCTCTCAAATTAAACAACTTCAGGAACTGTAAGTATATGCTTGAGTTTGTAGCTCATTTGCCTTGTACATACAGTATGTACCCAGAGATATTTTTCAAGTATACACTACCCATAAGTACAGCTTTTTGAAAGGAAAATCCTTGATCAATGGCATAATTGCAGCAGCCCATCTTGGTTTAAAACCTAGCCTCCAAGTTCTTAAACTAGTACATCAGACTTTCCTGTACATGAATGAGATGAATACGAAAAAATCAGAGTCACTACACATGCCCCCTCCACACATAGGTACTGTAACTGTTTGTATGACATAAAGCTGAGAAGGTGAGATCCAGAGCTTAGAGATGCCAGCTGACTGCTGCTTCCACAAACTTGGATGGCTGTGGTTTTGGGAGGGAGGTCACTGCAGAATTCCTCTTCACCTGTGTCTGTGTGTGGTATACTGGCCCCCATGGACTACCTGCCTAATGTGGCCCACATATCCTCCCATAGGCACCTGAATACCTCCAGCCTGCTGTGTGATTGCCAGCTAAAATGGCTGCCGCAGTGGGTGGCGGAGCACGGCTTTGTGCCCTTCATTAATGCCAGCTGTGCCCATCCCCTCATGCTGAAGGGGAGCAGTGTGTTCAGAGTCAGCCAGGAGGACTTTGTGTGTGGTGAGTCCCACTGAAACCTGATATGATTAAGGCTAGGTTTTCCACATATTAAAAATCAGCAGTTTTACCCCTTATTCCAGTGGTAATGCTACCAATTTTTGATCATTATGGAAAATTTATAATGGAATAATATGGAAAATTTCAAAGTTTGAACCATATGATGTCAGCCAGAAAACATTTAAAACTTACTTTGTGAGGGGGAAAAAAATCATTAGGAAATTTTTCAGCCATTGTACCCAGAACTGTGAGCAGTCATAAAGAAATATGATCGATAAAGTAATGGAATTAAATAAATGGAACTGAATCTTCCATTTTTTTCGTGGTGAACAGATGACTTCCCGAAGCCCCAGATCACAGTGCAGCCCGAGACGCAGTCGGCGCTCAAGGGCTCCAACGTGACCTTTGTGTGCTCGGCGGCCAGCTCCAGCGACTCCCCGATGACCTTCGCTTGGAAAAAGGACAACGAGGCCCTGAACGACGCCGAGATCCACAACCAGGCGCATCTCCGCGCCCAGGGGGGCGATGTGACCGAGTACACCACCACTCTGCGGCTGCGGCATGTGGACTTCAGCAGTGAGGGCCGGTACCAGTGCGTCATCTCCAACCACTTCGGCTCCTCGTACTCCACCAAAGCCAAGCTCACCGTCAACAGTAAGGGCCTATTGCAGATCGTCTGTGAATGTATGACGGTTCACAGTTGGGTTTCACTTCAGCTGCGGTTTCACAGATCATCATGCCGGCCTTTGCCAGACCGGACCGCAAGGCTCGTCCGAGTGGTCTGAGGAAAAGGGTGCATAATCACAAAACCATTTCATAAAAATGAGACCTTGACTGTTGATGAACATAACAGAATCCATATAAATGACTGTGGATGGGATGTCTGTCTTGATTGAGGAAGTATAAAACTCCATCTCACAAAACATGAGTTTAATGGAATTATCCTATGAATGTGGTCCATCAGGCTTTGCAGTGATTCCCCAGCATTTCTAGGACAATTGATCCAGCCCATTGCAGTGCATTCTTGCCTTTTCATATGGCGTGTGTGAGAGAGAGATGCGGGTTTTCTGACACAATTCTATCCATTTCCCCAGTGCTCCCATCCTTCACCAAGATGCCCATGGATCTGACCATCCGTGCAGGGGCCACTGCCCGCCTGGAATGCGCTGCCGGTGGGCACCCCGCCCCACAGATCGCCTGGCAGAAGGACGGCGGCACTGACTTCCCTGCCGCCCGGGAGAGGCGCATGCACGTGATGCCCGAGGATGATGTCTTCTTCATCGTGGATGTGAAAACGGAGGACATCGGCGTGTACAGCTGCACTGCTCAGAACACAGCGGGGGCCATATCCGCCAATGCCACACTCACCGTTCTGGGTGAGAAAGCAATGGCACATTTTAGCTTTAGCATTCCTATTAGCTATACTTGCATACAGCACCAGTCAAAAGTTTGGACACACCTACTCATAGTAAAAATAAAGAAAAACCCTTCTAATTCCTACAAATAGGTGTGTCCAAAGATTTGATTGGTATCGTACATTTTCATATACTGAAACAGGCAAATACGTCTGTAAATGTTTTTAGAGTGATATGATAAATGTGCGTTTCTCCATAATTGTGGTATTAATAATCTGGCTTGTCCGTTTCCCAGAAACCCCCTCTTTCCTGCGGCCACTGATGGACCGGACTGTGGCCAAGGGAGAGACGGCCGTCCTGCAGTGCATAGCAGGCGGAAGCCCAGCGCCAAAGCTGAACTGGACCAAGGACGACAGCCCGCTGGCGGCCACAGAGCGCCACTTCTTTGCTGCCGGCAACCAGCTCCTCATCATTGTGGACGCAGCTGAGGGGGACGCTGGGAAATACACCTGCGAGATGTCCAACCCCCTGGGCACGGCGCGGGGGGACGTGAGCCTGGTGGTCCTGGCTGGCCCCAACTGCGACCCGGCCCAGGGCGGGGCCGTGGGGGCGGGGCCCGGGAGCGTAGTGGCGGAAGGGGACGGCTGGACGACTGTGGGCATTGTGGTCATTGCCGTGGTGTGCTGTGTGGTGGGCACCTCCCTGGTGTGGGTGGTCATCATATACCACACCCGCCGCCGGAACGAGGACTGCAGCGTCACCAACACAGGTGAGGCCTTCAGCTGGTACGCCAGTCACCACTCCACTGGCACACGGGTGCAGTACACGGCATCCATCCATATTATTTGCATATACTTAATTCACATGGATACGTGGATTAAGTACATCTAAAGAGTATGTGCATACAAATGTACAGTAGCCTAATATAGTACAACCAATAACGCATAGCCATTTAACCCAATACAGAGCTCTGCATACCATTTTGAATACTCCTAAGAGAACATCCAACAGAAATCGTGGTTACTAGCTGCCACTTCCCAGTAGCAACAAGAGGCCAAACAGTCTTCCTGACTCGTAAAAGTTACTCAAAGGGAAGAAATTTGTTTTGTAGCAACAGAGTGGCAAAACCAACCTAAATACACAATTGTATACAAGATATGTGCAATGATATAATTAAGCAATGTTAAAGATACTGTTTTATCTTGCACTCTTCTTTTTGTTTCAGAAGCTAATGATTAATTTTGCTGGGTTTAAGTGTGACTTGGGGGATGTGATTCTTAATTAAATAGGGGAGATGGTATTTTAAATTATAGTTGGTTATTTCACCCCTTTGCTGGCCTTCTCTCCTTAGACGAGACCAACCTGCCTGCAGACATCCCCAGTTACCTGTCATCACAGGGAACGCTGGCCGACAGACAGGACACGTACGTCCCCTCAGAAAATGGCAGCAGCCATCAGTTCATGGCATCCTCCATCGGTGGCTTCTACCTGCAACAGAAGGACCTTGCCGGTAAGACCTGATGCTCCAGCTTATGGAAACTTGTCAATAAGTCTCATGGGAGTATTTTCCTAATACCAAACACGTCTTCAGATCAGTGTACTCCCTTTGTGTCATAACAATGAAATTAAAGTTGGTATTTTTGCTTTTCAGTGCCAGAGTTCTTAAGGGACACATTTGGTCATTCTCTGCTAGTGGTTATTAATGCTTACATAACAACATTCATTCAACAGGAATAGACTAACTCAAGCATGAAATTAATTTTAAGTTTTGCAGAAAAGGTTAATTATTTGAAAATGATTTGCAGGTAGTATTTTGGGTAGTACATTAAGCCCACATAAGGCCAGTGCCTCTGAGAAGGCAGATTTATAAATGTCTTTAGTCCAAATAAGGTATAAGGTATAAGGTATTAAGATATCAAATAGTCAACAATCAATTTCTTTAAACCGCTGTAATATAAATGACTAATGGTTAAGTTACCTTTGGTATAACTCTGTGTACAAAAATACAATCAGTTTGCCATATCACCATCTACAGTTCTGAGTATTTGGGACATATTTTGGGACAGGTTCTGCAATTTAGGTATAATTACAGAAACGTAGCTAGTTATGAAGTATGCTTGTATATTGAAGAAAGGTAAGTGTCATATTTTTAGAGGCTCCTGCCAGTAGAGAAGCTCTTGATGCAGTTGAATGGTATATGTAACCCACAGGCCTGTGTCAGCTGGATACTGGGAGTGAGGCAGACATGGAGGCTGCCATTGACCCGCTCCTGTGCCATTACCAAGGACCAATCGGCTCTCTGCTCCGGAGAGGAAACATCTACGGCCCAGAATCCACTGAGGCTTTTACAAGTAAGTGCCCTCCAAGGACCACTCTATTTTTATTTTGTCAAAGTCCAACAGATTGTCTTTCAAAAGCCAGAAATGTGAACCAAAATGACTTTGGGAACATGTGCCAAAAGGGGGGAGGGGCCCAACGTTTCTCCCAGAGCGAAAGCTTTTCGCTCCTCCCTGCCTTCTCACCACTTGCCAAGTGGAGCGGGGACTGCATGATGTCACCAAAACACCATGGAAAGTTGGTTGTGGGGGGCAGGAGGGAGCGTTTGCAGGGCTGCCTTAGTGTTGTACGCTAGGCAGATGAGTGCATAGAGGCCGTCTCATTTTGCCCTTGCCATTGGCGTTCTCCCCAGGCTGTGCGGCGGAGCAGAGGCCCACGTTTGATTATTACAGCGGAAGCCTGACCGGCTCGAAGAGAAGGGAGCATTATGGCATGTCCCTGCAAGACCCCTTCGACCCGCTGGCTGCAGGGCTTCGGATGCCGCTCCCCAGCTCCAGCCTCCACAGCTCTCTCCACCTACAGAACCAAGGCTCGTCTACAGACAGGGACCAGGCCGAGCTCCGAGACCGACTGCATTCAAGCTCATTCATGGGTAAGTCCAAATGTAAATGCATGCGGTCATAATTGATGGGTATAAGACTGAAAAACCTGCATGACTGAGTCAGATGATGTCATGAGCTTAAGGCTGTTTTTGAAAATGGGGGGTTAAGGTCAAAGTCAGCATAGGTATGCATTTTACATCGTTTGTTGTTTCTGGATCTCAGTCAGATCTCGTGGTCCCTTGATTTGATTGCTCATGGAATGGATAGGAGCTCTAACACCTTTGGTCGATTGGTTTTTTTCAGGTACATTTGGGAAAGCACCCTGGAGGCCCCAGCCAGAGCTGTGCCCAGGGTTCGGTCCGGTCACCTCACGTGACCCCATGTTGTTGCATGAGAACCCTTACGCAGCGGTGGACATGGACTTGGACCACGATGAGGAGGCGGTCACCAGACAAGACTCAACATCAGAGCAGAGCGCCGACATCTATGAGCTCCCCTACGACAGCAACAGGACGGCCCACTTCCCGCCAGGCCAAACAAGCACATAGTGGGATCTGTGCGCAGCGGTCAAACTGTACGTCCTTTTGGTCTTAATTAAGAAGACGACCAAAAAAAGCTACCTCACTGACGGACGCATTGCTCTGTGCGACACTTGAATGTATTTGAAATACATTGTTTGGTGGAAATGCAGAAAAATGGACAAGCAAGGGAAAAGTCCGCTTTTTCACGCAGCAACAGAGTGGGAAGTAACTTAAGTGCAGAAGTTAATGAACATGTATACGTTTTTATACAAAGTATATTATATTTTGTAAATTAAGTGTAAATAGAATCCATTATTTTTGCTTACTGTTTCCTTAAAGTAGGTTGTTGAACGAAAATGCCATGTTTATTACATTCTTCAAGCATAAGCTTTTGATACAAGTTAAGCACCCTTTGCACATACATATATACAATAAAATGCCTTTCCATGTGCTGCTATATACATTGAAAATGCTGTGACTTTTTTCCGTTATTCCCTATACCTGTATGCACACGAGGACAAGGTAGCTTTATCCTGTAAAAAGACCCATTGTGGACTTTTAGACTTGACCATCCACATGTGAGGTACTGCTCTCTTTCCAAAAGTGGCCCAAGAGGGGAAGTGTTTCCAAGGCGCACCACAGACTGCCAAGGACAAGCTGTGCTGGCCACAGACCCCCCACACCGCTGTGAGTGGCCCAGCCTGTGGACAGGGCGATGGTTTAAACAGCAGCTCCTTCTGATACCAAGAGGATCCCCCCCCAATCAGTCCTGTCCACATGGGGCCCGGTTACCAGAGAAACTCTCGTGAGCGTTCGGCCGAAGGGCGACTCCGCCTGGAAACCGAGTTGCCATCTCCAGGCCCGGGGGGCCCAGGCTGCCTTCTGGAGGGTGTTACAGGATGAGTCATACCCCAGTCCTGTGGCTTTGGCCTCCATTTATTTACTTAGGCCTGTCCGCCTTCTGCTGAGGGAAGCTGTACTGTGTACTTCTAGCAGAGCTGCTCTGGAAAAGGGGCCGTTCGGTTCTCCTAGACCAGAGGCGTTTGTCAGACCCCAAATTCATTTACAGGGAAACTTGAGCTTCCTGGAAGAAGTGGCACTCTGTTGCAGCTCTGTGTAAACGACTTCAAATGCTTTCCCATTTTTTCAGTTTAAACACATTTTTAAAAAGGAGAAATGTGGTATTTTTCAATGTATCATTTGTGTTACCATTACTACAAAGTTGTGAGCTTGCATGCAGATGTACGTGTGTGATACATACTGTGTATGGTATATCACACTGTTCATTTACAGTGCAGTGATGACTGTCCAAAGCCATCCCACATCCTTTAACTTTCAGCTGCATGCTGAATGGACAGTAAATTTATCTTACCATACAGAAATGAATCTACTTCTTGTGACTTTCACCAGTGGGGCATGTGCGATTAACATATGATGGTGCTGTAACACCCTTTGAAGGCAGCTGATGAGGGGAAATCTATAAGATGACTGGATGGCTTGCAGGTACCTCTGTACTTCATCATGGCAATCTCTTGGTTATAGAGGGTCAAGGCTAGTCCATAAACTTGCCTATTATAGAAGTTTCCAGGTACTCACTGCCTCCAAACACCAAGTGAGAATCTTAAAAACTGCTAATTGTACCATAGCTCTCTTGATTATGGTCAATACTGAACATGAGTCATTCCTACAGGGCAAAATCTGTGTACATCTAATATGATGAAGGACGATGCATTGAGATGAATAGTCTTGACAGGGAACGAGCTGGAACATTTCCACATTTTTCATCTGGTGTACACATTTCTTTTTTTTTTGCTTTATGAATAAACCACCCTTATTTTTGCAAATGCTGCAGAATGTACTGTTCCAGAATAAAGCGCTGTTTCCTCACTGCTTGCCTCACTGTGTCTCTGCTTATGTGAATTTGTGATTTGCAGATTTTTGTGCCGTGACTTTTACTGCAGAAGAGCTTCTGCTGTTGCATTATGGAGCATGTGAAGATGTTTCCCTTACACTGTTCATGGCATAGTTCAGTCCAGTAAGCAATGTTTTACACTTATAAACTAAGTCTGTAGTAATTACGTACGTGTAATTTAGTTTTAAACATTCATTGAAGCTGAAACAGTTTATTTATTCCTCTGGGCACATTTGTCAAACAGTCACAATCCTGAAACAATTTGTAGGAAAATGAGAGACGGATGGGAATGGGTTTGCTTCAAAGATCGGGATCCAGGGGTCTCCGGGAATAGCAGTCAGCAAGGAGCCTTCAGCCTCCCGTCAGAAAGGCTCTGCCCAGACTGCAGGATAATTTCCCCTCTTTGACTCAGGCACCAGAGAGCGAGACAGGAAGTGGATCATTCTTCAGACCACCAGTGACTAAGCGCAGAAAATGAATTTAGCATGCTAAGCCTTATCTCATTGCCAGATACACAGAATTTTGTAGCTAATTTGCCCTCATTGTTGCCAGATGTGGCCATGCAAGGACAGATGTTTATAATATAAGATGGCTGCAAACTGCTGGGTGGAATTGGATTTCTTTTGTTGTGAGGCGCAGAAAGTCCTCCGGGAAAGGGAGTCGAGCCTGATTGCCTCCTCAAACCCAGTTTTGTTTTGACTCCACAGTCAAGAAATTTTTGGAGTGAATTTGGAGAAAGGATTTTAAAGTGCACCGGCATGCGCATATGTGCACCATTTTGTGCAACTTTAAGGTTTGAGTCTAAATAATTTTGGATTCATATTTTCCTTCCTGCTATTTTACATGCCCTTTAATGACATTTGATTACATGTCAATTCCCTCCATTGTAATTTTGTTCTTCAGGGCACAGCTTGTTTTATCTAGTTTTATTTGGAATGCTGAACATTCATTTCTCAGTTGAATAAAAACAGGGGAGTCTGTTTTTACACCTGCATTTGCTGCATGATCTGATACTTGAATTATACAGACAAAATGGATTCTCTCAGTATTTGATCCTATCTTCTTTTTCTTCTTCTTGGCCTTATGATAAGGTGAGCATATGCTTCTTCAGTTTACTGTGTTGTTTTAAAATGAGTCTGCTTATCAAGACTGCACTCCTGGTCATACTGTAGTTGCTCTGATGGGAGTTTGTCTGCAAGTTAATTCATGCAATCAGGCTTTCCTTTTGAAGCAACCCGCCCACGCTCAGATATGCCAGCGGGACATGATCTGACTGATCGTCATTAACCACACAATGAGATGTTTAGATCATCAGTACAGGGAGATATTTACTGTCTTCAGACTCTTGGCCCCTTTTACCAGAACTGAAGCCAGCGTCTGCTTCATACCAACTGAATCATTTTCAACAATAGCTTATGAAGGGCCTCTAAATCTCTCCGTCAACACACTGGCTGGTCTGTTCCATGCTTGTCCAAACAGTCAGCTGCGTTTCCACTCCTCCCATGTGTTTTGCCTGTTAGAGCTGCAATGGGGGCGAAACGGTTAAAAGCAGAGACAGGCACTTTTCGACTTGCAGATGTTGCAATAAATCACTGGCTGGCCCGCCATGGCAACTGTCTGTTTTACAAATGTTCCGCAATAACTCGGGGCCCATAAAGGCGAGGCGTTTTGGAGGCGCTTGCCTGTAACTCTTTCAGGACAATTGTAAACTCCTGGCTGTGTCAGCACAGGTGGAAAGCGAGTGCTGTAAAAGACGCACATTCCCGCCTCGCTCTGTCTTTCTCCCAGCTCCGCACCCTGCGACGAGACTAATCCTACAGGAGACGATTACTCCAGCAGCTCCAGTGACTAAGCCCCTGGATTGGACTGGCTGAGATGCCACTCCTACGGAGCCGCGGAGGCCGAAACGCCAGAGCAGACGAATGGATTTTGACTCATTCAACACGCTGCCTCATGAAACCTCAAGCCAATGCGCACACTCTTGTTTCATAAAGCCAGTTGGCTATACTTTGAAACCGGTTTGTTGTTTTACTTTTTCCGCTCTGGACCCAGTCAAAATATACTCTTGCATGAAAATCGGTTCTGTGGGACATCCAATCATCCAGGAATTGATGTTCCACAGGAAGGCAATGGAACTGAGTTCAGATCTCTTAGTGGTTCATGGTTGTTGGCCAGGTCCTAAGCACTCAGCATTTTATCTGTCCATGGGGACATCTGGCAACATTTTCCAGAAACAAAAATCGTCAAGCTTCATTCAGATATATATGTTACATAATGAACATTAAATTTAGCCCCAACTGATTTTTTTAGACATTGACAAGGTGCCCTTGTTTGCTTTTCAAGATTCTACAAGAATCAGATCGGCCAATACTATTTTCTGGAACATGATCATTATGTGGTGCTGAAATTAGGCATTTTTCAGTAGGATAACTATAAGCATCTCATTGTGTCAGGGATTCCACTTCCCTCGTGGTATAGGCAGTCCATGGGGGCAATAGGGGGTAGACTTCTCTTACTGCCTATTTGATCAAGTCAGGGCAAATCACGTTCAAATATGTATGACCCACACTGGGTGCGTCCCCCCCTTCCGCTCTTTCTGAAGGGCTTTGTCATTTTTGATGAATGTTGGAAGAGAAGGGTGAGAGGTTAACGGGTGAAATAAAGGCACTTGTGAAGTGTGTGACTTGGGGAAAACACAGGTGACTCTGGCCTTTGGGGGCTGAGCTGCACCTGGGCTGTTACAGACTTTAGTGGTTAGATTTTTCAAAAAACTGAATTGGATTCTTATCCTAACTCAGTTTTTTTCCATTATCATTATCAGAAAAGTGTTACAGATGGCGAGTATCACAAAGGAGTTACAGAGACCAATATTTCTGTTGTTGGACAAATCTAACTTTGATTTGAACATTACTTTAGCTCTGGATTTGTTTTGCTTCAGAAAAATGCACAGAAAAATTGTAATTATGCATCTCTAACGGGCTATGATTCCATCCCAAGATTCATTCAAATGTAACTGTGTGATCCTTTGCTGAACAAACTGGGTTTATAAATTCAGTTTTACAAAGTAGCCTACCTTATTCTGCAAAACCTACTTTTCTTATTCATCACTATGATAGATGTAAACCTGGAACTTAAAATTAAAGTTAACCCATAGAAAGTCTGATTGGATATACTGAGTATGTATAGCTCTTATAAAGACCTTTAAAACTACTATGCATTCATGAATAGATATCTGGTGAATAAGTAACCTTTCACTGTATGTGTGCATGAATATAACCAAGCAGCAGTCTTCAGTAATAAAAAAAAACATTAGTGCTCATGAAACACTCTAAGAAATAAGCCCCAAACAAATTGACAACACAGCAGTAAAATATGTCTGTGTCTGAAATTATAGTCCTGAACACATTCAGACTGGTGAAGTCTGTAGCCTCTGGGTATTCTTCTGTGAGCAGGAAAGGAAGGTGACCTTGCATGTTTAGTTTAACCCCAGGGGGGTTTTCTGCACTCTCTGTCACCACAATTGACTTTTTTAGCTTTGCATTCTTTTACTATATTCAAAAATCTGCTCAGAGCAAAGAATGACCTCCCTTTGACAACTCTGCCACAAGCCACAATTATGTGTGATCATTAACATATTCATGTGTTTGTCCCAGCATGTGATATTTGTACAACATTGCCATCAAAGTGCCATCATGTGACTTCTGTATAGTATTGGGGTGTGCTCTACAACAGGATATAGCAGTCTGGATTTTTCTTACTGCTGCATATTCCAAAATAAGATCTTTCTGCTTTGTTAATGCCCTATCAAGACTGTTCCAGAGTTTCTGAAGTCAAAATTGTTATGGAGCCCTCATGGTGCCTACTTAGTCTTCTTTACTGAGCAACACTGAAACTCAACGCACAGATGTGCCTGCTTGGGACCTCTTAACACCCACACCTGATAGAGAGATTCGGGAAACTGACTTTCCCCAATTGCCTGCCCCTTGGCGATGCATGTCTGCGCACGGTAAAAGCGAAGGTGGAGTAAGCAGCTTGATCTCTCAGGCGTCTGTTCCGCACAGCAGCCCTGCGTGGAAGCGAGATGCAGCGGCCCAAGGTGACTGTGAGGTCTGACCCTTGGAGCACAGACACTTTATGCTGCCAAAGTGGGCTTGACCTGGATTGGCAGGTGGGAGAACTTTGTCAACAGTTACAACGCCCAGTGAGACGGTTCAAGGAGAGCTTGTTAACAAGAGGGCTCTGCTTCTATTAGTCAGAGTAGGGCATTTCAAGACAATGGAGCTTGGAATCCTGCAGAGTTGTTTGTCGCCAGCAAATCAGCAAATCAGCAAGATGTTTTCTGGTAATTATTTTTCATGCATTTACACCAACCATCTGGTGTACTCTATGAGAAGTCTGCTCCTCATTTTTGCAGTTTTGACCTCTTTATCAGTCTTATAGCTGCATATGAGCTGCCAAGTATGCACAAAAATTTTCACAGGACATTTCGCGATGAAGCTGTGGGTTTCATGCAGTGTCAGGGAGTAGGCCCATTTTCCACAGCAATACTTTTCCAGCCGGAGAGTGCTCTGGCAAGGGCCATGTCGCCCGGGCAGGTGGGGTGTACACGGTACTTTTAAAAAGGTGTGAGTGGCATGCTGAAAAGAACAAGTGGCAGCTATTTGCAGCAGCCTGTCCGGCCTTTGTTGGCCTAAGAAAGGGGCTGTAACCTGAAACCCGGCGAACACAACAGCTCAAACAACATGACCTGAATGTGAAGGGGCAGGGCACTCAGCGGGGGCAGGATTCCCAGGCCCTCTGCGCTGAGTGCTCTTTGTCAGGCCGATCTGGAAACAGAATCACTGAGAGGGAGAAGCTGTTTTACCACGTGCGCGGAGCTGATCCTCTGTTTGCACAGCACACACCGAGGAGGACTGGGGCAGGGCAGGAGAGGATTGTCAGAGGGGGGTCCTTCAAGGGGCCCAGGCAAGGAGAATTCATGGGGAAACTAAAGGAAATGCAGGCACCTTTCTACTGGTGACTATTTCTGGAGCAACAGCAGACATTTCACACATCTTTCTGACTGCCCTCGTCAAATGCTTTCACAAAACTCAGTGCTAAGTGAATCCATTAGATTGATTCATTGACTCACGGTCACCCCTTACCCCACCCCCAGGCTTTACTAAAGCTCTCACAGTTTCTCCCTCTTCCATGCTGATATCAGATGATTCCCTGGCAAGTAGCCAATAAGATTTCAGTAACTCTACAGCAAACTGCATGGTGTGATCGTCCAGGATCACACCACTTTTAACCATATTAATACCATACCCAAATATTCTGTTACCATTTTACATGTAAAATCCACTCCTCGGCACCACTCTCATTACAAATGCAGCACTGCTCTTTGGTTGCTTTGTTTAAGTGTTGGTTTCTATCTGAAATGTGATCTTATCAAACAGACAAATTCGGGGGGGCGGCCGGTACCCCGGTCGGGGATTCATAATGGTCTGGCACGGACCTACACACGGGGAAGGCCGTGTACTGAAAAATGGGAAAGTGTAACTTCATTGTCCTTAGCTTGTTTCTGTTTTAATCAACGTTGTTCTCTTAATTCACTGCGAAATGGCCTTAGCCAAGTTCTTAAAACATGGAACAAAACGTTCTTGAAATGTTCAGTGTTCATACAACCCTGTGTTAACGTTAAATGTAAATGTAAATGTTAAATAAAATCTAAAACATCATGACTCGCGTAAATTACGTCGCACAAATTACTGACATTATTCCAGCTATAATGCAGTAGTGCAGACAATAATGTCTCGAACTGAATAAAGACATTTAATAATAATTTGACTCACGTTATTTTTGAAATTCCATGATAGATGACGCTGTGGTGCCTTGCCAGTTCCCTTTCGTTTTCATGTGATGCCGCCTCGGTTCTTGACAGAAATGTAGACTGCTTTGAAATGCCCATTCTATCAGTTGAATTTCTGGTTTTAACACTTTTTTAACACGAAAGGGGTGTTTTTGGCTAGAGAAAGCATATTTCTTATTACTGGTCCCCAAACACTTAAACTGAACTTTTCTTTCGAGCTATTTTGTGCGACGTGCTTTGGTCATTAGCGCGAGATACACAATGTATTCAAATTCAAACGGATTTTTCATTAATTAGGCGCGTGCACCTTTCAGCTGTGTTAAGTACCGTATTACGTGTTGTAAGTGAACCGAATTTTATTCTTATAAGCGTAACACCTGATTTTTGCCAACAGTTTTTAAAGAGCGTTAATGTAAGAATGATACATAGGCTTTGGGGAATGCTGCATGTTAACAAATGGTAATGCAAATCACTCCAGTTGCATTGTAGATCACTACCAAGCCAGTCGTTCACTGTGCAAAGAGACTATTTCTGGCCCCAACATGTACTTATTCACATGTTGGATGCTGCTCGACTTCAAAGAAACATGTTATCAAGGCCATGTGTTTCTCGCTGCCTCCATATGTGCTCATGCAGGCGTGCAGCGTGAATCCATCCATCAAACCTTGAATTAGACTACACACATTAAATACCAGGCCTAAAAAACCTGGACGCATTTCAATGGATGACGAAAATCAAAGGAGACTACTCGGCTAAAGGAAACTGGCTCGATGCGGCGTTTCATTGCCCCTAAGACCCCAACAGTAGGGCTTTCAAAATGGACAAATTGAGTGAGCGGTGGATGTTTCAACGTCTGAGTCACAGGAACTTTCTTGCAGGCAGTGTGTATGTGAAACGTGGATTTTTCTCTGTGAAAGAGGCTGGCGGCTGCTTGAACAAATGTACTCTGTGCATACAAAATATGCATGCCCCAGCACGCAGTCTTGTGGAAAAACCCTTACAGTTTTACCACTGTCTAATATCTATTGTTTTGCCTGGGATAAAGTAAATGCATTTAAGTTTAGTACACACAGTGTTTTTTTTCCAAAGTTTTTTAAAACTGCAAGCAAATGTAATTATACAGTGAGTACCTGACACACCATACAAGATGGCTGAATCATGGAGTTTGGGTCTTAAGCGCCACATGTGTTTGGATTGCGTCACCATCTCAGGGTGTGGCTGCGGGTATTAGTCTGCTACTGTTGGTCCAGTCTGGATTCTGGATGGATCAAATAAACATATTCACTCTTACCAGAGGTCATTTAGATCATCTTCTGCTTCAGTTGAATGTTTCCACTTAACTTGGTAAATCCTGCTGGCATTGTCTGTTTGTTCTTCCATGGTTCTGTCATTGCTTATTGTGAGAAATATCTGCTGGAACATTTTGTGTATTTTCAGTGCTACGCAGTTGCTGCTTGGATCAACTGGTCATTGAATCATCTGGATAGCTCATTCCAATCATTGTGCTCTCTGATAGCCCGTCCATATACCATAAGATTCAGTGAATATGCACTACCTTGGTTTTGAGAAAAAAGTGTGTCTTGTCAAATGATGTTTTTTGAGTTGTTTTTAACAGTCCTTCTCATGAGATGGACAATAAAGGTGATTCAAAAAAAGTTTACATCATTCTAGACTTCCTGCTCATAAGTACTAGACCAGCTATCATTGCTCACACACACCTGACACACTATGCACTCACTATCTATAGTGTTAAGTGAATGCAGGATTTCACTGTGCAAATGGCTAGTATAAAACAGAGTATAAAAAAAGGTGACATTAAGTGCAAGTAAACTGCAATTATCTGAACTTCCCTCTTTGTGTGTTGCTGTTTACACAGAATCAAAAAATAACAATTAAACCAAAATTAAATGCCATCAGAGTTGTAAAGTGTTACTTAACGCAGACATCAATTCATAATAAGTATCACTTACTTTAAGAGCTATTAGTAACGCCAATTTGGGCCCTGTGTGGCTTTATAGAAAGTGTAGCTGGTTTTACATAACCCTCTAGATGGTGTTTGAAATCCATTAAATCGGGGCTTGGTCAACTGCCATCAATTCAGGAGTTTCCAAATATTGTCTTTTAAAAGAACAGTTCATCTGTATAAAATCAGCGACCTCGATGCAGACTGGTTGTCGTGGTGGGCATGTATCTATATAACACAGGAATGCAGTTGAAACCACTTGTTGGAAATCCATTCATAATACTTCATAATACATTGAATCTGGACCTTGGGTTCTGGAAATTATTCCACATGATAAATGACTGTGTTGACTGAAAGAAGGGATTTCCTCGTGTTCCAGATCTGTAAATCCTATTTAAATTTGACCAAACTGAAAGTTAACAGATTAAAGAGATTTGAGATTAGCAGGGTTTATTCCCCAGGCCCTTTGTTGTGGAAATGACAGGAGAACCTACACAAGTAAGTCATTGGTGCTGAAATGTAGGTTTTTTTAAAAGGTACAGTCTAGCACTGTGACACTTCACCTGCAATACATATTGTAGTCCACCCCTTTAAAAAACATACATTTTTAGTGCCATATTCACCTTTCTTTACTGTAAAGGTACTAGTTAAGTCAGCAAATCCTTTGTATGTACCCACTAACCACTTTGTATTAAACTTGCCAACAGAATGATAATCACAGTCATGCTTTTTAGAGACATCCACGAAGAGTTAAAACAGAACTGCTAACATATGCGGCTAATTTATGTTGGCATGACACTTTTTTTTCATAAAACAGACTGCTGCCGGTTTCCAGACTGGGTGAAAAACTGTGGTGTCTCCATAAGCATCTTAGATAATGTCTTGGCACTGTCTGGTGGATTTCTGAAACATAAATAAGATTATTAAAAAAACGGTGATGTTTGTTCATGTTGAGCCCTGTCCTTTTTTAGTGAATACTCCCCCTTGTGGCAGGAGATGTGAATCTCGGGCCAATGACGAAAAGAAGGCCCTCGAGACGACGTCAATCCTGCCTTGAATTACTGTCATTACTGTAATGGCTTTGTAATGTTTTTCTTCCAGGCCTGTAATAAATGGTCTCCAACCTGTGTTCAGAGTAAGTGGACAAATCACTACATGAAACACCGTTTCTCATGGCAGAGGGGACTTTTTGTTTGCTGCAGTCTTTAGTGCCTGTAATCCAAGTAATTTGATTGCCATCTTTACATCCTAAAATGTGGAAGATCTATATGATTAACTCACTCGAGAAAGCCAGAGTGCAGACTGATTGGAAGACAAAAACCTGAACACTTTCCCAGTCTCAAGGCAGAGCTGGTCAGTCTATGCTGGTGTGGACATTGATGTCATTAAAAACAACTTTCATTTGTTATAGTGTCCTTTACAATGAGATTTGTCACAGAGTGCTATAGAGGACATTATCAAGATATTATAGGAATATAAATTTTAAATAATAAAGTAGGACTGAATGGGGAAAAATTATTTTGACTTGCAAAAGTGATTGAGATAAACTCCTAAAAATATCTAAGAGTAGACATATTTTGCTTACTTAGCCATTTTCCAACATGGATCATTGTCTTTTAGAAAATAAACAGGGATCCCTTGGCCTTAAAAATTAACGACTTGTCAATGATTGCACTACATGTTGGAACAGTTTGACAATATGCTATGATGATATGATAGAGCATGGTAAGTCCAAGGAACAGAGGGTTCCACCAGATGACACCCTGGGAGAAAACGTTCTCATTTTGAAATGGTTTGTAATGAATGGTCAGTTTATAGGTTTAATCCCTTTAAAGATTTCAATTCTGACCAGTGGATATCCTGCCACTTTTGTGGTGTTACCTTTACCTGTCTTTATTACCTTTACATAAACAAGCAGCTTCCAGCAGAACCTCTGGCTTTACAAGAGATGAAACTCCACTGTTGGAGTTTCTTAAGATGGTTCTTAATTAAAATTTCAGTGAAAACTACAAGTGTACTTTTTTTGGACAGTATTGGACATTTCCCTTGGACAGTCCCCTTGTTCAGCATGTTATGTAATGTCAACATTATACGGTATTAAGTATAACTTGCTAGCCATCATATTTAATTTGAATCAGCTGACTGCATGTACTGTGATTGTTGCTATTATTTCCAGCCAAAGGGAGTGTGCGGTCTCTGTTGAAGACTGAAGCCCTCTTGTGGACATATATGATGACTAGCAGTTCCCATTGGAAAAATGTGATTGTGTTTCCACATTGAGGTTTGTATGCAGCTAGAATCGGCTATATTTGGAGAAACTAAGTTGATTAGCATTATTCACTGAATAATTGAATTATGTCTGCCATGATTATTGACAGAAGATTTTTGTGGTTGATGTGACAGCCCTAGACTATGAAATAATGTACAAGTGTCCAATGACCCCCTTCGATAATCATACTGCCATAATTCAGAAAACCCTAACACTACAAAGACCTCAGACTCTTTAGTCTGAAGCATGTGGCTTGTTCAGCTGTGTCAGAGAGGCACAAAAAGCACAACACTTAACATGCAGATGTCATTATTTATTTCAAAGCAACTTTGAAAAGCATTTTGAATGACATCTTGTTCCAAGATCTAAAACGTCGACTTGTTGTGCGGGATTTGACGAACATCTTTTAATCCCAGATGGCTTTGGGAGTTTTATTCCTCTAAGTCAGCGCCAGCGCACATCAAAAGCAGATTCCATGGCTTTCAAAGTGTTGTAATTACCGAGAACACATGTGCAAACCATATTGCATCAATCAAAATGGAATGCATGTTTTAATCACATCAGCACGGTTACAATGATCGTTTTGACACCCACAAAGTGGTTCAAACATATAAAACAGAAAAAAAAGAGAACAAAGAAATCTCATTTTGTGTAAAACGTTTAATATTAAGTACCTAATGCTAGAATGAGACCGGGTGAAAAATGCTTCAGCAAAATCAAGTGTTTACTCTGCAGTGTTTTTTTTTTTTTTGTCTTGCATCCTGCTGATTGGCTGCATGTCTTGGCAATGAATGAAAACAAAACACTTTCTGGTGGACAAAACCAAAAAAAAAAATTTGAAAATTTGATGCTCCCAGCCACCGTTTCCTGGTCCAACACTAAGAAATGGAAGAACCAAGATATAGTGCCCTCATTACATCAGGGCACTGAGTGCAAAGCTGTCTGTGACAGATTGATCAGCACGGGATTGTCAGTCCCTGTGTTCAGATCCCTTGAAAAATCTGGATCTTTACCTCCACTGTCAAATCTTGACATTTATTGATAAAAAAAAATGGCCACAGATAACACCCCTGTTCAAGTGCTTATGGTCTGCCTTGGTGCTTGAGTTTGCTTTTCCTCTGTTTTTTTCCCCATTTGCCTTTACATTATGCTGATCATACGGAGCGTGCCACAGAAATGATTTCCATGTATGTTTAGAACAATCTTGCAAACAGCTGCATTTTCCATCAGAAGTGGTTTTGAATGTTGGGGAGGGGAATCAAAGCTTGAAAAGGGAGGGCTTAAGCGAGAAAACATGTGGAGGGCTCTCAGCTGTGTAGGCCATGCCTTTCTTTTTTCCAGAGGAGAATAAGACCTTAAAAAACACTTATGAACTGTGGGAACGTTTGGTCCAATCACAAAAAAAGTCAAGCAGGCATATTAAAGCCCTGGACTTGTTTCTGAGGCATCAGAACTTCAAAGTGCGGAACACATGTTGGGCATTAGGTTCCGACAAGCGCGTGATATCGCTTGGCAGGCCAGCAGGAGGGTGTGGGACATACTGATCACCCTCGAATTCCAGCATCCATTATCTCTGAGGAGCACTGGTCTGTGCCAATCTGCGGACACAGTTCGTATGCCAAGGTCTGAGATTCTGGAAGTACTTGAACAAGCATTTTCATTTATTATGCACACACTTCTTGCATTGTGTTATGTCATGGAGAACAAATGAAAATCATGCTAAGTCATGCATTTTTGCCATGGACTGAAAAAGGCACAGATCTGAGGATGAAGTGTGGGCCAGAGCCTTTCTTGAAAACAATTAAAAAATGACTGGAGTGAGAGAACACTTTCAGTGTGCTGTGAGTGCTGCTTTGGGGACCTGCATTAATTTGGGATTTGCTTTAATGAATGGCAGAATTTGAATATGGTTGGAAAGGGGGTCATTTACTGGAAAACAATAAAAAGGAACCAAAAGTTCCTGGTGGTCCACTGGCACAGAACCATGTGTTTCTGGTGCAAAACCTCACAAAAATGTTACCCAAGTGACTCAAAGTGACTCAAAATCACAATTTTCCCCTTTTATATCTCCCAAGAAAATTGTCCAGATGCAGTGGTCATGAATCCAGTAACTGTTCTGTTTTTGCCTTATTCACCTTTTTGATATCCGATCATTTTCTTTGGAAAATAAAGCATTAATTAGTTTCAGGAATATGACACAGTGACAAAGCTGGAATGATAAAGTCCAGGGCATTCAGACACCCCTGCTATGACTACTATGATGATGGGTTTATGATCTGGAAACTATTCTTTGATTGGCACAAATGAAATCCCACCCTCATTTTGGATTGGTTGGAACATGTTTTCAGTGGTCTAGCACATTGAAAATAGAACCAAGGGTCAATTTTTTCACAGTGAAAGGTCTCTTTAAAGTTTGCAATCACTTTGTGTCAGGTTGAAGGACTCTCATTTAAAACTTCTAAAAGTTCTCATTTAAAATGACTTCTGGCATGAGAGTAAAGCAACAACTTTTGCAATGTGAATACAGCTTCAGGTTTTAAGAGCATCTGGGTTTGATAGAGGGCACATAACAGAGTGCTCTCTACTGTCAGCAAATCTGATCTCAGATCAGTGCTTATAAGTGAGCAGAAGATGACAAAGTACTACCCTAGGATTGATATATAGGCAAGGCGTCTGTCAGTTCTGCAGTCTGCAGCCCACCATGAAGATCAGGGTGGGTTTCAATCAGTCAGATTTAATTTCATAGGGTGCATCTTCTAGAGGAATATTGACACTATGAGGTCATTTTTCACTCAGATACTTATGAATGCATGTAATAGCTTACCAGGATGTGAAGCAGTAGCAGGGACCCATTGAATGTTCAATACTTGGATTGCCACAGCGCTACACACACTTCATTGTATAGGTAAAATGATAAGCCTAGCTGAGCTGAATAACTTATTCTCCTCCCTGAGCTTCTTATATTCTTATGTAAAACTGGATCTGCTTTGTCAGACCTTCCAGATTCACGGTTGTTTTCGAAAACTGATCTGGTCACGAAGCCAAGTGTGTAATTGTATTCCTTTCTTTTCTATGCATCCTTTGTGCTGCCATCAGAGGAGCACATGTTAAAATATCATAACTACAATACAACCATTATTAACTTTTTTCTTTTGACTACGAAGTGGTGGTGGTGGTGGTGGGTGTTTACATTAACTTTGTATTATAATGATAATGTTTTGAGTACTGCTCTTTCTTTCATTAAGGCATCAGCATTTTCCAAACTAATCACATCAGCCGTAATTACACAATGTCTGCGGCCAAAAAAACACTTGATGCAGGGCTTGGTAAACAGCAGTGACTCTGTCTTGCCATCAGGCTTTCACTGATCTTGCTTTCGCTCACTTAACGAGTCTGTAACGCGGCGGCAGCACAGACGGGGTCAGAGTCTTCTCTTCCAGCGGGGAAAACAGGGACATCATCCACTGCGCCTCCTGGATAATGAACCTCCTGTGGATCTGAGGCCAACGGGTTAATGAACATAAAAATTGCAATTAGAAAGCCTTACGCAAATGGACGCCCTGCAAAAAAAGTGCGCTCAGAACCTCAGTGCAATTCCAATGGAGTTTTTGTTTGTCAAGTGACTGCAAAACTTTTTGAATAGGGAACAAAACCAAAGCCTCTCTCTGAAAATTTTACTGTCAGTCTTCTAATATGAATATAATGCTTATTATTGGCCAGAGTTGGTTAGTATTTCATTAAATGTAAAATGGCATGTTGTCAGAAGACATTACGCTATGGTCCGAAAATGCATATGTAGCCCTATTCTCATAGGACTGAAGTGTACATGATCTATAGTTTTGTTAGAAGCAACTGATCTCCATGTAGTAACTGATAACTTAAGCAGAGATGGTATGAATGCAGCTGACCAGTGGTATTACAGATACACAGCATGTGTTCTGGATAAGGCTTTGCACCCTAAGATCAACTCATATATGGGCAGTCTGCAGGTTTCTCAACCACTTGAGAGTTTAGCAGTCAGTTCCACTGCATTTCAGTCAGTGTGTGTTGGAAGACAAAATGGTCAGGTAGCATTGAAATGCTTGCAGACCACTCCTACTCAAGCTTCCTGTCAACCAATATAACCCCATCCAACAGGTTATTCAGAAGGAACATCAATATCCTCTTGCACAAGGTATGCCTGAGGAAGGCCAAGCTGTGGTGACACGGAGGGAAGCAACCATTCCTCCCTGCCACTACTAAGTCAGAGGGGGAGGATTTGATTGGTCAACAGGAATGACTGCAAAAGCCATGGGTCCACTGTGGTCAGTCTTTAGTCTCAGTCTGGCCTCCGTCACACTAGAACAAATGCTGGCCAGCATTCTAACCTTGATCATCTGTCTCAGCCCATGAGCAGGCTACATCATGCACCAGCACAAATGGGACAGAGGTACGTGACTGTGAGGAAGTTGGGCTGTGACATGGCCATAACTATTTTGTTTTTAGTCCATCGTTACAATGGCGATTAATCTGAAAGGAATGAGATATTGCATGTGAGACTGCTCCAGTATAAAGAAATTAGAAATACAAGGAAGCAGTTAACAGGAATTGCTGGAGGCTGCTTTCTGGGTGCTGACACAGCTGTTGGTCCTCTTATATTCACCTGTTGCTTCACTCTGCTATCATGTTTCTCTGCCCTAATTTTAAGGAATGACTGTGTATCACTGACTCAGCATGATACCTAAATGTCCTGCTTTCTTTACTAGATAATATACATACTACCCACAGTCTGAAAGGACCAAACTTCTACCCAGACCGCTACTGATCTGTTCTGTCCTCATGACGTGTCATACCAATCTTTTCAAGGCACAAGTTAATTTATATTTTTAAATAAGTTAAATGCATTAATAGAAGGTGTTTTGAGAAGTAAAGAAATAAAGTTTTGGGAAAGCTGCTCTCCACCAGAGTAAAAGTGAAATGCTTTATGTTTGATGACCAGTCTTAAAAGGGCCCCACCTGACTTTCTTTGATCTACATAACTCTGCTTTTACTTGGAGGACAATCATTATTGGTGTTAATCACAACTTTAAAGACAAGCGGTCTAAATATCTTCTCTTTTGAGTCAAACTGTAATTAAGTCTTAATTATTATGATTAAACCAGTTAAACAGAACTGAAACGGTTATTCTGCCTTTGTGATAAATTGTAGCATTAATGAATACTATCCAGGCCATGTCATATGTTTGTGTTCTTCTGATCATAAAAACCTACAGCAGACTGTTACCTGATACATATTTATAACGTGGACTCAGTGTTTGATCATTCTTTTGATACACCTAATTTAGGGAGTGTACATCTTAGTCTATGGTCATACCATCCTATTAGCTTGTGGTGTACATTACAAAGTGCTGGTGTGGTCTTGCGCTTTTTTATCAAGGTAAAGGTAAAGCTTTGAAAGCAGATTCCTGTAAGAACAAGTTATAAATGACCGGTGCTGTATGTAATCCGATACTTTCCACAGGATCCTTTTCCAGGTACAACAACCAGAGATGACTTTAAGGCAGGTTTCCTGGCCACAGCAAGTGATATACTTGTTTCAGCAAACTAATACAGCACCATAATAATGATAATGCATCTGTTTAGGTTCTTTATATCACTCCAGAGGAATACTCTCCTGGTGGAATACATGCATACTGAATCAGTCTGCAGTGCTGCATGGCCTTTAGCAAAGAGCCATGAGGGAGCTGAGATTAGCAAGACACAAGGGATGCCTATAGGTCATCGTAAATTGGCCTAAAAGAGACAAAACAATCCCAGTTCCTCTCTGCAGCTGTATTTGTCATTTACCCATCAGGTGCTTTCCTCCACTGAGGCCTGCCTGTCACTGCCCTGCAAATACATGAGGTTTGAAGTGTGAATGTGTCTTTCTTCAATACCCTACTAGCACACTGTTGATACCAAACGGAGCTCTTCAGGGACACTCAAAACAATGTCAACACAAGAGATTTTATGTACAGGGTAGTCTTTAGATGTTGTAGATCATCTCTCTGAGGCAATTCCATGTTATTTTTACTGTGGTAATTTTAGCATTTAGACGTGGTGTTTTGGGATGGAAGTTTATTTCTTTTCAGATCATGTTAGGTGGAGATAGAGCCTTTATCAATACTTCAAATGGATAGCACTTCAAATGAGTAATAAAATTATTACTACTTCCAAAGGACAATGTTTTCTGTCTGCTTTTATAGGCCATAAACAGGTTGTTGTAAACTGTTGTGTAATTAACTTTAGTATGATGATGATTATTATTATTTTAATAGATATTCACAGTCTAGATATTCAGTTCGAAATAATCTTTTAACTCTAGCCTTCTTTCTTGCTGTCAGTTTACTAACTGGATTGTGAGAAGTTCTACACTACACTGAAACATCAATGAATGACCCTGTGATGGACTGCCATCCTGTCCAGATGGGATCTTTGTAAATCCAATTACTTAATGCTACAGGAATCTGGACAAACTACACAATTAATATTTACTATTATTATTTTTTATTAATTACTGTTGTTTAGGTTGTCAAAGACCCATTGTTAATATACATTGACCTTATTTAAAGTCATTCATAAAAAAGGCCCTACTGAATTTCTTGTGATGGGGTGACTGACAACTGATCACAGGTGACAGCCCCTCTCAGTAACTTATGTTCCATGTATAAAATTATTGAATACACTGACTAATTGCTTAGGCATGCTCAGAATTATGGGAAATATGTGTTATTTTTACCTTTGTGCTCCCTTTTCTCCACTGAAATCAACGTGGTCATGTGACTGTTCTGCACTCTCCGAACACAGCAGAGTACAGTACAGATAAATTAAGAATTGAAACTGAACTTGCTTTGTTATTTTCCACATTTCTACAGAACACTGTATGTACAGTCAAAATTGTTTTTGTAAGGTTTATTACAGCACAGCAATTAAAGCTAATCGTCTAAAATCAATGCATAAAAACATAATTGTTTCCCTACATTATTTATTATTTGTTAGACAGCACTGAGTATATATTTGAAAATGCAAGCATTAATCAAATTGTAATATTAAAGAGACACTGTTTGGGCAGAAAAGTTATTGAAGGTTACTGAAGTTTGCAAAAGAAGTCATTAATGAGTGCGTAGCTGGAAACAGCCTGGTGCCCAACCCCTCCTTGCCCCCCCGGGACATTGTCCAATGGTTGTTATGCTAATCATCCAATTAATGCTCTGCATATCATTAGTAAATGAAGATTTGAATGCCAGCAAAATTAATTACTGGCGGTGAAGATACATTTTTGCCATGAATGCTAACAATCTGCTGAGAGCCATTCTGTAGAATTCCTTTTCATCTGAGGCAGCTCCCAATACACAAAGGACAACAGCAAGTAGAGCCTGCTCTTCCTCTTATCTGTAAATTACCTGTTGTAATGAGGTGACCGTACATTTTCATGTGCATGTTTCTGAGAGCAAGAAGAAAGCCTTTTGTTCATTACATCACAGGCTTATTAAAATAGCCAGCAGCAGAACAGGGCTGGCAAAGCCTTAACTCTGAATAATAAATTAGGGCTGAGGAAAAAGTCCTCCAATTAATGGGCTTTGAAAACACAACAGTTTTAATGATGTTTGTCACTAATTACAACAGTTTTGCTCAGCTAACTTTGCCAATTAACTGCATTCTGACTATTTACTAATGGTGCTTTAAGTTATTTATTTAAATGTGAACTTTACGTGAGTGTGTGTGTGTGTGTTTGTATGTATATGTATAGTTGTGTGTGTGTGTGTGCATGATTGCACCCATGTGCTTGTGTGTGACTGTACTTGCACATGTACATGCATAAAAACTGTTAATCTTCACTGCATGTCTGGTATGCCAAGTTATATGTAAATAGTGGTTGGTTGAAGCATTGATTTATTCGTTAACTTTCCAGTATGTTGTAGTTAAACTATGATTTTATTTAATTAAGCATCAGCTACAGTGTAAATATGAACACAAAAAGTAAATTGTGCTCTGCCTCTCTAAACACCTACTTAATTTCATTCTTTATATCCATAATTAATTGATTTTAAATCATCATGCTGAGAGCCTATTACATCTGTTACCTGCTGTGAAAGTTAATTGTCAGGTTAAACACTTACCCTTGGGTGGATTCATATTATGCATACTTGAGAAACTGGTAAGTAGATTACAGAGAATTTTTATTCAAATCAATATTTATTATGCCGCATAGACCAAAGCGCATAACAGTTCCATTAAATACCTTCTATGAATCATTCTGGCATTGTTCACACAATGTAGATACAAATGTAATCTAGGATCAGAAGATGTCTGTTTTTATGAAACTAGCTCATTATCCTAACTAGCTCCATCATCCTTTGTAGTTTAATTTGGACAATATTCATTTTGTTTCCACCCAATTGTTTGGGAAACAAAACATAAGGAATAAGACAGTGCTAATGTTCAACACTACTGTACTACATATTTGACTGTGTTATACAATATTTTGATACTGTACTTCACATGTTCAACAGGTTTGTTCAGATGCGATACTGACATTTGGATCTGCACAGTGACGAATATGGTTATGCCATGCACCTTGCTTTGTATGTTGACTTTTGTACTCTGTTGCTTTATTCTCCTTCAGAATTCCTACAATTTGCCCATGGCCTACCCTTTTTTAATATAGCGTCATATCTGTGGTCTGTGATCTGTGGTCACAGTGAATCATGACCCATCACCAGGGTTTTCTTGAGTGCCTAATTCTGCCAATAAGACTATGATTCAACAACATCTGACTTCAGGTGATCATGAAGACCCTTGGCTGAGCCAACCAAGAAAAAGTGTTGGATGAGGAATGGAATGCCTTGAGAAAATCAAGTTGTAGTTTCACTTTAAAAGATTTGCCTCTGTTCTTCTCCTGCTCTATTGTTACCTCTCACACAACTCCGCTGAGACACTGAGTTTGTGGTGGACTAATTCTTCCATCTCCTCTTTCCACTGTTACTAAATCTTTCTTGTCTTGGTCCTCCGAGAGACTGAGATGTCCCAGGGGGAGAGGACTGTAAAATCCTACAAAAGTAAAAGAAAGTATCTCTTTGAATAAAATGTGACTCAAGTCAAAGCAAAAGCAGTTGGCTTAAAAACACTACACACTCCACACTTTGTATAACCACAAAGTTGCATCCCTTAAATTTTACCCATAAATTATGTATTTGTCATACTTTCTAGGAAATAGCATAGAAACACTTAAACGAAACTGTTTTCCCCAATGATTTCTCAAGGCTATATGTGATATATATGTTGGTGTGTGTGTGTGCGTGTCTATGTAATATTTAAGATGTCCTTTTGAGGAGCTAAAAAGAGTGTAACACCTCCTAAAAATGAAGTCCATTAAAAAGGAATGTGTTTTATGTTGTGTTTCTTGTGTTGACAAAAAGCGTTTTATTTAAATACTAGATAGAAAATATACGCAATACCTAATTAGCTTACAAAGAAGACATTTATTTTTCCTCCGGAAATATGTTGTACAACATTGATTAATATATAAATACATACAGCAGGAGTTGATCGTCACCTGACTACATGGACCATTGACTACCTCACCAACAGACCACAGTATGTGAGACTCCGTGACTGTGTGTCTGATGTGGTGACCTGTAGCACAGGGGCCCCTCAGGGTACGGTGCTCTCTCCCTTCCTCTTCACACTCTACACTTCAGACTTCTGCCACAACACCAGCAACTGCTACATCCAGAAGTTCTCAGATGATACAGCCATCGTTGGATGTGTGTCTGAGGGGAATGAACTGGAATACAGGGAGGTCATCAAGGAGTTTGTCAGTTGGTGTGAGCTCAACCAGCTCTACATCAACACCAGCAAGACAAAGGAGATGATCGTGGATTTTAGGAAGAGGACACCACACATCACGCCTGTGAACATCCAGGGTATGGACATTGCGGTAGTGGAGAACTACAAATACCTGGGTGTTCACCTTAATAACAAACTGGACTGTAGAGACAACACTCATGCCCTGTACAAGAAGGGTCAAAGCCGCCTTCACCTGCTGAGGAGGCTGAGGTCCTTCGGAGTGTGCAGGGCTCTCCTCAGGACCTTCTACGACACGGTGGTGGCCTCAGCCATCTTTTACGCCGTGGTCTGCTGGGGAGGGGGCTGTACGGACAGGGACAGGAAGAGACTGGACAAGCTGATCAGGAGAGCAAGCTCTGTCCTGGACTCTCCACTGGACTCTGTGGAGGAGGTGGGTGAGAGGAGGATGCTAGCCAAACTGGCTTCCATCATGGACAACACCTCCCACCCCCTGCATGAGTCTGTGGTGGCCCTGAGCAGCTCCTTCAGTGAGAGACTGCTTCACCCACGGTGTAAGAAGGAGCGCTACCGCAGGTCATTCATCCCAACTGTCAGACTGTTTAATAATAAATAATAATAATAATAAATAATAATAAATAAACCCCACCACTCTAAATACACTTGGTTTTGCACATCTCTAGTTTTTGCACATCTGTGGTTTTTCTTATTTTTCTGTTTGTTTTTTTATTCTTAATGTACACTTATTTACTATTTTATTGGTTCTGTTTATATATATATATATATATATATATTATTTTTTTTTCTTGTTTTCTTCTTCTGTATTCCTTTGTGTTTTTGTATTTTTTACGTTATTGCACTTTTGCACTTTGCCACTCTTTCTACCTCTGTCTAAATGCTGCTGTGACATGTGAATTTCCCCGCTGTGGGATCAATAAAGTTCTATCTTATCTTATCTTATCTTAAAGGGCACTTTCACCATATCAGGAAGATTTGTTTTTAAATTATGCCTTAGTCCTCTGATGTAAAACAACTGATAGAACTATTAGTTTTATCTTTAAACTATTAGTTGTAATAGTTTAAATTCAGAGCAGAACAATTTCAGCTACCAACTATATTTTGTCTCTAAACAACTACAATATCTGTACGCCTCCAAAAATAATGCAATAGCTTTGTAATGTTTCTGCATCTAAATCTCTTGTAGAGCAAACGGGACAATGTACCTACAGACCTCATTTCTACTACCTCCTTAGCTGGCTTCCATCTCTGTTTGAACCTTTTGCCACCATATGTAAATTCCTTACAGGATCATTCAAAACACACCATGCATTCCATGGTATTCACAACTAATTTTCCCATTCCCAGAAACCTAATGGATTAGCCTGTGACCAATGGGTATAGCATAAGTCAGCACGGTACACACTAATATGTATCCAATTCATGGTAAATGCCTATTTTCATACGCATTCATGTATGAATATATTATGCATACATATTTGTCTATCTGTTTTGTACTCATTTTCATGTCATTTCAACCACATAATACTTTTATTACCTTGAAATCACAGAAGGTAAAACGATCCAAAAACAATCTTCTTTTAAGTTCCTCTGACCCACAAATTGACAAGATGATAGCAAAAATGAGCTTATTCACATAAATTGTTCTGGATCACCCTCTGTGGTGGGGGTTCATGATCAAGACCGACTTTTTCATTGAATTGTATTGTAAAATAAAGCCACAGTGCCACCTGCGGGTCTTATGGAGTACTACATTTCTCAATTCAAAAATTGAAAATCATTTGCATGTGCCATATTCCATGAATCAAATACGGATATATATGGAAATTTGACCTGTGATAAACCATTACTATTCACCATTAAAATCATTACACTATTACCACTAACCATTAAAACGTACAATTGAATACAGTGGCCTTATATTCATGCCCCTCCAGGCATGTGTAACTAATGATGCAGGCAAATATAACAGTAAAACCATGTGAAATATGTACACTTTTATTACAAAACACAAGCATTTCTCTAAAATAAGAGGTGCACAAATTACAATAAATAAATAAATAAATAAATAAATAAATAAATAAATAAAATGTTAAGTTACTATAGGTATATCATCACTATATGGATAGCAGTTTCTTTCAAAGCCCATGTCTAATTAGTGACTGGGTTTTCCACGGAAACACTTTTCAGTTTTGGAAAATTTTGGAAAAACTGTTCTTGCATACATTAGGAAAGAACCATCAGCTTTTTGATGTTATATTGCTGTTATTTTTAAATTCTTTCGTGAGCCTATTGTTGGTAGGCTACTTATTCAATGCAATATAATTTAGGATTATACTGCTGCCGATTTATAAGGAATAACTGAATGAAAAAACTACAATACGAACCATTTGATAGACACTGTGTGTAAACAAAACGCACTTAATTGTCATTTTAACATGAGTTAATTTGACAAGACAATTACATTGATTCTTTCATTGCAAACAAACATTTAGGTTTTTTTACAGTGCTGAATTACAAAGACATGCTAGTGTTTGCTGTCCTCTCAAGGATCATTAATCGCACACTATAGGGATGAGGATGCAGTTCCACAAAGCTTTCCTAAATGAATATAATCTTCTTTCTCTGTCCACTTTTTGCTGTCTGATCCTATACAGGATTTAGTGCGTCGCTGGCTGGAAGAATGATGCACGTGAAAGACAAGTACAGCGTTTAAATCCGTCCCCCGTATTTTCCTAATTAAAATGCTGATGGGGACATCTGTACCCTTTGTGATAGCCACATATTCTTGTGTGAAGGATACTGACAATAATGGAGCCAATTTTCACAGGACTTGATTTCATTAATCCCTACAGACGGATAAAGGATTCTTAAAAGGCTAATGTCCCACAAAAATGTCACAAATGACATTTTCCTGCAGAGGTTTATAACTTCAAAGGAAATTGCCATGTGACTCAGCGACTTGATTGGTTGCTAAGAAGTTTTTAATTTTCTGACTGTACACATTTGCAGGGGAGAGTACACTGGAGCAGCTGACAGCCGTCTCAACTTCACAGAAGAAAGATCAAATCTTTGAGGAAACCCATTGTCTCAAGTGATTCTGAAAACCTTGCGTTGAGCAGAGCACATTAAAGGCCAATTTCTGGTCTGGAATATACCCACAGAACAGACACACAATGTATCTGAATTCCTTAAGTAGTACTTGAATGTAACACCACTTGCAGAACTATTATGAAGTTAGATATGCCCAGATGCTCCTTACAGCTGAGCATGTATCCTCAGAGACATTTATCTGAGCTAAGCTTAATCCGGTAAGTATTAATGACAACTAATTCACTCACGCTGCTTATTCAGATGGTACCTACAGTGATTCTATGAGGATATAAAAACCAGAACAGTATAAGGTTGGACATGTTGAGCAGGTTTAAATTCTCATCAAAAAAGGCATTCCCTGCATGCTTGATATGTCTAATTAAAACCATTATTAAGGGGTTATTTTCAATTACAAATAGTTTACCAGTCTTTAATGCAGGGAGAAGTTACACGTTTGCTGTGATAGGATTGCATGCATAAGGCATACATGTGTAATGACAAGGCCAGCAGTGCAGCCTAACCTGGAAGGTGACAGAATGGTTCCTCTCTTGGTGATATAAATGACGCTGTTGACTCATGGTGCATGTAATTGCACATGGGTGCAGTTGCTGTAACCTCACGGGTAGCAGAACTGACTGCCAGTTGAGTAGAGCCAGTGGTATGCTGGAATGACCCCGTGACTTAGAGGGACAAAGCAGCTGTCAGAGTAGTGTTGGTGAACAGACACCGGGATTGCTGTCAACACTGACTTTACAGTGCTCAAAATTCAGTACCTCTTTCCACTGGCTGAAAGAAGTAGAGGAAAATGGGAGTGACGCCAATGCAGGACAGGCAGCTGGTGGGTAAAGGGCATATGAGGCTGGAAAGATTACAGGAATGATCCGCTGACCCCGGTGTCCAGATCATTTTGCCCCATGCGGGATCAGCACCAAGGACAAAGCCCTCGGATCTCCACGCTCTGGGCACCTCTGTCCAGGTGGCCCCCCTCCTCCAGAAACAGGTGATTGGGTGATTTGGAAAACAAACTGCAGGCAGAACTCCAGGGCAGGGGTTGGAGTCAAGCATGAAATTTTCTTCTGTGTAGCTTTGTGTACAACACAGGTTGTGAACTGGTTAAAAGCCACTTGCCAAAAGACAGCTGCTAGCAAGCTATCTTAAGCTACTATATAATGAAGCAATTACTATAAATAAACTTATCTTAACATTGGGTGAGAACTACAAATCCTGATGGGATATACTAATGGGAAGGACCAAAATTGCATGTCTTATTTGTCTGCGTATGAGTAGGACTCCACTTAGAGCCATGCCATATAGTAGCCAAATCACATATGGCTACTTCTTGTCAGTAATTTTCATAAATCAATGACAAGAAGGTTTTAGGCAGATGATAAATCGAACAGCATGACGTTTTCACAAAATCAAGACACTATACAGAAGTTTCAGCATGCACCACATGCAGGCTAATGAGTACCTGGTCGAAACACCCATTAAAAGCAGTAACCCATTCTGGTCCAGAGTGTGTTTTTTTTTACCCCTGCTTCGTCAGTTCTTGTTTTTGTTCCACCTGGGCCTTGGATTGAATCAACACACAGATTGATTTGGTGCACTCATATTTTTCCTTGAAACTGCAACAGTGGTATCCAAGTGTTAACAATCTCTAAATCGGGCAAAGGGAGAAGTTATTTAAGGGGAGAATTCATATGAAATGTTCCAAGACTGAGTAATGCCATAACCTTGTAAAGGCATGGCAGTTCAAGAGAAGCTTACTGGGATTAGAAGGACATTAATGAGGATCAAACTCTACAAGTCAATAATTAAATTTTCCTAGCTAAAAAGCAACTCTTCTCATATGCAGATTTAAAATGTGTTAGGCCTTTCAGAGATTAACTTTCTAATTAACATAGCCTCTCTGATGGGGGAACTTTCTCCAATTGGCTTTTGGGTGTAACCGTAACAATGCATCAAAGTTATGTTGTACAAATATTGCACAAAATTGTGAGAGCAAAATCCATCTGAATAATGTAGCATTATTTAGCTTTTACATTGTTCATGTACATTGTAAACATAATTATACAATTTAAATGACATTCAATGAAATTTACATTATTGGTTGATTCCTAACAGCAGAGCTTCACATAGCAGCTGTGTCATTCCTTATAGGAGGACAGATATGAAGATAACTTTGCTACCTAGTGTTACATCTCACCTCACCACACAGTATGATGCCACTTTTCAAACACATACATCAAACTGAACTTTTATGATATCTTCTTACTGTATTATCACAAATGCTGTAATTACAATCACTTTTATGTCTATAGGAAAGCCTCTAATGCAGCATGCCCTATATACAAAATGTGCATATATTTAAATGTGAGATGCCAGAGTTGCATCAGTTTTCACAGAGATATAGAACTGTCTAGATCATAAAAAAAAGAGTTTGGGCTTCAGAAAATAAGATCAAATATAACATTTATTCCAATGAGTCAAGTTCATTTCAGCATAATGACAGCATTAAGGTACAATCAACGTCTATTTACAGGGATCTTTCAGTCCTCAGTCATGAATGTTAGGACATTTGTCCTCACAGAGTCAAGTGTTACATGGGTTCAGTGTTCCTGCTGAAATGTAACCACCAATTTTATTACGATCCATTTATGTTGTCATTCTAAAGCGGACAATGAGGCAAACCAGATAGTATTTGTGACAACCCCTAAATCAGAAACAAATCAGGTAGCAAACGTGTTCTGTCTTCAGAACTGATTTCCAAGAAGTGTATGATTAAAATGTACTTCTTCTCCTTTCATTCCCCTTCCTACTTCTATTATGTTATGCAGGTTATAAAATAGACTCTCTCATCACTTCCCTTTAGCAGGTGACTGAACCACATGGTACAGCACATTATCCCTCCCCCAATGTTGTTGTTACGTACTGGACGCAAACAGTTGACTGCACTGGCCGAGGAACGAAGGTCTGCAGTGTTTCATTATGTGAGCACCTTTGAAATGCCTAAATAAATTAACTGACCGGGTCCTCATAGATTGGCATGATATCGGTCTCGATTCTGGAAATCTCTGTACGCAAACTTGGCGTCCTTTTTGCCGTGTGGGATTCTGCCGAAGGGGGCGTGGTCGTTGAAGCAGCTGTCGAAGACTTCATCCACCACCTTCTCCGCCTCCTCACGACTCACCTTCCTGACCGCCAATATGGAGCGCAGGGCGCGGTCTCGCACGCAAGCCTATTGGACAAACAGACAACAGGGTGGCACCTCTATGGACCAGCTATGGACAAAGCCTTGTCTTGCCCAAAGCATTATCCAAGACATGATACACCACTGTTCGACATACAAACTGGCGGTTTCATCTTAGCGCAGTATGCATGTTTTGCTTGCAAAAAGGTCCAATAAATTACATAATGCTATTATTATTGCTTGTCTTCAGGGTGCATAGAAGAACCAGACCCCATCTGGGGACATTTATGGGCTGAAATTGGGTTTGGACACAATGTCTGTAAATATCTACCCTTTACCAACAATTTTAGCCAAAGATGAGGACAAAGAGTAAACAAGGCAAAGGGATAGATTCCTCATCCTTTTCATACAGATGTCACTAAATATATCATTACAGATACTAAATCCAAACAGCGAAGATTACCTCTCCTGATCCTCAGACAAGATCCCGCCTACTCCCTAGTACTTCCCTTTCTTGCAAGCTGGTTATACTTGCAGGTTGTTGTGTATTTTGATAGACTGAGAGGAATCACTTACGTGCCCATCTGTGTGTGTTTGTATCACTCCAGCAAGTAGAAAAGTTGGCCTGTGATCTACAATAGTGTACATGAAGGCTTCAGAACTGCTGTAAGAACCAATCAAATATTAGCCAGTCCCTCAGTGTTACCTGGTGATGCTGCTTGAGGCCAAAGTTAAACCTGGAGACCTCGTTGGTGAAAGAGCAGTCTCCACTGAGATTGGCCGCTCGAATCTGAAACCCAGACATTTGCACAACTCACAGGACATACTTCAAACCTTTTAACCGCAGCCTGCTTCAGCTGGACAGGTAAGGGAAATGACAAAAATACAGGGCAAAATGTGACCATTCTAATGAGCCTTTCCTTTATACAGGAGAAACACCATTTCCATTTGAGGTTTCACCACACAGGCTAATCAACAAAATACAGTACAGAACTAGAAAATCCGTAACTAACAGAATAAACTTCAATGGAGGAAAGTAGAGAAAACATCAGTCTTGTTTAAAAAAATGACAGAAACATGTATCTGTATCTGCCACAATTTAATGGAGAATATCCAGAACACACAATGAAAGACTGTTATGAGCTACAACCGAAGAACACTGAACCACAATATTTACAACACAATATCACATTGTGGGGCGGTGCACCAAGCAAAAACTTCATTCAATGAGCTCTCACCTCAGAGCAGGCCAGATGCTTGAAATTGTTGAACCAATCAACATGTGCTCTGCAGTGGTCAAAGGCATGGATGAGCTCATGGGTGACCACTCTGTTCATATGAGACTGCTGGTGAATGTTATTCTGGCACAAAACAATCTGTAATTGGAAAAGTTACAAATAGTTTAGAAAAATAAGAAGCATTTGTGATGTTTGATCATAGTGACTTTTTAAAGTAGAGGCAAACAACTGACACACTATGTAGTACCTCCTAGTGCTGCTTGTTTTTACCTAGTGAAATATATTTAGTCATATTTGTGGTGTATGACCACCCTCTCCAAAACTGAAATGTGACGCATTTTGATAACAGCTTGCTATCAATTAATGTCTCTTCATTGTCTGACAGTATTTGAATGGATGGCAGGTAGTAAAAAAAGTTCCACCAAAGCAAATAATCTCCAAATTATGGAAACTTGCTTCTCTTACTTGTGAGGTTGTTGCATCAAAACCACCACTGACAATTCCATCGCAGTCTTCACATGAAAAGTGTCGATCTTTATAAACGGTGCTGAAAAAAATTAAAATTACATATAAGCAACATTTGCTTTGCACAGAACCTTACACTGATACTGGGGTGTGTATCCGACTAGTCAACTTCAAACGTGTAGCTAGCTCCGAATTCATGCAACACACTTGATGACTTGTTGGCACTGACGTTTACTAGTACAAACTTGAGTTGGCTGTTACATACCATCCTGAATTTTTCATGGCACCAAGGAGTAGTTTTGCATAGGGACCTGTGAAAGACAATATGAAGTGGACAAACGTTAGCTACGACCTGCGTCACTTAAGGCTGAATTTTGCACTAGGAAGGCCAGAATCTACGTTAATCTAGCTCATAGTCATACATATTTTTGACAGATAGATATGCTGTTGTAAACTACAGAAACTGAGTACATTCAAACGAGTGTATGTACAGACTAACTAGCTAGCTGGTACATGTTGCATTGATCCTGACGTTGTTAGTTCATAGCAAGTTAGATGGGTAACTGTCCGTTAACATGGAGCTATTTTTAGACCTAACATTGGCTATCTAATTCTACAAGACTCATTCCAACAGTAAACTCACTTGTCTCCAGTGCAAACTGCAGCATAACCTGACATTTGTGGTTGAATGTAAATAAGCTCTCGGCGATTGATCCTTTTTTGAATTTCCCCCCATGTCTCTCCGGGAATAGGTTGTAACCATAGTCCTCTTCTTGCTGCTTACTCTGGTCCATGTCATAGAAAACTGCAAGCTAACGCCTGCGAGTTTGCAAGCCAGCTGGTCAGCTGTACGTTTTAGCTCCGTGCTGTAGCTAGCGAGCAAGCGTGTTAGCCTGCAAGCTAGCAAATTCACAAGTCACAAGCCGAAAACGCAGCTGCACGATAACTAACTAGATAACTATAGCTAGCTAGCTAGCTAGCTAACGCAACCACAAAGAGAGAGGTCATTCTGTGTTTGCACACCATGCCGTAAGACAAAGGTAAAAGGTAAAAGGTTGCTGTGGCGTTAACTCTATATGACCCGGAATATGTTCTGACAATGTACCGTTAGCTTTGGTTCAAGTTAGTTTGCCCTGTGTAGCTATTCTGAACTGTCAGACCAATTGACCAGCACATTAAATACATTAATTAAAACTACAGTTGACTGCAAATGTTGTTATGACCAAAGGTAGGTAGCAATATGATAATATAAAGGCCTATTCAGATACAGCGCAGATTCACTGGTCTCAGGATGGTGAGATAATCCTGGTTTCTAGCTACAAGAAGACAAAGTTAGCTATTTGCATTTGCGGATATTACTTTACTGTTGAATAGGACGAGCCCACCGGATTACATAGAGATCCGTCAATCTGCGTCAAACAAAATCTATACAACAAGTTAATAATAGGCGCCAATTTTAAGTTCTCATGCTGGAGCATGTAGCACACTGTCCCTTTAATTATTTTAACAATCTGCGCCGACTCAGAAACCACGCTGGTTGCTGGGATATGCTGTCATGGCGCTGTGCACAAACAGATAACAGTGGAAGTTGTCGATTTGTGTGTGTCTTTATTATAATTTTTTAAATTGATCTTGATATTGATCTGTGTTGAGGACAGAGGTTAGAGGTACAGGAACAATATTCAGCGGAATGAGATTGTAAAATAGGTAGCTAGCCAGGTAATGTTAAGCTCGCGGTAGTAGAACGTCCATGCGTGATTTTTGCTAATGAACTGGCTAGCCAGCCTGTCAACCACATTTATGTATATGCCAACAAACTATGTCTATAACTGTACCCAAAATAACGTCAGCCTAAGATATGTGTGGCTTTGAGTTGTGATTCTTGATTTTAGGTGATCCGTGGTTTATAGCTAGAAGACTGTAAGGTGTGCTAGATAGCTATTTATATATCGTGATAACTTTCTAGATTATGTGTGAGGTTACAAGAGGGTGTAACTGATCAACAGCAGCATCAGGGTTTTCATTGATTTGAAAAGGTAACAGTTATCAAGGCGAGCGAATAATGGTCAGTTTCTCAATCCCGATAACACATATTTCCACATTTTTATTTCCAGAAAGACGGGGATGTCGGGAGGAAACAAGGCGATCGAACTACAGTTGCAGATGCGGCAAAATGCAGAAGAGCTGCAAGACTTCATGAAAGAGCTTGATAGCTGGGAGACCGACATCAAGAAGAAAGATGAACAGTTAAGAAGTGGAAGTGCTGGCGAACCCCAACAGGTAAGCGCCAGACGAGGCTGTGTGTTTAGCCCGTCAGTCTGCGCAACGTCACTGGTCTAGTTGACGGTGTGAATCGGACCTGTACCTAAGCACGAGCCACTTAAGGTTTTAAAATAAGTGTATCTAAGCTGCAACACGCCTTAAATTGGATTATTGTTTTTTTTCGCGATTATTGCTTTCAATCTCGCCCTCTGGTTCCAAAGTACTATTTCAAAACTGTTAGCTGATCATGTGTCTGTGTATTACACTGTCTTTGTCCAATTGCATGTTGGTAGATTTTACTCAGAAACCCTGCAAATATTTTGGAGGGTCAGACTCAATGTATGTCCTCCAATGTACGTACAGAAGCGTGGGTTTTAAAGTGCTATGTCTGTGTCTGGTTGGTTTATAATTTAAATTTGGTCCTGTGCATTACGAATTACTGACACCTGTCTTTGGTTCAGCGAAGTTTGCCACCTGTCCGAAATAAGGACTACCGACAAAAGAAGAGAGAGAAAAACAAACCTCCCTCCAAGAATGCAAAGAACCAGCCAAAGCAGCCCAGAATAAAGTCTTATGACTACCAGTCGTGGGACAAATTTGATGTGGTAAGTTACTCTTTTTTCATATCCTATATTAATCATGTCATTAATCATGTCACTTTATTTGATCAATTCAAACACTCACATGTAGTGGAAGGATGCCAACTTTATGTGACAGATTTGTTTTCTCTGCCATTGTCCAGATGTGTCAATGCAACACTTGTTATTCAGTGTCCGTCAGTGTTCATTTGTTTTTTTATATGTGACCTACCCACCTCAGCATCTTTATACTCAACTTCTCTTTTCCTTCTACTGTTTGTGCTGAAATATAACAAGTCCTGATGCATGGAAGTCCACTGGAGTAGAACTCTAGGGCACTTTAATATCAATTTACATTTAGGGTTTGTAACTTAATTTGTGTGGGTCACCATGTACGTTGCTCATGGATTGCATTGGCATTTTCAACCTGATTTATAGGAAGCTGTTATGAATCCATGTGATCTTAGCATCTACAGTGAGTTTCTGGGATTGAATGAGGCACATTCTATATTGTGCCCTTGCACAGGACTTTGTAAATTAGTTATTTCCATGTTGTAGAATAAGGCTTTGGAAACAATGGACAAAGAGGACAGCCCAGAGCAGTCTGAATCTGATTCAGAGGGAGTCCCCATCGATCGAGACCGTGCACTTGCCGAAAAGGAGAAGGTACATGTCATTTTGCTGTGCTCTGTGCTAAACTTTCTTCCCAGGAGTGCACTTGTTTCCAAGTTGAAACATTAAATTGCAGAGTGAAAACTTGAGGCAGGCACACATGGAAACTACATTAAAAAACTAAAAACCTTTAGAGTTTGTATAAATCTACTTTTAATAAAAAAAGACTGATTTGAATGGCCATTGTTAATATTGTGCTCTCCTGGAATGAGAAGGACAGCCATTGGTATGCAGAGTTTGAGTGACTTGAGGAATTGTCCATTGTCCCTCGAGTCCTCTGTTTTTGAAATGGAGACTTTCACTAACAGAATTCTTACTGAGGTACTCCATAGAAAAATCCTGTATGAGCTTAATCCTGCATGAATCGATCATGTGTTCTTGATTCATTCTCATATTACCGTTGTCATTTTTTTCCAGGGTAACCAGCTTTTTAAAGAAGGGAAATATGATGACGCCATAGAATGTTACACCAGAGGCATGAGCGCTGATCCTTACAACCCCATCTTGCCTACAAATCGAGCCACGTGTTTCTTCAGGCTTAAAAAGTAAGTGCTGTGGCCTTGTGCTTTAAATAGGGTGATGAAAACACAAGCTATGCTCCCTCTGAAGTCCTCTCCATGAGGGTCACAGTTTGCTAGAGTTTCCAACCCTCCTTAAAAAAGCATTCTACACTAGTTTAGCACTTAACTCAGTATTTTACTGATCTCTTGTAATACTTCTTGAAAACTACTCTTAGCATAGTGATGTGCTTATTTGGAAGTCACTCTGGGTAAGAGCGTCTGCTAAATGACATAATGTAATGTAATGTCTTTACAAGCTCCCAAGACTAAAAACTGGGGAAGGAGCCTGAATTCGTTTCTTCATGACAGTGTTAAGTTCAGTCAGGCAAATGGGTACTGCGTTCACTGTGCCCCTCCTGGGCAAGGATTTAGTGGCTCTTTTCTAAAGAAACTTGTGTTTTAGACACAGTAATGTGTAATCTGAATGCAAAATCTGAAATCCTGTTTTTTTTCCTAAAGCCCTACATGCTTAAATAATTTATTTTTATGCTTCGTACAGCCATCCAATACAAACAATGTGCCATTCAGTCTTAGTTCTGTAAATAGAAAAAGCTTTGGAAGTATGTATTTCCTGCTGCAAGATTAACTACACTGACACTGTATGTGTTTTTACTAGGTACGCTGTCGCTGAATCTGACTGTAACCTGGCCATCGCTCTGGACAGAAATTACGCCAAAGCGTATGCCAGAAGAGGGGCAGCTCGTTTCGCCCTCCAGAAGTTTGAATCTGCCTTAGAGGGTGAGTGACAGTGGGTAGGAGAACATGTGCCAATGCAACAATCACCTGCACTACCGAGCAGAAGTTCACAGGGTTCTTTAGCACCACCCCTTTACTTTAGTAGCACCCCCTCAAACTGAACCTGACTGTATTTATGCTTTTCTCTTGGATGTGGTTCAATTACAAATCTTGCACAAATCCTTCAGTCTTGGTTTAATTCAGTTCTAAGTTTTGCTTTTGCCACAGCACACAATAAACATTCTGGGTTAACAGTCTTTTGGCTGGGCTATGCTTTTCATGTGAAAATATACAACACGTTTCTGTTGTTTGACTTTTTCCCAAATGGTCAGATTATGAAATGGTTCTGAAGCTGGATCCTGAGAACCTGGATGCCCAGAATGAAGTGAGGAAGGTGAAGGAGGTATGACGGCAACATTTTATGTTTGCTTAAGTTTGCAACGCTTTGCTTTTGTGCTTAAATCTTCGATTTAAAAACAAAATCTCCATGGAATGATCTTGAAGGCAATTCTACATGCATCAGTTAACAGGTAAATCAAAATGAAATTTGATGTTAATCTTTATTTTTCCTGTGACAAGGCAACAAGCATTAGATAATAAACAGAGGGAAAGTGACTAGTTGGCCAGACCAAATACAGGTTAAACCCAGGCTGATTTTAAAAACTCAGAACATCCAACCACATTCTTTCCCCAAGTTGTATTACCTTTCTAGAAGTAGGTGTTGTTTAAGGCTCAGATATGTAACAACCTGTCTTATGGTTTCTTGTTACAGGCACTGTCCTCACAGGAAGTGAAAGCTGACAGGAAGGAAGTTCCTGCAAAGGAGTCACCTGCAGCCAAGGAGGGTAAACAAGAGCAAATCAAACAGCAGCAAACCAGGCAGCAGGCTGTAATGCAGAAAGACCTGGTGGGTGTTTGAAATGACTCAATTCACCAATGCACAGAATATGACTGAAGTGGTTATTAGTCATTTCACTGTTTGTACTCTAGTTCTTTGTTGCTAGATGACAAGGAAATGAATAAACAGACCTGCCAAACTTTCTTTTGAAGTGGATGTTGGGTTTTGTGGGGGATTTCCATGTAATGCTTCTAAATGACAATAATGAAGTGCTTCACTTTTAGTCTTATCTTAAACTTATGGAAAGGGTACGAATCAAATTCAGACTCTTCTTGAAGGCCAGCCAGAGCTGTTCTCTTAAGAAAAATTATCAGCAGCTGTCATTGCATGTGTGTGTCTAAGTAGAATTTGTAATTAACTTTAAGTTTTCTAGAACAAGTAAAAAATGAATTTCTTTGCAAGCAAAGGACGTTGCGAGTACACATGCAAGTCATTTGCAATTTGAAGGCAGGTATACAAATTATTAGCCTACCCGTGTGAACATTTTCCCAGGGTGTTAGCTTGTCGTAAACCTTCACAGGTTTAGGTACTTGCATTGAAAGATATTTTGTGCCACCCACTTTCTGTGTGTTCCAGTGAACTTTATCCTTGTAGACAGTATGTATCTCCTGTAAAAACAGACATGTCTGTGTCATAATGCACTGCACCCTGTTGGTGATCTCACATAGGAGTTGTGATTTTAAGTTACAGACTTCTCTGTTTCAGGGCAATGCCTACTTTAAGGAAGGGAAGTACGAGGCTGCAGTAGAGTGCTATACCAAGGGCATGGAGGCAGATTCCACTAATGCCCTTTTGCCAGCAAACAGGGCCATGGCTTACCTGAAGCTTCAGAAGTAAGTATACTTCTTGTGTGATTAGGAAAGCTACTCATTTTGGGAATGAAATGGGGGCATCCACACATTGTGTAGTCTACCAGCATAAAAGCTGTAACCTGGGACTTGATGTTGGCATTCTTAGTGGACTACGCAGTTGACTTGCAGTTGAGCTGTGTTCAGTTAGTGCTTTACCTGCAATTCACCTGTGTTCAGTCAGTCATTTACCTGCAGGTAAGCTGTGTTCAGTCACTGTTTTACTGGTTTTGTACAGGTATAAAGAGGCAGAAGATGACTGCAGCAAGGCCATTGCTCTTGATGGCACGTACACCAAAGCTTTCGCCAGGAGGGGGAGTGCTAGAGCAGCTTTGGGCAGACTAAGGGAGGCCAAAGAAGGTAAATGCAGTGTGTTTAAGGGTTAACAAGCCCTGTTTCATTCAGTTCCCAGTGAATATACCTGGGTAGTTCACACTTGATAGTACTTGATTGCATTCTAAGCTTATCATCATGTGTTGGAAAATGTTCCAGAGATATGGAACACTTTCTATGGGCCCAGAAGGCAGTACTCAGATACCATCAGTCATTTTTTCATCTGGGTCACTTGCCTCCAGGTTCACTTCCATATGAGTGAGGGCTCTACAGGAGGGCTTTCAGCTGATTACATCAGCTGCTGATATAAATTTGAAATAAAGAGATTTGGTAACTCTTCAATCTTAGCTTGCATTTTTTAGCCCCAGTGTCAGGTGAATTTTGCAGGATTTTAGTTAAATGGGAAAATGGTGTATTTTTGCACAGATACTTTTTGAACAGACGATTTGCATGGAAACATTTTAACTGATTTGTTTGTATTACATGTAGGGTAACATGCAGAATGTTAAGAAAAGCTGTAGACGCTAGTCTCCAAGAGCAAATGTATCACGTCAAATAGTCCTGCAAATGTCATAACCCCACAGCACTGGATTCCATGCACGCTATTCATTAGTGTCACTAGTGATTTTCCAAATACTGTATGTGTCCATGAAGGCCCCTTTTTATGATCATCATTGACTAGTTCAGCCGTACGGTGCAGTAATGAGTCTATGGTTTTTTCAGATTTTGAACAGGTTTTGAAGCTGGAGCCAGGAAACAAACAAGCAGTGGATGAACTGAAGAAAATCACATCTGTATGTATCCATGTGCCACCAACAGAACCACATTAATCGTGCACCATGTACAGACTGTAATCTAGGAAAGAGCTTATTTAATCATATTTTTAATTACCATAGGACATTGCTGCCAGTGGGTTGACATCAGAACAACCAGAAGCTGACAGTCAGACTACAAGAAGAACCGTGCAACCCATTAACAAACCCCCTCACCTGCGATCCACTGTAAGTGAACTGTGTTTTTACATATTACATATTAACCCTGTTCAGCTGTGCATAAACAGTTTAGTTTTGAGTGAGTTTAAACCTTGGCCATATGTTAAGTAAAACCTGTTTTTGATTGTAATGGATGCTAACATAACTGTGAAACCCATTAAATGTTTAACGAGTACGTTGTATAAATCATTTGTGAAGAATTATGAACAACAAACCAATCTGACAACATTACTTTTTAATTCTTTGAAATGCTGCAAATATTTCAATATTATAACATTGCAATGGAATGATATGCAGGAGCATTCAGCGATGTGAGGATCTTTCTTTGCAAATGTTTTTCAGAAGCCTTTAAGGAGAATTGACATTGAAGAAGTAGGTGGGGAGATCACTGTTTTGGAGAAGCGAGTAATGGCTACGCCCTCCACGTGTGGAGGGGCGGCCCCGCCCCTCTCAGCAGCCGGAGACCATGTGGAAGAGGCGTCGCCTCTGGGGGGTTCCCCATGTGCGAAGATCCAGAAAATCGAGGAGATCTCAAACTCTCCGGCACTGCCCCCACAGTAAGGGCCATGATTTGCCTGTGGCAGCACTCATGTTAACTTGCATTTTAGTAATATCATCAATCGATTCTGTACCGATCTCTGTTAGCAGTTAGTTATACTAACAGTGGTTAGGTTTTCAAATGGTTGTGTCATATTGATGAATATGTCTGATCTTCTCAGTTGAAGGTTTATTAATATAAAAATACGTATTTACATGTTTCAATCCTGTAAAGCTGGTATATTCTATGGGTATATTCTATGGGCTTTGGGTTCTGCTAAATGTGATATCTGAAAGAGGAAGAAGTGTGAATAAAAATGTATGAATAAAAACAATTTGATAAATGATACAGCTTAACAGAAAAAAATTACTAATAAGTATTCTGGAACTGAGAAACATGGTGTCAGGCAAAATACAGCCTTAAAGAAGTCTAAATGTTAAATCCCATAACACAGGTGTCTTGAGGGAGGTCATGCTGCAGATCGACCAATGAAACAGAAGAAGGAAAACCTAACCAATCAGGAGGGAGCCCTCTCTGTGACCGAGCCGGTCTCCATCCCCTCCCTCCCAGCAAACAGCTTCCAGCTGGAGGCAGACCTGAGGAAGCTCAAAAACCACCCTGACAAGATGTACAAGTACTTAAAGGTACGCTTCAGCCTCTGGTGACTGAGTGTTTAAGGGATCCTCCGTGTTATGTGCCGTCATGTTCAGTGCCTGCGGAATCTCGCGAGAATCGAGTTCTTGTAAACGTTAGAACGCTCCATTATTATTGGACCAGTCTGATTGTCGCATTCTTTCTTTCCAGCAAATTGAGCCGAACATGTACCCAAAGGTTTTTCAGAACTCTCTGGAACCGGACATTCTAAATCAGGTTCTGGGGATATTTCAGTGTTTCTACATCAAGTAAGTGCAACACAGGCGCATGCAATCTAGGGCAGTTATAACAATCAGTCTTGTATAATTGGGTCTAATATTCAGTCAGTGAGGACAAACCTAGTTTTACTCAGGCAGGTTGAAAGTCGGTCTTGGGCCAAGTTTGGTGGGTTTGCGCACTGCCAGTTCATCATTCTAACTTTTTATCCACACAAGGTATGAAGCACCAGCTCTCATATTTGAGATTCTGAAGAACCTGGCAACCGTGAGGCGGTTTGACATGGCTGTCATGTTCATGTCCTCTGCTGAAAAGAAAGGTAAGGTATACCATGTAAAACATGAAAAGCATTTGCAGTACATCTGTACTTTGTGCCTAAACATGCATATTGGTCCTGCAGCATAATTCTGTCTTCTGAGTTTGGTGTTTCTTGCCATGCCAGTGTTTAGCATGGTTTTTGGCCAATGGTCGGGGTATCTTATGAAAATAAAACATAATGTTATCGAATGAATCACTGCCGAGAATATGCTTGAGGTCAGCAGAATACGTTTCAGTCAGCACAGCCAATGAGACCTGCAAAGGCTATATGTAAAACAACTGTTTTAGTCACAATGCCTCAGAAAAAGCAAACAGCTGGATTAAAGCACCCTTACTCAGTGGCTGTTTCTATAGTAGACAGTTTTTTTCCCAAATTTTCTTCCCCCCACATCGTGGTGAATGTGTCTGAAAGCCACTTTGCTGTTCCAGTGAGAACTTATCATGTCAGCTTAGTTTCTAGTATTTCCCTTAAAGGAAATGTCAGATTTTACAAAGAAATAAACTTTTTGCCTCACAATTAATTTCTGTGTCAGTTCTAATGTTTGTGTCATTAGTCTTTGTCAGGGAAGAGTTATCAGCATGCCTTGATGGTTTGTTTTCTTTTATTTCTTTACAGTTTTACAAGACTTGTTTGATTGTCTTCGTCAAGCCGGCTTAGAGGATGAACCTGTCAAAGCTCTGCAGAAGAAATATGGGGTGTGACACCTGTATTTGTGACAGAAGCCCAGGACACTGAAAGTTCTTTCAGCAGAGAGCAGACCTTACATCCAGATGACACCTGGGATTTGTGTTGCCAAGGTAGAGCTGTGAGAAGAAATGGAAAAAGAAAATGACCAAAAGACAAAAGGATGAAACATGGGGATATTGGCCGATGTAGGCGTGTTCGTTGCTGGTGAAGTCCTACAACAGAATGAATATACTTTTTGAAGAACCCTTCCTTGGAGAACTGTCTAAGTGATAAAGGTTTAGAGATTGTCCAGCAACAATGCAGTATCCACCATTATTAAAAGGACCCCATGCCCCTAATGTCAAAAGCAATGCTCCAGTGTTTACACTTTCCTTCTCTCTACACAGGACCTCTGGTTCTGCTCCTTGTGCAGATAATTCTAGGGTGCTGACTGTGAATGAAGTGGAGTGTCAACCACATATTGTTATGTTTGAATGATTATTTAAAAATGTTTGAAATGCTCTGTTCGGATGACCCTAATGCTGTGGGATGCTCGAATGTTATCTGGAAGTAGAAATAAATTTCCATTGGTGGCCTCCTTCTCCTTCTGGTCGTTTGTATCTTGCTTGTTATTAGCACAGAATAGACAAAAACCTTCTTACACAGAGATTATGTGTCCACTTGTTTAATTTTTTAAATTATATTTCATAGTGTTATTTTATGGATGTTAATGTGTGATGGTCAGTTTAATGGACAGTGGAGTAGTTGATGTTCAGCAGTTTCTCTATCATTATTCCATGCGCTGAAATAAGTGTTCCTGACATGACAAGAGGCTGGGGCACAACACACTTTGGTAAGGCTCCAGGAAGCAGCTTCCCAGTCTAAAGAGGTGTAAAGAAAGTATCTGCAATGCTTATGATGTTGCTATCACTGTGTTCATGTGGTGGTGTAATGCTCAGTCAGCCTCTTTGATTATCTGGGTTTTTAGCTCAGCAAACTGATCTAAATGTGTAAATTATAAAGATTTTTCATAACTCTGTGGGATCAGATTAGCATTCAAACTCCCAAGAAGAGCAATAGTCTGTTTGCCCTAACATAAACAGAGACATCCTCTGGGGTTCCTCTTCTCAGGCATTCCTGTTTGTGCCATCTTTTTGACACTAGGGGGAGCTATTCAATATCTGTCGAGTGGGTAGATGAGGACTTGGGGAGAGTTTTGGCTGTTCGTTGTCCATTACGTACTCACTGTATAAAATGTTGGTGTGAGGCTTAAAAGCACCACTAAACCAGACTATGCAATTTCACTTTCTGTTTCCTTAAAATTTAATTTAAAAAAAATCATTCAGTGGATCATCTATCCATTTTGTTTCATATGGTCCTTTGTATTAAAAAGGCAGCCAATGATGATAATGAAGTGATGAATTGCCAAACTGCAGTTGTTACTTGCTGGCAGTAGTTCAAGTGTCCTGTCAACCTCAAAGTGGCTTTAGCACCACACAGCTGAAGTGTGAGTCCTCTGTTCAGTAGGACAGCATAGATCAATGGTTATGATGAACAGGATCGCTTTTCTGAGTGTTATCCCTGGTCACATGACATTTTCAAATAATTGTCTTGTCTTTGAAGGAGCATGGAGCACAAACACTAGATTTTCTCTGAAAATCATCCTTGCAAAGGATTACAAAAATAGAATTTTCATTTAAAATCAAATAAATTATTCACTCACCCAAGACGTAGTTAGTCCAAGTTTGACAGTATTACAAACCTTATTGCCTGGACTGCACAAGTTGTCATGGTGTTAGAACTTTTGCAGAGGAAATTAATTTTATCTCCTGTGTTTCTCACCACATTGTCTGTTAGATATGATTTTTAGAGGCTGTGTGGGGTTTTGGGAAAGAAGGAGGGGCACAAACAGACAGAAGTGATGCAGTATAGAAATATACGGAGAAAATGTAGAGAGAGTCCTCTGATTTGCCATAGTATGTGTTTGAAGTTTTGCTGTAGTCAGTCCTATAAGGCAGCAGTGAGTGTGATTGGCGGGGCGGGGTGAGGGTGTTCTCTCTGTGGGGCTGGCATGATGCACAGGGGCTCAGTCACCCTGAGGACTCAGAGGTGAATGTTTGGGTCTCTGCTTGGCTCTGAGGAGGGTCTATCTGTGCTGGTGAAGATGGACAGCTGTCTGTTTTTCCTCTCTCTCTCCTCCCTCCTGCTCACCACTGCTGGTAAGTACCAGGGTACCATGGTCTTCATCCTCTCCTAGATCCACATGCATGCAGGGATCAGAGGGTCAGGTGGAGCTGGAATGTTGGCATCTGTAAGATGGAATAGATGCAATGCAGAAAGAGAGCTGTGCAGTCATAGTCTTTAAATACTGTTTAAATTTAATGTAAACATGCTGATTTTAATATCTGCAGATTCAGTTGAGTTAGTGCTGTTTTTTTTACTTTGTTAAGTTTAGTGTTTACTGCACATGTAGTCATGAATAATCTAAAAGTAAACTGTAATTTTACTGTCTGAAGATGTTTCTGTGACTGTAACTTTCTGAAACTCTTGTGTTAAATGATCAGACCTGAAGTGCTGTCAGGGGAAATATGAATATTTTTCTGAATATTCTGATTTGGGTGGTTGAACTCAATGAAAGTAATAAGAAGTTTCAATAAATGTAAACTTGAATGACAGTTTGGCAAACAGCTTTGCATGCACAGTATGCCCTCCCTCCCCCTGTCTGTCTGTCTGTGTCTGTCTGTCTCTCTCTCTCTCTCTCTCTCACTGTCTCTCTCTCTTTCTGTTTCTCTCTTAGAGGTCATTGCAGACAAGCCTAACGTACAGTTGGCCATTCCAAAACAGAGCTATGGAAAAAGGGGGCAAAAGCATTAAAAAGACAATATTTAGATGAGGTTAAGCATGTGGTTTCCTTGCTTTTCTCAGATGTCAATTTTTTCCACTTTACATGGTAAAGTCAGTAATACCAGTTTACAAGCCCTCAGAGTAAGACAAGACATTTAATCCTGAGTGGTTTCTCCTAAAAACTGGGCTATGAAGAGAATTGTGGGTTTTAGATGATCAAAAATGCATATTCAGATGAATGACAATCTCTTTAAAGGTGTTTTTGAAATCCTTCATAAATACAAACAGAATAAATAACACAGATTATGTTTTGCATCAAGATGAAAACAGAGGAAAACCACTTTACTTTTAATTACAGATTCAGATGGTGAGACATAGCACCTCAGTCAGAGTGGAGTTGATTATTTGGTCTGTTTTCCTTTACTGTTACAAAGTTCAATCAGCTCAGACTGAGAATCACACAAAACACAGAGAGGTGTGATGGCCTGGCAGAGGTTTTCTACAATGGCTCCTGGGGGAGTGTGTGTATGAATGATATGACACTAAACACAGCTTCAGTGATCTGCCACCAGCTGGGCTCTGGGGATGCAATTGCTTTTAAGAAGGAAGCCACGTCTCTGCCACTGGATGCTCCTAAATGGCTCAACTATGTGCAATACCGTCTCCATGAAGCTTCCATCTGGCAGTGCCAGGCCTCACCTTGGGGTCATGACACTTGCCAAATTACAGAGGCGGCTTTCATCACCTGCACAGGTAAAGACACACAATCCTCCCTAGACCACAGTCTACTTACTGAGCTTTTATGGAGATATAACTTACATGTATTCACTTGTAAGTCACTTTGGATAAAAGCGTCTGCCAAATGAATACGTGTAAATGTAAGTGTATGCTAATAGATCCTCCTTAAAAAGGCTTGGTACAGTTTACGATGTAACAATGAGGTTTGTCACAGATTTTACTTATTGCACTCATCATTGTTATCTCTATCAAAGAGTTTGCCTTCATGTGCCTGATTTCCTCACATTAATGATGTGGCCATTCAACCAATTAAGACACAATTAAGTTATCAACAGCATAGCAACCATAAGACATCAGCTTCAGTGCTGTCCTTCTCATGTGAAGTAAGAGCATCAGTGTTGGAGACCTGACTCTGCAACATTATAACACCTATGTATTGCCTCTCCTTTCCTTTGTGACCTAACAGATCTGTGTGTGTCTCTGTGTGTTCACTCCCACAGCACTGTCTCAGGGGAACCAAGAGCCCGTGTATGAGGCCGTCTACGAGGAGATCGAGTACAAAGTGGCCAGAGAGGGAACCTACAGCGCCCCCCAGAGGGGTGAGTCCATTCATTCACCTTTACACGCCTCCTTCACAGGTTGTCAATCAACATCTCAGGACACACAACCTACACAGCACCTCACCATATGGGGCCTACACAACCAGTGATAATACCAGCTGCAGAACACTTTCTGTCTTACAGCCACTCACTCACACACTCAAACTGATCTCAGAACAGGCAGATAGTGCTGCCAGACACAGACAGGAGGACAGCCACTGCTGCTGTACTCTTCAAACTCTGAATACTGCAGAGGAGCACAGCACCATTCTGCTATGGGTGCATTTTACTCATCAGGGTTTGCAGAGGATCTGTCCTGCAGATAAAAATTAGTCAGGCAGGTGCGTTGGAATTGATCCATCATGCAGATAAGAATCAATGGGGTGGGTGTGTAGAGACGTATTCTAACTGCTGTGCGTCTGCCTCTAGTCATGTGATCATGGTACAGAAACCACACGAGTCTCTCACAGCTTCAGTGCTGTAACCTTGCAGGAGGAGGGGAGAGAAACATGTCTGTACAGCACGGGGGGAGAGGATGCACATGATCAGCGGTGACAGTTAACGTCTGTGTGTGTGTGGGAAAGTTTTGGGGAGAGTTTGAGGGAGAGAGAGTGCGTAGGTGGGTGCTTTCATGTGTGTGTGTGTATCTTGGTATGTGTGCAAGTGTAACCCTGCTGCTTCTGTCCTGCTTAACTGGGAGACATAAAAATGGAGGTCAATTGGTGCACTGTCTGATAGGGGATGGACGGGACTGCCCTTCTCTGCTGTTCACAGGAAGTGTCCTTTCTGAGGATTTACCCTCTTGGTTTGAAGACGTGGGGGAAGGTGAAGGAGACGCTCTGTCAGGTATGGATGAGCTGTTTGGGTCTCTGAGTGGATCGGGGAGGCAGTGATGGAGAAGAGGGGCTTTGTATGACACACTCAGTAGGATGTGAGGACATTCTGTATCAAATCAAGGCGCAATAACATGCTGGATTTTGAGATTTTTCTGTTTTACATTTCACCATCTAGTTTCAGGCTGTTTTGTGGAGTGTAGAGACACGGTGCCGTGTTTCTCTGTGCTGTTGTGATGGGCTTTGAGTTTAGATCTCTTTCATTCAGATGGTTCTGGAAGAGAAGAGGGAGTCGAGCATTATGATGATGTCATCACCACTGAGCAGAATCCAGATAGTCTGCGAGCTGTATTTTTTGTTATATTTATACTGTGAACAACAATCCATTTTGTAATACAATGCCTGTAGTGACAAAGGCCACTAATCAGAAGATACTGTTTTAATAAATAGATGCTGTTTTAATATGTCTTGTTCAGGAGAGCTGATGACAGAGGACACACCAGAGAACTATGATGATGTCATTCCCATTGATCAGACTGCAAGCAACTTGTCAAGTGAGTTCACTTTCCCAGTAGTGAATATTGTATGTTATGGCCAGGGTATTCTGGAAAATATCATTTTTGGAAGTAAAAACGTTATTGCTTGCTCTGCAAAGTTTTCATATTAGGGAGTTGTTTTAAGGTCTTTGTATCTCGGGACAGCAGTAGCAGTTCTGCTAAATTCCTTCAAAATTTGCATCAATGTTGTGTTTGTGTTTAAGGAGATGTGCTGATAGGAGACCCCACAGAGTACTATGATGATGCTGTGAGCATGGGGCAGAGTGCAGACGGTGAGGCAGGTCAGTTTCTCTCCACAGATGAGAATTACCATGAATGACCATCACTGTTCAGTGTTGTGTGCAGATGGTGTTCAGAGCTCTATGTTAACATTTGTGTTTTACCTGTAACTGAAGAAATGGAATTCTGCTTGTTTAAAGCACAAACATAGTCACTGTTAATCAGCAAACCTCACAATATGTGTGCTGAGGAGCGGCTGCTTTCTTCACTGTCTGTGTCTGGTGTCGCTACCCGCTGCACCACGTCACTCCCTGTGTCAGGTTTATAACAGTCACTCAGCTGTAGCTCCATCTGTGTGGCTTTTGAAAGACACTTAATTATTCATCATTAATTATGCTTAATTCAGTGTTAAAGATTATAAAACAGGGAGTTGTTTTTTCTTACATGGTTATTTGCGCTGGTCCAGTACCTGTACATAACTGCACTGCATGTCTCTAGCCTGTGTCCCTTACTCTGTCCCTGCAGGGGGGAGAGTCCTGGCCACACTGTCCCCTGAGGAGGGACTCCCAGCCCCCGATGGGCCTGACTATGATGATGTGGGGGAGGAGCCACAGAAGTGGGGAGCCGCAGTTTGAGTGACAGTTTCGTCTGGGGATAAACCCCACCCACAGGCTGAGACAATTCCATGCTTAGCAGCCAGATAAAGATGAATGTACATTGCTATTGTCACTTCCAAAGTCCTACAGTAATTGTGTATTTCCTTTTTATGAAATAAGTTTTGTTTTTCATGCTGTATTTGTCTATTTCTTTGAATTTGGAAAAACCTGGAGGAAGGGAATGTATTATTCACTTGTTACTCTGTATTTGTGTGTGTATACATATAACCTGGTGGCTAACCCTCCTTGTTCTGTGTGTAGGGTATAGTAAATTCAGGCTGGTGAATGGTTCAGACTCCTGCTCTGGTCGAGTGGAGCTGCAGTACAGTGGTGAGTGGGGCTCAGTGTGTGATGCATGCTGGGATATGAGAGCCGCCACTGTCCTCTGTCAGCAGCTGGGCTGTGGGACAGCAGTGGCAATCCCGGGACAGGCCTGGTTTGGAGAGGGGAGCGGGCCAATCTGGACTGGTGTGTTTGAGTGCCAGGGGAATGAGACACGCCTCTCACAGTGCACTGTCTCTTCCTGGAATCGAGCTGCATGCTCACATGGGCAAGATGCAGGAGTCGTCTGCTCTGGTGAGCATTGTTTTGCTTTGTTTAGATATGTATGTGCACATGCTGCATGTGACCATTGACTGCGGACTGTCAAATCTGTGAGAGACTTTGTGGGAGCAGGGGCTTATTCTGATTTGTCTTTTGGAACTGTTCAAACCATGTAAAGGTGTTTGACAACTTCACAATAAAGAAGGTGCAGTATGAGATGTTGACAAAAAAACATACTCCATTTTGCCTTGCTTTAGGTTTTCAAATGCAAATTATTATCCACTTTAAGTAACTGTTAAAGGACATTAAGGGAATGCTTGCACTGTCTGCAGGATCAACATCTTCAGTTCGAGACGGGCAGGTGAGGCTGTCTGGAGAGAATGGGTGTGAAGGCCAGGTGGAGGTGTACTACAAGCAGACCTGGAGGAGAGTTCTCCTGGACACCTGGGGCTTCAATGAGACCTCAGTAGTGTGCAGACAGCTGGGCTGTGGCTCAGCTGAGCAGGTCCAAAGCTCCTCTCCATCTGGGAGGAGGAACAGGGATGTTTGTCTCACAGGTTTCAGGTGTTCTGGTGTGGAGTCTCACCTGGGGAACTGCAGAGTTCCTCACACACTCACCTGTAGGTCCAGCCAGAAGGTGTCCATCGTCTGCTCCAGTGAGTACAGATTAATGATGAGGCTGAACTTCATGATCATCAAACACTTTAATAGCAAAGCCACACACCTTATTACTCTGTTGAAACATCTGGCAAATCATAATTACTACAGTACAAGGATTAATGTTTTGCTGAACCCGTTGCGTTAGTGATATGTGATGTCTGATGACATGATATGATTGGCTGAGGCTGATGAGCAGTGCTTTACTATGCCCCACTGGCTTCTGTTATGGGCCTCTTTCAGCATCCCTGTACTTCTGCTCAGCAACACCTCCAGTACATGAACGTGTTCCCTTGAGCTCTCATCAGTAAATCACACGTACTTCTGTCTTAAGTGTTTTAATGGAAAAAGATGTCACAATTTGTTGTGCTGTGAGTTTCACACACCTTAGCATAAAGGGGGAGATAAGATGATAGCTTTCATAGATATATGGTTAAAAATTAATCTAGCACATACTAATCATATGTACATAAGTACAGTATCACTCAAATGTTTGGACACTACTTTTATTCTATCTTTTTACTAATTTCCACATTTTAGAACAATAGTAAAAGACATCAGTCTATGAAATAACACAACTGGAATCCTATGAGATGACCAAAAAAGTGTTAAACAGATCTTATTTTATGATTTTAGATTCGTCAAAGTAGCCAAAATTAGTTTTTGAAAATATTTTTGGAGAGAAATTCACATATAGGCATCAACTTCACTATTTATATTTGTCCAAGTATTTAAGCATAAGTATTTCAGTCAAAATGTCCCTGAATGCATTTTCACATTATCTTAATAAGGTGTGCCTAAACATTTGATTGTTACTGTAGATAGCTGGGGAAATTTACAGTACATCGGGAATGCATATCTGATGTGTGCCTACCTATTAAAGCAAATCTTGCATGAAACAATGAGATTGATAACTTGCCATGTCTCGAGATTAGGTCCCTCTCACATGTTGCTAGGTGGTTGTCACCAACTGCTTTAGTTTCGCAAACATGTCAAGTAACATTGGAGTGGTCAAAGGGTTAAACAAATGTACAATTTATTAAAAAAATATTATTAAGAATTCTCTTCTACTGAAGTTAGAAGGTATGCTCTCATACTAGGTAGCTGTCACCCACTAGTTTTAGGTCTCAGGCCTACTGTATCACATCAGAGAGATCAAAAGGTTAAGTAAATATAAATTCTTATGAGAATATATGACACACAATCCTTGTGTGTGACATGGATTTTTTAGTTTATAGTTGTTGATAGAAAACCCACAACTATATTTCTGTATTGCTCGTCTGTATAAAACATTGTATTTCTACCATTGTGCATGTGAACATGTGAACCCCCTCCTCCCTCTCTCTCTCTCTCTCTCTCTCTCTCTCACCACAGGTCCCTCAGGCTGGTGGGGGGGGGGGACTGTGCTGGAAGGCTGGAGGTGTTCCACAGGGGCTCCTGGGGGACGGTGTGTGATGACTCCTGGGACCTGGAGGATGCTCAGGTGGTGTGCAGGCAGCTCCGGTGTGGGACGGCCCTCAGTGTCCCCTCACCCTCCCCCTACGGGCCAGGAACTGGAGCCATCTGGCTGAATGAGGTGGGCTGCGTGGGGAACGAGACGTCCCTGTGGAAGTGTCCCTCAGCAGAGTGGGGACAGCATGACTGTGGACACAGGGAGGATGTGGGGGTCATTTGTTCAGGTACAGAAACCTCAAGAGGATTTACAAAGAGGTGGAATGAGCTCATGCATGTGGTTTGACCAACCTACTTGCTTTTAAATGCTCTCAGCAGGTGTTATTTTTTTGTATGGTCAATTCAGGTTACAAACCCTCAGAGTAGCACATGGTCTTTAACTGTGAGGGTTTCACCTATGATACTATGATACTAAATGATACTATGAAGGGATCCTTGTCAGGTTTTGATAGAAGAATCTCTATTTTATTTAACAACATAGTAAGATAACAAACATCTATGGATATTCAGATGAGTACAGCTATGTTTAAAATTGTTTCTTAATTCCTTGAAAGACATTATTTCCCAATGCTGATGCTGATGATTTTTATCCCATCCAAGCTCTAATCTCATTTAGCTTTGATTGATTTGTCAAATGAGTGCTGATCTCTGTATTGTTGCATATATTTATTGATATATTTTAATATATCTCTAATGTATGCTTCATCAGATAAATTTATTATGGGTTAACTATGCTGCTACAGAAGTATATGTACAAATAAGAAAGGCAGGAAATACAAAATTTGTTATATGTTTGTGTTTACCTGCATCCCCAGCAAGGCTGGTACAGCTATTGCAATTGAATATAGTTGATTGTTCAGGTTTCTGTTTAAACCACATTAACAGCTTAATCACTACTCTTGACCAATGAAGGTGAATAATTTTTGAATTATGAATTTGTTCAAGGGACTCAAGTGAAGGAAAAAAAAACCTTTCAGAAGTATCTCACATGTATGCTTCTGTAAATAAATCTTCCGGAAATGCACATCTATAACAGAGACCTGACAGTTGGTATTTAAGTGAAGTAAATAGATCAGTACTTGTTTAACATCTCAATCAAAGCTAATTAATTGAAATCTCAGGTGAAATGAAAACCAGCATACACACAGGTCCCCAGGACCAGGTCTGGGAAACACTGCTGACAGATATGAACAGCATAAATAATGCATAGTGTGTGATGTGCTTAACGAAGATGAGGACAGTGAAGAACCACTTTTACTGTAACTCCACATTTGCATGGTGGCACCTCAGTCAGAGTGGAGTTGATTACATGGTCTGTTTTCCTGTATTGTGACAGAGTTCAAGCAGCTCAGACTGAGACTTGGAGATGACACAGAGAGGTGTGAGGGGCTGGCAGAAGTTTTCTACAACGGCTCCTGGGGCAGTGTGTGTATGAATGATAGGATGATAACCACAGCTCGAGTGATCTGCCACCAGCTGGGCTGTGGAGATGCTATCGATGTTAAGGAAGTAACCACCTCGTTGCCATGGGATACTCCTCGATGGCTAAGCAACGGGCAGTGTAGTCTCAATGATGTTTCCCTCTGGCAGTGCCCGTCTCACCCAATGAGTAATAAAAACTGCAAGATGACTGAGACAGCTTTCATCACCTGCACTGGTAAAGACACTTATTCAAAACCAGCCTATAGTTCCTGAAGTTTTTTTGCACTCCTTCGAATACTTAGTGGGAAAGTTTGAGAGCTTTTGCTGGACTTTCAAGCAATCATTTATTCATATTTGTAATTATGAACCTGTGCTATGCGTAGCACCTATCCGTTAGAAAATTCTGGCATAGTAGAGTGGCCGGAGTTTAGAACGGTAGAGTGATTGTGATTACATTGATCTGAATCAAGCGGATGTCTTATTGTCTGTATGATTTGTAAATAGTATGATGTAATGTGATGTTGTTTTTTTGTCATTATTAGGTGTTATGTTTTAACTATTATGTACTTAGCACAATTTTTTCAGATTGTTGTCTATTTTCTGTCTGATCTGTACCTATTATTGTTAAATAATATTCAATATATTTGTAACTGATAATATATAATATTGATTATATAATTTTACATTCCAATTTTGCATCTTTTGTTACAGAAGGTCCCAAGAGAAAAGTTAGCAACATGGAGGTGTCACGTCAGCAGAGCAAGCCTCAAGTGAATGAGCAGAAAGGTGAGTTCAGAACAACATCAGAGGTTTCCTAGAATCTCCCAGGCAAACTGAATGAGTGACCCAGCTGATCTGTTCAAGAGCTGAGGCTGGCCAGCCCCAGGAACTGCTCTGGGAGGGTGGAGATTCAGATTGGGGGCTCCTGGGGGTCCATCTGCAATGACACTGATTGTTGGATCCTACAAAGTGGCCAGGCCACTGCACTCACCATCTGTAGGATGCGTAACTGTCCTCTAGTCTTGTCACCCTGTATCCTGGTCACATCCTCTGTCTGTCTTGGTATCTTGCCAGGTGAGCCCAAACGTCCCACACTGACCCAGTCCCCATCAGGCATTTCCATCCCTACTGTGGGCTTCCTGGTGCTGGGGGCTCTGCTGTTCCTGCTGCTGGCTCTGCTGTTTGTGCAGGTGTCCCGGAACAGAGCACTGAGGAGAGGTAGGGATGGATGGATGTGATTTCCTCACATTAATGACATGGCCATTCAACCAATTAAGACACAATTAAGTGATCAACACCTTTGGACAAAACAAAGAAAAAGCGTAGCAACCAGGATGCATAAACTTTAGGGATGTCCTTCTTGTGTGAAGATCTCCAGTCTGGGAAATCTGACTCTGCAACATTACATTATTTAGCAGATACTCTTACCTAGTGACTTACATAGGTTATAGTAGTCTACAATGTTATCCATTTATGCAGCTGGATATTTTCTGAGGCAGTTGTGGGTTAACTACCTTGCCCAAGGGTACAGTGGCAGCGCCCTAGTGGGGAATTGAACTGCGACCTTTCGGTTACAAGTCTTCCTCCTTGACCACTCTGCTATATAAGACACAATTAAATAATTCACAGCTGTCGACAAAAGAAAGAAAAAGCGTACCAACCAGGATGCATCAACTTTAGTGATGTCCTTCTCATGTGAAATGACAGCTTCAGTGTTGGAGACCTGACTGTGCAACATTACAACACCTGTGTGTTGTTCCTCTGTTCCTTTGTGACCTAAGAGATCTGTGTGTGTCTCTGTGTGTTCACTCCCACAGCACTTACTCAGGGGAAGCAAGCGCCCATGTATGAGGCCGTCTACGAGGAGATCGAGTACAAAGTGGCCAGAGAGGGAACCTACAGCGCCCCCCAGAGGGGTGAGTCCATTCATTCACCTTTACACGCCTCCTTCACAGGTTGTCAATCAACATCTCAGGACACACAACCTACACAGCACCTCACCATATGGGGCCTACACAACCAGTGATAATACCAGCTGCAGAACACTTTCTGTCTTACAGCCACTCACTCACACACTCAAACTGATCTCAGAACAGGCAGATAGTGCTGCCAGACACAGACAGGAGGACAGCCACTGCTGCTGTACTCTTCAAACTCTGAATACTGCAGAGGAGCACAGCACCATTCTGCTATGGGTGCATTTTACTCATCAGGGTTTGCAGAGGATCCGTCCTGCAGATAAAAATTAGTCGGGCAGGTGCGTTGGAAATGATCCATCGTGCAGATAAGAATCAATGGGGTGGGTGTGTAGAGCCGTATTCTAACTGCCGTGCATCTGCCTCTAGTCATGTGATCATGGTACAGAAACCACAGGAGTCTCTCGCAGCTTCAGTGCTGTAACCTTGCAGGAGGAGGGGAGAGAAACATGTCTGTACAGCACGGGGGGAGAGGATGCACATGATCAGTGGTGACAGTTAACGTCTGTGTGTGTGTGGGGGAAAGTTTTGGGGGAAGTTTGAGAGAGAGAGAGTGTGTGTGTGTGTGTGTGTGTGTGTCTCTGTATCTGTGTCAGTGTGTATGTTTGTGTCTGTGTGCAAGTGTAGGCTTGCATCTTTTGTCCTTCTTAACTGGGAGACATACAAGCAAAGGACAGTTGGTGTTTCTCTGACGGGGACAGGACTGCCCTTCTCTGCTGTTCACAGGAAGTGTCCTTTCTGAGGATTTATCCTCTGGCTATGAAGACGTGGGGGACGGTGAAGGAGACGCTCTGTCAGGTATGGATGAGCTGTTTGGGTCTCTGAGTGGATCGGGGAGGTAGTGATGGAGAGAGGGGCCTTGCATGACACACTCAGTAGAATGTGAGGACATGCTGTTTCAAATCAAGACACAATAACATACTGGAGTTTGAGATTTGTCTGCTTTACATTTCACCATGTAGTTTCAGGCTGTTTTGTGGAGTGTAGAGACGCAGTGCAGTGTTTGTCAGTGCTGTTGTGATGGGCTTTGAGTTTAGATCTCTTTCATTCAGATGGTTCTGGGAGAGAAGAGGGAGTCGAGCATTATGATGATGTCATCACCACTGAGCAGAGTCCAGGTAGTCTGCCAGTTGTATTTTTTGTTATATTTATACTGTAAACAATGAATTTTGTCATTCAATGTCTGTAGTGACAAAGGGCCATTAATAAATAGATGCTGTTTTAATATGTCTGGTTCAGGAGAGCTGATGACAGAGGACACACCAGAGAACTATGATGATGTCATTCCCATTGATCAGACTGCAGACAACTTGTCAAGTGAGTTCACTTTCCCAGTAGTGAATATTGTATGTTATGGCCAGGGTATTCTGAAAGAATATCATTTTTGGAAGTAAAAATCAATCCTTGTTCAGCAAAGTTTTCATATTAGGGAGTTGTTTTAAGGTCTTCGTATCTCGGGACAGCAGTAGCAGTTGTGCTGAATTCCTTCCAAACTTGCATCAATGTTGTGTTTGTGTTTAAGGAGATGTGCTGATAGGAGACACCACAGAGTACTATGATGATGCTGTGAGCATGGGGCAGAGTGCAGACGGTGAGGCAGGTCAGTGTCTCTCCACAGATGAGCATTACCTCAAACAAACATTGCAATGTTTGCAATGAATGAGCCCTTTACAATGTTGCCTGCAGTGGGGGTTCAGAGCTCTCTTTCAACATTTGTGTTGTTCATGTAACTTAAGAACTGAAAAATAACTGAAGAGGTTAAGAAATTCTGCTTCTTTAAAGCACATACATAGTCACTGTTAATCAGCAAACCTCACAATATGTGTGCTGAGGAGCGGCTGCTTTCTTCACTGTCTGTGTCTGGTGTTGCTACCCGCTGCACCACGTCACTCCCTGTGTGAGGTTTATAACAGTCACTCAGCTGTAGCTCTGTCTGTGTGGTTTTTGACAGACACTTAATTATTTGTCACAGATGCTTAATTCACTGTTAAAGATTATGAAACAGGGAGTTATTTTTTTTGCATGGTTCCTTGCCCTGGTCCACTACCTGTGCATAACTGCACTGCATGTCTCTAGCCTGTGTCCCTTACTCTGTCCCTGCAGCGGGGAGAGTCCTGGCCACACTGTCCCCTGAGGAGGGACTCCCAGCCCCCGATGGGCCTGACTATGATGATGTGGGGGAGGAGCCACAGAAGTGGGGAGCTGCAGTTTGAGTGACAGTTTCATCTGGGGATAAACCCCACCCACAGGTTGAGATAATTCCATGGTTAGCAGCCAGATAAAGATGAATGTACATTGTTATTGTCACTTCCAAAGCCTTACAGTAATTGTGTATGTCCTTTTTAAGAAATCAGTTTGTTTATTTTTCATGCTGGTTTGGTTTATTTTTTGCATTTAAAATGACAATTTTTAATATTAATTTTAATATGAGTTGTGATTTTGTGGTTTTCACTGGTCCTTTCTGTACTCAGTTTATCAAACATATTTCCGTTTAATTGACAAGTGTTGTACCTTTCCATTTTTACTAGAGTGGACCTTTGTTGAAAATATCCATTTTTAATGCTTATGCAGCACATAAACCATTCATTTTCAAATAAAATTGCATTTAATAAAAAAGAAATCTCATCATGTTGTTATGATTTTGTTTTCACTGAGCATATGTTCTGACCCATGGTCTCAAAATTGTAATATGGCTATTTTTGAACTTCCTTATCTTCTCCAAAGATGCTAGGAGATCTAAGATAATCAGCATTTACAAAGTGCTAAAGTCTGTAAAAAATGATTCATGTAAACATAAACAGAACAATGTTTTTGCCTGATATTTTTATCTTATGAAATGTGTGACTTAGAGGCTGCAAAACAAGATTAACACTTATTTTATTTCTGTTATTTAAAAATATGAAATTCCTTGAAAGGAGCATTGACAAATTTTGAAATGAATTGATTACTTAAATTAAATAAATCTGGAAGAAAAATGTTAAATCAAATGTGATTAGGCTGAACAGAAAGCTTTATATAGTGTCTTTGAAACATTTGCCTTTGCAAAAGATGTGGAACTGGTGGATTTTGAAGTCAACATTTAAAAAGAACAGCATCATCACTCATGAGCTAGAAGGAGGCACTCAGTGGCTTCCTGACCTAGTTACTGTCAGAGCCTCTGTGACCTCAGACAATGTCAAGAGAGGCTTGTCTTGCTTCCCATCATGCCAGAAAATGAGGAGATTCTGTCTGAGCTACATCCTGGGTGGGTTAATAATAGTTAAAAAGCAAATCATTATGAGTTGTAACAATAATAGTAAAATCATTTATGACATGGTTCTAAAAAGCAATGTCACTGCACAGGATTTATAAAAAATAAAAACAGACAATTTCCTCTTGCATTTAAATAAATTAATGACTAACCCAAAATATGCAAAGAAATACTTGTTAGTATTGTAAAAGTTATTGCAAGGTCTTGGAGACTGCACAAGTTATCTATGGCAAAATTATTTTCCTCTGCAAAGGCAATCTTTCCATCTCCTGTGTTTCTCACCACATTGTCTGTTACACACACTTCTTGCAGCTGTGTGGGGTTTTGAGCAAGAAGGAGGGGCACAAACAGACACAAGTGATGCAGTATAGAAATATATGGAGAAAATGTAGAGAGAGTCCTCTGATTTGCCATAGTATGTGTTTGAAGTTTTGCTGTAGTCAGTCCTATAAGGCAGCAGTGAGTGTGATTGGCGGGGCAGGGTGAGAGTGTTCTCTCTGGGGGGCTGGCATGATGCACAGGGGCTCAGTCACCCTGAGGACTCAGAGGTGAATGTTTGGGTCTCTGCTTGACTCTGAGCTGAGGGTTTGTCTGTGCTGGTGAAGATGGACAGCTGTCTGTTTTTCCTCTCTCTCTCCTCCCTCCTGCTCACCACTGCTGGTAAGTACCAGGGTACCATGGTCTTCATCCTCTCCTAGATCCACATGCATGCAGGGATCAGAGGGTCAGGTGGAGCTGGAATGCTGGCAGCTCTAGGATGGAATAGATGCAATGCAGAAAGAGAGCTGTGCAGTGATAGTCCTTATGCTATTTAAACTTAATGTAAACAAGGTTGTTTTAATATGTACAGATTAATTTCATTTAGTGCTTTAGTGTTTTTATTTTGCTAAGTGTAGTGTTTTCTGTACATTTAGCAATGAAATATATCTTAGTATAAAGACTTTGTTGTGCCTTAGTATCTAAATATTCTGATTTGGGGCATGAGCCCAGTGAAAGTAACAGAAAGATGTTTCATTAGTTACATTTTGGAAATGAATGAATATTTTATTTATTAATTTTTTTATTATTATAATAAATATATATATATTACTGTTTATGAAAATACTCTTACTCAGTGTTGCTTTGTAACTTGCTCCTTTAACAATAATCCTTTTGATATTTACATGAATATGTACCTCATGAAAAGCTGAGTCAGTGTTTTTGCATAAATTACAGTGGAATAGTAAAATCAGTTTGTTTTTTCAAAATAATTTTTTTTTTTGTTAGCATACATGTGACAATTCAGGCTGTAATCACTGTTTCAGAATTTACAATACTGAGCATATGTAATAAATTAATAAAGCATTCTGATTATGTTACATATGAGCCAAATATGATGGTAATGTAAAAAATAAAGATTTATTATATTTATTATTATTATTATTATTATTATTATTATTACTATTGTTATTATTATTATTATTATTATTAATAAATATCATTAGTTACTACTTTTTAAAATGTTACAAAATTCATGTTTTTTATTTGTTTCATGTTTCATATTACTTTAGAATTATTTACATTACTTTGCTATGTTCCATGGAATCCTTTGAAATTATATTTAAAAATTATTTTTATTATTTATTTTTATTGAATGGAATTATATTAATAATACATTATACTTTCTTTCTTAATCAGAAAAAAAATCATTCAGAACTTTTTTTTACATCTCATTTTTTCCTCTTTAATTGGGGATTGAATAATTATGGAGGGCTCTGAATATAACTTGTTCCACGCAGTACTGTACTAAAGTAAAGCATGATGCGGTGATGCGTGTAAACTACCTCCACACACTTATTTTCATACAACAGCACAGCTTGGAATAAATATTCCACTTACAGAAGAAATATTTTCCATGAGAATAAAGACACACAAGTGCTACATACAGTCTTTTACATGTCTGCAAGATTAATTAGTTCCATTTGGAAACATTTATTAGTATTGACATTTATTTTCTAAAATTAAACTACACAGTCTCAACATCTAAAATTTTTAGAAAAATTTTTTAAAAGATTTTTAAAAACCCTGAAACAGCATGTAAATAAAACATGAATGCAAATACATACATATCCACTTATATATGAAAATGAAAATCATATCCGTATCACACTGCTTCATTGTTCTTCATTTTAAAACAGTGAGACAGCATAACATGGTGAATATTATTTCTTACATATACACAAAAGCACATGAATCACAGCTTCTCATACAAATAAATATATATTTGAAAATACATCATTTTGATATCAATACAGTAACAATTGGAACTTCAATTTGTCTGCATTCCCTACGCATCCTCATTGACTTCTTTTTCAGTATTTCAGAAAACAATAAATGTTACATTTACTGCTTTGCAAAAATTTTATATTTACTGCTTCACACATGGAAAACATTAGCAATTCCCAATTTGAGTCAAATATTAGTATTGCCAGTTATGTGTTAAAATCCTATTTAATATATATGAAGCACTCTGCTCAGCCTCAGGACTGTATCACACCAAACTGTATCTTAATACAACAGTAAATCACATCATGGCTTATTTCTTACATATAGACAGACAAATGGATACATAGCTACATATACATGCACATAAGAAAACTTCAAAATAATGTCTGTATTCCCTATACATCCTCATTTAAATAGATTTTAGGATTTCAGAAGAAATATTACATTTATTGGGTTGTTTTATTGATTTCAGAAAAAATGATACACTGCCACATATGTATGTGTTCTATATGTACACATGAAAACACCAAACCAATCATTCAATAACAACTGGATATTCATTTTTTCTGTTGTCACCAAACATGTATTTATATGTCCATAAGATTTTATTTAGTCTTTACAAAATCTCCTTTGCAGACCAACTAACAGGTAATCAAACAATATTCCATTTCATATTTCAGCAAATTGTGGTTTACAATCATAGCTCTGTGTCCAATATCAGCACAGAGATTTGCTATTCTATATTGAAGGAAATAAATTAAAAGTTAAATTATAAACCTTATTTTGATATGTATTCATTGTTTGACCAAATGTAATATGTATAATGGCTGAATTCAAAACATTGTGGTCCCATTGACAGGTGATCAATTAATATTCTGTTTGAATATGTACAATACAATACAATACAATATTCATATATACATCAATCATATATACATCAATCTGTTGAAGATATATAATATTGTATATCATATACAGATCTATTTTGACCCACATAAAAGAAGAGCTAGGTATATTTTCTATAAATGTAACTGGCCCTATATTCACATAATTGTCAAAACTAATGCTAAGGGTCAATACCAGTGAACAGTTAAAACTGGTAAATGACAAAACATTTAAATCTTTTCTGAAATCTCAACTGTAATCCTTAATTTGACATAAACTCCCTGGAAAATCCTCAGCATGTGCACAAACAATATGAATTTTCTGGGACATTAAATCTGACAACTACACATCTCTTTTATGAACGTGAAATGTCTCAGCACAGAAACAGGTTTGAATTCAAACATGTGAATAATACAAAATCAAAAATATAATTTCGTCCTTTTGAAAATACAAGACAGTTCTACTCAGTTGTTGTCAGTGAAAATCCTGCAGTCACATTGGTTATTTTGCAGTGCACTTTAATGCCAGAAGTGTAAAAAATTGCCATTGGACAAGGAATATATTGGTGTGCCAATGGATTGCTTTGTGCAAATGCAGAAACAAGCTAAGAATTTTCCCCATGGCTTGCTGAAGTTGTGTTATAATTATTAATGTTATTACTGTTATTATTTTTATGATTTTATGATTAATAATACTAATTACTACTACTAATAATACTATTAATAATGTGTTTTTGTTATTTCTTAAAAAATATTGTCAAAGTTCAGACTTGCCTTCTAATCAGGTACAGCTTTAGACACCAGTGCAGTTTTCAAAAGCGATGGTTGATAGAACCTTGTACATTTGATTTCCACTAAACATCTCTTTAGACAAAATACTTTCCAATCATACCAGGAAACATATTTGAACAGACAATTGAAACTAAATATTTTACAAAATCAAAAATATAATTGTCCTTTTGAAAAAATAACTGTCAAAACAGTCCTATTCAATTGTTGTCACTAAAACATCCATTTCACTAGTTATTATTCATTCTTACTCTTATCAACACAATACTTTGTCATGACAAAATTACCCAATGTACAAGCAATGCCAAAGATACAACAAATACATTGTTTGATGACAAAATGCAGAAACAAGCCAAAAGATTTTCCCCATGCAGAACAGGCAGTTGTAGAATTATTATTAATGTCATTATTGTTATTTTTTATTATGACTAATTATGCCACAAACTAGACTGACAAAAATTGTACAAATGCAAAAATCAAATGAATTAAATACCTGCTCTGATGTCTTCAAGGATTTCATCATTATTCCTGAGGTGAATGGTGGATCTGCAGTGTTCTCTGACACTTTGAACAAGATGGGATGTACAGACATTTATCCTAAATAACAGACAGCCTTGTATAGGAAAGAATGTAATCAACAGGAACTGTGGATCATTAAGAAGAATTTATCCTAAATAACATGCACAGTGAACTATGGATCATCTGTACCTTGTACAGAGGTAAAGCAGAACAATATGCTAAAATATTGCTGCCAAACTGTTTGATTCTCTTCTGTGGAGTTTTTAAAATTTTAATCAAGTATTGGTCCAATTTGATTTTCTTTGGTAATGAGGGCAATGAATATTGATATTTATTTTACATCCACTGAAAGAGCATAGACAGACAATCAGTGCAATTTTGCAAAATCATTTGTATTTCAGGGTCATGTCAAAATACAATATGTTCTGGTAAAAATCTTTTTTTTGTGATAAACAGTTTGTATTTATTTATTTATTTATTTTTATTTTCATAAAATTCGTTTACAAACGTGTAAAACATTAAACCATATGGAAAACTGAGCTTTGTATTGGTAAAATGTAATGAAACTCTCTGATAATTTTGGTTGCTTTAGGGAGAAATTATATCAAATGGAAAACTGAGCTTTGATATTAGTGTTTTACTCTCTGATGGGATTAATGCTAACCACAGACAATAATAAAAAGACCCTATATACTACCAGGACTAAAGACATGGATATATTTTCATTCCATTTATTTTGTCTTTTACCATTTCTCCTTTTCTTCTAAAGATTCTAATCAAATCTTCAGCTCATTCTCACATTTGTATTCCATTTAACCGCACAATGTTTTAGACAAACAGCAGAACAAAGTGGTACAAAGTGGAGGCTCTGTAATCCCAAAATCACGGATTCTTTTCTGTTACCAGAACAACAGTGAGAGGTCCTTTGTGTTCTCCATGTATGTAACATAGTGATATTTCCATTCTGTTTTCTTAGCCTTTCATCATATTTTCATTCCTTCTACATTATCTATGTAGTCTTACTGTACCTCCAACTTGTCATCACATTTCAATTCCATTATACTGAATGATGATTTGTAGAAGCATTAGGCTATAAATGTAATTATAAATGACAACGGCCTCTCTCTCCTTTGTATCTTCAGATTCTGGTGACGTGAGGCTGGTGAATGGCGGCAGTCCCTGTGCTGGGAGGGTGGAGCTTCATCATGAAGGACAGTGGGGGACAGTGTGTGATCATGGCTGGGATATCAATGATGCTACAGTGGTGTGCAGAGAGCTGGGCTGTGGGGCTGCTGTGGAAGCACCAGGTGCAGCTCGCTTTGGAGAGGGGTCTGGGAAAATATGGATGGGTATGGTGTTCTGCACAGGGTCAGAGTCCAAGCTGAAGGACTGTACATCATTTAGGTGGGGTGTAGACACAAACCTCTGTAACCATGACAGGGATGCTGGGGTCATCTGCTCAGGTATGTTTAATTAGCTCATTAAAAATGTTTACTGCTTTGGAACTTTGGAGGGAATTTTATGAGACTCATGACTTTATGAGTAGGATGATATTAAGAAGAATAGGATTAACTTAAGTAAGAGAAGCCTGATGTTGGTGATCGTGATGATTATTATATTCATTATCCTAGTGTTATCTGATATTACTTCACTTTTCACACTTTTCATTCTTTCTTTTTACTATTTTCCACATTTTAGACCAATGCTAAAGACATCAAAACTATGAAATAACACAAACGTAATTATGCAGTGACTCAAAACTATATCTTAGATTATTCAAAGTAGCCCAAAATATTTCTTAAAAAATTTATTTGGAAAGAAATTCATACATGGGCATCAACTTCATGAGTTATGTGTGTCTCAGAAAAAAACGTCAAGCTTTAATGCAGAATTCTTCATGAACATGTTGCCCTAATCAGGTCGGGTACTGTGTGTGTGTGTGTGTGTGTGTGTGTGTGTGTGTGTGCGTATGTGTGTGTGTGTGTTTGTATATGTTGTTTTATTGCTTAGGTCCCAGGCTGGTTGGGGGGCCTCACCGGTGCTCTGGGAGAGTAGAGTTCTTGAATGGTGACACAGTGTGTGACGCTGTGTTCGACCAGCACGATGCAGAGGTTTTATGTCGGGAGTTGGGGTGTGAGGGACCTGTAGAGATACTGAAGGCAGCTGTGTTTGGAGAGGGGGAGGGTCAGGTGTGGTCACAGGAGATTCAGTGTCAGGGTGATGAGTCCCAGCTCATCAACTGTCCGAGATCATCCATACAAAACGAGAGCTGCTCTCATAAGCAAGATGTGGGAGTGACATGTTTTGGTAAGTGCTTCTTATTCACCGAATGTCTTTTTGATACAGTTGGTGAGAACTATTGTTACCAAAATTAATCTTGCTATCTTTTAAATCATTTGCAGACCTCCTCATGAAAACATGCAAAAATGTCCTTACATTGCAATTTTACCTCTTTGAATCCATAACATTTTTGTCACAGTGTACACATTGTCGACTGACTGTATTTGTGCTTGTATGTTTGTGTTTGTATGCAATTTTGCAAAAGCTTTTGTATTTCAGGGTCATGTCAAAATACAATAAGTTCTGGTAAAAATCTTTTTTTGTGATTAACAGTTTTTTTTGTACAAACATAGTTTTGGTCTATGTATGTACAACCTGCTTGCTAACCCTTCTTGTTCTGTATGTAGGGTACAGTCATTCCAGGCTGGTGAATGGTTCAGACTCCTGCTCTGGTCGAGTGGAGCTTCAGTACCTTGGTGAGTGGGGCTCAGTGTGTGATGCATGCTGGGATATGAGAGCCGCCACTGTCCTCTGTCAGCAGCTGGGTTGTGGGACAGCAGTTGCAATCCCGGGACAGGCCTGGTTTGGAAAGGGGAGCGGGCCAATCTGGACTGATGTGTTTGAGTGCCAGGGGAAGGAGACACGCCTCTCACAGTGCACTGTCTCTTCCTGGAACCGAGCTGCATGCTCACATGGGCAAGATGCAGGAGTTGTCTGCTCCGGTGAGCAATGACATATTTATTTAGACATGTATGTGCATGTGCCACATATGACCATTGGCTGTAGAAAGGTCAAATCTAGGAGAAACCTGGCAGGAGCAAGGGCTCATTATGATTTCTCTTTTGAAACTGTTCAAACCATGTAAAGGTATTTGACAACTGCACAGTAAAGAAGGTGCGGAATGAGATGTTAGAAAACAAATCACTCCATTTTGCTTTACTTTAGGTTTTCAAATGAAAATTGTTATCCATTTTAAGTTACTGTCAAAGCACATTAAATGACTAGTTGTACTGTTTGCAGGATCAAACTCTTCAGTTCTAGATGGGCAGGTGAGGCTGTCTGGAGAGAATAGGTGTGAAGGCCAGGTGGAGGTGTACTACCAGCAGACCTGGAGGAGAGTTCTCCTGGACACCTGGGGCTTCAATGAGACCTCAGTGGTGTGCAGACAGCTGGGCTGTGGCTCAGCTGAACAGGTCCAAAGCTCCTCTCCATCTGGGAGGAGCAACAGGGATGATTGCCTGACAGGTTTCAGGTGTTCTGGTGTGGAGTCTCACCTGGGGAACTGCAGTGCTCCTCACACACTCACCTGTAGTTCCAGCCAGCAGGTGTCCATCGTCTGCTCCAGTGAGTACAGATTAATGATGAGGCTGAACTTCATGATCATCAAGCATGTCAGCAGCAAAGCCACACAACTTACTTCATCATACAAATATTTTCCAAACTGTAATGATTGTTATCGTGTGAGTGTGATTGGCTGAGGTCTAATGAAATCTGCAGTAAGTATTACAATACAAGTTTTAGAGATTAATTATTGTAGTATAAGTGTTAGTAATTTTCTGATCCTCTGATGTGCAGTGTTTTATTATGCCCCACTGACTCTTCTAATGAGTCTCTCTCAGCATCCCTGCACTCCTGCTCAGCAACACCTTTAAAACATGAAAATTTGAGCACTAATCAGTAAAACATTGACAGTTCTGTCAAAGTGTTTTATTCCAAAAAATAACAATGCTCAAAATGTGTTTTGCTGTGGTTGCACAAACATGATGGTAAAAATGAGTTCATAGTAAACATAGACACTTTGTTAAAGTAAGTCTAACAGGCATAATGTTAAACTGAGAATAATTAGCAAGCTGGAGAAAAGCATATAAGTAGAAAATGCATTCCTGATTCACATCTACTTGTTGCAGCAAAATTTAGATGAAACCATGAGATCAATCACTTCTCACACCTCACGTTTAACGTCAGAAAACCCCTCCCACACTAGGTAGTTTTGGTTGTCACAGATCTCAAACTGTTAAAAAGTAAATATGAATTCTTACAAAATATTACACAGAATCCTTGAGCCTGCTGTATTGGTTTTTATAGTTGAGAGCAATTATTAGAAACACCTCAGTTATATTTCTGTATTGCTGTTACGTAAACAATATTGTATTTGCACTCCTGGGTATAAATGTGACTCTCTCCCTCCACTTCCTCTTTCCCTTCATCTCTCTCTCTCCCTCTCAGACCACAGGTCCCTCAGGCTGGTGGGGGGAGGGGGCTGTGCTGGAAGGCTGGAGGTGTTCCACAGGGACTCCTGGGGGACGGTGTGTGACGACTCCTGGGACCTGGAGGATGCTCAGGTGGTGTGCAGGCAGCTCCAGTGTGGGACGGCCCTTAGTGTCTCCTCACCCTCCCGCTACGGGCCAGGAACTGGAGCCATCTGGCTGGACAAGGTGGGCTGCATGGGGAATGAGACGTCCCTGTGGGAGTGTCCCTCAGCAGAGTGGGGACAGCACGACTGTGGACACCACAAGGATGTGGGGGTCATTTGTTCAGGTAAAAAGACCTCAAGAGGATTTTCAAAGTGGCAGCAAGAACTCATGCACATTGTTTGACCAATCTACTTACATTTACATTTATATTTATTCATTTAGCAGACGCTTTTATAAAAGTGCATATAGTGGGCAAACAACAGGCACAAGGGCAAGAACTGCACAGGTCATACAATGCAGATAGTGCTGAAGCTGAGCACAAGGTCAGTATAGCGAGACAGAGCTAATCTGATCTGAGGTTACATATCTGATCTAAGGTTACATAAGGTTACATATACCAAATACAGTCACTGGGACAATAGAGTGCTGCTATACTACCTAGGCCAAAAACATGCTACAAATACAATGTAGGGGATAGTGCTGCAAGTATGAGCTAAGAATCTAGGGTTTATAGGGTCAAATGGCAAGGGTGTCAGTCCAGGTAGAGTCTGAAGAGGTGTTTCTTCACCCCACATCTGAAGGGATGGAGAAAAGGAGATGTTCTCAGGGGGGTGGGGAGGTCATTCCACCACTGGGGGGCGATGATGGAAAAACGATGTTGAGAGGAGCGTGGGCCTTTCATTCTGTTGGTGGGAGGAGCGAGGCATCCGTATGTAGCAGAGTGAAGTTGTCGAGCGGGTGCGTAGGGTAGGATGAGGTCCTGGAGGTAGGTCGGGGCGGTCTTTCTTGCAGCCAAAAAGGTGAGGGTCAAGGTTTTGAAGCGGATCCTGGCTGCGACCGGGAACCAGTGGAAGGATCTCAGTAAAATTGCTTTAAAATGCTCTTGGGTGTTATTTTTTGAGTGGTCAATTCAGTAACACCAGTTTACAAACATGGTTTGAACATGGTTTTTAGCCGTAACTGGTCTTTAACAGGTTTTGATTCGAAGATTTCTACTGTATTCAATAACATAGTAGGATACCAAAAATCTATGTATATTCAGTAAAGCTATTTTTAAAGGTATTTCATAATTCCCAGAAAAACAGTGTTTCCCAATGTTGATGCTGCTGGTTTTTGTTCTATCTGTGCTCTCATACATTTAGCTATCATTGACCTGTCAAATGAGGACTGATGGTTGATACATATCTCAGTTAATATATATTATTATTTATATATGCCAATACATCTCCAATGTATGTTTAATCAGATAAAATTATTAAGTTAACTATGCTGTTATGGTTATGTATGTACAAATAAGAAAGGCAGGACATGCATAATTCATTATATATTTGTATATACCTGCATGTCCAACAAGTTTGATACAGCTTTTTCAATTAAGTATAATAAATTGTTCAATTTCTTGTTCAGACCCCATTTAACAACTTAATCATTACTCTTAATCAATAATGGTGAATACTTTTCGAATTGTGAATTTGTTTAAAGGACTCAAATGAATGAAAAAATAAAACTTACAGAAATATCTCACATATATTCTTCTGTTAGAGAAAACATATTTACAACATCCCACATTTGTAACAGATAACAAACAGCTGGTATTTAGAGAGGAAAAATTTATCAGTATTTCTTTAACATCTCAGGCTAATTAATTGATGCGTAACACATGTGGGTCCCCAGGACCAGGACTGGACACTGCTGTCAGATATGAACAGCATAAATAATGCAGAGTGTGTAATGTGCTTAACGAAGATGAGGACAGTGAAGAACCACTTTTACTGGGACTCCAGTTTTGCATGGTGGCATCTCAGTCAGAGTGGAGTTGTTTATTTGACCTGTTTCCCTTTATTGAGACAGAGTTCAAGCAGCTGAGACTGAGACTTGGAGAAGACACAGAGAGGTGTGAGGGGCTGGCAGAAGTTTACTACAATGGCTCCTGGGGAAGTGTGTGTGCAAATGATATGACACTAAACACAACTCGAGTGATCTGCCACCAGCTGGGCTGCGGAGATGCAATTTCTTTTAGAGAGGAAGTCACATCTCTGCCACCGGATGATCCTAAATGGCTTGACTATGTGCGATGCCGTCTCCACGACGCTTCCATCTGGCAGTGCCAGGCCTCACCTTGGGGTAATAACACATGCCAAATTACAGAGACGGCTTTCATCACCTGCACAGGTAAAGACACACAACCCTACCGAGACCAGAGTCTACTTACTGAGCTTATACAGAGATATAACTTAAATGCATTATAATAGTTCCTCGTTAAACATGCTTGGTACAATTTACTATGGAGCAGCTGGGTTTGTCACCAGTTTTACCTATTGTACTCATTTTTTGCCTTCACTGTGTCCCCACAAAAAATTGGCATATCTACTTCTATAAGGCGAATGTCAGTGAGCTGCCCCATTATCTTCTCTCCTTGCTTGGCATCCATCCAATACCTATTTTTTGAGGTCCCAGGATTCAGTGTTGTTCAGTATTTCACAAACTTAGTAAACTTTGGTAAGAAAGCATTTAGCTGCATTTAGCATGGTGCTAGATACAGCTCAAGTGATCTGCCACCAGCTGGGCTGTGGGGATGCTGTAGGTTTTCAAGAGGGAACCACCTCTTTGCCACTGGATGCTCCACGATGGTTGGACAATGTGCAATGAGGCCTGCATGACAGCTCCCTCTGGCAGTGCCAGTCTTCACCTTGGGGTCAGAACAATTGCAGTGCCAATGAGGTGGCTGTTATCACCTGCACTGGTAAAGACACCAACTGTCCCAACACCAGGGGCAAAATCTTCTTATTGAGCACTTATTGCACACCTTTAAACAGCAAGAAAGAATTGTCGATGCTGTTGAGCAATCATTTATTCAAATTTGTCATTATGGACCTGTCCTACTGGTGGCATCTCTCCATTCTTGTATGCTGGCACAGTGTAATATGTAATCTCAGCTCATTTTGAGTCAGTATAAATATAATAGTAAAATCCAATGCAAGTTCACATTTGATAGGTCATTATCTGGTTCCATTTATATAAATATTATGATTAAAGGTGATATTGCTTTAATAAGTCATTCTTAAGCACTGCTTTCTGGATGTGATGCTTTTATTGTTGCAGTGTTTTCAATAATAGCTTTGTTAAATGGGTCTTTTCCTTCTGAAGGTCCCAAGAGGAAAGTTACCAGCTTAGAGACGTTGCTTCAGTGGAACAAGACCCAGGGGAATCAGCAGAAAGGTGAGTTCAGAACCACACCAGAGGGTTAACAGTTAACCAGTCTTAAAGCAAATCACATATCTCACCTGCATGACTGGAGGATTCATACATAATATGTTTCTGATGAACAAATCAGATGTGCAGTTTAGCTAAGTACCTGGATGCCACTTAACATGACAGTCTTAAGACAGAAAAAGCATCATAAAGATAGAAGGAGACAGAAAATGAAAACCAACCAGCAAGACACCTGTGGTCAAGGAGGTTTACAAATCTTTCTGATTTTGGCAGCTTCACATTAGTGAAGTCTGTGATCAAACACTCATGGCATCAATGTTTCTTTGTGCTTTGAAGAATCAACTGCTTATGAGAATCAGAGGAATTCTCTATGAATCATTTTAGAATATGTAAGAATATTTTTGTATTTTCATGTCTATAGATGCTCCTGCTTCCTCTGTCACCGTTGCCAGTAATCCAGGTACAGCCTTTAAATTCTCATCCTCACCACAGCTCCACACTATGGTCCGCTGCAGTCCTCACCTCTGTGTGCTGTCTGTTGATTCCTGCCCTTCTGTCCCCCACAGAAGAGCCCAAACGTCCCACACTGACCCAGTCCCCATCAGGCATTTCCATCCCTACTGTGGGCTTCCTGGTGCTGGGGGCTCTGCTGTTCCTGCTGCTGGCTCTGCTGTTTGTGCAGGTGTCCCGGAACAGAGCACTGAGGAGAGGTTAGGGGTGGACGGATCTGATTTCCTTACATTAATGACATGGCCATTCAACCAATTAAGACACAATTAAGTAATCAAAGGCTTTGGACAAAACAGAAAAAGCATTAGACACCAGGTCGCATCAACTCTAGTGATGTCCTTCTCATGTGAAATGACAGCTTCAGTGTTGGAGACCTGGCTGTGCAACATTACAACACCTGTGTGTTGTTTCTCTGTTCCTTTGTGACCTAACAGATCTGTGTGTGTCTCTGTTTGTTCACTCCCACAGCACTGACTCAGGGGAAGCAAGCCCCCATGTATGAGGCCGTCTACGAGGAGATCGAGTACAAAGTGGCCAGAGAGGGAACCTACAGCGCCCCCCAGAGGCGTGAGTCCAGTCATTCACCTTTACACGCCTCCTTCACAGGTTGTCAATCAACATCTCAGGACACACAACCTACACAGCACCTCACCATATGGGGCCTACACAATCAGTGATAATACCAGCTGCAGAACACTTTCTGTCTCACAGCCACTCACTCACACACTCAAACTGATCTCAGAACAGGCAGATAGTGCTGCCAGACACAGACAGGAGGACAGCCACTGATGCTTCAAACTCTGAATACTGCAGAGGAGCACAGCACCATTCTGCTATGGGTGCATTTTACTCATCAGGGTTTGCAGAGGATCCATCCTGCAGATAAAAATTCGTCAAGCGGGTGCGCTGGAATTGATCCAACATGCAGATAAGAATCAATGGGGTGGGTGTGATCTAACTGCTGTGCGTCTGCCTCTAGTCATGTGATCATGGTACAGAAACCACACGAGTCTCTCGCAGCTTCAGTGCTGTAACCTTGCAGGAGGAGGGGAGAGAAACATGTCTGTACAGCACGGGGGGAGAGGATGCATATGATCAGCGGTGACAGTTAACGTCTCTGTGTGTGTGGGGGAAGGTTTTGGGGAGAGTTTGAAAGAGAGAGAGTGTGTGTGTGTCTGTGTCTGTGTGTGTGTTTTTGTGTCTATGTCTGTGTGCAAGTTTAGCCTGCATCTCTTGTCCTACTCAACTGCGAGATGTACAAGCAAAGGACAGCTGGTGTTTCTTTGACCGGGGACAGGACTGCCCTTCTCTGCTGTTCACAGGAAGTGTCCTTTCTGAGGATTTACCCTCTGGCTATGAAGACGTGGGGGACGGTGAAGGAGATGCTCTGTCAGGTATGGATGAGCTGTTTGGGTCTCTGAGTGGATCGGGGAGGTAGTGATGGAGAGAGGGGCCTTGCATGACACACTCAGTAGAATGTGAGGACATGCTGTGTTATATTAAGACACAATAACATGCTGGAGTTTGAGAATTGTCTGTTTTACATTTCACCATGTACTTTCAGGCTGTTTTAGTGGAGTGTAGAGACACGATGCAGTGTTTCTCAGTGCTGTTGTGATGGGCTTTGAGTTTAGATCTCTTTCATTCAGACGGCTCTGAGAGAGAAGAGGAAGGCGAGCATTATGATGATGTCATCTGCACTGAGCAGAGTCCAGGTAGTCTGCCAACTGTTTTTTTTGTTATATTTATATTGTGAACAATGAATTTTGTCATTCAATGTCTGTAGTAATAAAGGGCCATTAATATATAGATGCTGTTTTAATATGTCTGGTTCAGGAGAGCTGATGACAGAGGACACACCAGAGAACTATGATGATGTCATTCCCATTGATCAGACTGCAGACAACTTGTCAAGTGAGTTCACTTTCCCAGTAGTGAATATTGTTTGTTATGGCCAGGGTATTGTGGACGAATATCATTTTTGGAAGTAAAAACGTTATAGCTTGCTCTGCAAATGTTTCATATTGGCGAGTTGTTTTAAGGTCTCCATAAGTCAGGACAGTAGTAGCTGTTCTGCTGAATTCCTTCCAAGCTTGCATTGATGTTGTGTTTATGTTTAAGGAGATGTGCTGATAGGAGACCCCACAGAGTACTATGATGATGCTGTGAGCATGGGGCAGAGTGCAGACGGTGAGGCAGGTCAGTTTCTCTCCACAGATGACCGTTAGCACAAACAAACATTGCAATGTTTGCAATGTCCAATGAGCCCTTTACAATGTTGCCTGCAGTGGGGCTTCAGAGCTTTCTTTCAACATTTGCGTTGTTCATGTAACTTAAGAACTGAAAAATAGCTTATAACAATATGTGTGCTGAGGAGCAGCTGCTTTCTTCACTGTCTGTATCTGGTGTCGCTACCCGCTGCACCACGTCACTCCCTGTGTGTGGCTTTTGACAGATACTTAATTATTTGTCACAGATGCTTAATTCGCTGTTAAAGATTATGAAACAGGGAGTTGTTTTTTCTTACATGGTTCCTTGCCCTGTTCCACTACCTGTGCATAACTGCACTGCATGTCTCTAGCCTGTGTCCCTTACTCTGTCCCTGCAGTGGGGAGAGTCCTGGCCACACTGTCCCCTGAGGAGGAACTCCCAGCCCCCGATGGGCCTGACTATGATGATGTGGGGGAGGATCCACAGAAGTGGGGAGCCACAGTTTGAGTGACAGTTTCGTCTGGGGATAAACCCCACCCACAGACTGAGATAATTCCATGGTTAGCAGCCAGATTAAGATGAATGTACTTTGATAGTGTCACTTCCAAAGCCTTAGGGTAATTGTGAATGTCCTTTTTAAGAAATCCTTTTTTCCTGGTTTTTTTTCCTGGTTTTTGTACTTATTTGTATTAATTTTTTGCCTTCATATTTCCAGTTAATTGACAAGTTTTGTAACTTTCCATTTTTACAACAGTGGACCTTTGTTGAAAATATCCATTTTTAATGCTTCATTAAATGCATTCATTTTCAAATAAAATTACATTTGACAAAAAAGAAATCTCATCATGGTGTCATCATTTTGTTTTCACTGAGCATATGTTCAGAACCAGGGTCTCAAAATTGTAGCATGGCTAATTTATGAACTTCCTTATCTTCTCCAAAGATGCTAGGAGATCTAAGATAATCAGCATTTACAAAGTGCTAAAGTCTCTAAAAATCAATAATGTAAATGTAAACAAAACAATGTTTTTTGTCTGATATTTTTATCTTATGATATGTGTGACTTAGAGGCTGCAAAACAAGATTAACACTTATTTTATTTCTGTTATTTGGGGCACAGTGAAATTCCTTGAAAGGAGCTTCACAAATTCTGTACAATGAATTGATTACTTAAATTAAATAAATTAAATAAGTTAAAAATGTGAACATATGTCAAAAGGTGATGTTGAATGAAAGCATATTTTGATAATGATGTTAACAACCATTGAAACATTTAAACATGAGGAGCATCATCACTCAATGCTAGAAGGAGGCACTCTGGCTTCCTGACCTAGTTACTGTCAGAGCCTCTGTGACCTCAGACACATAGAGAGAGTGGCAGCATGCTTCCCATCATGCCAGAAAATGAGGAGATCCTGACTGAGCTCCATCCTGGGTGGGTTAGAGTTCCCCAGCAAACTATTTGTAATAATAAAAGTAAAATCATTAATATGCATGGTTCAAGCCAGGTATATATATGGTTTTATGTATTGTTAATCAAAGAGCATATCATTGCCAAACATTTGTAATTTAAAAAATAGAGAATTTTATGTAAAATAAATAAGAAATAGCTTGTTAGTATTGTAAAGGTTATTGCAGGGTCCTGGAGACTGTGCAAGTTGTTGTTATGTCACATGTCTTATGTTTATTTTCCTACGCTTAAATATATCTCTCCATCGCCTGTGTTTCTCACCACATTGTCTGTTACAGACGCTTTTTTGCAGCTGTGTGGGGTTTTGAGCAAGAAGGAGGGGCACAAACAGACACAAGTGATGCAGTATAGAAATATATGGAGAAAATGTAGAGAGAGTCCTCTGATTTGCCATAGTATGTGTTTGAAGTTTTGCTGTAGTCAGTCCTATAAGGCAGCAGTGAGTGTGATTGGTGGGGCGGGGTGAGAGTGTTCTCTCTGGGGGGCTGGCATGATGCACAGGGGCTCAGTCACCCTGAGGACTCAGAGGTGAATGTTTGGGTCTCTGCTTGTCTCTGAGGAGGGTTTGTCTGTGCTGGTGAAGATGGACAGCTGTCTGTTTTTCCTCTCTCTCTCCTCCCTCCTGCTCACCACTGCTGGTAAGTACCAGGGTACCATGGTCTTCATCCTCTCCAAGACCCACATGCATGCAGGGATCAGAACGTCAGGTGGAGCTGGAATGCTGGCAGCTCTAGGATGGAATAGATTCAATGCAGAAGGAGAGCTGTGCAGTGATGGTCTTTAAATGCTCTTTAAACTTAATATAAACATGGTGATTTTCATATTGACAGATGCTGTTAATTCAGTGCTGTTCTTTTTGTACCTTAAAAAAATTACTAGTATATGTACAGGATTGCAATTCTGTTTTCTGAAAGACTTTGCCGTGACTGTAACTTTCTGAAAATCTAATATAGTGTAAAATGACCACAATTGAAGGGCTGTTAGTTGAAGTAATTTTAAAAAGTTCAGGGATATTTCACCAGTATAAAGTATCAATCAAAACTATGAAAGTGACTATGAAACTAAGATAATTAAGATAATGGGAAATACGCATTCAAAGACATTTTGTTCAAAAGCTGAAACTTGAAAGTTGAAAGTTTCAGTTGAAACTTGAAAGTTTCTGTAACAAATATAAATCGACACATATAAAAATTGATGGTCATGCAAGTATTTTGTTCCAAAAAAATTTAATTAAATATTTTTTTGGTTTTGGTTTGTTCTTAACACTTTTTTGGTCACTGAATATTTGCGATTTTTTTTCCAGCCATGAGAATGTATATACCATCTGTATTTATATATGAAAAGTCACCCATCACACAGAGCAGAATGTAAATATAAATATATATTCTGCTCTGCCTTGTGACCTCACATGTTAATTTGTCCTTTTAATACAACAGCATAGTATGTGATGGGTCATGGGTTATTCCGTACAATCACAAACACACAGATACATAGCTGCATATATTTGTACATATAAAAACACCAAACCATTCAATCATTCAATAACAGCTGGATTTTCATTTTTCATTCTTCATATGTGTATTTTTGCCCAAACATGCATTTAATTATGTGTGATTAGTTGATAAAGAAATATTGAGGACTGACTAAAAGATACATGATAATTTATATTCCATTTCAATATGTCAGAATATTGTTATTTATAGAAGAAAATAACTCCAGTGTTATACGTTGGCATTCTATACTGCGCTGTAGCAAAATGGAAAAAGTTAAACTGCTAAAATATTTCAATTCTGCAATAGTCATTAGCATCCAAATGTATTCATGCAAAACAAAATGACTAAATGAATTAAAGCTGGTGTGCAATATTTATTATGGCTGCAGTCTCATGCATAGCTGTAGTATTATCCCAGTTAAATGTGCTGCATGGTGACATATAAAAAAAGTGACTATGAGTCCCATGCATAACTGCATGAATGATGAATAGAACTATCGATTAAAATGGTGAATGACAGCACAACACATGAATTATGAAAACCTGAACAAGTTTTTTTCTTCATTTCATCACATATTTATTTTTAAAAAAATAAAATTTTAACATGTAAGTATGAATTTTACTGTGGAGTGCATACATCAACAGTACACAACAGAAATTGTCATTTCAACTTGGAACAGTATACAGTAACATGAATCCGTCCTTTTAAATTGGCAAAAAAGCACAAGACTGAATACATATTTAAATAAATAAAACTGGGTGATACAGCTGGCAATCATACACATCAAATTGTTTGTTGGTACATTAGTGTATTCCGGAAAATAAATTGACCCATATGTACCACAGAGCTTGTTTCCTCAAAGTATAAATTTGGTAAATGTAACTGGATGTATATGCACTGACAAGTGAAAATTGCTACCGCTAGTGTGTCAATACTAGTGCATAGAGACTGCAGTAAGATAACTTTTTTCTCTTTCTCTGTTTTCAACGGCAGCTTTAATCCTTAATTGGACAAAAAATGGAAAGGTGTGTGCTACTAGGAATATTCCAGTACATTCTACTTCACATACCAGATATCTCTCGGGAGAAAAATCCTTTCTTACTTATTGTAGAAAGGGTCAGGTATACAGGAGAGCTTGTGTATGTAACTCAGGAACAAGGTTTGAATGTCACTATGCCACTAAAAATTTTATAAAATCTAAAATAGAATTTACAGTCCTTACAGTCCTTTCCAGTTGTCAGTATTACACTGTACTGACTGAAGTGTGGAGAAGAGCCGTAGGCTGCAAACAAGTAATGTATCAGCAGATTGCAATTCTGCCCAATTGCAGAAAAAGTTGAAAGATTTTCTCATGTATTGCTGGATTATTATTATTATTATTATTATTATTATTATTATTATTATTATTATTAGTAGTAGTAGTAGTAGTAGTAGTATTGGTGGTACTAGTAGTGTTAGAGGAAGTAGTTGTAGTACTAGTAGTTGTAGTATGGTTTGATAATGTGTTTTTGTAATTTCTGAAAAAAACACTCTAACAGTTAGAGCTTGTCCCAGAATTGGGTCCAGCTTTGGATGCTATTGATTTTCAAGAGTGATGGTATTGCAGAATTTGTAATTTACTCAGCGGTAATGCCAACACAGTCTTGTTCAATTACATATAACCGTCCAATACCCAATACATGCTGGAATTGGATATTTTCTGTAGGAGACAATTAGCTTCATGCCACATATATTCTAAGAAATGACTCTAAAACCACAATTCCTACCATTATTGTGAGTACTAAAGCTGCCATTTCACAACTCTTGTCATTGTAAAAATTCTTTCCTCAAAAAAAAAAAAAAAAAAAGTTTGTAATGATAAAATTACCCAGTTTATCAGGCTGGCCCAAGATGCCATACACATCTATCCTGTAATAAAAATGGTCATCAAGACCAAAACAAAAACAGGCAGAAAACACGGTAAAATTTTTTTCATTTTTGGCTCCTGTAGGAAATCAAATAAGATGATATGCTGAGCTTTGATATTAGTGTTCTAATGTACTTTCTGATGCAGATTTAATGGGTCACAGTAAGTATTCTAAGGATGTGTGTTTATTATATTTAAAAAGGAAGCTCTATGTAAGTGCACGCATTTTCCATCATAATTTTTAAAAAAATGATCAGTTTCAGAATAAACCACATTCACATTCAAACGACTAGAGCAGCATCTTCTCAATTATCTTACTGTACTTCCAACTCATGATCACATTTGTATTCCATTAAACTGTTGATGTTTTGTTGAAGTTTGATGTTTTAGTATAAATCAAAAGTGGCACAATTAGATGTACTTTGTAATAGCACTTTTGAGGTTGCTATTGTTAACAGCATCAGTAAAATGGCCAAAAATTTAAAGGTGCATTATTTACATTACATTACAATGTCCTTTAGGAGACCCCTTTATTAAGAGTGACATACATAACTGTAGGTTAAAATTTTATCCATTTATACAGCTGGATAGTTGCAGACGCAGTTGTAGATTAAGTACCTTGCCCAAGGGTACAACAACACTGTCCAAAGGAGGACTTGAACCAGAAATCTTTTTTTTTGGTTACCAGCCCTGATCCTTACCACTACAGCACATTGCTGCCCAATTACACTGTATGATCTTTTGAATGTTGTATAAAGAGAAATGTAAAGATTTTATATGAATCATAAGTGGTACATTAAATGGAGTCCATCTCCCCTGTTTCTGCAGATGGTGGTGATGTGAGGCTGGTGGATGGTGGCTTTCCCTGTGCTGGGAGGGTGGAGCTTCATCATGAAGGACATTGGGGGACAGTGTGTGATGATGGCTGGGATCTGAATGATGCTACAGTGGTGTGCAGAGAGCTGGGCTGTGGGGCTGCTATGAAAACACCAATCACAGCTTATTTTGGAAAGGGTTCTGGGAATATATGGATGACAAGGGTGTCCTGCAAAGGGTCAGAGTCCACGCTGAGGGACTGTGTATCACTGAGGTGGGGTGTAGACACCGACTTCTGTAACCATGACAGGGATGTTGGGGTCATCTGCTCAGGTATGTTTAATTAGCTCATTAAATGTTTATTCCTTAGGAACTTTGGTAGGAACTTTATAAGACTTATGACTTTATGAGAAAGATGTTATAATGAGGAATAGTCTTATGGTGGTGATGGTGATGATTTTTATTTCCATTATTCCTGGTGTTATCTTTTTATGTATTTGTATTTAATTTTTATAACATATTTTATATTTTCTATGCATGTTAATTACATATATATGTAATGAATCTGTATAATTATATTTATTTAACGTCATATTGTTTATAAATTATAGATATTTATATGTATTTAAAACCTAATAAATTAATTACTAGTGCAATTGGAGGTGCTAAGGGGAGCTGCGTTTGGAGAGGGGGAGGGTCAGGTGTGGTCACAGGAGATTCAGTGTCAGGGTGATGAGTCCCAACTCATTGACTGTCCGAGATCATCTATACAAAACAAGAGCTGCTCTCATAAGCAAGATGTGGGAATGAGTTGTTTTCGTTAGTGTTTCTTCTTCACCAAACATCTTTTTTACATGGATTGTGATGGTGATTATTGGTACCATAATGAATTATAATTAAATTAATTTCTATATTAATTATATTATCATGCAAAAATGTCAATACTGTGTGGTTTCATAATTCTGTATACATGACATTTTTTTCACATACTACAAACTGTAGACTAACCGTATTTGTGTGTATGTACATCCTGGTTGCTAACCCCCTTGTTCTGTATGTAGGGTACAGTAATTCCAGGCTGGTGAATGGTTCAGACTCCTGCTCTGGTCGAGTGGAGCTGCAGTACAGTGGTGAGTGGGGCTCAGTGTGTGATGCATGCTGGGATATGAGAGCCGCCACTGTCCTCTGTCAGCAGCTGGGCTGTGGGACAGCAGTGGCAATCCCGGGACAGGCCTGGTTTGGAGAGGGGAGCGGGCCAATCTGGACTGATGTGTTTGAGTGCCAGGGGAAGGAGACACGCCTCTCACAGTGCACTGTCTCTTCCTGGAAACGAGCTGCATGCTCACATGGGCAAGAAGCAGGAGTCATCTGCTCTGGTGAGCATCGTTATGATTTGTTTTGGCATGTTTCTGCATGCAACACATACTACACAATCAAACACCTATGGCAGGAGGAGATTAAATTATGTGAGGGTATCTTAATAATAGAATTACAGACATTATGAGAATATGAAATATATGAGACATAGAAAAGCTCAGAAGAAAAGAAGGCTGTGAGTATAAATGTTGCCTTCCTTTAGATTTTCAACTCTAATAACTGCACATGATTTTCCAACTCGTGATCACATTTGTATTCCATTATACCGTACGATGCTTTTTAGAAATGTGACAATTTAGTATAAATCATGAGTGGCACACTGAATTAGATGTACTTTGTACTAGTGCTTTGGAGGTTGCTCTGCAAATTAAGAGTGCCTGCACATTGACCAAAAATATGTGTCCATTTTGTATACCTAACCAAAATAAATGTAAAGGATGAATCATAGGTGGTACACTAAATAGCAATTGTGGGTTAAGTACCTGGCCAAAGAGTACAACACCAGTTCCCTAGCGGGGAATCCAACCAACAACCATTTTTTAGTTACAATGCAGACTAATGGTACCACTACCTCACACTGCTGCCCCATTATATGCATGATGTTTTGTATAACTTATGAAAAGAAATGTAAAGGTTTGGTGTGAATCATAAGTGGTACACAAAATGGCCTCTCTCTGTCTGCCTGTATCTCCAGATAGGGGTGACGTGAGGCTGGTGGATGGTGGCAGTCCCTGTGCTGGGAGGGTGGAGGTTCTTCATGATGGACAGTGGGGGACAGTGTGTGACGGCTGGGATATGAATGAAGCTACAGTGGTGTGCAGAGAGCTGGGCTGTGGGGCTGCTGTGAAAATACCAAGTACAGCTCATTTTGGAAAGGGTTATGGGAAAATATGGATGACTGATGTGGACTGCACAGGGTCAGAGTCCAAGCTGAAGGACTGTGTATCATTTAGGTGGGGTGTAGACACCGACATCTGTGACCATGACGGTGATGTGGGGGTCATCTGCTCAGGTATGTTTTGTCAGCTCATTAAATGTTTATTGCTTAGGAACTTTGGTGGGAACTTTATGAGATTTATGACTTTATGAGAAAGATGATACAAAGAGGACTAGGATCAAATTAAGGAAGAGAAATCTTGTGTTGGTGATAGTGATGATTATTATTTCCATTATTCCTGGTGTTATCTATTATTACTATTTTTATATATTTATATTTAGTCATTTGTAAATTGACTAATGCATATATATATATATATATATAATTTCATATATAAATATAACAGATTCATTGCTGGACATTGTTGGTGTGAATGTTGTTTTCTTGCTTAGGTCCCAGGCTGGTTGGGGGGCCTCACCGGTGCTCTGGGAGAGTAGAGTTCTTGAATGGTGACACGGTGTGTGACGCTGTGTTCGACCAGCCCGACGCAGAGGTTGTGTGTCGGGAGCTGGGCTGTGAGGGACCTGTAGAGGTGCTGAGGGCAGCTGCGTTTGGAGAGGGGGAGGGTCAGGTGTGGTCACAGGAGATTCAGTGTAAGGGTGATGAGTCCCAACTCCATGACTGTCAGAGATCATCCAGAAAAAACGAGAGCTGCTCTCATAAGCAAGATGTGGGAGTGACATGTTTTGGTAAGTGCTTATTCACCAAATGTCTTTTTACATTGATTTAATGAGGATTATCTTTAAAATCATTTGCAGACCCCATTATGAAAACATTGAAAAAATATCATTACCTTGCAGTTTTTTCTGTCTGCATCCATAACGTTTTTGTCACACTGTAGACACTGTAGACTAGCCGTATTTGTGTGTGTATGTACATCCTGGTTGCTAAACCTCCTTGTTCTGTATGTAGGGTATAATAATTCCAGGCTGGTGAATGGTTCAGACTCCTGCTCTGGTCGAGTGGAGCTGCAGTACAGCGGTGAGTGGGGCTCAGTGTGTGATGCATGCTGGGATATGAGAGCCGCCACTGTCCTCTGTCAGCAGCTGGGCTGTGGGACAGCAGTGGCAATCCCGGGACAGGCCTGGTTTGGAGAGGGGAGCGGGCCAATCTGGACTGATGTGTTTGAGTGCCAGGGGAAGGAGACACGCCTCTCACAGTGCACTGTCTCTTCCTGGAATCGAGCTGCATGCTCACATGGACAAGATGTTGGAGTCGTCTGCTCTGGTGAGCACTGAAATGATTTCTTTAGGCAAGTACCAGCACATAGCACATTAACTGCTTGCTGAAAGGTCAACACAATCAAACAGGGGCTGGGGGGATTTGAGTTTAAATGTTCAAAACATCTTAAGAACTCTATATCAGTTATTATGAGAATGAGACATTTTGCCCAGATGAATTTTAGGTTTACAGTATAAATTAACATAAATCATTTTCATTTCAAAGCACATGAATTAATGATTGTACTGTTTGCAGGATCAAACTCTTCAGGGATAGATGGGAAGGTGCAGCATTCTGGAGACAGTAAGTCTGAGGGGCCAGGTGAAGGTATACTAGCAAACCTGGAGGTAAATATCAATTGTATTTATCATTTATTCAGACAGCTATTTTTGCAGGGATTTATGATGTCCAAAGCTCCTCTCCAACTGGAGATTTTTAAATGAGTATTGCCTTAATGTTCATTTCTGTTATATTAATAAATGGTGGAACAAGTAATTTGGCACTGTATCTTTAGTTTAGGCAGGTTAACATAATATTTCAAAATGTTGTGTGATTAATGTGCATGCAGGATTTTATTAGAATATTCATCCAATGTTGTGTGACCCTAGTATAACAAATATGCCACACATGTCACTGATTGTATTGACTTCAGTATTACAGTATGAAATGCTGAATAAAATAGACAAATTACAGCCTTGTATGTGTCCACAAACTTGTGATTAACATAATGCCAGTTTATACATAGTTTTGATTATGAAATAGAGTTGACTGTAATGCTAAAATGAATCTATTGCTGTCTCCTCCATTGTCTCTTGATCTCCCTCTTTATCTGTCTCTTTCCATTTGTTTCTCCTCTCTCTCCATAAAACACTGTATTTATCTAAAACCAAGAACATGTGAACCACCCACTCTCAGACCACAGGTCCCTCAGGCTGGTGGGGGGAGGGGAGGACTGTGCTGGAAGGCTGGAGGTGTTCCACAGGGGCTCCTGGGGGACGGTGTGTGATGATTCCTGGGACCTGGAGGATGCTCAGGTGGTGTGCAGGCAGCTCCGGTGTGGGACGGCCCTCAGTGTCCCCTCACCCTCCCGCTACAGGCCAGGAACTGGAGCCATCTGGCTGGACAAGGTGGGCTGCGTGGGGAACGAGACGTCCCTGTGGGAGTGTCCCTCAGCAGAGTGGGGACAGCACAACTGTGGACACAACAAGGATGTGGGGGTCATTTGCTCAGGTACAGAAATCTCAAGACAAGATTTACAAAGTGGAATGAGCTCATGCATGTGGTTTGACCATGCCTGTGGCTCAGGTCTTTTAAATTGTTTCAGCTGTTCTTTCCACTTTGCATGGTCAATTCATTACCACCACTTACTTAACTCAGTCACAGACTCAGAATAAGAAAAGACCTTATATAGAATGATAGCAAAAATTTATAGATGTTAACATAAATTAAGAAATCTTTGAAGGTGCTTCTTAAAGAAAGGCAGTGAAAAGCTCTAAGGGATCTGCCTTTCAACTGAGGGGTTCCAACAAGCTCTCAAAAAAAATTTTTGGCATATCTCTAATATGAGATTAATAAATAATGAATGCTTGTTTTTACTATGAATTTGTTTCAATAAGAAACTCAAATGAATAGACATCACTATTGCAGAAATGTTGCAAAAACATGCTCAAACCACTTTTGTGAAGAAGCAAACAAAGTAAAACAAATGAAAAAAAAACAACCCACATGTTCTGTTAATAACAGAAAATTTATTTTATTTAAGTGAATTTTGACACCTAATTAATTGAGACCTCAGCTGAAATGAAAACCAGCAGATACATGTGGGTCCCCAGGACCAGGACTGGGAAACACTGCTGACAGATATGAACAGCATAAATAATGCAGAGTGTGTGATGTGCTTAATGAAGATGAGGACAGTGAAGAACCACTTTTACTGCAACTCCAGTTTTGTATGGTGGCACCTCAGTCAGAGTGGAGTTGTTTATTTGGTCTGTTTTCCTTTATTGAGACAGAGTTCAAGCAGCTCAGACTGAGACTGAGAGAAGACACAGAGAGGTGTGATGGGCTGGCGGAAGTTTTCTACAACGGCACCTGGGGGAGTGTGTGTGCAAACAATATGACACTAAACACAGCTCGAGTGATCTGCCACCAGCTGGGCTGTGGGGACGCTATAGATTTTCAAGAAGGAACCATGTTTCCAAAGGATTTTTGCCACGATGGATGGACAACGTGCACTGCCGCCTGCATGACAGCTCCCTCTGGCAGTGCCGGTCTTCACCTTGGGGTCAGAACAATTGCAGTCCCAATGAGGTGGCTGTTATCACCTGCACAGGTAAAGACACCAGCTGTCCCAACACCAGCCTATAGTTCCTGAGCTGTTTTTGAACTCCTTGAATAGCTAGCAAGAAAGAGAGCTTGTCCTAAACTTTCAAGCAATCATTTATTCATATTTGTAATTATGAACCTGTGTTATGCACTAGATCCAGTTGAATGCTTATTCTGCCATAGTTGAATGTCAAATGAGTTTAGAAGTCAGAGTGATTGTGATACTATAAATGATAATCCACTTAATATCTTATTGGCTACAATGCACATTTGTATTTAGTATGATCATAATGTGATGAATTTTTTTTGAGATCATTAGGTGTTAAATGTTAAACTGCTATGTACTTAAATTGTCGCACTGTTTTCCAGATTGTTGTCTATTTGCTGCTGTAATAATAATATTGATAATGATATTATAAATATTATACTGATGTTTATCTAATATTATTTATATAATTTTTCAGTAGAATTTTGCATCTTTGTTTCTGAAGGTCCAAAGAGAAAAGTTACCAACATGGAGGCCTGTTTCAGAAGGACAAGACTCAAGTGAATCAGCAGAAAGGTGAGTTCAGAAGCACACCAGAGATTTCCCAGAGTCTCTCAGGCAAACTGAATGAGTGACCCAGCTGATCTGTTCCAGAGCTGAGGCTGGCCAGCCCCAGGAACTGCTCTGGGAGGGTGGAGGTTCAGATTGGGGGCTCCTGGGGGTCCATCTGCAATGACTTCTGGGACATGAGGGAGGCTGAGGTGGTGTGCAGACAGCTGGGCTGTGGGGACCTGCAAGACCTGATGAGAACAGCACTTCCACCAGAGGAAAGTTTGATCCTTCTGGCTGGACGAGATATGAACAAATACAAATGTATCCACAGCTCTACCTTTGGGACTGTCCTGTCAGAGTGCAATGGCAGTTAAGCATTCAAATCTGTGAATCTCATATCTCAGACACTGATGGTTGGACCCTGCACACCAGCCAGGCCATTGTGCTTTGCTTCTTCAAGAATCTTAACTGTCCCCTACTTTCGTATACTTGCATCCAGGTTGCATCCTCTGTCTGTCTCTGCCTCTGTGTGGTGCAGCAAGCTTCCTGTTGAGGTCAGAAATGCTGGCCATCATCCGTCAAAGACTGCAGAGCCAGCTCTTCATACTACACCTTAGCCCCCCTCCTAAACCTGATCTATCTACCCTTATGTGTAATTGTATATGTGGATGTGTAATTCAGGGATATCATATGTAATTAAATGTGTGGAGGTTTACCTCAGGATATATGAACATTGTGTTTGGAATCCTCTGTTCCAAGGGTTCTCAAGCTTGGTCCTGGGTACCCCCTGTCTATGCTAGGTTTTGTTCAATCTTGCATTGTTATAATTAAAATAATATTAAGGAGAATATTATAGAAAAACCTAAAAATGTTTTCAACAGCCCTAATTAATCAGGTTTGTCTGAGATTTGGCTGTAACAAAACCAGCTCCACAGGGGTCCCCAGGAGCAAGTCTGAGGACCGCTGATTCTCCAAATATATGTTATAATTACACAAGCTCACCATCACTCCCCACCCCCCACCAGGACAGCTAAAATGTCCCAAATGTGACCCAGCCCCCATCAGGCATTTCCATCCCCACTGTGGCCTTCCTGGTGCTGGGGGCTCTGCTGTTCCTGCTGCTGGCTCTGCTGTTTGTGCACGTGTCCCGGAACAGAGCACTGAAGAGAGGTAGGGGTGGATGGATCTGAATCTCACATCACTGACATGGCCATTCAGTCAAAAAAGAAAAATAGGAATAGCTTTAGATGAATCAATGAGAAATGAAACAATACTAGGCTCTTAAATGGGGAAATAGCACAACAACCTGAATGTGTCTCTTCAGTGATATCCTTCTCTTATGAACTGAGACCTCCAGTGTTGGAGACCTGACTACGAGGAGATATTACAAAACCTGTATGTTGTTCAGAGGGTGAGTCTGTTCCTTTGTGACCTAAGAGATCTCCTTCACAGGTTGTCAATCAACATCTCAGGACACACAACCTACACAGCACCTCACCAGGGGAACCAGTGATAATACCAGCTGCAGAACACTTTCTGTCTCACAGCCACTCACTCACACACTCAAACTGATCTCAGAACAGGCAGATAGTGCTGCCAGACACAGACAGGAGGACAGCCACTGCTGCTGTACTCTTCAAACTCTGAATACTGCAGAGGAGCACAGCACCATTCTGGTATGGGTGCATTTTACTCATCAGGGTTTGCAGAGGATCCGCAGATAAAAATCAGCTGGGCAGGTGCGTTGGAAATCATCCATCATGCAGATAAGAATCAATGGGGTGGGTGTGTAGAGACGTATTCTAACTGCCGTGCATCTGCCTCTAGTCATGTGATCATGGTACAGAAACCACAGGAGTCTCTCACAGCTTCAGTGCTGTAACCTTGCAGGAGGAGGGGAGAGAAACATGTCTGTACAGCACGGGGGGAGAGGATGCACATGATCAGCGGTGACAGTTAACGTCTGTGTGTGTGTGGGGGAAAGTTTTGAGGAGAATTTGAAAGCGAGACAGAGAGAGAGTGTGTGTGTGTGTGTGTGTGTGTGTGTGTGTGTGTGTGTGTGTGTGTGTGTGTGTGTTTGTGTCTGTGTGCAAGTGTAACCCTGTTCCTTCTGTCCTACTCAACTGGGAGATATACAAGCAAAGGACAGTTGGTGTTTTCTTTGACCGGGGACAGGACTGCCCTTCTCTGCTGTTCACAGGAAGTGTCCTTTCTGAGGATTTACCCTCTGGCTATGAAGACGTGGGGGACGGTGAAGGAGACGCTCTGTCAGGTATGGATGAGCTGTTTGGGTCTCTGAGTGGATCGGGGAGGTAGTGATGGAGAGAGGGGCCTTGCATGACACACTCAGTAGAATGAGAGGACATGCTGTTTCAAATCAAGACACAATAACATACTGGAGTTTGAGATTTGTCTGCTTTACATTTCACCATGTAGTTTCAGGCTGTTTTGTGGAGTGTAGAGACACAGTGCAGTGTTTCTCAGTGCTGTTGTGATGGGATTTGAGTTTAGATCTCTTTCATTCAGATGGTTCTGGGAGAGAAGAGGGAGTTGAGCATTATGATGATGTCATCACCACTGAGCAGAGTCCAGGTAGTCTGCCAGTTGTATTTTTGTTATATTTATACTGTGAGCAATGATCCATTTTGTCATACAATGTCTGTAGTGACAAAGGGCCATTAATATATAGATGCTGTTTTAATATGTCTGGTTCAGGAGAGCTGATGACAGAGGACACACCAGAGAACTATGATGATGTCATTCCCATTGATCAGACTGCAAGCAACTTATCAAGTGAGTTCACTTTCCCAGTAGTGAATATTGTATGTTATGGCCAGGGTATTCTGGAAGAATATCATTTTTGGAAGTAAAAAATTAATGTTTGTTCAGCAAAGTTTTCATATTAGGGAGTTTGTTTTAAGGTCTTCGTATCACGGGACAGCAGTAGCAGTTCTTTTGTATTCTTCCTAAACTTGCATTGATGTTGTGTTTGTGTTTAAGGAGATGTGCTGATAGGAGACACCACAGAGTACTATGATGATGCTGTGAGCATGGGGCAGAGTGCAGACGGTGAGGCAGGTCAGTGTCTCTCCACAGATGACCGTTACCACAAACAAACATTGCAATGTTTGCAATGTTCAATGAGCCCTTTACAATGTTGTCTGCAGTGGGGGTTCAGAGCTCTCTGTTAAAATCTGTGTTGTTCATGTAACTTAAGAGGTTATGAAATTCTGCTTCTTTAAAGCACATACATAGTCACTGTTAATCAGCAAACCTCACAAGATGTGTGCTGAGGAGAGGCTGCTTTCTTCACTGTCTGTATCTGGTGTTGCTACCCGCTGCACCACGTCACTCCCTGTGTGAGGTTTATAACAGTCACTCAGCTGTAGCTTCATCTGTGTGACTTTTGACAGACACTTAATTATTTGTCACAGATGCTTAATTCACTGTTAAAGATTGTGAAACAGGGAGTTGTTTTTTTCTTACATGGTTCCTTGCACTGGTCCACTACCTGTGTATAACTGCACTGCATGTCTCTAGCCTGTGTCCCTTACTCTGTCCCTGCAGCGGGGAGAGTCCTGGCCACACTGTCCCCTGAGGAGGGACTCCCAGCCCCCGATGGGCCTGACTATGATGATGTGGGGGAGGAGCTACAGAAGTGGGGAGCCGCAGTTTGAGTGACAGTTTCATCTGGGGATAAACCCCACCCACAGGTTGAGATAATTCCATGGTTAGCAGCCAGATTACGATGAATGTACATTGTTTGTGTCACTTCCATAGTCTTACATTAATTGTGTATTTCCTTTAGATGAAAAAAGTTTGTTTATTTTTCATGCTGGTTTGGTTTATTTCTTTGAATTTGGACAAAGATGGAGGAATTTTAAATGAATTATTCACTTTTCACTCCTTTTGTATTTTCAAAAATTTCGGTTCATTGACATGTTTACCTTCCCATTGTTGGGACAGTGTGAACTTTGAAAATATCCATTTTTAATGCCATTATGTCAAACCATAGAAACCATTCATTTTCAAATAAAATTGCACAGGGAAAAAAAAGAAATCTCATCAAATTGTCAATTGATTTTAATTTCATATGCATATGAATAATTAATTATAAAGAGTTCTCAAAATTGTGGGAAAGGCTATATTATGAACTTATTTATCTTCTCCAAAGATTAAAGGAGATCTAAGATAATCAGCATTTACAAACTGCTAAAGTCTTTGAAAAAATTTGTAATGTAATTTAAACCAACAATATTTTTTTGCCTGATATTTTTATCTGCATGATATGCCATGCTGACTTTCAAATGCAAACCAATAATTAACAAAAATTTTATTTCTGTTATTTTTTAAAAAACATGTGAAATTCCAAAAGAAACATACAATCTGGTGACAATGATATTGATTTTACAAAAATTAAATAAATCAATCTGGAAAACAATGTGAACATGTACAAAAATGATTAGGCTGAACTGGGAACTTTCTGGTATAGTGTCTTCCTGACACAAGAGGGAGCCATTGAAACATTTAAACATGATGACCATCATCATTCATTTTTAAAGTCAGGATGTCACCTAAAAGTGGCTTCCTGACCTCATGAGCTGAAGTGTACCCCAGAGCCTCTGTGACCTCAGACTCATTCTGAGAGTGGCAGTCATGCTTGACATCATGCCAAAAAATGAAAGATTTGACTGAGCTACATCCAAAAGTGATTTTCTTCAAAGCATTGTATTAGCAAAGGATTTGTAATAATAAAAAGGAAATTAATATCAGTTCAAGCAAGGTATATATATGGTTTTATGATAATAACCAAAAGCATATCATTGCCGTACATTTATAAAATTAAAAAAACAAGAATTTTTTATTTAAAAAAATTAAATTGACCAAAAATAGCTTGTTAATAGAATTGTAAAGGTTATTGCAGGGTCCTGGAGACTGCACAAGTTGTTGTTATGTCACATGTCTTAAGTTTATTTTCCCTGCAAAAAGCAATCTTTCCATCTCCTGTGTTTCTCACCACATTGTCTGTTACACACACTTCTTGCAGCTGTGTGGGGTTTTGAGCAAGAAGGAGGGGCACAAACAGACACAAGTGATGCAGGATAGAAATATATGGAGAAAATGTAGAGAGAGTCCTCTGATTTGCCATAGTATGTGTTTGAAGTTTTGCTGTAGTCAGTCCTATAAGGCAGCAGTGAGTGTGATTGGCGGGGCGGGGTGAGAGTGTTCTCTCTGGGGGGCTGGCATGATGCACAGGGGCTCAGTCACCCTGAGGACTCAGAGGTGAATGTTTGGGTCTCTGCTTGGCTCTGAGGAGGGTTTGTCTGTGCTGGTGAAGATGGACAGCTGTCTGTTTTTCCTCTCCCTCTCCTCCCTCCTGCTCACCACTGCTGGTAAGTACCAGGGTACCATGGTTTTCATCCTCTCCTAGATCCACATGCATGCAGGGATCAGAGGGTCAGGTGGAGCTGGAATGCTGGCAGCTCTAGGATGGAATAGATGCAATGCAGAAAGAGAGCTGTGCAGTGATATTTTTTAAATGCTCTTTAAACTGTGAACATGGTTTTATATTGAGATAGAGATTTTCATATTGACAGATGCTATTAATTCAGTGCTGTTCTTTTTGTAACTTTTTTTTAAAATACTAGTATATGTAGGATTACAATCTTTTCTTCTGAAAGACTTTGCTGTGACTGTAACTTTCTGAAAATCTAATATTGTGTAAAATGACCACAATTGAAGGGCTGTTGGTTGAAGTAATTTTAAAAAGTTATAATTAAATATAATAATTTACTAATACTATAGTTTTTATATAGAAGGTATCAGTCAAAAGTATGGACAAACCTGATTAAGATATTGGGAAATATGCATTCAAAGACATTTTGTTCTAAAGCTGAAAGACAAAACACTTGAAAGTTTCTTGAAGAAATATAAATTGACAAATATAAAAGTTGATGATCATCCAAGAATTTTATTCCAAAAAAATTTTATTCATTATTTTTTGGGGCATTTTGAAGAATGTAAAATATATGACAGTTTTGGTTTGTTTGTAACACTTTCTTGCTCACTGAATATTTGGGATTTTTTGGGATTTTTTTTTTCCAGCCATGAGAATGTATATACCATTCTGTCACATTTTGATTATATATGAAAAGTCACCCATCACACAGAGATATGAGTGTATATATAAATATATATTCTGCTCCGCCTTGTAACCACACATGTTATTTTGTCCTACATTATTTTGTAATACAACAGCATAGTATGTGATGGGTCATGGGTTATTCCATACAATCACAAACACAAAGATACATAGCTGCATATATTTGTACATATAAAAACACCAAAACCAATCAATCATTCAATAACACCTGGATCTTCACTTTTTATTCTTCCTATGTGTATGTTTGACCAAACATGTATTTAATTATGGATGATTAGTTGATAAAGAAATATTGAGGACTGACTAAAAGATATATGATAATTTGATATTCCATTTCAATATGTCAGAATATTGTTATTTATAGAAGAAAATATCTCCAGTGTTATACTTTGGCATTCTATACTGCACTATGGCAAAATGGAAAAATTTAAACTTCTAAAATATTTCAATTCTGCAATAGTCATTAGCATCCAAATGTATTCATGTAAAACATGGCTAAGAATTAAAGCTGGTGTGCAAGTCTCATGCATAGCAGTAGTATTATCCCAGTTAAATGTGCTGCAAGGTGATATAAAAAATGACTGTGAGTCCCATGCATAGCTGCATGACTGACGAATCCACATAAAACTATAGATTAAAATGATGAATGACAGCACAACACATGAATTATGAAAACCTGAACAAGTTTTTTTATTCTTTACTCCTCATCACATATTCAGTCATTAAAAAAATAAAATTTTAACATGTAAGTATGAATTTTTCTGTGGAGTGTAAACATCAACGGTACACATAACTGTCATTTGAACTTGGAATAGTATAAAATGAATCCTCTTTTTTAATTTGGCAAAAAATGTGATTTTTTTTTCTCTTACATGAAATAAGCACAACACTGAATTCATATTTACATAAATAAAATTGGGTGATACAGCTGGCAATTACATGGCAAGACCATGATCTAATTGTTTTTTGGTACATTAGTGTATTCCAGATAGTAAATTGACCCATATATAACACAGAGCTTGTTCCCCAAAATATAAATTCAGTAAATGTAACTGGATGTATATGCATAGACAAGTGAAAATTTGTGTGTGTGTCAATACTAGTGCATAGAGACTGCAGTAAGATAATTTTTTCTGTTTCTTTGTTTTTAACCCCAACTTTAATCCTTAATTGGACATTAACTCCCTGGAAAATTCTGAAGGGAGGTGTGTGCTACTAGGAATATTCCAATACATTCTATTTCACACACTAGACATCTCTTGGGAACAAATTCTTTCTTACTTATTGTAGAAAGGGTCAGCAATACAGGAGAGCTTGTGTATGTAACTCAGGAACAAGGTTTGAATTTCAATATGCCACTAAAAATTTTATAAAATTTAAAATATAATTTTCCTTTGAAAAAGTCTTACAGTCCTATCCAGTTGTCATTATTAGGCTGTACGGCCTGAAGGGTGTTCAGCCATATGCTGCAGGTAAGTAATGTATCAGCAGACTGAAATTCTGCGCAATTGCAGAAAAAGTTGAAAGAATTTCCCATGGATTGCTGGATTTGTATTATTATTATTATTATTATTATCATTATTATTATTATTATTATTAATATTAGTAGTAGTAGTAGTAGTAGTAGTGATGGTGGTAGTAGTGTTAAAGGCAGTAGTTGTAGCACTAGTTTATCAGGCTGGTCCAAGATGCATATTCTAAGAAAATGACTCCATAAACAACTCAAACTGTTGACACACTGAAAAAAAAATTGTAAAACCATATTCTACCATCCCATCAAGACCAAAAAAAAAATACAGCCACGAAATGGTCATCAGACCCAACGTCAAAAACACAGAAAAGTCAAAATTTTTTAGTGATGTCTTGATATCAACATACAGTATGCTCTGTCAAAATCTAATGAAAAAACTTGTTTTGTTAAAAATATTTTTGGCTCCTGTAGGAAATCAAATAAGATGATATGCTGAGCTTTGACATTAATGTTCTAATGTATTTTCTGATGCAGATTTAATGGGCCACAGTAAGTATTCTAAAGATGTGTGTTTATTATGTTTAAAAAGGAAGCTCAATGTAAGTGCTTAAATTTTCGATCATGATTTTTGAAGAAAATGATCAGTTCCAGAATAAACCACATTCACATTCAAACGACTAGAGCAGCATCTTCTCAATTGTCTTACTGTACCTCCAACTCATGATCACATTTGTATTACATTAAACTGTATGATGTTTTGTAGAAGTCTGAAGTTTTAAATGAATCAAAAGTGCATAATTAGATGCATTAATAAATGTATTTTTTGAGGTTGCTGGTATGTATTCAGCATTTGCAAAATGGCCAACAATTTAAAGGAGCATTATTTACATTAAAAATGATCAGTTTACCAATGTATTTTAGCAGACCCCCTTATTAAGATTAACTTATATTAACTGTACTCCATAAAATTCACATTTCTATATCCATTTATACAGCTGGATAATTGCAGAGGCAAAATGTTAAGTACCTTGTCCAAGGGTACAACAACAGTGTCCCAATGAGGACTAGAACCAGAAATCTATTTTTCAAGTGATTACCAGCCCTCAGACAAATTTACCACTACATTAACATTGCTGCCCCATTACACTGTAGGGTCTGTTTACTGTATATTTTGTATAAAGACAAATGTAAAGATTTTATATGAATCATAAGTGGGACACTAAATGGCGTCCGTCTCCCTAGTTTCTGCAGATTCTGGTGACGTGAGGCTGGTGGATGGTGGCAGTCCCTGTGCTGGGAGGGTGGAGCTTCATCATGATGGACAGTGGGGGACAGTGTGTGATGATGGCTGGGATATGAATGATGCTACAGTGGTGTGCAGAGAGCTGGGCTGTGGGGCTGCTGTGAAAGCACCAGGCAGAGCTCACTTTGGAAAGGGTTCTGGGAAAATATGGATGACGAGGGTGTCCTGCAAAGGGTCAGAGTCCAAGCTGAAGGACTGTGTATCACTGAGGTGGGGTGTAGACTCAGAACTCTGTAACCTTGACAGGGATGCTGGGGTCATCTGCTCAGGTATGTTTAATTAGCTCGTTAAATGTTTACTGCTGAGGAATTTTGGAGGGAACTTTATGAGACTTATGAATTTATAAGAAATTATAACGAGGAATAGGGTCAGATTACAAAAGAGAAACCTTATGATAATGATGGTGATGATTATTTTTTCATTATTCCTGGTGTTGTCTGGTATTACTGTTTTTATGTATTTCTAATTAATTGTTATAATATATTTTTTTATTTTCTATGTATGTAAATTACATACATATTTATTGAATTTGTATATTTATATTTACTTAATGTAACATTGTTCAGAAATTATTTATACTTATACTACACATAATTTATATGTATTTAAAACCTAACAAATTCATTGCTGGACATTATTGGTGTGAATGTTGTTTTATTGCTTAGGTCCCAGGCTGGTTGGAGGGCCTCACCGGTGCTCTGGGAGAGTAGAGTTCTCGAATGGTGACACGGTGTGTGACGCTGCGTTCGACCAGCAGAGACGCAGAGGTTGTGTGTCGGGAGCTGGGGTGTGGAGTGCTATTGGAGGTGGTGAGGGCAGCTGTGTTTGGAGAGGGGGAGGGTCAGGTGTGGTCAGAGCAGATTCATTGTAAGGGTGATGAGCCCCGTCTCATTAACTGTCCAAGATCATCCTCACAGAAGCGCAGCTGCTCTCATAAGCAAGATGTAGGAGTGACGTGTTTTCGTAAGTGCTTTCTATTCACCAAACCCCTTTATACATGAATTATGATGTTGATTATCGTTACCATAATTATTATATAATAATTATATAATTAAATAATTAATTAAATATAATTATATAATTAAAGTATATTAATTATATACACTAATTATACTAACGTGCAAAAAATGTCATTACCATGCATTTTCATTATTCTGCATCCATAACATTTTTTGTCACAATGTAGACACTGTAAACTAACCGCATTTGTGTGTGTACACATATAACCTGGTGGCTAACCCTACTTGTTCTGTATGTAGGGTATAATAATTCCAGGCTGGTGAATGGTTCAGACTCCTGCTCTGGTCGAGTGGAACTGCAGTACAGTGGTGAGTGGGAATGGGGTGTGTGATGCATGCTGGGATAAACAAGCCGCCACTGTCCTCTGTCAGCAGCTGGGCTGTGGGACAGCAGTGGCAATCCCGGGACAGGCCTGGTTTGGAGAGGGGAGCGGGCCAATCTGGACTGATGTGTTTGAGTGCCAGGGGAACGAGACACTCCTCTCACAGTGCACTGTCTCTTCATGGAATCAAACTGCATGCTCACATGGACAAGAAGCAGGAGTCATCTGCTCTGGTGAGCATTGCGATGATTTGTTTTGGCATGTCTCTGCATGCAACACATACAACACAATCAAACATCTATGAGAGGAGGAGATTAAATTATGTGAGGGTATCTTAATAATAGAATTACAGACATTATGAGAATGAGACATAGAAAAGCTCAGAAGAAGAGAAGGCTGTGAGTATAAATGTTGCCTTCCTTTAGATTTTCAATTCTAATAACTGCACATAATTTTCCAACTCATGATCATGTTTGTATTCCATTATACCGTATGATGCTTTGTAGAAATGTGACATTTTAGTATAAATCATGAGAAAAAGACAGAAAAAGATGCACTTTGTACGAGCGCTTTGGAGGTTGCTCTGGTTAAGAGTGCCAGCAAAATGACCAAAAATGTTAGTGTCCATGAGTATGAATCATAAGTGCTACACAAAATGGCCTCTCTCTCTCTGCTTGTATCTCCAGATAGGGGTGATGTGAGGCTGGTGGATGGTGGCAGTCCCTGTGCTGGGAGGGTGGAGCTTCATCATGAAGGACAGTGGGGGACAGTGTGTGATGATGGCTGGGATATGAATGATGCTACAGTGGTGTGCAGAGAGCTGGGCTGTGGGGCTGCTATGAAAATACCAAGTAGAGGTCATTTTGGAAAGGGTTCTGGGAAAATATGGATGAGAAAGGTGTCCTGCAAAGGGTCAGAGTCCATGCTGAAGGACTGTGTATCACCGCAGTGGGGTGTAGACACAAACCTCTGTAACCATGACAGGGATGCTGGGGTCATCTGCTCAGGTATGTTGAATTAGCTCATTAAATGTTGCCGCTGGTTAGAACTGTGGAGCAAAATGTTATGATATATGTCTTTATGGTAAACAATCTTGTGGTGGTGACAGTGATTATTATTATTACCATCATTCCTGGTGTTATCTGGAATTACTATTTAGAAATATTTTTATTTTGTCATTAGCAAATTATATATGTATATATTGTATATATATATATATATAAATTATATATATATATATATATATATATATATATATATATATATATTATTGGAACCACCTGATCAAATTAAAGGAAAACCCTGAATAAATGAGTGGAGAAACATGATGAATGCAGATGCTTCCACACCGGTGTACTGCATGGTACAATTAAGCAATTAACATCCAGTCATGCCCTGTGGCATGTATAAATATGCTGAGCAGGCCCAGTTGATCTCAATTTTGGATCAAGATGGCAAGAGGAAAAGATTTAAGTGACTTTGAAAGAGGGTTCATTGTTGAGGCATGGACGGCAAGAGCTTCAGTCACATAGACTGCCCAGCTGGCTAGTGTTTCAATAGGAACAGAGGAACAGTCACTAAAGTGACATCTGCATTTACATCTATGGGAAAGACATCAGTAAATAGGGTAGGAAATTGTGGTCGACAGCGCACATTCAATGACCGTGATGCTCGTGCATTAGTGCGATATGTAAGGAAAAACAGAAGAGCAACTCTTCCTCAGGTGACTGAGAATGTTAATGCAGGACATGATCAGACTGTGTCAACAGGAACTGTCTGTCGACAATTAAACAGAAAGGGATATTATAGTAGGGTTGCAGTGCATGAACCCCTTATTACAAAGATGAATGCACATCTGAGAGTTCAGTAGTGCAAAACCATAGGCACTGGTCTACAGAGATGTGGAAAAAAGTGATATGGTCAGATGAGTCATCCTTCACCATATTCTCGACGAGTGGGCGACTGCATGTGTGGTGCACACAGGTAGAACAGTACAGGCCTGAATGCTTGACTCCTACAGTGAGGGGGTCCGGTGGCTCTCTTATGCTGTGGGGGGAAATGTGCTGGCATGGTTTGGGCCCACGTGTCCCCTTAGAGGGAAAGGTCACTGCAAATCAATAAAAAGTTTTTCTGAGTGATCACCTTTATCCTATCATGAAACATTTTTATCCTGATGGGAGTGGTCTCTTCCAGGATGACATTGCCCCCATCCGTAGGGCACGAGGGGTCACTGAATGGTTTGATGAGTATGAAAATGATGTGAATCATATGCTATGGCCTTCGCAGTCACCAGATCTCAACCCAATTGAACACCTATGGGAGAATTTGGACCGACGTGTAGACAGTGCTCTCTACCACCATCATCAAAACACCAAATGAGGGAATAGAAGAGGTTAGAAGAGGTGGCCCAACACCTTCATAAGACACTTTATGTTGGTTTTTCCTTTAATTTGTCACCTGTGTGTGTGTGTGTGTGTGTGTGTTATATATATATATATATAATTTGATATATAAATGTATCAAATTCATTGCTGGACATTGTTGGTGTGAATGTTGTTTCATTGCTTAGGTCCCAGGCTGGTTGGGGGGCCTCACCGGTGCTCTGGGAGAGTAGAGTTCTCGAATGGTGACACGGTGTGTGACGCTGTTTTCGACCAGAGGGACGCAGAGGTTTTGTGTCGGGAGTTGGGGTGTGAGGGACCTGTAGAGATACTGAAGGCAGCTGCGTTTGGAGAGGGGGAGGGTCAGGTGTGGTCACAAGAGATTTGGTGTCAGGGTGATGAGTCTCAGCTCATCCAATGTCTGAGATCATCCAGTAAAAATGAGAGCTGCTCTCATAAGCAAGATGTGGGAGTGAAGTGTTTTGGTAAGTGCTTCATATTCACCAAATGTCTTTTTACATAGATTTAGTGAGGATTATCTTTAAAATCATGACACCCTCATGAAAACATCCAAAAATTGTCATTACCTTGCATTTATTTTTTTTCTGTCTGCATCCATAACATTTTTGTCACAATGTAGACACTGTAGACTAACCGTATTTGTGTATGTATATAAAACCTGGTTGCTAACCCTCCTTGTTCTGTATTTAGGGTATAAGAATTCCAGGCTGGTGAATGGTTCAGACTCCTGCTCTGGTCGAGTGGAGCTGCAGTACAGCGGTGAGTGGGGCTCAGTGTGTGATGCATGCTGGGATATGAGAGCCGCCACTGTCCTCTGTCAGCAGCTGGGCTGTGGGACAGCAGTGGCAATCCCGGGACAGGCCTGGTTTGGAGAGGGGAGCGGGCCAATCTGGACTGATGTGTTTGAGTGCCAGGGGAACGAGACACGCCTCTCACAGTGCACTGTCTCTTCCTGGAATCGAGCTGCACGCTCACACGGACAAGCTGTTGGAGTCGTCTGCTCTGGTGAGCATTGAAATGACTTGTTTAGGCAAGTACCAGCACATAGCACACTAACTGCTTGCTGAAGGTCAACACAATCAAACACCTGTAGGAGGAGTTTAAATTATGTGAGGGTATCTTAACAACACTATATCAGAAATCATGAGAATGAGACATACTGTAGAAAAGCCCAGAAGAAGAGGATGCCCTGAGTACCAGTGTTGCCTTACTTTAGATTTTCAAGTCTTATAACTGCAAATCATTGTCATTTTAAAATGGCTGTCAGTAAACCATGCTGAGGTAATGTTTTCCTTGTTTGCAGGATCAAACTCTTCAGGGATAGATGGGCAGGTGCAGCATTCTGGAGACAGTAAGTCTGAAGGGCTGGTGGAGGTACACTATGCAACACATATTTAAATGTAAATTATTTCTAAAATTTATTCAGCTCTTTTTATTGAGGGGTTTTATTATGCAGTAAGCCTGGGATCACCATATGGGTCTAAATGTTAATGCTCATTTCTGTTACCTTAATAAAGGTTTGTGCGAGAACCCCACACCTTACTGTTGAATTCTTTGCTGACTGACATTTACAATTTTTTGCCAAATTTTAAATTGTGGAGCCTCCTCTTTATGGCACTGCTAGTCAGATTCAGGTTTGTGTGGCTGGTGGTATGCTCTGTGGCAATGTTGAGTTAAGTCATATTCAGTCACTTGATGTAAATATTATGACTCATTATGCCCATGGCTTATTCATAGTCATTGTCAGGGCCCAGGTCAAGCAGCACTGCTCCGCCAATGCAATGCTGTCCTGAAGCATGTCTTCTTAGTCAAACTAATTTGACTTCATTATCATGCAGAGTGGGCAATGCTTAAATCCTTGAAATCTGTTTCTTAGACAAATATAAATAGTTGAGTTGATACCTATGTATGAATTTCTTTTGCATTTTTTTAAATTAATCTATTCAACATTTTTTTGGTCAAAGCATAATGCTATTTGTCTTATTTCATAGTTTTGATGTCTAGTATTTTTCTAAAATGTAGAAAATAGTAAAAATTGTTGCAGACTTTGATGCCAAAAAATCTTCTGCTGTCTCCTCCACTGTCTCTCTTCCTCTTCACGTATCTCCTATTTGGCTTCTCCCTCTCTCCCACTGTATCTCCCTCACCCACCCCCCCCACCACTCTCAGACCACAGGTCCCTCAGGCTGGTGGGGGAGGGGGACTGTGCTGGAAGGCTGGAGGTGTTCCACAGGGGCTCCTGGGGGACGGTGTGTGATGACTCCTGGGACCTGGAGGATGCTCAGGTGGTGTGCAGGCAGCTCCAGTGTGGGACGGCCCTCAGTGTCCCCTCACCCTCCCCCTACGGGCCAGGAACTGGAGCCATCTGGCTGGACGAGGTGGGCTGTGTGGGGAATGAGACGTCCCTGTGGGAGTGTCCCTCAGCAGAGTGGGGACAGCACAACTGTGGACACCAGAAGGATGTAGGGGTCATTTGTTCAGGTATAGAAACCTCAAGTACAAGATTTACAAAGCGGTGGCATGAGCTCATGCATGAAATTTGACCATGTGGTTAGAGCCTACAGTCTTTTAAATGGTCTTAACTGTTAGCTTTTCTTCCACTTTACATGGTCAATTCAGAAACACCATTTAACTCAGTCACATACTCAGAGTAGGAAAATTATAAAGACTGATAGCAAAAGTCTATAGATATATAGATAAATAATGGGATCTTTGAAGGTTTTTCTTAATTCCTTTAAAGGCAGAGTTTCTTAGTTCTGGTCTTGGGGACCCACTGTATATGCTGGTTGAAACAAGCTCTCAATTAATTTGGTTTGATTCACCTGTTAAATAAATACTAATATCACTTTGAATAAATACATAAAATTAGTCTTGAAATTTTTTTAAAATGTTAAAGTTTCAATAGGACTTAACAAGAGGCCTAGTTTCATTGCAATTTGTAACATTGTTAGCTTTTATGCTCAAACCAGCACCCAGGTAAAAATGAAACTTAAAGTAAAATCTGAAATTTAACAAAAACTATTTTTATGTTCTAGTTTAATGCTGGCAAAAGCCACAAAAGATGGAGATTTCATTAAATTACTTCCGCATTGGCTCCTGAGTGGCTCAGTTGGTACAAGCAGTCATTCTGAGTGTAGACTGAGCGCTACAGCCTGGGTTCGAACCCAACCGTGTCACTAGCCGACAGTGACCGGGAGCTCACAAGCAGAACACATTGGCTTCGTTCCACTGGGGATAGGGGTGGGTATGTCGGCAGGGGCTTCAGTCCCATTAGCAACAGGCCTGCTGGTCGATCAGGCGCCTGTGGTCCATGTGCCAAAGCTGCATATGAAATGTCTTCCTCCGACTCATCTCTGTGCTAGCTTAGCTTGTGGACTGCAGTGAAAAGAACACGTGTCTCAGAGGAGGGCACGTGCTTGTCCATGCTCTCCCGGATTGACAGTGGGCAGTGCTACAATGGGACCAAAATGATAACAAATTGGACATTCCAAATTGGGGAGAAAATGGAAAAAAGGGAAAAAAAAATACTTCTGCATTAAATTCCCATGCACTGCTAAGGCTTTTCTGCACACTAATTTGATACATGCTGTGATATGTTACCTACATTGGGTTATCTCACACAACATGTACTCACCACTGGACAGATTGATGAAGACTTGAACTAACAAGTATCAAATCTGTGTGCTGATATATAGAATACATAGAATGTGTGGATAGCTATTGCAGATCTAGACTAATCTGCCCACAACTGAGGGGTGTCCAAAATAAAAAAAACATCCAGGCAGGGTTCAGAAATTAATCAATGAAGGTGAATGCTTGTTTTTATTATGAATGACTCAAATGAATAGAAATGTTTTTGAACATTTCAGAATTGCAGAAATATTTCACATGTATACCTTTGTTAGAATAAATATATTCACAACAACCCACACCTGTAACAGAGAATGTATTGTTATTTGAGTGAATTTTAACAGCTAATTAACTGAGAGTTCAGCTGAAATGAAAACCAGTACACATGTGGGTCCCCACCAGCAGAACTGGGAAACACTGCTGACAGATATAAACAGCATGAATAATGCAGAGTGTGTGATGTGCTTAACGAAGATGAGGACAGTGAAGAACCACTTTTACTGGGACTCCATATTTGCATGGTGGCACCTCAGTCAGAGTAGAGGTGTTTATTTGACCTGTTTCTCTGTATTGTGACAGAGTTCAAGAAGCTCAGACTGAGACTTGGAGAAAACACAGAGGGGTGTGAGGGGCTGGCAGAAGTTTTCTACAATGGCTCCTGGGGCAGTGTGTGTATGAATGATGGGATGATAACCACAGCTCGAGTGATCTGCCACCAGCTGGGCTGTGGAGATGCTATCGATGTTAAGGAAGTAACCACCTCGTTGCCATGGTATACTCCTCGATGGTTAAACTACAGGCAGTGCCGTCTCCATGACGCTTCCCTCTGGCAGTGCCCATCTCACCCAATGAGTAATAAAAACTGCAAGATCACTGAGACAACTTTTATCACCTGCACTGGTAAAGACACCTGTCGTCCCAAAACCATAGTTCCTGAGCTCTCTCTTCAAACATCTAGTGGGAAAGTTTGAGAGCTTTTGTTAAACTTTCAAGCAATCATTTATTCATTTTAATATGAACCTATGTTATGCCTAGCACCTATCCTTTAGACTGGCGAGAGTTTAATAGGGTAGAGTGACTATGATTATACCAATCTGATCCAGGTTAATATAATATTGTCTATACGACATTTGTAGATAGTATGATGTAATGTGATTTTGTTTTCTTAGATCATTAGGTACTATGTTTGAACTGTTATATAGCTCTTATTGCACTGTTTTTCAGCTTGATGTCTGTTTGCTGTAAATGTCTGATCTGTATCTATTTTTGTTAAATAATAATTAATATATTTTTACCTTATAATATTCATACAATTTTGCATTAGAATGTTGCATCTTTTGTTTCTTAAGGTCCCAAGAGAAAGGTTATTGACATGGAGTCATCATATCAGAGGAGCAAGCCTCAAGTGAATCAGCCAATAAGTGAGTTCTGAGCCACACTGGTCATTTCCCAGAATCTCCCAGGCAAAATGAGTGAGCGACCCAGCTGATCTATATTCCAGGGGTTCTGAAGCTCTGTCCAGGGGACCCCCTGTGTATGCTTGGTTTTGTTCAGACCCTTCATTAAAATAATTTTGTTCAGCCCGTTCATTAAAATAATATTATGGGGAAAATTACAGAAGAACCCAACAGCTTTAATTAATCAGGTTTGGCTTGGGATTTGGCTGTAACAAAAACCAGCATACACAGGGGGTCCCCAGGACCAAGTTTGAAAGACGTTGTTTCTCCAGGTATACGTTATAATTATGCATGCTCAACACAACTTCCCCCAACCCCCACAGAAGAGCCCAAAGGTCCCAAAGTGCCTCAGCCCCCATCAGGCATTTCCATCCCCACTGTGGTCTTCCTGGTGCTGGGGGCTCTGCTGTTCCTGCTGCTGGCTCTGCTGTTTGTGCAGGTGTCCCGGAAGAGGGCACTGAGGAGAGGTAGGGATGGATGGATCTGAATCTCATGTTACTGACACAGCTGTTCAATCAATTAAAAAACGGAAACCGCTTTAGACAAATCAAAGGAAAATGAAACTGTATTGGTCTCATAGATAAGACCTAAGAGATCTGTGGGTGTCTCTGTGTGTTCACTCCCACAGCGCGGTCTCAGGGGAACCAAGAGCCCATGTATGAGGCCATCTACGAAGAGATCGAGTACAAAGTGGCCAGAGGGGGAACCTACAGCGCCCCCCAGAGGGGTGAGTCCATTCATTCACCTTTACATGCCTCCTTCACAGGTTGTCAATCAACATCTCAGGACACACAACCTACACAGCACCTCACCATATGGGGCCTACACAACCAGTGATAATACCAGCTGCATAACACTTTCTGTCTCACAGCCACTCACTCACACACTCACACTGATCTCAGAACAGGCAGATAGTGCTGCCAGACACAGACAGGAGGACAGCCACTGCTGCTGTACTCTTCAAACTCTGAATACTGCAGAGGAGCACAGCACCATTCTGGTATGGGTGCATTTTATTCATCAGGGTTTGCAGAGGATCCATCCTGCAGATAAAAATTAGTCAGGCAGGTGCGTTGGAAATGATCCATCGTGCAGATAAGAATCAATGGGGTGGGTGTGTAGAGACGTATTCTAACTGCCGTGCATCTGCCTCTAGTCATGTGATCATGGTACAGAAACCACACGAGTCTCTCACAGCTACAGTGCTGTAACCTTGCAGGAGGAGGGGAGAGAAACATGTCTGTACAGCACGGGGGGAGAGGATGCACATGATCAGTGGTGACAGTTAACGTCTGTGTGTGTGTGGGGGAAAGTTTTGAGGAGAATTTGAAAGCGAGAGAGAGAGAGAGTGTGTGTGTGTGTGTGTGTGTGTGTGTGTGTGTGTGTGTGTCCCTGTGTGTGTTTTTGTGTGTTTTTGTGCTGATTCCCTGCTGTTTCTGTCCTACCTGGGAGATATACAAAGAAAAGGACAGCTGGTGTTTTCTTTGACCGGGGACAGGACTGCCCTTCTCTGCTGTTCACAGGAAGTGTCCTTTCTGAGGATTTACCCTCTGGCTATGAAGACATGGGGGGCGGTGAAGGAGACTCCCTGTCAGGTATGGATGAGCTGTTTGGGTCTCTGAGTGGATCGGGGAGGTAGTGATGGAGAGAGGGGCCTTGCATGACACACTCAGTAGAATGAGAGGACATGCTGTTTCAAATCAAGACACAATAACATACTGGAGTTTGAGATTTGTCTGGTTTACATTTCACCATGTAGTTTCAGGCTGTTTTAGTGGAGTGTAGAGACACAGTGCAGTGTTTTTCAGTGCTGTTGTGATGGGCTTTGAGTTTAGATCTCTTTCATTCAGGGGATTCTGGAAAAGAAGAGGGAGGTGAGCATTATGATGATGTCATCATCACTGAGCAGAGTCCAGGTAGTCTGCCAGTTGAATTCTTTATTACATTTATGCATTAAACAATGATCTATTTGTTCACATAATGTTTGTAATGACAACGTGCCATTACCCAAAACTCACTTTTTTAATATGTCTTGTTCATGAGAGCTGATGACAGAGGACATGACAGAGGACTATGATGATGTCATTCCCATTGATCAGACTACAGACAACTTATCAGACTGAGTCCAATTTGACAAGTAGTGAATATGTCATATGAGGGTGTTCTGGAAAAATATCATTTTTGCAAGTAGAAAAATTGTTTGCTCATCAATGCAATGCTGTTTCATATGTTGTGTTTTGTTTTGAGGAGATGTGCTGATAGGAGACACTAGTCAGTACTTATGATATTCTTGAGCATGGGGCAAATTTGCATTGATGTTGTGTTTGTGTTTCTCTCCACAGATGAGAATTAAGGAGAGTGAGAACACAGAGTACTGTTGATGATGCTGTGCAGATGGGGCAGAGTGCAGACTCTGAGACAGGTCAGTTTTTTCTCTCCACAGATGAGAACTTTGCTTCAAACAAACATTGCTGATCAATGTTGTGTGCAGTTGGTGTTCAGAACTCTGTGTTCACATTTGTGTTGTTCTTGAAAATTAGGAACTTAAGCACAAACATAGTCATTGTTAATCTGCAAACCTCACAATATGTGTGCTGAGGAGCGGCTGCTTTCTTCACTGTCTGTGTCTGGTGTCGCTACCCGCTGCACCACGTCACTCCCTGTGTGAGGTTTATGACAGTCACTCAGCTGTAGCTCTGTCTGTGTGATATTTGACAGATTCTTCATTTTTTACTGTTGAATCATTGTAAAACTTTGTGAAGCAGGGAGTTCTTTCATTTTGCATGCGTCCTTGCACTAGTCCAGTACCTGTGCATAACTGCACTGCATGTCTCTAGCCTGTGTCCCTTACTCTGTCCCTGCAGCAGGGAGAGTCTTGGCCACACTGTCCCCTGAGGAGGGACTCCCAGCCCCAGATGGGCCTGACTATGATGATATGGGGGTGGAGCTACAGAAGTGGGGAGCCACAGTTTGAGTGACAGTTTCATCTGGGGATGACCCCACCCACAGACTGAGACAATTCCATGCTTAGCAGCCAGATAAAGATGAATGTACATTGCTATTGTCACTTCCAAAGTCCTACAGTAATTGTGCATTTCCATTTTATGAAATAAGTTTTGTTTTTTCATGCTGTATTTGTCTATTTCTTTGAATTTGGACAAAGCTGGAGGAAGGGAATGTATTATTCACTTGTTACTCTGTATTTCCTTAAATCCCAGCATATTTTGCTTCACATTGTAGGGATTGTATGAAATTTTTTAAATGCTTTAGCCATTCCTGTCAAAACATAAAAAACTGCAATGTTTCCACAGAAAAAAATCTCTTACAGGGAAATTGTGCCTCTTTGAAATTCATACACAAATCATCAGCTGATTTTAACCTTAAATGCATATCAGTAACTAACCAAGAAAAGATGTACTGCAGAGTTGAGAAAGATTATAGATCCTTCATTTATCTGTGTTCAACTTTTAAAATTAAGTAAAGTACACAAATTACCTTTTTATGCTGAATTTCACATTGTTTCTGCTTTTTTGAAAAATTTTGTAATACTTTTTGTGATTACGACAGTGGTCTTTTGAATGTAAAATATCTACTTTGAATTTTTGCGCAGTATGTATGCCATGATTTTTCAAATAAAATCACAATCAATAACAAATCTTATTGTGCTGTTATATTTTAAAAATATGTTGCTATGCAAAAAAACATATTACAGTAACCTATTTCTGCACAAAAATGTAATTGGTCAATCTTAAAGGACAATGTGGACAGTGAACATGTACAAAATAGCAAAATGGCTTGCCAGTAATTATTCTGATACTGGTATGATAGGCTTTGAGAAATTATGTATTCATATCTAATATATATTCTTATATAAAATGAACATCATTGCAAAAAAACGTAATAGTTTTGAACAGGGAAAGGATCCTCTCTTGTTACACTTCTAAGACTTTCCTATATGTAGTGTCTTCCTTACGCAAGAGGGAGCTATTCTACGCCTTTACAGGAGGTAGATGTGGACACTGATGGAGTTTTGAAGTCAAGATGTGAGCCTAAATGTGGCTTCAGTACCACTTATGCGCAAAGTGCGACCCCAGTGATAGGATGAATGGAGCACTCTTCTAAGCCCTACCATTGGTCATATGGAAATGTCAAATGAGTGTCTTGTCTTTGAAGGAGTGTCAGGCACCAAAAGCATTATGTTATTAGCTGGGATTAATAATAATAAAAAAGTAAATCATTATGAGTTGTTACATGTAATATCTTCATATTTATGGTTATAATCTAAAAGCATGTCACAGCACATGATTTATAAAAAACAAAAAACAGACAATTTCATTTCCCATTTAAATAAATTGATGGACCCAAAATATGCACAGATTGAAACAGTATCAAGTTTATTGCATGATCTTGGAGACTGCACAAGTTATCTTTGCGTAAAAATGATTTTCCTCTGCAAAAGTCAATCTTGCCATCTCCTGTGTTTCTCACCAGATTGTCTGTAACACACAATTCCTGCAGCTGTGTGGGGCTGAAACTGAAATGGGTTTTTCCTGCAAGAATAAGTAACATTGTCCTTTTGAAATGACATTGCAAATATTAATATGCAAAAAATAAATTGATAACTTTAATAAGTTGTTAACATATGTCAGAAGGTGATACTGGATGAGAATATATTTTCATAATTATGCTAACAACTATTGAAACATTTAAACATCATCATCACTCATTGCTAGAAGGAGGCACTCTGGGTTCCTGACCTAGTTACTGTCAGAGCCTCTGTGACCTCAGACTCATAGAGAGAGTGGCAGCATGCTTCCCATCATGCCAGAAAATGAGGAGATCCTGTCTGAGCTCCATCCTGGGTAGGTCAGAGTTACCCAGCAAACTATTTGTAATAATAAAAGTAAAATCATTAATATGCATGGTTCAAGCAAGGTATATGTATGGTTCTATGTATAGTTAATCCAAAAGCATATCATTGCCACACATTTGTAATTAAAAAATAAAGAATTTACATTTATAATAAATTAGAAATAGTTTGTTAGTATTGTAAAGGTTATTACAGGGTCCTGGAGACTGTGCAAGTTGTTGTTATGTCACATGTCTTATGTTTATTTTCCTACGCATAAATATATCTCTCCATCACCTGTGTTTCTCACCACATTGTCTGTTACAGACGCTTTTCTGCAGCTGTGTGGGGTTTTGAGCAAGAAGGAGGGGCACAAACAGACACAAGTGATGCAGTATAGAAATATATGGAGAAAATGTAGAGACAGTCCTCTGATTTGCCATAGTATGTGTTTGAAGTTTTGCTGTAGTCAGTCCTATAAGGCAGCAGTGAGTGTGATTGGCGGGGCGGGGTGAGAGTGTTCTCTGTGGGGGGCTGGCATGATGCACAGGGGCTCAGTCACCCTGAGGACTCAGAGGTGAATGTTTGGGTCTCTGCTTGGCTCTGAAGAGGGTTTGTCTGTGCTGGTGAAGATGGACAGCTGTCTGTTTTTCCTCTCCCTCTCCTCCCTCCTGCTCACCACTGCTGGTAAGTACCAGGGTACCATGGTTTTCATCCTCTCCTAGATCCACATGCATGCAGGGATCAGAGAGTCAGGTGGAGCTGGAATGCTGGCATCTGTAAGATGGAATAGATGCAATGCAGAAAGAGAGCTGTGCAGTGATAGTTTTTAAATGCTCTTTAAACTGTGAACATGGTTTCATATTGAGATAGAGATTTTCATATTGACAGATGCTATTAATTCAGTGCTGTTCTTTTTGTAACTTTTTTTTAATACTAGTATATGTAGGATTACAATCCTTTCTTCTGAAAGACTTTGCTGTGACTGTAACTTTCTGAAAATCTAATATTGTGTAAACTGACCACAACTGAAGGGCTGTTGGTTGAAGTAATTTTAAAAAGTTATAATTAAATATAATAATTTACTAAAATTATGGTTTTTATATAGAAGGTATCAGTCAAAAGTATAGACAAACCTGATAAAGATATTGGGAAATACGCATTCAAAGACATTTTGTTCTAAAGCTGAAGGACAAAACACAAAGTTTCTTAAGAAATAAATTTTGACAAATATAAAAGTTGATGACCATCCAAGAATTTTATTCCAAAAAAATTTAATTAAAATTTTGTTTGGGCATTTTGAAGAATGTAATATATATGACAGTTTTGGTTTACACTTTCTTGGTCACTGAATATATTTTTGGGGATTTTTTTTCCAGCCATGAGAATGTATATACCATCTGTGTTTTGATTATATATGAAAAGTCACCCATCACACAGAGCAGAGTGTATATATAAATATATATTCTGCTCCGCCTTGTAACCACACATGTTATTTTGTCCTACATTATTTTGTAATACAACAGCATAGTATGTGATGGGTCATGGGTTATTCCATACAATCACAAACACACAGATACATAGCTGCATATATCTGTACATATAAAAAACACAAAAACCAATCAATCATTCAATAACACCTGGATCTTCATTTTTTATTCTTAATATGTGTATGTTTGACCAAACATGTATTTAATTATGCATGATTAGTTGGTAAAGAAATATTGAGGACTGACTAAAAGATACGTGATATATTCCATTTCAATATGTCAGACTATTGTTATTTATAGAAGAAAATAACTCCAGTGTTATACTTTGGCATTCTATACTGTGCTACAGCAAAATGGACAAAGTTAAACTTCTAAAATATTTCAATTCTGCAATAGTCATTAGCATCCAAATGTACTCATGTAAAACATGACTAAGAATTAAAGCTGGTGTGCAAGTCTCATGCATAGCAGTAGTATTATCCCAGTTAAATGTGCTGCAAGGTGATATAAAAAATGACTGTGAGTCCCATGCATAGCTGCATGAATGACAAATCCACATAGAACTATAGATTAAAACGATGAATTACAAGACATGAATTATGAAAACCTGAACAAGTTTTTTTTTATTCTTTACGCCGCATCACATATTCAGTCATTAAAAAAAATAAAATTTTAACATGTAAGTATGAATTCTTCTGGGGAGTGTAAACATCAACGGTGCACATAATTATCATTCGAACTTGGAACAGTATAGCATGATTTTTTTTTCTCTTACATGAAATAAGCACAACACTGAATTCATATTTACATAAATAAAATTGGGTGATACAGCTGGCAATTATGTGGCAAGACCATGATCTAATTGTTTGTTGGTACATTAGTGTATTCGGATAGTAAATTGACCCATATATAACACAGAGCTTGTTTCCTCAAAATATAAATTCTGTAAATGTAACTGGATGTATATGCATAGACAAGTGAAAATTGCTGCTGCTAGTGTGTCAATACTAGTGCAAAGAGACTGCAGTAAGATAACTTTTTCTCTCTCTCTGTTTTTAACCCCAACTTTAATCCTTATTTGGACATTAACTCCCTGGACAATTCTGAAGGGAGGTGTGTGCTACTAGGAATCTTCCAATACATTCTATTTCACACAATAGACATCTCTTGGGAGAAAAATTCTTTCTTACTTACTCTGTAGAAAGTGTCAGCAATACAGGAGAGTTTGTGGATGTAACTCAGGAACAAGGTTTAATTTCAATATGCCACTAAAAATTTTATAAAACCTAAAATAGAATTTTCCTTTTGAAAAAGTCTTACAGTCCTATCCAGTTGTCATTATTAAACTGTATAGCTTTAGTGTGGGCCAGGTGTAGACTGCAGACAAATAATGTGGAAGCAGATTGCAAGTAACTTGCTTTCTGTGCAATTGTTGAAAAATTGCCCATAGATTTTGCTGAAATTTGTGTTATTATTATTATTATTAGTAGTAGTAGTAGTAGTAGTAGTAGTAGTAGTAGTATAATAACTTTCAGGCAGTAGGGATTTGTTAGAGTAGTAATTTATGTCTGTTATTTGGAGCACAGTGAAATTCCTTGATAATGGGTTTTTACAAACTCTGCACAAAAGTAGCATTTGTACACAAGTCATTTTACTCTAAAATCGTGTCCAGGTTTTAAAATATGATTTCACAAGAGTAAGTAATTAGAGAATATTGCATTTTTAACTGTAAAATGTCTTGTAAAATTAAAGATGTAATTTTAAATTACATATATTGGAACTGGATAAAATGAAATCAGACAATCAACTAGTTATTCAAAATATGAACAAGAAAATGACTCTAAAACCACAATTCCTATTTTAATAATGATGTAAAGCTGCCATTCATTGTATTGTTATAGTAAAAGTGGTAGTCTCAAAAAAAAAGCGGTTTTGTAATAATGATAAAAACACTCTCAAAGGCTGGTCCAAGATATAATCAAACAACTCTTGGACAAATGGTCATCAAGACCAAAAAAAAAAATTTATGGCAGAAAACACAGTAAAATTTTGTCCAGTCAAAGATGACCATCCAATGACCAATACATGCTCAAACTGGATATTTTATTGAAAAATCTATCTACTTTTTGCCATTGATATTCTACAGTAAAACTATCAAAACCTTAAAAACTTGTTTTATTAAAAATTAATGCTCCTTCTTGGAATTCAAAAATTTTGATATCTCAAAGCTTTGATATTAATGTTTGTAATGTTTTTTTTGCAGATTTAATTGGCCACAGTAAGATTCTAAAGATGTGTACAGCTTTCAAAACACATATTTTATGTCAATGTAAGTGCTTGTAGACAAATCATGATTTTTAAAAATGCAATCAGTTCCAGAATAAAAAATAAACATTCAATAAACACAGCAGCATCCTTCAATTGTCTTGAAGGATTTCAATTCATGATCAAATTTGTATTCATTAAACTGCTCTGATGTTTACTGAATCAGTTGAAGTTTTAGCAAGTTCAAACCACTGCCCAATTAGATGCACTTTCAATGTAGCAAAGTTTGGGTCCAATGAAGTGGAAAGCATGTGTTTAAAATGGCCAAAAATTTCAAAGGGCATTATTTACATTAAAGCAATTCCTAGTTAGCAGACATTAAAAGTGATGAATTTTATAACTTAATAAGGATTTATTCCATTTATATAGCTAAACAAATGCTATTTAGGCAGATGTGGGGTAATTATTTGTAAAAAAATGTTGCTACACAATTGTGTTTTTTTCTTGAACTATAGAGCATTTTTAAATTTTAATCATGTATTGGTCCATTGTTATTTACTTTGTATGTTCAATGCAATGAATAAATTTTTAAGACAACAGTCAAAGATTTTATAAGAATATAGAGGGGCTCTAAATGGCCTCTGTTTGTCTCTCTCCAAATTCTAATGAAACAAGCTGTTTTGTTAAAAATATTTCCCTGTCCTGGGAGGGTGGAATAAATCAATGATGGATATTAGGGAACTTTAATGTATGATGGCTGGGATGTGAATGATTAAGTGGTGTGCAATAAATGGGCTGTGGGGCTGCTTCTGAAATACCAATCACAGCTCAATTTGGAAAGGGTTCTGGGTTTCCATGGATGATGTTTAAAAATGGTCAGAGTCCATGCTTAGGACTGTGTATCACAAACCAATTTCAGACACAAACCTCTAGAACATGACAGGGATACTGGGGTCATTCACAATCACATTTGTATTCCACTATTAAATGTATGATGTAGGAGCTTTGAAGTGTAAAGTTTTATGAGACTTATGACTTTAGTGAGAAAGATGTTATTAGTTGGACTTTGGATCAGATTACAGAAGGTAGCTCTGGTTAGGAGCATCTGATAATGATTAAAACATTATTGTCCATTATTTACATTACATTACATTTTTGTTAATTTAGCATTTAATTCTTATCCATACCATTTTACCCAGGTATGCATTTTACTAGGCAGTTGTGGGTTAAATTGCATACTTATTTAATACAACAACAGGCCCCAACAGGGAATGAAACATTGTTTATAACCCTTGCCTTACCACATTTATGCTGCTGTCCCAATTGATATTTTATTTGCCCTCCCAACAGAAATGTAAACTTTTGGTATGAATCATAAGTGATACTCTGAATGGCCTCTCTCTCTGTGCTTGTATCTCTAGATGGTGGTGATGTGAGGCTGGTGAATGGTAGCAGTCCTTGTGCTGGGAGAATGGTTCAGACTCATCTCTGATGGACAGTGGGGACAGTGTGTGATGATGGCTGGGATATGAATGATGCTACAGTGGTGTGCAGAGAGCTGGGCTGTGGGGCTGCTGTGGGAAAATACCAAGGAGAGGTCATTTTGGAAAGGGTTCTGGGAAAATATGGATGTCTGGGGTGTCCTGCAAAGGATCAGAGTCCACGCTGAAGGACTGTGTTTCACTGAGATGGGGTGTAAACACAAACCTCTGTAACCATGACAGGGATGCTGGGGTCATCTGCTCAGGTATGTTTAATTAGCTCATTAAATGTTTTTGCTTAGGAACTTTCTAGGGAACAAATCAAGACCTATGACAGGAGAGAAAGATGACATAAACAGAAATAGGATAAGATTACAGAAGACAAGAGAATGGTTGTGATGGAAAATGATTACAATTGACCCTCCCACATCGTATGTCCATTGCCTTCCTTCGATTTTTCGGGTAATAACAAACAATTATTTTCCAAATTTTTGATCACGTTTGTATTCCATTATACCATATGATGCTTTGTAAACATTAAAAGGTTTAGTAAGTCATAAATGCATAAAATATATGTACAATGTACATGTATAATATTAGTGTTATATGTATAAATTATATGTGTAAATTAATTAATATAGTGTATTTTATCGTTTAATACCATAAATATACAAATTAAAGGATTAGTGTGCATGATTTATAACTGTTCGGCAAGAAGTGCAATTGTGTAAGTTTTTCATCAAATTAATTCGTCGTCAATCATCATCAGTTCATCAAGGAGGCTTAAACCAGTTCAAGATTACTGGACAGAAAAGTCTTCAATAGCAGTTATTTCAACCATGTATGTTGCTAGAAACATTATATGCATGAATGTTACCTCTAAATCTTCATTACTAGAAACCTGTTCCCCTTTATCCTCCTTGATTAACAATAAAACAAATAATTCACAGAATAATCGATCCCCAATCGTGTAATTAGAATAAATGATTATGGTGGAAGTCCCAGATTGTCTGAAATTTGGAGCTCATCATGAAGGACAGTGGGGAGATTGTTTAATTAGCATGGATGGCAATTTGAATAATTGCTGGCAAGTAATCCCAAAGCTTTCTCTTAAATGTTTCACATTTGAAAATAGCTTTCTTGTGTTTCAAAATTCAAATTAAAAAATGGAGCTAAATTTAGTTGTCGATTTAAATTAACTTTTAGGTTAGAAGGACTGCAATGAACAATAACGTTTAGAACACAGACCTCACAAAGCTGTGACGGGATGCTGAGCATTCTGCTCAGGTATGTTTGAAATCAATAAATGCCATCCTTGTTTAATTAAACTACAGACAACTTTCTGAAAGATGTTATGAAGAGGATAATCAAATTCCCCCAGAGAAAGCTTGGGTGGTGATGGTGATGATTATTATTTCCATTATTCCTGATGTTTACGCGATTATTTTACTATCTTTATTTAGTCATTATATTTTGTTCATTTGTAAATATGTAAATCCCATATAATTTGATATGCATTTAAAATGTAACAAATTCATTGCTGGACATTGTTGGTGTGATTGCTGTTTTATTGCTTAGGTCCCAGGCTGGTTGGGGGGCCTCACCGGTGCTCTGGGAGAGTAGAGTTCTCGAATGGTGACACGGTGTGTGACGCTGTGTTCGACCAGAGGGATGCAGAGGTTTTATGTCGGGAGCTGAAGTGTGAGGGACCTGCAGAGGTGCTGAGGGCAGCTGTGTTTGGAGAGGGAGAGGGTCAGGTGTGGTCAGAGGAGATTCAGTGTCAGGGTGATGAGTCCCAACTCATTGACTGTCCAGGATCATCCTCACAGAAGTGCAGCTGCTCTCATAAGCAAGATGTAGGAGTGACATGTTTTCGTAAGTGCTTTCTATTCACCAAACCTCTTTTTACATGAATTGTGATGATGATTATTGTTACCATAATTAATTATAAGTATATTAATTATATACACTAATTATACTAACATGCAAAAAATGTCATTACCATGCATTTTCATCATTCTGCATCCATAACATTTTTTGTCACAATGTAGACACTATAGAATAACCGTATTTGTGTGTATATGTATAACCTGGTTGCTAATCTTCCTTGTTCTGTATGTAGCGTATACTGATTCCAGGCTGGTGAATGGTTCAGACTCCTGCTCTGGTCGAGTGGAGCTGCAGTACAGAGGTGAGTGGGGCTCAGTGTGTGATGCATGCTGGGATATGAGAGTCGCCACTGTCCTCTGTCGGCAGCTGGGCTGTGGGACAGCAGTGGCAATCCCGGGACAGGCCAGGTTTGGAGAGGGGAGCGGGCCAATCTGGACTGGTGTGTTTGAGTGCCAGGGGAACGAACCACACCTTTCACAGTGCACTCTCTCTTCCTGGAACCAGGCTGCACATTCACACAGAGAAGCTGCTGGAGTTATCTGCTCTGGTGAGCATTGAAATGATTTGTTTCAGCATGTACCAGCACATAGCACACTAACTGCTTGTTGAAGGTCAACACAATCAAATACACGTAGGAGGAGGAGTTTAAATTATGTGAGGGTATCTTAAAAACACTATATCAGTCATTATGAGAATGAGACATAGAGATGCCCAGATGAAGAGGAGGTTCTGAGTATAAATGTTGCCTAACTTTCAATAAACCACATGAATTAATGTTTTCCTTGTTTGCAGGATCAACGTCTTCAGGGATAGATGGGAAGGTGCAGCATTCTGGAGCCAGTAAGTCTGAGGGGCTGAAGGTATACTATGCAAAACATATGTAAATATCAATTATATTTATTATTTATTCAGTTGTATTTTTGCAGGGATTTATGATGCAGTAAGCCTGGATAACTGGATTTTAAATAAGTATAAATGTTAATGTTCATTTCTGTTATCTTAACAATAAATGGATGAATACATAATTTGGTACTGTATCCTTAGTTTAGGGTTTTTCGATATAATTTCAAAATGTTGTGTGACAATGTGTATGCAGGATTTTATTGGGATATTCATCCAATGTTGTGCGATCCTAGTTTATGATAGAACCCCACACCTCACTGTTGTATTACAATATTTTGCTGAGTAATATGTTTAAATTTTTTGCCAAATTGTGATTCAAAATTGTGGAGCCTCCTCTTTATGGAACTGCTAGTCAGATTCAGGTGTGTGCTGCTGGTGGTATGCTCGAGAGTAATAAGTTCAGTAATACTCACCTGAGATCTGGATTTTCTTCTGAAATATCATGACTCTATGGTTGATGGCTTATTCGTGTTTATTCTCAGGGCACAGGTGTAGCTGCACTGCACCAACAGTGCAATGCTGTGTAGATGCGTCTTTGCTGTGGCCAACTCAAAGAGCAAGAATGTCACTTCAATGTCTTTGAAAATGGGTAGCAGTGGACAACTGCACCAATACCATGGAAAATTTACTGATGTAGATATTGAAGAGTGTTGGACTCAGATTACAGCCTTGTCTGTGTCCACAAACTTGTATTAGCATCTAGTTTTTAATTCTCAGTTTTTACATGACACCACTGGAAACAGGAGTTGACTCTAATGCCAAAATGAATTTCTTGCTGTCTCCTCCACTGTCTCTTTATCTCCCTCTTTATCTGGCTTCCATTTTGCTTCCCTCTCTCCCCACTGTACCCCCACGACCATTACCACCACTCTTAGACCACACGTTCCTCAGGCTGGTGGGGGGAGGGGAAGACTGTGCTGGAAGGCTGGAGGTGTTCCACAGGGGCTCCTGGGGGACGGTGTGTGATGATTCCTGGGACCTGGAGGATGCTCAGGTGGTGTGCAGGCAGCTCCAGTGTGGGACGGCCCTCAGTGTCCCCTCACCCTCCCGCTACGGGCCAGGAACTGGAGCCATCTGGCTGGACGAGGTGGGCTGCGTGGGGAACGAGACGTCCCTGTGGGAGTGTCCCTCAGCAGAGCGGGGACAGCACGACTGTGGACACAACAAGGATGTGGGGGTCATTTGCTCAGGTACAGAACTCTGAAAGACAAGATTTATAAAGAGATGGCATGACCTTACATAGGATGATAGCAAAAATCTATAGATATTAACATAAATAAAGGAATCTTTGAAGGTGCTTATTAATTCCTTGACAGGCAGTGTATCTCTGGTCTTGGGGACCCACTATGTATGCTGGTTCAAACAAGCTCTCAATGAATTAGCTTTGATTCACCTCAAATGAACACTAATTTCACTTAATAAATAAATAAATTTAGTCTCGCAAAATTTTCTAAATGTAAAAGTTTTAATGGGAATTTATGAGGGGCCTAGTTTCACTGGTCAAACCATGATCCAGATAAAATTGATATTTAAAAAAATTAAAACCTGAAATTTATTAAGAAAAAATATTGTTATGTTCTAGTTTAATGTTGGCAAAAGCCACAAAAGATGGGAAATTCATTAAATTACTTCTGTATTAAATTCCCATGCACTGCTAAGGCTTTTCTGAACACTAATTTGATACATGCTGTGATACTTTACCTACATTGGGTTATCTCACACAACATGTACTCACCATGGGCCAGATTGCTGAAGACTTGAACTAACAAGAATCAAATCTCTATGCTGATATATAGAATATATAGAATGTGTGGATAGCTAATACAGATCCAGAGTAATCTGCCCTCAACTGAGGGATGTCCAAAATGTGAAAAAAATAAAACATTCGGGCAGGGTGAATGAATCAGTGAAGGTGAATGCTTGTTTTTATTATGAATTTGTTGAAATGACTCAAATGAATAGACATCACTTGCAGAAATGTCGAACATGTATACTTTTGTTAGAGCAAACATATTCACAACAACCCACACATGTAACAGAGAATTTATTGTTATTTAAGTGAATTTTGACGCCTAATTAATTGAGACCTCAGCTGAAATGTAAACCAGCAGACACATGTGGGTCCCCAAGACCAGGACTGGGAAACACTGCTGACAGATATGAACAACATAAATAATGCAGAGTGTGTGATGTGCTTAATGAAGATGAGGAAAGAACCACTTTTACTGTAACTCCAGATTTGCATTTGTATCAGGGGCGGCAGTGTAGCATAGTGGTTGTGGAGCAGGACCAAAAGGTTGCTGATTCAATTCCCTGCTGGGGCACTGCTGTTGTACCCTTGGGCAAGGTACTTAACCCCAAATTGCCTGTGTAAATATCCAGCTGTATAAATAGATAACATTGTAGCTGATGTAAGTCGCTCTGGGTAAGAGCATCTGCTAAATGCCAATAATGTAATGCATGGTGGCACCTCAGTCAGAATAGAGGTGTTTATTTGACCTGTTTCTCTGTATTGTGACAGAGTTCAAGCAGCTCAGACTGAGACTTGGAGAAAACACAGAGGGGTGTGAGGGGCTGGCAGAAGTTTTCTACAACGGCACCTGGGGCAGTGTGTGTATGAATGATAGGATGAAAACCACAGCTCAAGTGATCTGCCACCAGCTGGGCTGTGGAGATGCTATCGATGTTAAGGAAGTAACCACTTCATTGCCATGGTATACTCCTCGATGGTTAAACGACAGGCAGTGCCGTCTCCATGACGCTTCCCTCTGGCAGTGCCCATCTCGCCCAATGAGTAATAAAAACTGCAAGATCACTGAGACAACTTTTATCACCTGCACTGGTAAAGACACTTGCTGTCCCTAAACCAGCCTATAGTTCCTGAGCTGTTTTTGAACTCCTTCGAAACACTAGCAACAAAGAGAGCTTGTCCTAAACTTTCTAGCAATCATTTATTCATATTTGTTATTATGAACCTGTGTTATGCCTAGCGCCTATTCTTTACAATATTCTGCCATAGTTGAGTGGCCAGAGTTTGGTAGGGTAGAGTGACGATGATATGGATCTGATCCACTTAATATCTTATTGTCTATATGACATATGTAAATAGTATGATGTAATGTGATGTTGTTTTTGTAGATCATTAGGTACTAAATTTGAACTGTTATGTATTTCTTGTAGCACTGTTTTTCAGCTTGATGTCTATTTGCTGCAACTAATAATATTTACAATTATATTATAAATATTATATTAATGTTTATCGAATAATATATATAGAATTTTGCATCAGAATTTTGAATCTTTGTTTCTTAAGGTCCCAAGAGAAAAGTTACCAACATGGAGGCATCACACCAGAAGGACAAGCTTCAAGTGCATCTGCAGAAAGGTGAGTTCAGAACCACACCTAGTCAGATTTCCCAGAATCTCCTAGGCAAACTGAATGAGTGACCCAGCTGATCTGTTCCAGAGCTGAGGCTGGCCAGCCCCAGAAACTGCTCTGGGAGGGTGGAGGTTCAGATTGGGGGCTCCTGGGGGTCCATCTGCAATGACTTCTGGGACATGAGGGAGGCTGAGGTGGTGTGCAGACAGCTGGGCTGTGGGGAGGCACTGAGACCTGATGAGAACAGCACGTCCAGCAGAGGAAACGGATCCTTCTGGCTGGACGAAATCAAATGCAGGGGCACAGAGCTCTACCTTTGGGACTGTCCTCACTCTGTCCTGAACAGAGTGCAATGGCAGTTAAGCATTCAAATCTGTGAATCTCATATCTCAGACACTGATGGTTGGACCCTGCACACCAGCCAGGCCATTGCGCTTGGCTTCTTTGAGAATCTTCTTTGTCCCCTACTCTTGTAAACTTGCATCCAGGTTGCATCCTCTGTCTGTCTCTGCCTCTGTGTGGTGCAGCAAGCTTCCTGTTGCAGTCAGAACAGCGGAGATGCTGGCCATCCTCTGTCGCAGACAGAAGAGCCAGCTCTTCATGCTACATCTCGGTCCCCTGCCTAAACCTGATCTTTCATTACCCTTATGTGTAATTGTATATGTGGTTGTGTAATTAAGCGTTATTGTGCGTAATTAAATAGTTGGAGGTTTACCTCAGGATATATTAGCATTGTGTTTGGAATACTCTGTTCCAAGGGTTCTCAAGCTTGGTCCTTGGTACCCCCTGTCTATGCTAGGATTTTGTTCAATCCCTGCATTGGGTTAAAATAATATTAAAGAGACCATTATAGAAGAACCTAAGCAAGTGTTTTCAAGAGCCCTAATTGATCAGATTTGTCTGAGATTTGGCTGTAACAAAACCCAGCATATACAGGGGCTTCCCAGGACCAAGATTCAGAACCACTGATTCTCCAGGTACATGTTATAATTACACAAGCTCACCATCACTCCCCACCCCCCACCAGGACAGCCTAAATGTACCTATGTGACCCAGCCCCCATCAGGCATTTCCATCCCCACTGTGGGCTTCCTGGTGCTGGGGGCTCTGCTGTTCCTGCTGCTGGCTCTGCTGTTTGTGCAGGTGTCCCGGAGGAGGGCACTGAAGAGAGGTAGGGGTGGATGGTTCCAATTCAGTCACATCAATGACATGGCCATTCAATCAAAAAAAGAAAAATAGGAATAGCTTTAGATGAATCAATGAGAAATGAAACAATACTGGGCTCTTAAATGGGGAAATAGCACAACAACCTGAATGCGTCAGCTTCAGTGATATCCTTCTCTTATGAACTGAGAGCTCCAGTGTTGGAGACCTGACTCTGCAATATTACCTGTGTGTTTTTCCTCTGTTCCTTTGTGACCTAAGAGATCTGTGTGTGTCTCTGTGTGGCCACACCCACAGCACTGTCTCAGGGGAACCAAGAGCCAATTTATGAGGCCGTCTATGAGGAGATCGAGTACAAAGTGGCCAGAGGGGGAACCCACAGCGCCCCCCAGAGGAGTGAGTCCATTCATTCACCGTTACACGCCTCCTTCACAGGTTGTCAATCAACATCTCAGGACACACAACCTACACAGCACCTCACCATATGGGGCCTACACAACCAGTGATAATACCAGCTGCAGAACACTTCCTGTGTCACAGCCACTCACTCACACACTCAAACTGATCTCAGAACAGGCAGATAGTGCTGCCAGACACAGACAGGAGGACAGCCACTGCTGCTGTACTCTTCAAACTCTGAATACTGCAGAGGAGCACAGCACCATTCTGGTATGGTCGCATTTTACTCATCAGGGTTTGCAGAGGATCCATCCCACAGATAAAAATTAGTCAAGCGGGTGTGTAGGAGAGGAACTGTCCTGCAGATAAAAATCAATTTGGTGGGTGTGTAGAGCCGTATTCTAACTGCCGTGCATCTGCCTCTAGTCATGTGATCATGATACAGAAACCACACAAGTCTCTCGCAGCTTCAGTGCTGTAACCTTGCAGGAGGAGGGGAGAGAAACATGTCTGTACAGCACGGGGGGAGAGGATGCACATGATCAGTGGTGACAGTTAATGTCTGTGTGTGTGTGGGGGAAAGTTTTGAGGAGAATTTGAAAGCAAGAGAGAGTGTGTGTCTGGGTGTGTGTGTGTGTGTCTGTGCAAGTGTAACCCTGCTGCTTCTGTCCTGCTTAACTGGGAGACATAAAGATGGAGGTCAATTGGTGCACTGTCTGACCGGGGACAGGACTGCCCTTCTCTGCTGTTCACAGGAAGTGTCCTTTCTGAGGATTTACCCTCTTGGTTTGAAGACGTGGGGGACGGTGAAGGAGACACTCTGTCAGGTATGAATGAGCTGTTCGGGTCTCTGAGTGGATTCGGGGAGGTAGTGATGGAGAGAGGGGCCTTGTGTTTTGATATGAGCCACATGTGTCAAATCCAGAGACAGAGGCATACTGGAGTCTGAGCTTTTTCTGGTTTACATTTCACCATGTAGTATCAGACTGCTTTGTGGAGTGTAGAGATGCAGTGCAGCGTTTGTCAGTTGTGATGGGATTTGAGTTTAGATCTCTTTCATTCAGGGGATTCTGGGAGAGAAGATGGAGTCGAGCATTATGATGATGTCATCGCCACTGAGCAGAGTCCAGGTAATCTGCCAGTTGTATTTTTTGTTAAATTTATGCATTGCTGTAATAATGACCCATTTAGTCAAACAATTGTTTTAATATGTTTGGTTCAGGAGAGCTGATGACAGAGGACACACCAGAGAACTATGATGATGTCATTCCCATTGATCAGACTGCAGGCAACTTATCAAGTGAGTTCACTTTCCTGACAGTGAATATTGCACAGTATAGACAGGGTGTTCTGAAAGAATATCATTTTTGCAAATAGTAAAATTATTGTTTGTTCAGCAAATTTTTTTAGGTCTAGGCAATGTTTTAGGCAATTTTTTAGGTCTAGGTCAATGTTTTGAGGTCTAGGCACCTCAGGACACTAGTAGCAGTTCTTTTGATTTTCTTCCCAAACTATCATCGATGTTGTGTTTGTGTTTAAGGAGATGTGCTGATAGGAGACACCACAGAGTACTATGATGATGCTGTGAGCATGGGAAAGAGTGCAGACGGTGAGGCAGGTCAGTTTCTCTCCACAGACAAGCATTACCATGAAGGAACATCACTGTTCAATGAAACCTTTACAATGTTGCATGCAGCTGGTGTTCAGAACTCAGAACTTAAGCACAAACATAGTCACTGTTAATCTGCAAACCTCACAATATGTGTGCTGAGGAGCGGCTGCTTTCTTCACTGTCTGTATCTGGTGTCGCTACCCGCTGCACCACGTCACTCCCTGTGTGAGGTTTATAACAGTCACTCAGCTGTAGCTCTGTCTGTGTGGCTTTTTACAGGTGCTTCATTTTTTACTGATGCTTAAGTCATTGTAAAACATTGTGAAGCAGGGAGTTCTTTCATTTTGCATGGTTCCTTGCCCTGGTCCAGTACCTGTGCATAACTGCACTGCATGTCTCTAGCCTGTGTCCCTTACTCTGTCCCTGCAGCGGGGAGAGTCCCGGCCACACTGTCCCCTGAGGAGGGACTCCCAGCCCCCGATGGGCCTGACTATGATGATGTGGGGGAGGAGCCACAGAAGTGGGGAGCCGCAGTTTGAGTGACAGTTTCATCTGGGGATAAACCCCACCCACAGGTTGAGATAATTCCATGCTTAGCAGCCAGATGAAGATGAATGTACATTGTTATTGCCACTTCCAAAGCCTTACAATCATTGTGCATTTTTCCTTTTTATAAAATAAGTTTAGTTTTTACGTGCTGTTTATTGTAATTCTTTGTATTGATTTTTGTACTCATCTTTTATGGTTATCCTATGGAAAGGTGGGCCTTTCTGCACTCAGTGTATGTCACATACGTCCACTTTTTTAACAAGTGTTGTACTGTTCCATTTTTACAACAATGGACCATTAAAATATCTATTTTGAATGCTTATGCAGTACATATTCCATTCATTTTCAAATTAAACTGCATTCGATAAAAAAAAATTTCCTTATGTTGTTATCATTTCTTTATCACTCTGCTGTCTAGCATATTTTCAAACCCAGGGTCTCAAAATTGTAACGTAACTTTTTTATGAACTTCCATATCTTCTCCAAAGATCCAGTGAAATGTAAGATATTCAGCACATGCAAAGTGCTTAAGTCAGCAGTGATCAAACATAAAAGTAAACAGTAAACAGAACAACGTTATTTGACTGATAATTTCTCTGAAGGAATATACAATGGTATATCTCTGAAGGAATATACAAGCTGTTTGTGTTTTTTGTGCAACACAAGATTAACAGAAAAAGACAAGTAGTTTATTTCTGTTCTATGGAGCACAGTGAAGTTCCCTGAAAGCAGGTTTACATATTCTGTATGTAATGTATATGTATATGTAAGTAGCATTTGTATACAAGTTGTTGTACTCTAATTGAAAAGGGTTTTTAAAGATTTTGTTGCAGGAAAAAGTAACATAGAAAATATTGTATTTTTCAATGTAATTGTAAAAATGTAATGTAAAATGTAAAAATGTCATTTGAAAAATTACATATATTGCTGTGCAAAAAAGAGAAATCGATAACAAGTATGAGCATCTGTCAAAAAGTGATATTGCATGACAGTATATTTTCATAATGATGTTAACAGCCATTGAAACATTTAAACATGAGGAGCATCATCACTCATTGCTAGAAGGAGGCACTCTGGCTTCCTGACCTAGTTACTGTCAGAGCCTCTGTGACCTCAGACTCATAGAGAGAGTGGCAGCATGCTTCCCATCATGCCAGAAAATGAGGAGATCCTGACTGAGCCCCATCCTGGGTAGGTCAGAGTTACCCAGCAAACTATTTGTAACAATAAAAGTAAAATCATTAATATGCAAAGTACAAAGTACATGCAAGGTATATGTATAGACCTATGTATAGTTAATCCAACAGCATATCATTGTGGAACATTTATAATAATAAAATAAAGAATTTTCATTTAAAATAAATAAGAAATAGCTTAATAGTATTGTAAAGGTTATTGCAGGGTCTCGGAAAACTGCACAAGTTGTTGTTATGTCACATGTCTTATGTTTATTTTCCTACGCATAAATGAATCTTTCCATCGCCTGTGTTTCTCACCACATTGTCTGTTACACACACTTCTTGCAGCTGTGTGGGGTTTTGAGCAAGAAGGAGGGGCACAAACAGACAGAAGTGATGCAGGATAGAAATATATGGAGAAAATGTAGAGAGAGTCCTCTGATTTGCCATAGTATGTGTTTGAAGTTTTGCTGTAGTCAGTCCTATAAGGCAGCAGTGAGTGTGATTGGCGGGGCGGGGTGAGAGTGTTCTCTCTGTGGGGCTGGCATGATGCACAGGGGCTCAGTCACCCTGAGGACTCAGAGGTGAATGTTTGGGTCTCTGCTTGACTCTGAGGAGGGTTTGTCTGTGCTGGTGAAGATGGACAGCTGTCTGTTTTTCCTCTCTCTCTCCTCCCTCCTGCTCACCACTGCTGGTAAGTACCAGGGTACCATGGTCTTCATCCTCTCCAAGACCTACATGCATGCAGGGATCAGAGGGTCAGGTGGAGCTGGAATGCTGGCAGCTGTAGGATGGAATAGATGCAATGCAGAAAGAGAGCTGTGCATTGATAGTCTTTAAATGCTCTTTAAACTTGATGTAAACGTGCTAATTTTTCTATCAGCAAACACTGTTAATTCAGTGCTGTTCATTTTTTACCTTTTTTTTAATAACCCATATATGTAGCAATGAACTGCTTTCCTGAAAGAATTTGCTGTGATTGTAATTTTCTGAAAGTCTACTATTGTCTAAAATGAATACAACTGAAGAGCTATTGGGTGAAGGCATTTTCAAAAAGTTCTAATTTGGTTCTGATTTTGTATGATATATGTATGACCTATACATACTGTATATAGTATGCAAAACATGTGAAAGTGAAGATAATCTGTTACATTTTGGAAAATGTTGGATTGTTACCAATTTGTGAAATCTGTTTTGCCAGCTTTTGATGCCAGTAATTTGTAAATGTGCCTCTGGAGGCCAATTGTGTTGAAGTTAAAGTCAGTGAAAAAATTACAACTGAACCATAAAATTAGCACTGTATTACACAAACAGAAAAGTTAGGCCTTTATCCAAAGAATGTTTTTACTGGAATACTTTTCAGAATTCTGGCTGTAACGGAGGTGTTTTAATACAACACTCTTTGATGTTGTAATGGAATGTTTTTGTATATATTGGTACAGTATGTTTTACCGATACAGTCTAAATATACAGTACCAGTCAAAAGTTTGGACTCACCTGATTGAGATAATGGGAAACATGCATTCAAAGGCATTTTGATCTAAAGACTAAAGACTAAATGCTTGAAATGTATTAGTAAGGACAAATGTACATTGTGAAGTTTATGCCTATGTATGAATTTCTTACCAAAAAAAATTATTTCATATATATTATATATTATTATTATATATATTATATTTCATATTATATTATATTAAATATTCTGCCTGTTTTGATGATTCTAAAATATAAGATTTGTTTTGATTTGTTTATAATATTTTATACTCACTACAGAATTCCACTTGTCTTATTTTATAGTTTTGAGCGCATCAAGATAACATTTTTTCTCTTGCTCTCCCTGTTTTTCACATCAACTTTAATCCTTAATTGAACATTAACTCCCTGGACAATTCTGAAGGGAGGTGTGTGCTACTAGGAATATTCTAATACATTCTATTTCACTAGACTTCTCCCGGGAGAAAAATTCTTTCTTACTTACTGTATAGAAAGTGCCAGCAATACAGGAAAGTTTGTGTATATAACTCAGGAATAGGGTTTGAATTCCAGTATGCCACCAAAAATTATCAAATCTAAAATCAAATTTTACTTCTGAAAAAGTCTTATAGTTTAGCCCAGTTGTCATTATTAAACTGTATAGCTTGAAGTGTGGATAATAGGTGTAGACTGCAGACAAATAATGTGGAAGCAGATTGCAAGTAACTTGCTTTCTGTGCAATTGCACAAAATTGCCCATCGATTTTTGGAAATTGTGTTATTATTAGGAGTAGTAGTAGTAGTAGTAGTAATAGTAATAATAACTTTCAGTAGCAGTAGGGATTTTCAGTAGTAGTAATGTATGTCTGTTATTTGGATCACAGTGAAATTCCCTGAAAGGGCCATTACAAACCCTGCACAATGAAGTAGCATTTGTACACAAGTCATTTTACTCTAATTGAAACGGATTTAAAAATATTATACCACAAGTGTAAGTAACATAGAGAATATTGCATTTTTAACTGTAAAATGTAATGTAAAATGTAAAAATGTAATTTTAAAATTACATATATTTCTGTGCAAAAATGAAATCAATAACAACTAGTTATTCAAAATGTGAACAAGGGTCAAAAGGTGCCATTGCATGGCAATATATTTTAATAATGATGTGAACAGCCATTATTGTATTATTATAGTAGTAGTGGTAGTAGTTTTAAAGGCAGCGGTTTTGTAATTTTTTAAAAAACACTCTCAAAGTTGGAGATTACTTTATAATCAGGTCCAACTTTGGACACAACTGATGATAGTATTGCGGAATTTGTAATTTACTCAGAGGTATTGCCAACACAATTTTGTCCAGTCAAAGATGACCATCCAATGACCAATACATGCTCAAACTGGATATTTTATGTAGGACACAGTCTACTTTATGCCATGTATATTCTAAGAAAACTATAAAACCCTATTCCTGCCATTATTGTGAGTACTAATGCTGCCAATTCTTGTTATTGTAAATTTTTTCTCTCAAAAAAAGAAAACGTTTGTAATGTTTATTTTGTTGGATCCTATTGGCCCAAGATTCCATATACAGCTTTCAAAAACATATTTTATGTCAACCGCAAAGTAGACAAACGTAAATTTTAAAAATGCAACAACAATAAAAACTAGAGAATGTAATTCCAGGGAATTACGAGTGCATGAAAATGCAAACAGTGTAATTTTACATAGATAAAAGTATATAGGCCTACATCAAACAGATGTAGGTGGTCAGAACAGCTGCCACAAGATTCTAATTGCTTAATGGCTCTATTGTGATGTCATAAAGGCCAATGTTAAGTCTATGGGGAAAATTTTGATAGTTTTTAATTAATAGTTTATAGGTATAAATGTTACAAAAATAAAAAAATACATAGCATAAGTGTCCTTTGTAAAACCTACGCAACACAGTTTGAATGAAGTTTCTACATTAAACGGTTGAAGCTGTATTAAACGCACAAAATTGGTTAGAAGAAGAAAAAGAAGAATACGAAAAATTCGGATAAGAATAGAGTGCATTTTCATGCACTCTAAAGATTCGGATAACGATAGAGTGCATTTTCATGCACTCTAATAAACAAGTAAATAAACACATTCAAGCCTTAGTGTCTTGAAGGATTTCATTATTCCTGAGCTAAATGTCGGATCTCTGCTCTCTGTTACTGAATCAGTTAAGTTAGACAGCAAGTTCAATACCACTGCCCAGCAGATATCAATGTATGGACAGGCTGGGTCCAATGAAGTGGAAACCATGTGTTTGGGAAATAAAAATGTCAGAGGGTTGGAAAGCTTTTCCTTGTAGTGACCCCCATGCATTAAAGGTGATGAATTTTACCCTTAATAAGGATTCATTCCAAATAATAAAGTTAAACAAATGCTATTTAGTTTTTACAGAACTAAAAGGTAATTATTTGTAAAAAAATGTTGCTACACAATTGTGTTTTTTTCTGTGCTATAGAGCATTTTAAATTTTAATCATGTATTGGTCCATTGTTATTTACTTTGGTGTTCAATGCAATGAATAAATTTTATGGTACAGTCAGAACACCGAAAGAATATAGAGGGGCAACTAGCGCAAATGTTTGTCTCTGTCAAAATTCTAATGAAACAAGCTGTTTTGTTAAAAAATATTTTGAGGTCCTGTAAGAATTCAAATAAAACAAAGCTTTGATATTAGTGCTTTAATGTACTTTCTCATGTAAGATTAATGGTCAACAATAAATATTCCTAGGATGTGTGTTTCTGACATTGAACGAAGAAGTTCGATGTAAGTGCTTTCAGTTTCCATAATGATTTTTAAAAAATGATCAGTTCCAAAATTAACCGAGTTCACAAACCAATTTCACCTTCATAAGACTAGAACAACATCTTTTACTGAACCTCCAATTCACAATCACATTTGTATTCCACTATACTGTATAATGTTTTGTAGAAGTGTGAAGTTTCGGTGTGAATCAAAAGTGGCTCACTGAATTAGTTGCACTTTGTATTAGCGCTTTTGACGTAGCTCTGGTTAGGAGCATCTGGATAATGATCAAAAACATAAATGTCCATTATTTACATTACAGCACATTATTGTTAATTAGCAGACACTCTTATCCATACCATTTTACCCAGGTATGCAGCTGGGTATTTACTGAGGCAGTTGTGGGTTAAGTACCTTGCCCAAGGGTACAACAACAGGCCCCAACAGGGAATCAGCAACCTTACGAACCCTGCGCCTTACCACTACACTATGCTGCTGTCCCAGTATGATATTTTATTTGCCCTCCCAACAGAAATGTAAACTTTTGGTATGAATCATAAGTGATACTCTAAATGGCATCTCTCTGTCTGCCTGTATCTGCAGATGGTGGTGATGTGAGGCTGGTGAATGGTGGCTTTCCCTGTGCTGGGAGGGTGGAGCTTCATCATGAAGGACAGTGGGGGACAGTGTGTGATGATGGCTGGGATATCAATGATGCTACAGTGGTGTGCAGAGAGCTGGGCTGTGGGGCTGCTGTGAAAATACCAAGTAGAGCTCATTTTGGAAAGGGTTCTGGGAAAATATGGATGTCTGGGGTGTCCTGCAAAGCATCAGAGTCCACGTTGAAGGACTGTGTTTCACTGAGATGGGGTGTAAACACAAACCTCTGTAACCATGACAGGGATGCTGGGGTCATCTGCTCAGGTATGTTGAATTAGCTCATTAAATGTTTTCTTGCTTAGGAACTTTCTAGTGAACTTCATGAGACCTATGACTTTATGAGAAAGATGACATAAAGAGAAATAGGATAAGATTACAGAAGAGAAGTCTTATGGTTGTGATGGTGATGATTACAGTTGACCTTCCCACATCGTGGCTTTCCACATCGCGGCTTCGATTTTTTGCGGGTCCGCAAAAACAATTAAATGGGAATTTTTTGCTACGATGAGCGTAGCAGGCGAAAAGTAAAGAAAACATAAAAAGATTAGTAAGTCATAAATGCATAAAATATATGTACAATATACGTATAATATTAATGTTATATGTATAAATTATATGTGTAAATTAATTAATATAGTGTATTTTATCGTTTAATACCATAAATATACACATTATACGTATTAGTGTGCAAGTCTCATAACTGTTCGGCAAGAACTGTGTGTGAGAGAGGTGTATGTAAGTTTTTCGTCAAATTAATTCGTCGTCAATCATCATCGTGTTCATCCTACATAGGCTTAATTTTAGTTCAAGATTACTGGACAGAAAAGTCTTCAATAGCAGTTATTTCAACCATGTATGTTAGCTAGAAACAGGGGAAGCCCGAACACTACCTCTAAATCTATCATTACTTTCAACCTGTTCCCCTTTATCCTCCTTGATTAACAATAAAACAAATAATTCACAGAATAATCGACACCAATCGTGTAATTAGAATAAATGATTATATCAACAATTCATGAAACACCACAGATTGTCTGAAATTTGTGTGCTATTGTGAAAGCTACAGCATGAGATTGTTTAATTAGCAAGGATGGCAATTTGAATAATTAAGTGGCAAGTAATCCCAAATCTTTATCTTAAATGTTTCACATTTGCCTATAGCTTTCTTGTGTTACAAAATTCAAATTACAAAACGGAGCTAAATTCAGTTAAATCGATTTAAATTAACTTTTAGGTTAGGTTGAGAGCAATGAACAATAACGTTTAGAACACAGACCTCACAAAGCTGTGACGTGTCATGAGCATTTAGCGAAATGAAATCAATAAATGCCATCCTTGTTAATTAAACTACAGACAATCTGCGCTGTTTCGCGAGCATAATCGGAGCCCCCAGCTGGAGGTGCTAGCTTTGCTCGCCTAAGGGGACCTAAAATTTTACGCGGTTTACGCGAGTATTTTTTTATGTGTTAAAATTAAGTCATTATATTGTTGTTCATAAAGTGTACATATGTAAATCCCATATAATTTATATATGCATTTAAAATGTTACAAATTCATTGCTGGAAATTGTTGGTGTGATTGCTGTTTTCTTGCTTAGGTCCCAGGCTGGTTGGAGGGCCTCACCGGTGCTCTGGGAGAGTAGAGTTCTCGAATGGTGACACGGTGTGTGACGCTGCGTTCGACCAGAGAGACGCAGACGTCGTGTGTCGGGAGCTGAAGTGTGGGGGACCTGCAGAGGTGCTGAAGGCAGCTGCGTTTGGAGAGGGGGAGGGTCAGGTGTGGTCAGAGGAGATTCAGTGTAAGGGTAGTGAGTCCCAACTCATCGACTGTCAGAGATCATCCACACATCCACATAGGCAGACTTGCTCCCATAAGAAAGATGTAGGAGTGAGGTGTTTTGGTAAGTTCTTTTTATTGTAAATTAATTTATTATGTCTGTTAACCTGCACAATACATAGATTATGATGATAAATGTTCCTGTAATTAATGATATTTTACTATGAATTTGGAGATACCCCTATTGCATTAAAACATGCAAAAATACATGTCGGTCCCATGTGGTTTGGTCTTTCTGTATCCTTACCAACCTAGACAATGTAGACTAACTGTATTTCTGTTTGTATGTACAACCTGGTTGCTAAGCCTCCTTGTTCTGTTTGCAGGATATAGTAAATTCAAGCTGGTGAATGGTTCAGACTCCTGCTCTGGTCGAGTGGAGCTGCAGTACAGCGGTGAGTGGGGCTCAGTGTGTGATGCATGCTGGGATATGAGAGCCGCCACTGTCCTCTGTCAGCAGCTGGGCTGTGGGACAGCAGTGGCAATCCCGGGACAGGCCTGGTTTGGAGAGGGGAGCGGGCCAATCTGGACTGATGTGTTTGAGTGCCAGGGGAATGAGACACGCCTCTCACAGTGCACTGTCTCTTCATGGAATCAAACTGCATGCTCACATGGACGAGAAGCAGGAGTCATCTGCTCTGGTGAGCATTGAGATGATTTGTTTTGGCATGTCTCTGCACGCAACACATACAACACAATCAAACACCTATGGGAGGAGGAGCTTAAATTATGTGAGGGTATCTTAATAATAGAATTACAGACATTATGAGAATGAGACATACTGTAGAAAAGCCCAGAAGAAGAGAAGGCTGTCAGTATAAATGTTGCCTTCCTTTAGATTTTCAACTCCAATAACTGCACATGATTTTCCAACTCGTGATCACATTTGTATTCCATTATACCGTATGATGCTTTGTAGAAATGTGACAATTTAGTATAAATCATGAGTGGCACACTGGATCAGATGTACTTTGTACATCTTTGGAGGTTGCTCTGGTTAAGAGCGCCTGCAAAATGACCAAAAATATAAGTGTCCATTATACTGTAAAATATTTTGTATACCTTACCAACAGAAGTGTAAAAGATGAATCATAGGTGGTACACTAAAGAGCAATTGTGGATTAAGTACCTTGCCAAAGAGTAAAACAGCAGTTCCCTAGCGGGGAATCCAACCAGCAACTGTTTTTTTTATTTACAAGCCCTGCTCCTTACCACTACCTCACACTGCTGCCCCATTATATGCATGATGTTTTGTATAACTTATAAATTAAAATGTAAAGGGTTGGTATGAATCATAGGTGGTACACAAAATGGCCTCTCTCTCTCTGCTTGTATCTCCAGATAGGGGTGACGTGAGGCTGGTGAATGGTGGCAGTCCCTGTGCTGGGAGGGTGGAGCTTCATCATGAAGGACAGTGGGGGACAGTCTGTGATGATGCCTGGGATATGAATGATGCTACAGTGGTGTGCAGACAGCTGGGCTGTGGGGCTGCTATGAAAATACCAAGTAGAGGTCATTTTGGAAAGGGTTCTGGGAAAATATGGATAACAAAGGTGTCCTGCAAAGGGTTGGAGTCTAAGCTGAAGGACTGTGTATCACTGAGGTGGGGTGTAGACACAAACCTCTGTAACCATGACAGGGATGCTGGGGTCATCTGCTCAGGTATGTTGAATTAGCTCATTAAATGTTTACTGCTTAGGAACTGTGGAGGGAATGTTATGAGACTTATGACTTTATGAGAAAGATGATATGAAGAGGAATAGGATCAAATTAAGAAAGAAAAATCTTGTGGTGGTGATGGTGATTATTATCATTACCTTCATTCCTGGTGTTATCTGGTATTACTATTTTTAAATATTTATATTTAGTATTTAGTCATTTGTAAATTATGTATTATATATGTGTATATATATATATATATATGACACAGCCGGGTGCCAAATTAAAGGAAAACCCTGAATAAATGAGTGGAGAAACATAATGAATGCAGATGCTTCCACACAGGTGTACTGCATGGTACAATTAAGCAATTAACATCCAGTCATGCTCTGTGGCATGTATAAAAATGCTGAACAGGCCCAGTTGATCTCGATTTTGAATCAAGATGGCAAGAGGAAAAGATTTAAGTGACTTTGAAAGAGGGTTCATTATTGAGGCACGGACGGCAGGAGCTTCAGTCACATAGACTGCTCAACTGGCTAGTGTTTCAATAGGAACAGTCACTAAAGGGACATCTGCATTTACATCTATGGGAAAGACATCAGTAAATAGGGTAGGAAATTGTGGTCGACAGTGCACATTCAATGACCGTGATGCTTGTGCATTAGTGCGATATGTAAGGAAAAACAGAAGAGCAACTCTTCCTCAGGTGACTGAGAATGTTAATGCAGGACATGATCAGACTGTGTCAGCAAGAACAGTCTGTCGACAATTACACAGAGAGGGATATTATAGTAGGGTTGCAGTGCATGAACCCCTCATTACAAAGATGAATGCACATCTGAGAGTTCAGTGGTGCAAAAACCATAGGCACTGGTCTACAGAGATGTGGAAAAAGTGATATGGTCAGATGAGTCATCCTTCACCATATTCTCGACGAGTGGGCGACTGCATGTGTGGCGCACTCAGGTAGAACAGTACAGGCTTGAATGCTTGACTCCTACAGTGAGAGGGTCCGGTGGCTCTCTTATGCTGTGGGGGGAATTTTGCTGGCATGGTTTGGGCCCACGTGTCCCCTTAGAGGGAAAGGTCACTGCGAATCAATACAAAGTTCTTCTGAGTGATCACCTTTATCCTATCATGAAACATCTCTATCCTGATGGGAGTGGTCTCTGCCAGGATGACATTGCCCCCATCCATAGGTCACGAGGGATCACTGAATGGTTTGATGAGTATGAAAATGATGTGAATCATATGCTATGGCCTTCACAGTCACCAGATCTCAACCCAACTAAACACCTATGGGAGATTTTGGACCAACGTGTTAGACAGCGCTCTCTACCACCATCATCAAAACACCAAATGAGGGAATATGTTTCAGAAGAGGGGTATTCCATCCCTCCAGCAGAATTCCAGACAGTTTTAGAATCTATGCCAAGGCGCATTGAAGCTGTTCTGGTGGCTCGTGGTAATAAGACACTTTTGTTAAGGTTTTCCTTTGTTGGTTTTTCCTTTGTGTGTGGTGTGTGTGTGTGTGTGTGTGTGTGTGGTGTATTTGTGTGTATATATATATATACATATATATATATATAATTTGATATATAAATGTAACAGATTCATTGCTGGACATTATTGGTGTGATTGTTGTTTTATTGCTTAGGTCCCAGGCTGGTTGGAGGGCCTCACCGGTGCTCTGGGAGAGTAGAGTTCTCGAATGGTGACACGGTGTGTGACGCTGTGTTCGACCAGCCCGACGCAGAGGTTGTGTGTCGGGAGCTGGGGTGTGAGGGACCTGTAGAGGTGCTGAAGGCAGCTGCGTTTGGAGAGGGGGAGGGTCAGGTGTGGTCAGAGGAGATTCAGTGTCAGGGTGATGAGTCCCAACTCATTGACTGTCTGAGATCATCCACACAAAACGAAGAGCTGCTCTCATAAGCAAGATGTGGGAGTCATGTGTTTTCGTAAGTTTTTATTGTAAATTAATTTATTATGTTTGTTTACATAAACAATACATAGATTATGATGATCAATGTTCCTGTAATTAATGATATTCTACTATGAAATTGGAGACACCCCTATTGCATTAAAACATGCAAAGATGAATGTCAGTAAAATGTGGTTTGGTCTTTCTGTATCCCTACCAATCTAGACACTGTAGACTAACTGTATTTGTGTTTGTATGTACAACCTCGTTGCTAACCCTCCTTGTTCTGTATGTAGGGTACAGTAATTCCAGGCTGGTGAATGGTTCAGACTCCTGCTCTGGTCGAGTGGAGCTGCAGTACAGCGGTGAGTGGGGCTCAGTGTGTGATGCATGCTGGGATATGAGAGCCGCCACTGTCCTCTGTCAGCAGCTGGGCTGTGGGACAGCAGTGGCAATCCCGGGACAGGCCGGGTTTGGAGAGGGGAGCGGGCCAATCTGGACTGATGTGTTTGAGTGCCAGGGGAACGAGACACTCCTCTCACAGTGCACTGTCTCTTCATGGAATCAAACTGCATGCTCACATGGACAAGAAGCAGGAGTCATCTGCTCTGGTGAGCATTGAGATGATTTGTTTTGGCATGTCTCTGCATGCAACACATACAACACAATCAAACACCTATGACAGGAGGAGATTAAATTATGTGAGGGTATCTTAATAATAGAATTACAGACATTATGAGAATGAGACATAGAAAAGCCCAGAAGAAGAGAAGGCTGTGAGTATAAATGTTGCCTTCCTTTAGATTTTCAACTCCAATAACTGCACATGATTTTCCAACTCATGATAACATTTGTATTCCATTTTACCATATGATGCTTTGTAGAAATGTGACATTTTAGTATAAATCATGAGTGGCACACTGAATTAGATTTACTTTGTACTAGCGCTTTGGAGGTTGCTCTGGTTAAGAGTGCCTGCAAAATGACCAAAAATATAAGTGTCCATTATACTGTAAGATATTTTGTATACCTTACCAACAGCAGTGTAAAGAATGAATTATAGGTGGTACACTAAAAAGCAATTTTGGATTAAGTACCTTGCTAAAGAGTACAACAGCAGTTCTCTAGCGGGGAATCCAACCAGCAACCGTTTTTTAGCCCTGCTCCTTACCACAACCTCACACTGCTGCCCCATTATATGCATGATGTTTTGTATAACTTATAAATAGAAATGTAAAAGGGTTGGTATGAATCATAGGTGGTACACAAAATGGCCTCTCTTTCTCCCCTGTATCTCCAGATAGGGGTGATGTGAGGCTGGTGAATGGTGGCAGTCCCTGTGCTGGGAGGGTGGAGCTTCATCATGATGGACAGTGGGGGACAGTGTGTGATGATGGCTGGGATATGAATGATGCTACAGTGGTGTGCAGAGAGCTGGGCTGTGGGGCTGCTATGAAAATACCAAGCAGAGCTCATTTTGGAAAGGGTTCTGGGAAAATATGGATGAGAAAGGTGTCCTGCAAAGGGTCAGAGTCCACGCTGAGGGACTGTGTATCACTGAGGTGGGGTGTAGACACAAACCTCTGTAACCATGACAGGGATGCTGGGGTCATCTGCTCAGGTATGTTTAATTAGCTCATTAAATGTTTACCACTTAGGAACTGTGGAGGGAATGTTATGAGACTTATGACTTTATGAGAAAATGAATCAAAGAGGAAAAGGATCAAATTAAGCAAGAGAAATCTTGTGGTGGTGATGGTGATTATTATTTTTACCATCATTCCTGGTGTTATCTGGTATTACTATTTTTAAATATTTATATTTAGTTTTTAGTTTTATATAAATATATATATATATATATATATATATATATATATATATATATATATTATGAGGGGCCAAACAGGAAAGATATAAATATAAAGCAGAATATATAAATTTAACTCTGAATATATAAATTCAATTCCCAAATATATACATATAACTCTGAATATATAAATAATGAACTGCGCCCAGGATATTGCGCAAGTACACATCTCAATGTCTGATAGGTGCGTTCTCTGTCCTCACAATCTTACAAGACTGTTCTCGTCAAGGACACTTGGCAAGAACGTTCTTCTCAAGAACACAAGTACGTTCTTAGCCTTCTTGGTATTGATAATCAGCCGCGGATTGATAAACAGCCCCTGTGAAATTCGGCTCCCCTAGTTGAAAGGTCCTAATACCAAGAAAATGAGGACCCCTTAATGAAGTCCAAATTATTGCCTCATTCAAATGTAAATTATTTAACATTTTTGTTTATCTTTGATTGTACTGTAAAATATTACTGATGCTAATGTTAAACTTGTTTTGTTCACTCAGTAGCCTATAAAGAAAAAAAAAGAAATTATTCAAAAAAGCGAGTGTCTTGTGATATGCCTGAGTATAAAACTTTTACATATTAGTTACATTTTATATATTCAGAGTTACATTTATATATTCAGCTTTATATTTAAAAATTCAGCTTTATATTTATATATTCAGGTTTTATATTTAAATATTTCCTGTTTGGCCCCTCATAGTACATATATAATTTGATATATAAATGTATCAAATTCATTGCTGGACATTGTTGGTGTGATTGCTGTTTTATTGCTTAGGTCCCAGGCTAGTTGGGGGGCCTCACCGGTGCTCTGGGAGAGTAGAGTTCTCGAATGGTGACACGGTGTGTGACGCTGTGTTCGACCAGCACGACGCAGAGGTTGTGTGTCGGGAGCTGGGGTGTGAGGGCCCTGTAGAGATACTGAAGGCAGCTGCGTTTGGAGAGGGGGAGGGTCAGGTGTGGTCAGAGGAGATTTGGTGTCAGGGTGATGAGTCTCAGCTCATCCAATGTCTGCGATCATCCAGTAAAAATGAGAGCTGCTCTCATAAGCAAGATGTGGGAGTGAAGTGTTTTGGTAAGTGCTTCATATTCACCAAATGTCTTTTTACATAGATTTTTAGTGAGGGTTATCTTTAAAATCATGACACCCTTATGAAAACATCTAAAAATTGTCATTACCTTGCAGTTTTTTCTGTCTACATCCATAACATTTTTGTCACAATGTAGACACTGTAGACTAACCGTATTTGTGTATGTATATGAAACCTGGTTGCTAACCCTCTTTGTTCTGTATTTAGGGTATAAGAATTCCAGGCTGGTGAATGGTTCAGACTCCTGCTCTGGTCGAGTGGAGCTGCAGTACAGTGGTGAGTGGGGCTCAGTGTGTGATGCATGCTGGGATATGAGAGCCGCCACTGTCCTCTGTCAGCAGCTGGGTTGTGGGACAGCAGTGGCAATCCCGAGACAGGCCAGGTTTGGAGAGGGGAGCGGGCCAATCTGGACTGATGTGTTTGAGTGCCAGGGGAATGAGACACGCCTCTCACAGTGCACTGTCTCTTCCTGGAATCGAGCTGCACACTCACACGGACAAGCTGCTGGGGTCGTCTGCTCTGGTGAGCACTGAAATGACTTGTTTACGCAAGTACCAGCACATAGCACATTAACTGCTTGCTGAAGGTAAACACAATCAAACACCCGTAGGAGGAGGAGTTTAAATTATGTGAGGGTATCTTAACAACTCTATATCAGAAATCATGAGAATGAGACATACTGTAGAAAAGCCCAGAAGAAGAAGAGGCTCTGAGTACCAATGTTGCCTTACTTTAGATTTTCAAGTCTTATAACTGCAAATCATTGTCATTTTAAAATGGCTGTCAGTAAACCAGGCTGAGTTAATGTTTTTTACTGTTTGCAGGATCAAACTCTTCAGGGATAGATGGGCAGGTGCAGCATTCTGGAGACAGTAAGTCTGAAGGGCTGGTGGAGGTACACTATGCAACACATATTTAAATGTAAATTATTTCTAAAATTTATTCAGCTATTTTTATTGAGGGGTTTTATTATGCAGTAAGCCTGGGATCACCATATGGGTCTAAATGTTAATGCTCATTTCTGTTACCTTAATAAAGGTTTGTGCTAGAACCCCACACCTTACTGTTGAATTCTTTGCTGACTGACATTTACAATTTTTTGCCAAATTTTAAATTGTGGAGGCTCCTCTTTATGGCACTGCTGGTCAGATTCAGGTTTGAGTGGCTGGTGGTATGCTCTGTGGCAATGTTGAGTTAAGTCATATTCAGTCACTTGACATAAATATTATGACTCTTGCCCATGGCTTATTCATAGTCATTGTCAGGGCCCAGGTCAAGCAGCACTGCTCCGCCAATGCAATGCTGTACTGAAGCATGTCTTCTGGGGGCAACTAATTTGACTTCATTATCATGCAGAGTGGGAAATGCTTAAATCCTTGAAATCTGTTTCTTAGACAAATATAAATAGTTAAGTTGATACCTATATATGAATTTCTTTTGCATTTTTTAAAAATTAATCTATTCAACACTTTTTTGGTCAAAGCATAATGCTGTTTGTCTTATTTCATAGTTTTGATGTCTTTACTATTTTTCTAAAATGTAGAAAATAGTAAAAATAAAGAAAAACCTGTAGACCTGTAGACTTGGATGCCAAAATGAATCTTCTGCTGTCTCCTCCACTGTCTCTCTTCCTCTTCACGTATCTCCTGTTTGGCTTCTCCCTCTCTCCCACTGTATCTCCTTCACTCCTCCCCCCCCCCCACCACTCTCAGACCACAGGTCCCTCAGGCTGGTGGGGGGGGGGGACTGTGCTGGAAGGCTGGAGGTGTTCCACAGGGGCTCCTGGGGGACGGTGTGTGATGACTCCTGGGACCTGGAGGATGCTCAGGTGGTGTGCAGGCAGCTCCAGTGTGGGACGGCCCTCAGTGTCCCCTCACCCTCCCGCTACGGGCCAGGAACTGGAGCCATCTGGCTGGATGAGGTGGGCTGTGTGGGGAACGAGACGTCCCTGCGGGAGTGTCTCTCAGCAGAGTGGGGACAGCACAACTGTGGACACCACAAGGATGTAGGGGTCATTTGTTCAGGTACAGAAACCTCAAGTACAAGATTTACAAACAGGTGGTATGAGCTCATGCATGTGGTTTGACCATGTGGTTAGAGCCTACACTCTTTTAAATGGTCTTAACTGTTAGCTTTTCTTCCACTTTACATAGTCAGTTCAGTAACACCACTTAACTCAGTCACATACTCACAGTAGGAAAATTATATAGACTGATAGCAAAAGTCTATAGATATACAGATAAATAATGGGATCTTTGAAGGTTTTTCTTGATTCCTTTAAAGGCAGAGTTTCTTAGTTCTGGTCTTGGGGACCCACTGTATATGCTGGTTGAAACAAGCTCTCAATTAATTTGGTTTGATTCACCTGTTAAATAAATACTAATATCACTTTGAACAAATACATAAAATTAGTCTTGAAAATTTTAAAAAATGTTAAAGTTTCAATAGGAATTAACAAGAGGCCTAGTTTCATTGCAATTTGTAACATTGTTAGCTTTTATGCTCAAACCAGCACCCAGGTAAAAATGAAACTCAAAGTAAAATCTGAAATTTAACAAAAAACTATTTTTATGTTCTAGTTTAATGCTGGCAAAAGCCACAAATTATGGAGATTTCATTAAATTACTTCCGCATTGACTCCTGAGTGGCTCAGTCGGTACAAGCACTCATTCTGAGTGTAGACTGAGCACTACAGCCCGGGTTCGAACCCGAGCGTGTCACTAGCCGACAGTGACCGGGAGCTCACAAGCAGAACACATTGGCTTTGTTCCGCCGGGGATAGGGGTGAGTACGTCGGCAGGGGCTTCGGCCCCATTAGCAACAGGCCTGCTGGTCGATCGGGCGCCTGTGGTCCACGTGCCGAAGCTGCATATGAAATGTCTTCCTCTGACTCATCTCTGTGCTAGCTTAGCTTGTGGACTGCAGTGCCAAAAGAACACGTGTCTCGGAGGAGGGCACGTGCTTGTCCATGCTCCCCTGGATTTGCAGTGGGGGGTTGTACAATGGGACTGAAATGATAACAAATTGGACATTCCAGAATTCAGGGAATTGGCCATTCCAAATTGGGGAGAAAATGGACAAAAGGAAAAAAATTACTTCTGCATTAAATTCCCATGCACTACTAGGGCTTTTCTGCACACTTATTTGATACATGCTGTGATGCTTTACCTACATTGCGTTATCTCACACAACATGTACTCACCACTGGCCAGATTGCTGAATACTTGAACTAACAAGTATCAAATCTGTGTGCTGATATATAGAATACATAGAATGTGTGGATAGCTATTGCAGATCTAGACTAATCTGCCCTCAACTGAGGGGTGTCCAAAATATGAAAAAAAAACATCCAGGCAGGGTTCAGAAATTAATCAATGAAGGTGAATGCTTGTTTTTATTATGAATGACTCAAATGAATAGAAATCACTTGCAGAAATGTTTCACATGTATACTTTTGTTAGAGTAAATATATTCACAACAACCCACACCTGTAACAGAGAATGTATTGTTATTTAAGTGAATTTTGACACCTAATTAACTGAGAGTTCAGCTGAAATGAAAACCAGTACACATGTGGGTCCCCAGCAGAACAGGACTGCTGACAGATATAAACTGCTTAAATAATGCCGAGTGTGTAATGTGCTTAACGAAGATGAGGACAGTGAAGAACCACTTTTACTGGGACTCTATATTTGCATAGTGGCACCTCAGTCAGAGTCGAGGTGTTTATTTGACCTGTTTTTCTGTATTGTGACAGAGTTCAAGCAGCTCAGGCTGAGACTTGGAGAAAACACAGAAGGGTGTAAGGGGCTGGCAGAAGTTTCCTACAACGGCTCCTGGGGGAGTGTGTGTATGAATGATAGGATAATAACCACAGCTCGAGTGATCTGCCACCAGCTGGGCTGTGGAGATGCTGTCGATGTTAAGGAAGAAACCACCTCGTTGCCATGGTATACTCCTCGATGGTTAAACTACAGGCAGTGCCGTCTCCATGACGCTTCCCTCTGGCAGTGCCCATCTTACCCAATGAGTAATAAAAACTGCAAGATCACTGAGACAGCTTTCATCACCTGCACTGGTAAAGACACCTGTCTTCCCAAAACCATAGCCCCTGAGCTCTCTCTTCAAACATCTAGTGGGAACGTTTGAGAGCTTTTGCTAAACATTCAAGCGATCATTTATTCATTTTAATATGAACCTATGTTATGCCTAGCACCTATCCTTTAGACTGGCGAGAGTTTAATAGGGTAAAGTGACTGTGATTATACTAATCTGATCCAGGTTAATATAATATTGTCTATAAGACATTTGTAGATAGTATAATGTAATGTGATTTTGTTTTCTTAGATCATTAGGTACTATGTTTGAACTGTTATATAGCTCTTATTGCACTGTTTTTCTGTTTGCTGTAATTGTCTGATCTGTATCTATTTTTGTTAAATAATAATTAATATATTTTTACCTTACAATATTTATGAAATTTTGCATTCGAATTTTGCATCTTTTGTTTCTTAAGGTCCCAAGAGAGAAGTTATCGACATGGAGGTGTCACGTCAGAGGAACAAGCCTCAAGTGAATCAGCCGAAAGGTGAGTTCTGAGCCACACTGGTCATTTCCCAGAATTTCCTGGGCAAAATGAGTGAGCGACCCAGCTGATCTATATTCCAGGGGTTCTCAAGCTCTGTCCAGGGGACCCCCTGTGTATGCTTGGTTTTGTTCAGCCCCTTCATTGTGTTAAAATAATATTATGGGGAAAATTATGGAAGAACCCAACAGCTTTAATTTATCATGTTTGGCTGAGATTTAGCTGTAAGAAACACCAGCATACACAGATGGTCCCCAGGACCATGTTTGAAAGATGTTGTTTCTCCAGGTATACGTTATAATTATGCATGCTCAACACAGCTTCCCCCAACCCCCACAGAAGAGCCCAAAGGTCCCAAAGTGCCTCAGTCCCCATCAGGCATTTCCATCACCACTGTGGCCTTCCTGGTGCTGGGGGCTCTGCTGTTCCTGCTGCTGGCTCTGCTGTTTGTGCAGATGTCCCGGAAGAGGGCACTGAAAAGAGGTAGGGATGGATTGATCTGAATCTCATGTTACTGACATTCAATCAATGCTGTTCAATCAATTAAAAAATGGAAACCGCTTTAGACAAATCAAAGGAAAATGAAACTGTAATGGTCTCATAGATGGGACCTAAGAGATCTGTGTGTGTCTCTGTGTGTTCACTCCCACAGCACTGTCTCAGGGAAACCAAGCCTCCATGTTCGAGGCCGTCTACGAGGAGATTGAGTACAAAGTGGCCAGAGAGGGAACCTACAGCGCCCCCCAGAGGGGTGAGTCCATTCATTCACCTTTACACGCCTCCTTCACAGGTTGTCAATCAACATCTCAGGACACACAACCTACACAGCACCTCACCATGTGGGGCCTACACAACCAGCTGCAGAACACTTCCTGTGTCACAGCCACTCACTCACACACTCAAACTGATCTCAGAACAGGCAGATAGCGCTGCCAGACACAGACAGGAGGACAGCCACTGCTACTGTACTCTTCAAACTCTGAATACTGCAGAGGAGCACAGCACCATTCTGGTATGGGTGCATTTTACTCATCAAGGTTTGCAGAGGATCCGTCCTGCAGATAAAAATTAGTCAGGCGGGTGTGTAGGAGAGGAACCATCCTGCAGATAAAAATCAATGGGGTGGGTGCATAGAGGCACATTCTAACGGCCATGCATCTGCCTCTAGTCATGTGATCATGGTACAGAAACCACACGAGTCTCTCGCAGCTTCAGTGCTGTAACCTTGCAGGAGGAGGGGAGAGACACTGTCTGTACAGCACGGGGGGAGAGGATGCACATGATCAGCAGTGACAGTTAACGTCTGTGTGTGTGTGGGGGAAGGTTTTGGGTACAGGTTGAGGGAGAGAGAGTGCGTTGGTGGGTGCATTCATGTGTGTGTCTCCGTATGTGTGCAAGTGTAACCCTGTTGCTTCTGTGCTGTTAACTGGGAGACATTAAAATGGAGGACAATTGGTGCACTGTCTAACTGGGGACAGGACTGCCCTTCTCTGCTGTTCACAGGAAGTGTCCTTTCTGAGGATTTACCCTCTGGGTATGAAGATGTGGGGGACGGTGAAGGAGACGCTCTGTCAGGTATGGATGAGCTGTTTGGGTCTCTGAGTGGATCGGGGAGGTAGTGATGGAGAGAGGGGCCTTGCATGACACACTCAGTAGGATGTGAGGACATGTTGTGTCAAATCAAGACACAATAACATACTGGAGTTTGAGATTTGTCTGGTTTACATTTCACCATGTAGTTTCAGGCTGTTTTGTGGAGTGTAGAGACGCAGTGCAGTGTTTCTCAGTGCTGTTGTGATGGGCTTTGAGTTTAGATCTCTTTCATTCAGGGGATTCTGGAAAAGAAGCGGGAGTCGAGCATTATGATTATGTCATCACCATCGAGCAGAGTCAAGGTAGTCTGGCAGTCGCGATTTTCTTTTTTAAGCTTTTTAAAGTTGTCATTGCATCTGTTACATTTATACTGTAAACAATAATCCCTTTTATCATAGATTAACTGTAATGATAGATTGCTATTTCCCAGTAAAGACTATTTGAATTTCTCTGGCTCAGGAGAGCTGATGACAGAGGATACACCAGAGGACTATGATGATGTTGTTCCCATTGATCAAACTGCAGGAAATTTGTCAAGTGAGTTCACTTTCCTGATAATAACTATTCCTGATATATTCCTGTGAATATTGAACGGTATGGCCAGGGTGCTCTGGAAGAATATATTTTTTGCAAATAGTAAAATTATTGTTTGCTCAGAAAATGTTTTGTATTGGGGAGTTGTTTTGAGGTCTAGCTAACTCAGGACAGTTGTAGTAGTTTTTCTGTATGTCTCCCAAACTTGCATTGATGTTGTGTTTGTGTTTAAGGAGATGTGCTGATAGGAGACCCCACAGAGTACTATGATGATGCTGTGAGCATGGGGCAGAGTGCAGACGGTGAGGCAGGTCAGTTTCTCTCCACAGATGAGCATTACCATGAAGGAACATCACTGTTCGATGAACCCTTTACAATGTTTCATGTGCAGTGGGTGCTCAGAGCTCTGTGTTCACATTTGTGTTGTTTATGTAAATTAAGAACTTAGGAAATTCTGTTTAAAGCACATACATAGTCACTGTTCATCAGCAAACCTCACAATATGTGTGCTGAGGAGCGGCTGCTTTCTTCACTGTCTGTATCTGGTGTCGCTACCCGCTGCACCACGTCACTCCCTGTGTGAGGTTTATAACAGTCACTCAGCTGTAGCTCTGTCTGTGTGGCTTTTGACAGACACTTAATTATTTGTCACAGATGCTTAATTCACTGTTAAAGATTGAGAAACAGGGAGTTATTTATTATTACATGGTTCCTTGCACTGGTCCAGTACCTGTGTATAACTGCACTGCATGTCTCTAGCCTGTGTCCCTTACTCTGTCCCTGCAGCAGGGAGAGTCCTGGCCACACTGTCCCCTGAGGAGGGACTCCCAGCCCCCGATGGGCCTGACTATGATGATGTGGGGGAGGATCCACAGAAGTGGGGAGCCGCAGTTTGAGTGACAATTTCGTCTGGGAATGGCCCTACCCACAGGTCGAGGCAATTCCATGCTTAGCAGCCAGATAAAGATGACTGTACATTGCTATTGTCATTTCCAAAGTCTTACAGTAATTGTGCATTTCCTTTTTTAAAAAAACAATTTCAAGCTTGTTTTTTTCTATTTCTTTGCATTTGTGTACACAGAAGGAGGTGACAGCTCACAAGTGACTCTGTGTTTTCTCAAATTTTACCATATTTTGGTTCCTGTTATAGGAATTGTGTAATATTTTAAAGGCTTAAGCCATTAATTGCACACCATTGGAAATTATTCCACCCCAGCATTTTCACACAAATATTCCCCTCCAGACAAGTCATGGCTTTCTGAAATTAAAACTCAAATCAAAATTTCATTTTCCCTTTAAATGCACATGAGTAATTAACAATGAAAAGAGGACCAGTGCTTCATGGGTGGGGAAAAGCTGTAAATTTGGTGGTGGATCCTATGTTTTCCCATGTTCATCTTGATTTCATGGTTATCACATGGAAAACTCTTGCCTGGCCATGCTCAATAAATGTTATCATTCGTGCTTTTTTGGATTTTTGATGATTTTTATACTATGACAGTGTGCTGTTTTACTTCAGATATCAATTTTGAATGTTGATGTAGAATATGTACAATTCATTTTCAGATACAATCACATAAGATAAAAAGTAAATCTCATTGTGCTTTTATCACTGTGCTACATATCATGTGTCCAGGTCTAGGGCCTCAATGGTTTAACAAAGCCTTTTCTCACAATCTTCACTTTCTCCCCAAGAGCCTATGAAAACTAAGTTAATTAGTACATAATCAGTATAAAGTGCTGAAGATAACTGTTAAAAACATATTAAAATAAGCCGAACAATGTTATTTGCCTGATATTTTTGTCTTGAGGAGTGTACAATGAAAAACCAGCATATGCAACTTTCAGGGTTCAAAATAAGGTGAGCAGAAAAAAAAACATCACTTCATTACTGTTAACCTCAGAACAGTGAAATTTCCTGAAAGCGGTCGGAAATGTAAATTTTATACAATAATGTGACACTGCGCACATTACATTACTGCACAACTACAGAACATAGATATAAATGATATTTTTTCTGTGCAAGCAATTGAATCGATAACTTTGATTAGAACATTTTTATAGAGCAAAAGCTGGGTAGTAATTATTTTGATATTGATAAGAACAGCCATTAAGACATTCATATGCAAAACACTCATATATTAGAAATACAACATTAGCATCCACAGCAATAGGGTTAAAATGTCTTGAAAACAGGAGTCTGTCTTCTTCTCTTCAAGAATAACTTGGATAACACATGCATAACATTGTCAAGTCATACTTTCATTGTATTTAGGTTTTTAGAAATGGGGAAAAAAGCTGTTACTGAATTTCTAAAGAAAGTCTTGTGATTTTGGAGTGCTTTTGCCATGTGTGAATACAGGAGCAGTAGAACTAAATGACAGCAGATTTTGCTGTGTGCAGATTTTCCCTGTCCACATTCATACATGAAGATCTGCATGCTTTCTTCCTGGTGAGGGGACTCAGGACAAGTTCTCAACACCCACATGAATGAGGATCTAGAACAGAGGAAAGAAACTTGCTCAGGGATTTACAATGAAGTGTGTGGTTTAAGCAGTGACAACAGTGCACAGGCAGACCTACAATACAGTACAGGGTGCACAACTACTACCCAACAAAGGCTGCACCAATTGAGGCAACTGAGCAAAAAGGATGCCGTAATCTCATAATAATCTCATCAACAATCTCATATCAACAGTCTCATAATCTCATATTGAGGCATGTGTTGCACCTGTGCAAATTCCACTTGAGCTTTGATTTAGATGAAAAGGCCTTTATTAGGGTTCAGTTGGGGACTGCAATCAGAAGAAGTGCCATAAGAGCCACAGTAGTGAGTCCAGGAGGACTCTGGAGAGCTTCTGCCCTGCACACCTGGGGCGGAGAGCACCCTAATACAGTAGATAAATGCAGGGTCACAATGCTTCTGTTAGTACAGCCTGTCATGTTAAAATGTGATTTTGACATTGAGAATCCAGTGCGTTGAGAATCCTGTGCAAACACAAAAGGATTGCCTCTGAATAGCTCTCAGTATAAAATGATAAATTAGCGCTATGCTTAAAAATGAAAATCTGTAAGACTATAAGACTTTTATAAGTCTTAGTCTTAAGTCTAACCTATAAGACTTTAGCAAAAGGCCAGAGTAAACCAAAATAAAAAACTAAAACAAAACTGGAGCTGATTATTCTAATTCCTTTCATTGGAGGATGAATTTGTCAAACAGAGTGGTTCTCTTCTGTTACTTTTTAAACGATGAAACACTCACCACACACAAACCCATCCATAGTCTTCAGTAACATATCCATAACTTGTGAGTGTAAGATTTGTTTTCAGGGTTGCGAGAAAATATAACAGAAATGACAAGAATGGTTTTGCAGTACCTATCACATGTAAGGTGTCGTTGGCTGTGGCAGTACCCCCCGAGATGACGTTCCTCGCCTCACACGTCAGGACTTCGGAGCTGACGTAACGGTTCACAGTGACGTCTATCTCACTGCCCCGCACGGTCCTCCCGTAGATGGTCCAGGTGTAGGTGCAGGAGGGGGAGCAGTCTGCAGAGCAGGTGAAGCTGGACCGGACACCAACATCCACGGTGTCTGGTCCAGAGATGGTGACGCTGCGTGGTCCAGCTGATGCAAACAAAAGTATCGCTATGAACCTTCATGTAAAAACAACATACGGCATGTATGCTAGATTGATCAATAAATGAGTATCGTACAGAATACAGTACAGAGTACTGTACTAAAACCACAACTATAAATCTGTATTTATCTTATGCTGTAAAAAATGTAAAAATTGCATTAGATGAATACAGAATTATGCAGTTATGGTTTTCGAAGCACAACTCTGTACTATATGTATGATCATTTATTGATCAACCTAGCATCAGCATAATTTAACTTTACTTATCCACCATCAGTAGTGCATTTTTAATGTTCACAATCAAAATAACAAATAATCTGAAGCAAACAGCTGTGCACATGTGCTAAGGTGGAAATTATAACCTGGAACGTGGTTCTCAAAGAACAGGCTCAGGCACCTGTCAACTGCACCACTGTTTCAGATCATCAGGATACGTTGCCATTGGTCAAACTCATAAAACAGGCAGAGATTTTCATGGTCGGCTCACCGGGTAGTTTCAGAGAGGTCTCGGCTGTGCTGAAGTTTCCCGTCACTGCATTACTGGCCACACAGGTGAGGGTTCCTAGATCGGCTGAGGTCACCGCGCTGAAAGTTAGAGAGCCACCTGTCGCCACCTTCTTCTTGTTGAGGGTCCAGGTGTAGTTGCAGGCTGGGTAGCAGTCAGCTGAGCACCACAGTGTAACTTGCGACCCCAGCTCCAGGTAGAAATCCTTTCCCACGGGGCCAATGTAGGGTTGTATAATACCGGCTTGTACTGGCCCATCTGCAACAGAGAGACATCACACTGGGAGCTAAGAGTGTGCCAAAAATGAAATCTGAAAGTCATCAGTGCTTAATATTAACAGATTTCAAGACATTCTGCATTTATACAGAATTAGTTAATGTTACAAGCTATATTATACAGAAATATTGGGCTGAATTTATCTCTAAATCTGTGATTACTCAATTTGTATTCACAAAATTAAATATGAAAATGATTATTATGAAACCATATGTCATGAGGTACCATATGGTTGAAATTGCAGCAAAGCAACTCTTTGCAATGTGACAGTCCTCATGGAGTCCGGATGAAAATTCGATCATTAACAAATATACCTTATATCTATAGAATATCCCAGTGTGAGTTTTGTTTAACAGTTGTAGCCATTTCTTGTTTTGGTGATCCAAGAGCCCATGAGTCTGCTACAGAGTGTGACTTTAGGACAGGAGTTTGATTGGCTCCCTTAGATTGGGACCTGGGTCTGTAGTTTGGTGAGCTGAGTTGCATTTCTTACTGGCCTGTAACGGCTGCAAACAGCAAACCTGCACATACACAAGCAGATCCAAAATAACCTGAGAAGTTTTAAACCCTGACCTGCTGCACTGATCTCATGTATATCGGCACAGGATGCTATGCGAAATTTAACAAGAGATGTGGCTGGCCTACTGCTGCCACTCGATATTTTGTTTGACATGATCGTGCCATGACTGCTTAGTTTTGCTGGGGTCTCCACAGCCCATTTCACCAGTCCCAGCCTCGGCAAGGAAGCGCAAAGTGCATCGTCATCCTGCATACTCACAGTTGACGTACACCTCGTACCCCGAGCTCTGGATCACCACACTGCCCTCAGAGGCCGCGCACTGGAAGAAGCCCCCGTCAGACTGCAGCAGGGGGTCAAAGGTCACAGTGGTGTTGCCGGCGGACAGCCTGACCCTGCTGCTGGTGGACAGAGGGTTGAAATTCCTCTGCCACTGTACGGAGGGGTGTCCGGTCACGCCCGCGCACTTCAGGGTGAAGGGCCTGTTTGCGATTGGCAGAGCACTGGAGGCGGGGCTTACTGAGATCGGGTCTGGAGGGAGAAGGCACAGGGTTTACATTTCATATCGGATTTCATAATACATATTATTATCACATATCATTTTTTTATTCATAACATCGGTTCAAAGATTCACTGTAGCTATGTATTTGTTTCAGTTTCATTTAGTCATGGTATATTTTGAAAGACAGAGCTAATGCTCAGTTGTGTAAGTAGATTCCCACCAGCACACCAGGATAAAGACTCATCAAACTTACCCCTGTTAATACTAATTACACTAATAGCTACATAAATCATATCATTAATAAAGAAAAGTCCTTTATCCTTAACTAATGTGTAAGTAAAACCTTTATGGACACCCAGGTTTCTGATGTCATAATCCTGGATATTTATCATATTTATCTTATTTCATAAAAAAGTATTATTTATCTTAAGTTTTCTCCTATCATTTTCTAATATTTGTGTGAACCTGTAATGTAAATTGCTTCCAAATAAACTCAGTTTCAATATTTTGACCAAAGAAACAGGTAAAATTCCACTGGAGTCTGTCTTTCATTAAAGCTAAACCATTTCCGCCTAAGATAAGAAAACAAACCACGCAGTATGCTCTGAATGGCTTTCTCCAAGCTTATCTGAAATACAGGTATATGAATATGTCACCTACCTGTGACCTGTAGACTTTTGGTCACTGTGGCAGTACTTCCAGAGAGGGTATTCTGAACCTTGCACGTTATAATTTCAGGGTTCACCAGCTTTTGGAATGTTAGGTCTATTTCATCCCCATTAATGGTTTCCCCATCAACAGTCCAGGTGAAGTTACAGCCAGGAGTGCAGTAGGCCAAACAGATGAAGTTGTATTGGACTCCTAATGCAACTGTGCCAGGTCCTTTGATTTGCACATTGGATGGTCCAACTGAAAGAAATGCACAGACATGCAATGAAGCTCATAAGGATCAATGAACACTGGATTGGCTTTGACAGCATAGGTTAGTCTAAAACAGCTCATTGGACACTCAGCAGACATAACATAAACACAGCATTATACAGGTCAAAAAATGCTTTGTCAGTCTTAAAAACTATTCCCAGTCACTAAATATGGCACATTTCATATTGATTTCTCGTCCAGAGAGTCTCACCCTGGAACATGAAAAATACCATATTTGCTGTATATTCTTTTCAAAACTTTTTAAAAAGATCTGTCCTAGTGGTATAAATGGTACAGTAAAAACATTGAACATCCTCAAAAGTTTAGTTTTGTCAGGAGAAATCTGGTCCAGCCAGTTTATTGTAACAAAATTACAGTGAACAAATACATTTTCACAGAATGTAATTTTCAGTTTATTAATGTTAACTCAATTAGTATTAATTATTTTTATACATAATATTTACTGATTTATTAATATATGCCAATAAATCATTTTTATTTTTTGTCCTACTGCCGAGCACCATATCCTCTGATATTCAAAGATTTATTCTTTTCACATTCACTGGTGTTTGTTTTCATTGTAATGGGAATGAATATTAAAATATTCACCAAAATGTTTAAAGTGTCTAAAATCTCTGGTCATGGTATGTCTTAGTATGCTCAGTTTTGATAACTTGTCATTGAACTCAACATCATGAATCTCTGAGTGTGTGCCAGCCATTTTATTTACCCCAGCAGGAAAATATGCAACATGGATATCTAAGCAGATTCAGTACACCTTCTGAAGATGAAATGAATGAGTCGTCCACTTACATGCCACCCAAATGGTCTCAGAAGCCATGGCAGAGAGCCCAGAAACACTGTTCTGGGCTTGGCAGGTCAGGCTTACAGATTTCATCCAGGCTGCAGCCGTGACGTCTATTTCGCTGTTCTGCCTGCTGTCCTGTTGTCCGTTAATAAACCAGGTGTAGTTGCAGGATGGATAGCAATTGGCCGAACACACAAAGCTGGCGGCCTTGTCAGCTATCAGCATCCCCGGTCCTGTGATCTTTACATTTGAGGGTCCCTCTGCAACAAAAAATGTGAACCGCCATGTCAGTGTGTCTCAGTGTTCCACTGTGCACCTGCACATGCTCACCCTTTGTGAAACTGGTTGCAGGAACACCTGCCAATCAAACAGGTTGCATCTAACATTTAAAATTACCAACCAACTCACTGTCATATTTCCCAATCTATTATTGGAATTGTGTTGACTACGTGCTTCTCATGCAACGTGAGTGACCTCTGAACCCATAGCCCATATGTACTCCTCCAGCGGCAAACACGCAGTGAAGGGCAATGTCTGGCTTCCAGAAAAGCGGTTCAGGGCTGTTATTTTGGGGAATTTTTTTCCAGTTTGATAATGGTAATTGCCTAAATGTGGCACACTGACTTCAGTGCATTTGTATGTGCTGTAAATTTCAGCATAGTCGCTAAGCCTCACAGTCCCTCCTACCCTTACGGTCACTGTCCTGGGCGATTGTACAAGCCCCATACCCGTCACGTGAAGAGTCTTGCTGGTTGATGCAGATCTTCCAGAGGCAGTGTTCTGGGCTGTGCAGGTAAGGACTTTAGACTTGACCAGGCTTTTGAGGGTTATGTCCAGTTCGTCGCCGCGCACCGTCTCCCCGTCCGTGGTCCAGGTGTAATTGCAGGCGGGAAAACAGGAGGCCGAGCAGGTGAAGCCGTAAGGGATTCCCACTGTCACCGTGTCCACCCCAGTGATTTCCACATCTGTTGGTCCATCTGAGAGACACACTTAACTCGTAGGGCTGTCTATTCACACACAGCTTGTTACCTAACCCCCTGCGCACTCAGAGATAACAGAAGCAGAATTAGACTCATAAACAGTGAATAATGAAAACATGACTAATGATTATTTTCACACAAAGGTTACAGTGAGAAAAAAAAAACTTTTGTGACTTTAGTGTTCTACATTATTTCCACATTATTTCCCATTCTGATCGCACCTAGCTTGGAAATTGCTGCTACTTGCTGCAATTAAATTGTGCCATGTTCTGTTGTATTATTAGATGACAGCCGTGGAGTGTCGTAGGTGCTTGTGTGTTAAGCTACTAGTTGCATCATGCTTACAGACATGCCATTTGTATAATGCACTTGTATGTTTTATTGTTCTCTGAGTTACACTGGATGGGGGAATCTGTTTAATGAATGCCTAGTCCAAATGCATAATTGTCCAGTTTCAGCAGAACTCACATCCATTGCTGGTGTCAGAGATGACTCCATCTTCACTGGTGGCGGCTCCTGTGGGGGAACACACAAAGATTAGATCACAGAGATTTCAATGAAATTCAGGGAATGAACTGAAAATTGGCCATGATTTTCAATGAAGACTTTTTAATTAATAAATTGAATTTCAGTTCATTTGCTGACTAAAAGTAAATGGAATAATGGACCCAGATTCTGGCCAATTCGCATTTTATCCAGTGAAGCTGTAGCAATGGAGGCAGTGCTTCATTAATGTTACTCAGACAGTGATGATATACTATCAGTGATGCCAGATGGTCTGTGATACCACACAATCAGTGATGCCACATGGTCTGTGATGCCACACAGTCTGTGATACCACACAGTCAGTGATACCACACAGTCAGTGACCTTACACAGTCGGTGATACCCCTAGACAGTGATGATGTGTAGCCAGTGAGACCACAGGGTCAGTGATGTCACACAATCAGAGTTACCTGCCAGGGCAGCGATGAGCAGAAGGAGCTGGAATGCATCCCCCATGGTGGTGCGGCGGATCAGGAAACAGCTGTGATCCTCTGGGAGGAGAACTCCGGCTCTTATATCCCCTCCAATCCAGATGGCAAACACACCTTATCAGGCCCTCAACAAAGACAAATCTCCCAGCTTTTTTTTCTCCCTCAGCTGCACCCAGAGTTCAGGCTTTTATAGCGGTTATCAGATGGAGAGATTGTGTTTTTGTGCTTGTGAGCACACCACTGTGTGTAATCATACAACACACCGAAAGTGCTTCAGCCCTTTCCCAAGTGATGGGAGGACTCAGTAAGGAGCCCTTTGTTCTACCCCATGTGTTGTTCCTCATGTTTAAAAGTTAATCTAATCACTGTGCAGATCCTGCTGCTGATTTATTGTTGCTGTCAATGTATGCTTTAGCTGGCTCTCACCTGTGTAAGTATGTCAGAATGTGAATCTTTACAAAAAAGGAATATGTTAAAAATGACAAGATACAGAATATCCAAAATATCTGGAATACTAGTATATTTAAATGTGTTAAGGGGTAGTGCATATAATTAAATAAATATATCAATTATTTCAGTATATTGCCAATATGTTCATATGTTGTGAAGTGTGTTGTGGACTCACATATATGGTGCATTATATTTACTAGTATGCTGTAACACAGCAATGGCTTGACCAATGGCTCTGGTCCCTCTAGGCTTTCAGTACCTCGTTAAGCACACCTGGCAGCGGTTGTCTCCTCGTTACACAAAAGAAGCCAGTAGGTCTATGTGCTATGGAGAGTTAGGGAGAGCTTGCTGTCTGTTGAGCTGCCTTTGTGCTACTTTTGATTTCTTACATGATACATGTATGATCTTTTTTTTTGTCTGAGCGCCTGAATATTGACTCAACCCTTCACTTGTGTGAGTATCTGAACTGTGTGACAACCTTTGGTAGGCTTTTTGGTTTGCTGTTTTTCTGACTGGGTGCTGTTGGCTAGCAGCTTAGCTACCTAGCTGGGTATATAGAGGAGTGTTTGCATAGTCAAGTACTATGAAGTAATTCGTATATTTTCTGTCTTCTGTTGTTGTGTTCTGTTGTTGAACTCCCTTAAGTTTCCTCATCAAAATAGGTCATGGTGTATTCATTGTGTGAAATACATCTGCTGTTGTGTTCAAATTACTGCACACCTCTCCTTTCCCCAGTAGCAAACCTATCATTGGCTCACAATGCACACATTGCATATTAGTAACCATTTTTAATTTGTTCTCAAAAGTGCTTGTGATTTTTTTCAACTGAAGTTTAATAATATCCCTACTGCACTGTTCAGATGCTCAGTCCAGACGGCAGTATCATTCCGTCTGAGGCATCCCCTAAAGTTCACACCAGACATACCATAATAAACACTTATGGACACAAGTCACAGTAACACAGCATTAAACATGGTTGCTGTTTATTTACCATGTACACGTTTCTCACTTGAGCCAAAGTGTGACAGAGGGGGTCATGGGGGTTTTTAGTTAAGGTTTTGGAATGAAGTCTGTGTTCATAAAACCACAAGCACCAGAAGCCCTCAGTGTGAGCCCATTCTAAAATGAGCTGCATTGAAGCACAATGCTGTTTTACTGTTTAAGTCCTTGACATAATTTTCTCAGGGAATATTATCTTATTATCAGTGGAGAGAAATATTTGTCCTGAACATGAAACAAACAGTGAACTGGTATTGTGCCCAGATAATGTAATGCCTAGCGGGTACACAAAAAGAATCTGAGGGATAAAAACCTGTTAAATAACACTATCAGTACATTTTCTTTTCCTTCATGTAAGTGTTTTATTCACATTGCATAATGTTGCATTAGTCATTAAATGAATGTCATTGTGTTCAATTGAGATTCCAGGTAGAGACTGAAATAGAAGGTGGGTCTTACTCCACTTAAATGTGTACTCCGCCTGCACAAACACATTCACAAAGCAGCAAAACGTCACTTACCAGAATGTGAACAATCTGGTAAGGATATCAAACAGTGGTTAAACAGGACCTCGCACGTGTTATATTTTACACACGCAACATATGGTGGTCAGAGGTTAGACTGAAATGAGACAGTTATTCTCTTATGTGGTGCAGTGGTTTCAGTTTTTTTTTTTTTTGGGTACCACTATCTAGATGAACAAATGTTCTGCTTAGCACTGCCAGCACACCATATTGTAAGATTGACTGTTGGACAACATCGACATTAATAAGTCCCACCATGGTGATTTCTTATGATGGATTTGGATGGTGGTACGTACCACTATCCCCCTGCAACCTCAGGGGTTATATTTCTATGAATGCCTGTGGGTGGTAATACAGAAGCTGGCAATAGAAAGTGTTTATGGGGAAGATGGGGTCAGGGTAATTGTGGCCATGTCATCAAAGCCTAATTTGCTTGTTTGTTCTCTGAACTAAAAGAAGAATTTACATGAAGCGCCAAATGTTCCAATAGCAGAATATACATGTTATTTATATTGATGTGCCGCCAGCAGCACTAGCTCTTATGGTAGCTTTGCTTTTCTTTATGGTGTTAATAATGGAACCCAATAGCACCCCGAGACACGCTCCATTGATATTGCTCTCTCCCCACATGCAAGTGAGTTCAGCTCTGTTTCTGAGGAACACACGTGATTCAAAACTGAAACTGTCTCCTTGCACACTGCAGGTATGCTAAAACATGGTCTCATGGGATCTGCACATGGCTACAGCCGTGTTGGGAAGGCACTGCAGTATGTGTGTTTTGGATGATAAAATATTTATCTATTAATGCCAGTGTGAGCAGCTTGATAATAGGGCGGCAGTGTCGCATAGTGGTTAAGGAGCAAGGATGCCAGTTTGATTCCCTGCTGGGGAACTGCTGCTGTACCCTTGGGCAAGGTGCTTAACCCAGAATTGCCTCAGTAAATATCCAATTGTATAAATGGATAAAAAAACTGTTAAAAAAAATGTTTGTAAAAAAAAAAAAAAACTGTAACTGATGTAAGTCGCTCTGGATAAGAGCATCTGCTAAATGCCAATAATGTAATGTAATGGTAAGTATCCGCTCAAAATCGGAAAATGAAAAAAGTCATGAAATTTGTGAGGTACCAGAGACAACCCAAGAACTCCTAGAGGAACAGATAACCCAGTCAGTGATATAGAGATCTCCTATTTCCAGCTTAATTGAAATGAAAGGGAAAATGGTGCTAAATAAATTATTTGTCCAAGTAGTCATAGTGAACAAGGAAAAATCATGGGAATGGAGTGGTCCTAATTCCAAATGTTCCATTAGAAGCAGGACAATTATTTTTTGGTTAAAGACATAATTACACATCTGTATACCTGGTGTATGTGTGGTGTGTCCTCTGTGGTACAGCTCTTCTGAGAGCAAGTGTACAGCCCTAAGCATACTGGTGGGGCTATCTACCCACTGAGAGAGTCAGAACACACCTTATCAAGGACCCAGAAAAGAAAAACCTTGCAGGTTCCTTGTCTCCCTGCAAAACACAGCCAGATTCACCCTTACTCTGTAGTTAACAGTCAAACAGAACACATTACCTGAGCATGCACTGATAATATTTGAGGCATTGATAATACTGTCCTGTGGTATTTGGTGCATATACCCATGTCTAGAATCAGGTATGCCTGTTATCCAAAGGGTCATGTTGGCAGCACTGAAACCATACCTGTGAAACACATTTCTTCAGTCATATTTTGTTTTGCTGTATGCTATTCTTTGCATCAATCATGCATGCAATGTACAACATGTATCATATGATGCACAATGAATATACAATCATTAAATGCAGTATTTGTGGTTCACCACAAAATACTAATGGCCACAGAAAAAAAACACATTAGCCAGATTAGCACAAGGGCTAGATGTATGCATCCAGTAAAAATACTGTTCATACATATATTGAATATTAACATAGATATTAACAAAACTCATAATACTAAAATATTAAGTAAAAGGGCACCTGCCTTTCAGCAATGTCTGAGCTGAGGTCAGAGAAAAATACAGTGTTATACCAACAGAGGGCACCATTGCTAATTCAAATTCAAGATAAATACTCATTAATAATCCATCATTGATAAAAGATAATTTATCGCTCACATAATTTTTGTTGTTGTCAAACATTATTATGCAGTCATTGCCTTGGTGTAGTACCTTATACTGATTGCTCTTAGACTTTCAAAGTACTCACAGGAAAAGGAAAAAAGTAGTTTGGCTTTTTTTGTGGTAGTAACACCTGACATGGCGAGGTTCTGTAAACTAAAACCACTGCACGCTTGCTTTGCATTTGGTTGTATGATCACAGGTTTCTGCACATGCACAGAAGGAAGTAAGAAATAAGGGGAGTTATTTGTGAGTTCTACAAACTCATTGACAGATAGGTGTACACCCCTGTCAATGGACACCAGTTATGTTATGCAATAGAATTTTGACAGAACATTTCATTTTTACGCTTATTTAAGGCACACAAAGGGCATGATTTAGAGAAGATGATAACTATCACACCATTACAGTTAAGTTGTTCAGTGTATGTTGGTTTTAATACGTATCAGGGATGTGCAGGCTGTGCACTAAGGTCACCTGGTGAACTGAACGTCCTGTGTTTGGTCTTTAAGGTACTCTACATTATCTGTTCATCATAGAGGTAAAATCTTTATTTACACTGATAGCTGCTTCACCTAGTGTACCAGTTCTAACTCAGTTTCTAATTGAGAAGTAGCTCTAAAACTCTGACATGGTTTGTACTTTGTACAGTGGAGGTCATCATGAGTTCAGAGGGTGAAGCTGATTGGCTGTTGGGCCAACCTGCCTGCTTATCCTTTAGCAGTGTCGAATGTGTGATTATCATATCACAGTGATAGCATAGAATAGCAACCATATCATGCTGAAGTCAAAACCAACAGTCAAGGGATGGGTGAATTCAGTCATTTATGTTTGCCAATTCATTGCTTTATTGAATGCCCTTCAGGGATCTAGTTTTCCATCACTTATATGGAGTCAGCAACGGTTTCTTGTGCAGTATCGATACTTCCAACGCCGATCTCTGCAAACAGAAAACAGTTTGAATAGTGTGCGCTCACACTGAACCTGAGGTCACCTGTTCCAAAAGCTTTGATTTAATAATACTGCATTGCAGCTTATCCTTGACTCTGTAACAAACAGAACTATCCCCAGTTTGTTCTTCACAAATAGAGTTCAATAAGTTAAGTAAACACCAACCAAAGTTAAAGAAATTATTGAGAAAAGAATGATAGAAGTTATTTGAATCCGTGGAATACATATTTCTTCCCCTTTACTTTCCCAACATTAATTCCAGAAACTGCCAAATATTTTCTTATAAAAGCAAAAAAGTAATATTAACTTTATATTTGTTTAGATTAAGAATACCCATAGTGCACACTCTACTCTCAAATTCAAATGTAGCTGAAGTTTCCAATATTTTGCATTAATATGAGAAGTTTCTGTGTATATTTTTAAAAATGTCAGAAAATAATAGAGTTAATGATCAAATTTGACTGTCAGGAGGCAGAATCCTCAATATTATATCATATTTGAGCCCATAAAATATAATGCTACAGATGTTCAGTTTATGCAGATTCAATCCAAACATACTCAGATTTATTTTCATGGTAGCTTTCGGCTCCAACAAGGTAGTTCTGGCCTGGCACATGCCAAAGGAAGGGTTCATCAAAGTAGTTCACATAGGTAGTCCACTGGCAGTCCGAGTTGCAGTAGCTGTTGACTCTGCAGCAATAGAACTTCCACCTGTGGCACAATTACAGATAATGCCTCTGAAGGACTGCGGCTTTTCATTATGTTTAAGGAGCAGATTTGATTATGTTTAAAGACTCATTTGAGAAGGTCCATGTCATGGAGAATCAAGACATGGCAGGTAAACTGTCTCACATTCGTGCAAGCACGGCCATATTTAAAAATGAATATGAATGTCATAGCACGTTCTATGAATCATTTCTATGGAATTCTTATAAAGTGCATAGTGTAGGGCTTAGGGACCTCATGCCTTCAAGTCAAGCCAAAGAAATGCACAAAGTCTCACACTGCAAGAAAAGGCCTGGAGTTGTATAGCTGGTGTCATTATGAGCTCCACCATGTATCTATAAAACCCTCTGCATTGTGATTATTTGGTATGTCATAGTCCACATCCACTGTGTAACTACAGATTGTTGATCTAATGTTTCTGCTTATACAGCTGTTAATACGTCTTGTTATGTAGGCCTGGTTGTATTTTATCTAAAATTAACTAATGGTAACTGAACTACCTCCTGTCCTCGTGGTGGTTGTCATGAATGCTGCTCATTCCTGTGAGGACGTAGTTCTTGGGGCATTCGAAGGTGAATTCCCGATCAAAATCATTTGCATAACCGGACCAGAAGCAGTCCGGTTCTGAGTCAAAGGTAGCCTTACATTCAAAATTCCACAGGCGGTCCTCATAGTCATTATTATGGAAACTAAAAAATACAATGCAGAAACAGAACAAAACAATATACATACACATTGTGAATATGTTTGGAAAATACTGGAATTATATTATATGCAGATCCCTAAAAACTCTTGCCAACACTTTATTTCAGATTTTATATTTCATTGCTGATGTCGCTGATAGTATCTTCTGTAATATGATGACATTCTGGCACTGCGTAAAAAAATATATATATCTAAAAATACAGAGTGATTCACTCAGAATGATGAGTATAACAATGGTAACCTTTGGCTTTCATGTATGTGGTAACAGCCTCTTGGAATTTATCACTACTAGATTCACTAGATTCATCTCCAAGGTGAATCTTCAGCAAGCAGATGAAAGTCTTCACTAGCAGACCATAAAGCTTCATGTGTTCAAGCCAAATACAAAATTATTTACCATATATTTTAAGCATTTCTGACATGTTGTAGTGCAGGCATGACAACATGAAAATGTTATCATTATAATGATAACACTCACCTAGATATATTAGAAAATGACTGTCTTGTCGGACAGGTAAAATAGAAAGGTTCATCATAATTATTCTTCCACCGAAGTTCTGCAAAAAAAAAAACAAAATGGAAGCAATAAACAATATAGATTTTTCATGAACTGAACATAGAAAAGGTATTTTTATTAATAACTGGAAGAGAGCCGTCTTTTCGTTTCATAACACCAGTTAGAGTTGAACTGAAGGAAACAAGAGTATTTAGAGATACAGGTACAGTACATCAACATGCATTGTCTCTACACTATGTGACCTTTTTGGACACCAGAGGAGTTTGTGTCTTTGCAGTTCCCTTGCAGTGGAACAAAATGGTTTTAAATTTCATTCAGTGTGCAGCTGAAAAAGTGTCAAGAAAGAATCGAACATCAGTAGAATGAAATTAGATGGATCTCACCTTTCCCACTGACCAGAGGGCCAGTGAGTAATAGCATAAGGAGAGACAGTCTTTCCATGGTTTGCGTGAAAGAGAGCAGCTAGCAGCACTAGCAATGTCTTTATGTAGTAGTGGAACCCTCCAAACCATTCAAGGCCTCACCAGGGTAATGCTTGTGTTTGAACAGGTGTCACTTATTCCAACAATCTAAATTTAAATGGTCAGTTTGATAACAGCTTCTATATTTATAGATATTTACTGAGGCAATTGTGGGTTAAGTACCTTGCCCAAGGGTACAACGGCAGTGCTCCAGTGAGGAATCGAACCAGCAAACGTTTGGTTATAACTACTGGGAAACTACTGACCTTGCAAGCAGTAAGCATGCACTACATGTTTTCTACAAAGCTGCAAAGTTATGCTTATAAGACATCCATCTTTATGTTTGATATATCAAAACAGACTGTAGTGAATATTTATTACATATCCCTTTTTATTTTGGCTTATTCATTTTATACTTATTTCTTCATAGGATACAGAAAAATAAAACAAAACTTGACAACTTATAATTTACAGAATTCATACATAGCCCATTGCTTTCCACTCCATTCTTTATTTAAATTTGTACAACGCATTACCAGATCTTTAAAAAAAATAGAACTGAACAGAGTTTGATAAGAGCATGTTCTGTAGACCAAGAGTATTTCTACATATCATTCTGGGTGCATGTTTCATCAGCCAAGGACTGGTAAAAAACAAGCAGCGGAACTTGCTGAAGTTCACATGTGGCTTGTGAGCGCTGAACAGGTTCAATCATGATAGACTGAATGTAAGCTCTCTCTGGCCCTTCACTCATTTCAATGACAAATTCAATACGTTAAAGCATCACAGTTAGAATTTTTTTGTCAATAAATAAATATGCTGATGGATCTGATGAGAAAATAAAGGTTACATACTGATCATCGTAATCAGCAGGGATCTTGATCTCATAATGCAGTACTCTAATTTAGCACTAATACATTAGCATTTGTTCCTGAGGCAGTAGAGGTACTTCCAGCGCCGATCTCTGAAGATGTAAGGAGAAAAAAGCGTCAACATGATGATAACATCAGTGATTTAACCAGTAGGCCAGGATATTGCTTTGAATTGTTGAACATTCAATATATGTCCTAGATATTACTATAGTCCTATATATTACTTCTAAGCAGGGGTGCCGCTAGAAATTTTGGGCCCTATGAAAGAATCTAATATTGGGCCCCCCAAACCTATAATAATAATAATGTTCTGTGAGGGCCCCGTCAGTGCTGGGCCCTTGGAATCGTCCTAACGCCCCCCATGGCGCCCCTGCTTCTAAGTTCCATGTATCATTTTGGTAGTAAGGTTAAACTCAAACAAACAGGGATGATAAAGAACTTACTCTGCACCATTGTCATGGTAACTCTGGGCTCCCACAAGATAGTTCATCCCAGGGACATACCACGTGAAGTACTCATCAAAGTTGTTGACATAAGTAGTCCATTGGCAATGAGAATTGCAGTAGTTATTCGCTCGGCAGCAATAGAACTTCCATCTAAAATACGATAAAATAAAATGAGAATCTATTCATGTGGTACAGATAATTAGCTGGTACTGATACCCAGCAACCCAGTGGCAGTTAAATTATTTATTATTATTGGAGAGTATTATGTTTGAATGCACACAGATACAATCCCAGATCTCCTGAGGCAGACGTTTACTGAATTCTGACACTATAATACTGAATATCGGATAAAAGCACAAAGTTGGAAAGACAACAGTGACTTGGATTATATTTTGAAGATGTTGCACACACCAACAGTTTTGTGATATAAACAAGCAAGCCAACTTAAATGAGCATCAGCCATTGTCGTTTCTTCCTTTTTACTTAATTTTACCTGTGATAACATTACTTTTATGCTTCTCATATAAAATCCTTTTTACTGTAATTAATCTTCAATCTTCATTATAATCAGAATAACTTTTAAAAATCTCTTTATCATTATTTCAAGTGTACACAAGTACTATTATTTGAATAAGAAGGACACAGCACCCAATGAGCAATCCATCAATATATTTGGCAAACAGAGCCAGACTGAGGACAGTTAAGCCTTCTCTGTCTGTCATTCACATGCCACCAGGTGTCTGCGTAAGGTAATGACTGTTTATAATGCATGCATGCTGTGTCTCAATGACCATCTGTATTGAGATCTATATTACATATTAGAGAACAAGGAAACACAAACCTCCGGTCCTCTGCATCGTTGTTATGGAAACTGTCCATTCCGCTGATGACATGATTGGGCGGACAGTTGAATGTAAACTGCTCATCAAAGTAGTTAACATAATTGGTCCAAAAACATTCTGATTGAGTGTCAAATGTTTTCTGACACGAGAAACCCCACACGCGATCTTCAGCATCATTTGAATGCTTGCTGGAAGTTAGGGGAAAAAAAAGCTGTTAAATACATGCTTCAAAAAGATCAAACTCACCAAACAAAATGCAAGTGACATTTTTTTAGGTCATAAAATAACTATGATGTATATCTCACCTAGTTATCATAGATATCGAATCACGATTACCACATGTAAAATGTAGGGGTTGGTCATATCTATTTTGCCACGCTGAAAAAAAAAAAATATATATATATATTATTTTAGCACAAAAATGCAGTACTTGATCACCATAATGTGTCTGTCCACATGCAGATTCTATTTCTTTAAATCTTACAAATTTCATTGTTATATTATTAATAAATATGAAATACACTATAGAATCACTAAGATAACATAAATATAATATGAAATCACTCACTCTGAGCATCCACATACAGTCCTGCGAACAGGAAGATAAGGGCACTGAGTTTATGCATGGCTGTTGAGAGAGGTAAGCGCAACACAAACTGACATAGTGCTCTCATCACCTTTGCCTCTTTATAAATGATTTTCTTGTCTAAAAGCCTGCCTCTTGTGGGAGGGCCATCACTGGTGTCAGGGAAATGCCAAGAGTTGAAATATATTCCTGGATGTATTTCACCTTTACTGGAAGCACAAAGACAATTGTGCAATTTTCTCCCCAAAAGCCTCTGTGCCCATTGCCTGTTGTCTTGTGCTACAAAGTGCTGAATGTGTGAGGTTCAAGTCATGTTCAGAACAGTAGCCATCTTGAAGAGGACTGAACACGAATAATTCGTTAGGTTGATAATTACAATGAGGGTTTGTGACAATTCTGAGATTGTGATCAGTGATCAGATGTGATCAGATGGGCAGTGAGATGGTTCTGGCTAGCCTTAACCTGCCTGTCAGTATTATTCAGTTTTGGCAAAATTTTGAAGGACAGCATTTGTTACAACATTCATAGAGTGGTAGTCAGTGGGGTTAATGAGAAAGGCCTGTCTTTTCCTCTTATCCACAGGTATCTGATGTGTTTCTACTGAGGTGGCATGCTCATACAGTCGCAGACAATCTCAGACCATGGAGCAGGGGCAGGTTAATGAAAATAAATATATAAAAATGCATCTCCTTTATAGTCAGAGTAGGTGTCTCCGCAATGTATCTGTTCTGCTGCAGCTTTTCCCCTGCTGCACAATTCCCTGGATCAATTCGATTTATGTCACATTGCTTGGCAGCTCCTATCCTAAAAGGGTATAAATCCATTCAGAGTATTCCTCAAAGCTGCTTGAGCAACATGATCCTGGTATGGGCTCACCGTGTAACAAATGGGATTATCATGAACAAATTTGACATGGAGAGTCAAATTGCATCATATCTCATTTTTCCTCTGGCTTCTGAAAACTGACCAACAATCCTGCAGTTTTGAGCCTACAATGTTTTACTTCATCCCTGGGCATTATCTTTTGAGGTAGCCAAAGCACAGATGTATTTTTTGGGCAATTACTTACCAGAAATCTAGCAAAATATTGCTGAAAATCCCATGATTTCACAATAGGGACGTTTACACAGGTCTTGAGAAATGTAAAAGGGAGAAACACAGAGAAAAGTGAAGCTTTTAACTTTTGGGCCAAAACAAATGTTGCGTTTGGTAATGGCTCAAATGACATCACAGCTACATGGTAAATAATTAACTGTACACGGTTATGTTCTTTGAGTCCCGAGAAAATCTTTTTTTCCAATGGACATTTTGGAGATTTTTTGACTTACATGAATTACAAGATCTACTCTTTCTATGGATCACATCTCTTTAGTTTATAATTGTATAGCCTGGACCTTCATCACTGTTTAGACAACTGCAGTGGACTCAGGTTTATGTTATTCCTTAAAGTCATTTTTCTTCATGTGGTGCAACCCCACAATTATCACTACTTCACAAACAATATGCACAATTGATAGATAGAATCCCCACAAGTACAATAATATTACCTGTGTTGAACTGGTGATTTGGTAATTAGTGAGGTATTTATGATTTAGTTTTTAAATGAACTTGAGGTTATGAGCAGCCTCACAGGCTCACATACAAATGCTTGCTAAACATATGTAGAATTATTTCATGGAGATGGTTTACAGATTAATGGAGAATGTTTATGGCATCTCTCTGGTCTCACTTTAATACCGAGGGCCTGTTGAGCTGTAGTGCTATTCAGTGCCATCCATGCATTTAAAATATTTGGCTCATTGGTTAACAACACAGGTACATAGATGAGAAATTTAGAAGCAGAATGAAGCCTCCATTTGAAATTAATTTCAGGCCATTAATTATTGTTCCTTGTCTATCAGATTGAATTCCTTGGTTCGTTTTCGTACTTTGCTATTGACTACTGCGTAGGTCATAGTTCATCACACCTGCATAATGTTGCCTTTTCCGTGAAATAGTTTTCTAGAAAATATGAAATTAAGTGGGACAGGAGCTTGTTACAAGTTGTACTTTGAAATACATTTTTAACAGGAATATAATGTGTGTGTGTGGAAAGAATTAACCTTCACCTTCCCTGTTCTTACTTAAAAAAAATATTACTACATTTAAACATTTTTATTTGTGGTTTGCTGTATAGAATGTTTGTGTTCATGGTGATCCTAGCTTTCTCCATTTGCATCTTTATCAATAACAGAGCTCATTCAATCGGCTTTAATTGAAATTGCTTGAGTATAGTTACCTGTGTAATGGTACATGTGAGAAAAGTATATGCGTATATGTGAAGGTCAGTTAATGGCTAACAAGCCACCCCTCCCTAATAACATAACATTAAATACTGGTGTCTGTCTGCTGGGAGGCGGTTATTTGGTATTATTTATGGCTGTCCAGGCTGGTTTCAGGTTAACAGACATTTACTCCTTACCTAAACTTCAGTCTTTCAGGGCTTTTTTATGGACGGTGTATTAACACATGCACACAGTGCTGGTTATCAAGGCCAGCATCAGGCATTTTGGTTTATAGCTTTAAAACATAACTAGGATTTTTAAGCATGTGCTCTTACACACTTGCATTTCTGCAAAAACTAAGAAATGTGCAGAATATTTTAGCACAACATGGGATGGCCATTTGTCAAATCAGGCAACTTAACATCTATAGAGGAAATGCTGGGTGTTCTGGATGAGGCATAACATTAAGGAAGACTTACTGTAAATAGTCAAAGAATTTAGAAGAAGTCAGCTGCATTTATATGATGTTATAAGCAAATCAAAGATGCAGATGATAAATCTTAAATCACTGTGGCCATTAGTGCGGTTTTAAAAAATAAAGACACTAAAGTCTAGTTTACTCATAAAAGAAGTCTTTATAAAATACAAAAGTAGACATTTCCAGTGGAGCCCAGGGCCATTTGGTGTGAGTGTGCTTGTTTGTGAAAGTGAGCGTGTCTTTGTTTTATGAATGAGGCTTTGAATGAGTGTCATTGGGTGTTTTGGTGTCAGTTATTGTGAGTGAGAAAGACCATGAGGGAAAAAAGTAAACCATGGCAACCATACACTGCCCATCAGTAGTGTATCACTCCGACAGAGAGACAGTCACAAGCACGGGGGGGGGTTGGGGCGAAGAGGCAGAAGACACACACGCATGTACACACACACACACACACACACACACATACAGGAATGATGCACAGTAAACACGGCAGGGTGTGTGTGTCCAGTGACCGGGCACTCTGGAGACCTTTGATCAGGCCACGTGTGTGTGTGCACATCGACAGGGAGAGGGCCACCAGCGGGACCGACTGCAGGAGCGTAACGGAATGCGACGTCGCAGAGGGAGGGGACAGCACGTGACTCCCCGCCCCTCAGAGTGACGTCTCCCGGGCCTCCACCACCGTGGGCTGGAAGGTCAGGATCTCTGTAAAGGTGTGGCCTGCAGTCGCAGAGGAAGGGAGAGCATTAGGCACAGCCAGGTCACTGTAGCGTAAATTCCTACTGCCTGTCAAATCCTGCTACCTCACAGGCTCTGCATCCACATGCCACAGCTACACACTCTTGTCTTGTCTTGTTATTACCGTATTTACATATGTGACATACTCTCTGTCTCCATCACGCTCCCTTTCTCCCCCTCTCTCCCACCCAGGCTTCCTCTCTGCCCCCCCCCCAACTCCTCACGTTTCCACTGCTCCAGGGGCAGGTCGGTGTTGTCCAGCGAGTGGTCGTAGGGCTGCGCCTCCGTCTCCTCATCCGGCTCCCGGAACTCTGCGAAAAACGGTAGACAGAGCGCCTCTGCCGCGCTCGCCCTCTTCTCGGGGTCCAGAACAAGCATGCGCTCCAGCGCGCTGACCGCTGGGGGGACAGAGAGAGCAGAGTGACCAATGGGGGGACAGAGAGAACAGAGTGACCAATGGGGGGGACAGAGAGAACAGAGTGACCAATGGGGGGGGACAGAGAGAACAGAGTGACCACTGGGAGGATAGAGAGAGACAACAGAATAACTGCTGGGAGATTTAGAGAACAGAAGAATGACTCCTGGGAGAGAGAGGTTCAGAGTTGTTGGGAGAGAGATAGAGATACAGAATGGTTCCTGGGAGATAGAGATACAGAACAGATTGACTGCTGGGAAGGAATTACAAATACTTCTGGGAAAGTGAGATGCAGAAAAGAGTTCAACATACAGAGTGGCAGTCATATTACATATTACTCAACACTGCTGGCACACAGTCCAGTGATCAGAATGAGTTTTTTGTGGTCAAAGGCTGCGTTGCTTTGCTGTATCCATCTCAAAAAAAAAAACAGGCAATTTCATGTATCCACAATATGAAGCCATGTGGTGTATAAGAAGAAAAGGAAGCCTTTCTTATTTAAGATGTTCAAAATTCAGGGAAAGCTGCATTGCCATTGGCTGTATCTGTGCTGAGTACACAATGTAAACTGACACACAGTGTAAAGTTCAGATTAGCTGAACTTCCTTGATGGCTAGTTAGACACCAATTCAATGTCACAGCAAAGATGAGAGGGGTATACCTAGCATTTAGGCTTAAATCTAAGGGCCATGGGATTAGCTCTTAACTTTTAATTACAAATTAAGGCATATTACCATTTTCATGAATTACACAATGTTAGTTGTTAATGCCACTAACCAACACACTCATATTTTTGTGTAAGTGACAGAAATGTTTGATTTTTACACTCAAAGTTTTACATTCAAAGTTTGAGATTAAATCTAACCACAGAAGAAGTGCCGCTGCAAGTGAGATTGAATCTGCGGTGAGATTGAATCTATACCACACAGGAAATGGAAGCGTACAATGGGTTGCTTTGCTTCACACAGCTGGAATGAGTAGCTGTAACCACACACAAACCCGGTGCTATCAGAGGCTTACAGATCCTCAAGGCTGTGAATCAACATTGCCCTCTAGTGGTTAAAAGATGTTATGTGCCCCTGACTGGAACAGAGAAGTGAGACAAGACAGAAGAAAAAAATATACCAATTTGAGACATTATGGCAGAGTAGCTGTAAGATTGTCCAACTGCCATTCACACTGTTGTTCCCTTACCCTCTGGGTTGGCTTTGGAGAAGAGATCTTGCAGGTCTTTCTTTTGAACTTTGGGTAGGCTCTTAATATAGTTTTTGGCCTAATAGGAGAAAGATAACCAGGTTCAGGTAACAGAAAATGGTATTATACCCCTAAACAGTCCATCTGGTCTGGCTGACTGTTCACATACTGTTGTAAGCTTTTCTTTCCTGTTGCATGGTTAACCATTCCCTTTTGCAAAAAAAAAAAAACAGGAATCTCAAATATTATTTAAACACAAGATGGAACGTTATTCAGCATTAGAATACTTGACACATTGATGGAAAAGAGACTTAAGGAATCCTAAAATAGATGACATTATCTTTTGCCGATACTGATTTGAACTAAAAATATTTTGCTCTGGTGGGCAATGTCTTTAAATTGTTTAGTGAAGGTCTAGTATTAACAGGTATGAAACTGTACCTATACCGGTATAAAAACTCACTGCTTCTAAGGGTTTAAATGGTAATGTTCTTACATTGTGTATTTATCTATATGTTTATGTAAATGTGTGTAGTTACAGGATCCTGTGTAAACCATTTACCACCTTGCTGTTTACCAACAGCCAATCCACTCCATCACTGTCTCTGACAGTGTCCAGGAGGAGCCCAGCCATTGGCTAATAACACCTGTTTATGCCTAATTGGATTGTGATTGAATACAGGTGTGCTGTTGCCAGAAGGTGGCTAGTTGGTTTTGTTTGTGGCTGTCCAGGCTGGGTTCTGGTTTAAAATGAACATATTTATTTTTTGTAAATTTTACTCCTTCATGCCATTTTATGTATGGTGTGTTGGGCAGAACCATAACATGCTCCATACCAGTCAATGGCTGACAGCAGGCAGAAGTATCACCCATTACAGGATTCAAGGAAGCCTCACTCTCCCAATGCTAGCCACAAATGAATGGCTCATGTAAGTCTTTTGAAATTTCAGATTTATCTATGACAGCACTGTTTTCAAATGAACTCGCCATAGAAATGCCTGTTACTGCTGGGTCTTTTGCATGTGTGTGTTATAGTGTGTTTGTGACTCACATCCTGAGACTGAAGCTTGGTGATAAATTCCTGAGTGGGAGTCCCTGTGATCTTCATGATCTCTGTCAGCTGATCCAGGTCTTTACCCCCAAGGGGTCAGGGGTCAAGGGTGAAAACTCACTCAGCACAAGGCATGCTTGTTTAATGGCAGCTCAAGTCTAGGCCTGTGGGTGTATGTTTACTTTGGTGAAGACTGATTCAAAACTGTACATATTCTTCTATCTTTCCTTAAAATACCCATGAAATAAAATATATATTACATTGTAAAATATTGAGATATATGTTCTTGCCAAATATAAATACAAATACATTACCAGAAATCAGAAATATATGATAATATACCAAAATGGCAATGGCAACTCTCATATTTTAAATACATTGAATGAGCTAAAAATATGTTCTCTAAAATTTACGCTCAAGACATAAGTTTTTGTAAGAATGTGGTTTTAGTACATCACTTCATTGTATTACCTACTTGCTTTGCAGATACACTTACCGTATCTTCACATTAATCTTTATTATGTATCATTTAGTATGCTATAAATGTATTAATAGCATTATTACTGGACAGTTATCTAGCTAGTCTAACCAGCATGTGGGAACACAGTTCAGCCAGTGTGTGAAGGTGTCGGCGATGCTGGGTCTGAGTGTGTTAGTGATGATGGGCTAGTGGTCAGGATACGGTCGTTTCCTTTGAAGAGTGGCTTTCCCGTAAGCATCTCTGCCATGATACAGCCAACCGACCAGATGTCCACTGAGAAGAAAGAGAAAGCTTTATTAGACAGGGAGAAGGAGAATAAGAGATGGAGGGTCACATTTGAAAGTGACAAAAGCAACCGGAGTTAAATCTAGACCTTATGTATGACTGAGGATTGGGATTGAGCAGGACTAGGTTGCAGCTAGCAGTTGTGAGAGCACCACCCTGTGGCCAGACTGTGTAAGTGACAGGGTCATGCCTGTGTGACTCACCAGTCTGAGTGTAGTGCATCCAGTTTAGGATGACCTCCGGTGCGCGGTACCAGCGGGTCACCACGTACCCCGTCATCTCGCTGTCCGCCTGTCGCGCCAGCCCAAAGTCCAGGATCTGAGAGAGAACCACGATTACAGTGCTAAGATTTTACCACCATTCATACCACCACTGATTCAACCTATAACAGGGCACAACACGCAAGACTTTTTGTCCAGCCAGGTACTAATTCACTTGATACAACTACTTATTGTCATTACTGAACCAATTTAGTTTCCTTTATTATTGAGCAAGCAGGCCAAATTTTAACACAATCCCATTTTAACAGAAAGTATGTACAAAAAATATATATGCATTGGTACTTGTCTACATGCATCTAAGTCAGAACAGCAAGCAAGCTTGCCATAGACTGGCCCAAGAAGCCAGATCAGTTGTAGTAACGTGCCAAAACCCACGATTACATAAGAGAGGACCGCCCTGCTCCATGCCTGCCTATCTGCATTGCAGGCACGTAACACTAATGGCATGTCATCAGCAGTTCTGCAAAACAGGTCTGTTCTCACATCTCAAAACCGAAATCAGATATCTGCAAACACAGCTGAATTCACAGCGCTCCTTTTAATACAGATTGAGTCAGCTTCAGAGAGGCCAAAACCGAGTTTCAAAAAAAACCCCGCTTTTATAAGACTTATCCATATCATCAGTTAATATAGGATCCTCATCAACAGCATCACAGATAAATGTGCAAATTCTGAATGTATTTTCCCTTCTCTGTTCCATTTCCATTTACTAACAAAACCACAGCTGTAGTTGGTAGAAGGGCTATAGTATTGTATGTGTAATTATTTGGAATTAAGGGCAGTTTAGTCCTGCATGTATTATGTATTCTCATCTCTCTGAGACATAAAACTTCAGCGACATGGTGGACCCCCGATGTCAAAGTATATAAAAGGAACAACAGTCAGTAATCCTGGCTGGAAATAAAAGCTCTTCCATTTTCTGGTGCCTGCTTCCCAGTGTAAGACATGAAGAATCTCTGATAAATTCTACAGTGCATTAGTCTTTTTCTCAGCTGTCTGAGCAGCTATTGTAAAGGTGCTGGGATTGTTAGTGAGGTCATTCATAGCTGCACTAGTGATGACTACGTGGGTGGTAAGCGACTCAGCACCATTTAAGAGATGGTATCAGACATCAGTTCTCAGGTGTCACCAGAATGACAGAACAACAAAGGTCTCACTGCGGTCAACTCAAAGCATGAGAGAGAAGACCATAATTCAGTCAATTCCAAGGTATTCATCAGACCACTCTAAAATTGCTTTTATATTTTAGAGGGTACAGACATTCCTGACACACAAGCTACAAGCTGGTCCAGCCCAAAGTAAGGAGGCCTGTGTCTCTTATACAGATGTCATCTGCGTGGAATCAATCACAACGCATCAGCAACCTGACAACAAAGAATTTTCTTATATATATGCAAGGGCCTGCATTTCCTTTTCTAAATGCCATTACAGTAGCGTGAAGGAATAAACTGCCACCTAGTCAGACAAGAATAGGCTCGGCTCTGGTAAATGAGAATGTCCAGACGTCATAGATGATGTCATTCATATGCCTCCTAGCTCCCTTCTCAGGAAGTGCATAGAAAAATTGCCTGAAGCACCAATTAAGATTAATTCACTGACACAGCCCATGTTTGAAGAGGAAGGTTGACAGACTGCCTTTACTTCCATTGTCTTAGTACAGCAAAAGGCCCCACGCAGCTTCCACATTTACATTTACATTTATTTATTTGGCAGACGCTTTTATCCAAAGCAACGTACAAAAGTGCAAATAGTGAGCAAACAACAGGCACAATGAGCAAGTATGCCTCAAACAGTGCATCACACTGTTGCCATGACATTTGTCATGATGAAACTCTTGCATTGCTTATTGTATTGGTATGCCTACGCATTAATGGTGAGTAACAGAGATTGCTGCATTTTACTCTAAGTCAGTGGCTTTGACAGTGGACCAGTGAATGGAGCTGGACTAAGAAAGCTGGACAGGGAAGTGTGTGCGGTATGGTCCTACCTTGAGTTCACAGTCTTGATTGACTGCCAGATTCCCTGGTTTGAGGTCCTGTGGATTTAGATAAGGAGACAAAGCAGGTTTTACAGACTCACTCAAACCCAAACATGTTAACTGCTAATGCGATAGACATGCTGTATGGGAATGGCCCCGGCCCCATTCCACAGAGGTTAAAGGTCAAGGTTCACTCACCCTGTGGATGATTCCAGCTGAATGGATATACTGAAAGTAGAAAGAGGGAGTTTAATGGGTATGGACACATTCCTTTAGACATATTTTGCAATATTTTTCTTCTTGTCTACAAGGCTTTGAGCATGATTGACAAGTAAGGTGATTGCCTGAGTGACAATGTTGAAAAGCCTCTAAATGAATTCTGTGTGTATGTGAATTAATTTGCAATATGAGAGTCTGTCTGGGTGTCTGTCTGTTTCTGCAAACATAAACATCTGCACGTGTGTATGTGTATGTACGTGTATATGTACATGTGTATGTCTGACCTTGAGTCCTTTCAGTATCTGATAGACCAGGAACTGCACTCTGTCCTCAGAGAGACGCTCCATCTTCATAAGTTTCCCCAGATCTGTGCCCATGTAGGGCATTACCAGGTAACTGGCAGAGACAAGACAGCCAATCAGATATGTGCCCAAGCAGGGTGTTACTAAGCAACACAGAGAGACACAGGATGTCTGTACTTGAATCTAGACAAAAGACTGTGTACAAGTTTTGGTAATAGGAACACCTTTATAAGGTCCATTAACACCAGATTCACAGGACATTCAAAGCAATACCAGAGACTTTGCACAGTAACGTACTCTATTCACAAATCACAACATGGTTCACAGTTATTGACAGTTATGATGGGTATTCCCACTAGATTTTGGGTATATTTCTCTTGGGGCTACCACTAATTTAAATACTAATACTGACTTAAATACTGTTTACTTAAATAACACTTACAATGCAGTATTTTAAAGGAAAAAATGTCTTAAGCTTTTTGACCATAAGCTGGGGACATTATAGCCAGTGTATTACAGCCAATTGTGCATGGATTTTGGTGAAATCTGGCTTGTATGCTGTACTTGCTGACCCCCAGAACTAACACTTCACAGCCCACGTGCTTTTTACTGCATCTTACACATAGACAGGCATCTCCCCTCCCATGAAAGACCACAGAGTCTGGTAGACTGTTTGTTTACCTGTAATTGCAATTTTTTTTTTCATTTTTAGACAATTATCTAAAACAGAAACACATAGGCCAAATTGCAAAATGAAAGCTGCAGCTGAATCCCACCCAGACTCCAGTGTCCGGGTGGCAGTCGCATTCTCTGTGATTTCAGCACGTGAAATGGGCGGGAACATGCGCATGGATACTCACAAGTCCTGAAACCTGTCCAGTGAAATTGCGGAGGTGAACACGTCCAGCAGTCCGATGACCTGCTCCCGGCCAACGGGATATCGGAGGAGAGGGAGAGGGAGAGAGCAGTCACGCCCAGCTGAGCAGAGAGACGTGTGTGCACAGTGTGTTTATGTACATAAAAGCCCTGGACGCAGTGGAGCGGTATCAGCAGATGCTGATACCATTTCTACAAATCATTGCTCCTGCGTCACCACCTCATGCAGGCCATTAATGTGGCGCAGTATTACAAAGCGTACAGAGGAAAATGTTTTTCACTGGAAACCCGGAAAGCAGGGCCCTGAGAGTACATGTCATGCAGAGAATGACACCTGCCTCTTTTGGTGACTGTGTCGATGTACAGTGAAATGCGAGTGTCTGGTCACACTTCCTGAGCGTCTGCTGTCAGTGCTAGAGCGTGCAGGGCTGTGTCTTGTTAGTAATTGTGTCAGAGTGCACAGTGACTTTTTTTCTGTGTACACTGTAATGTGTTGGAGTGCGTGCTAATGTGTTGTAGTACACAGTGACTGTGTCAGTGTGCAGAGTGATGACGGTGATGTGCCGGCGTGCGCAGTAACGTGCTGTGGCACACAGTGACCGTGTCGGAGTGCGCGTCAGATCTGCGCCCCTCACGTTGTCATGCTTCATGTGCTTCAGTAGGCGGAGCTCCCGGTATGCGCGTTTTGCAAAGAGCTCGGACTGGAACGGCCGGTGGAGCTTCTTGATGGCCACCCGCGTTCCCGTCCTGCGGTCCACTGCCGAACTGGAAGCACAGCAACACCCGCCAATCACTCACCCGCAGCAGATTAAAGCCGCGCTAACTCTCCCACTAAGGAGAAACAACAAAACCTTTAATAATCACATGGACCTCCTAGGAAAGTAGCAGCTAAGCATTTTGACCCGTTCATCGGTATATTCGGAATGTTAACAAAGGGTTACAATGTTACAAAGTCCAGCACTGAGTAATTGCACTACAGCGATTGTGAGTCACGCTGGGGATTTAGAAAACCCCCTTTAATCGTGCTTCAGGTTTCAAGCTGCTTTCATTTTCCTTGAAGTTTTACACCTCTCAATTCCAGAAACTAATTTGTGGAGCAAATGCACCACCAAATATAAAACAATTTGTGCAGTCAGTAGAGCGCACAAAAAAAGCCATAATCATTCATGACACACCTAACCTGTGGTGTTGATACTTGTGCTCGCTACCTCAATTCATTTTTGTGTGACCAGATCCCTGTGCATGGGTACATAAGTTTATGCTGGTGCTTACCAGAATAGCTAGAAAGCTAAGTCATCATCTTCTTAGTATTGCAAAACTGATGTACTCCAAATGATCCCCTGATAACTTAGTTATTCGAATTCTGAGGTCTTGTTTTAAAATTGTGCTTTAAATGCGACCTGAAATTCATGCAATTTGGATGAACACCACAACACCACAGACTGAAGTAATTCACCTTGTTGCTCATGGAAGACAGTAACTGCTGTGCGTTGATGTGTATATATCATTTCTACTGACACAAACTGAATCTGTCTGTATCTTTACTGACAGAAACGGAATATTCCTGTATCTTAGGTCTCCTTTGCAAGAAATTCCTCCCTAGAGGTACTTTGAAAGCCTGGGGCTGGCGGAATGCATTAGATACTTCTTTCAGGTGTACGTGTATGTGACTTGAAATATTGCTTGATCACAGTTTAGTAGTCGACGGAATAAATATAGCCAGACATTGGGTTGTACTTAAAAAATGGATTTTTTCAAAGTGGTAGAAATACAAAGTGCACCTACTCTGTCAGGGTACTGCCCCAGAATTTTTTTCTTTTTTTTTTTTTTTTTATGGAGTCTCTGAAGTTTAATGGCAGTTCAACCTGTAATAATTAAACTTTTTATAAACTATTCAGGAAATTCCCCTTCCCCTTCTTTATTATATAGAACATAACTTAAATTTGCTTTGATATCTAGTATCTGATATCTTGCCACAGGGTGATATAATTTCATGTATTGTCAGTAGAACAATAGAAAGAACAGAGACTGTTGAGGGGCTGCAACTACTTTGGTGGGATCCCCTATTACCTACAAAGCCAAATAACTTTACTAAAGCAACCAGCCAGACACAACTAAAGCTGCACGATAAATCTGGCAGCCGTGTCACAAATAGCCCCATCACATCTGGATAAGACTAGTTCTGACATGCAGAGGCGTGGGAGATCAACCTATCACTACTGGTGTGACACACGCCCTCTGTGCAGAGGGTGAGAAACACATGGGACAGTGTTAATGGAATTGGTTCTTTTTTAATCAGTGTTATGCAGGTGCTGCATAGACTCACTGACCTTTATACCATGTGGATGGCAAATCGTATTCAGTTAACCCACCATATCTGATCTACTTACTGTAAAAGACAATATTTGCAGGTGCAGCATTGATACAAGAAGCCCTGCCTGTCAACCCGGAAAACAAGTCCTCACACTGTGATTTCCTGTTCTTAGAACTTCTTGTTTAAACGCTGAGCGGCCGGTCGGTGCCATTGAGAATCGCAGGCTGAATGTGCGTCCTCACACGGATAATGCGTTGCCTTCCCCACACAATGAAGCCGGCGGGGGCTCTTTGTTACGCGGCGCTCTACTTTACAAAGGGAAACGGATCGTATTGAACGGACTAAGGGAGAGTGAGGAAGGAGGGTGAGAGAAAGTGCATTGAGCGTGTTTTTATAGAAACACCGTCTGAGAATACCCCCTCAAATTTCCCTTCCACATTTTGTGTCCGTTTATGCCAAGTGAGCGCCCACGGGCGTGTTGACGGAAGTGTCTGCATATAACCTCTCAGCTGCTAAACTCAGTGCACCTCGTTTGTTATCTTCCGACATTTGAACAATAGATCTGTTCAATTTCGTAGTTCCAGAAAACATGTTCTACTTGTATAGACGTACTAGTCGTCGTATTGTTTTAACCAATAACTTTTAGCTATTCTGTGATTTAAAAAGCTGTCCGATCCCAAGACGTGCCTTATAATGCAGCAGTGACACTGAAAATATCGAATGGAAACAACTCACCATACTGTGCCGTACGCCCCTGTGCCCACCTGCTTCAAGTCACGGTACCGTTCCGGAACCTCCCAGGTAGTTTTGTTTACATCCTGACAATAAAAGCCCGTTCTTGTCCGACTCGACATATCGAATATGATTTGCCAGATAGGCAATCCGACTTTTGCTTCTTCGTGGATAGCGCTGTTCCTATCTCATGCACTCATTCCCCTCCTCTCTTTCTCGCTCACTCGCACTCCTTCGGTGAATGCGCTGCGCGTACCCTTTTCCTATCGTTTCCACTTCCACGCCTCCCCTGCGTATTACTGAGAGGCGGTGGACAACCCTTTTTCTGCCGTTCTCCAGTGGCGCATTTTCACTTAGTAGCATGCACGGGTAAATTCAGAACTTTGCCTGGGAATGTATGAACGCACAGCTGTCTTGGTTACAGCCGTGTCAGGGCTGAATGCTTGAGTGCTTGCGTGCGAAAAATAGAGTTGATCTTTAGGCAACTGACAATAAAGAGCCTTAAACCGCTTTATTCTGCCAAAAGCGGTTGCAAAGTTTTAATTTTGTAATATAAAATACGATTATGGAGATTTATACAATATTGAACAGCTCCAATTTATGAAGATATTTTTAAAAACCCGTTTTAGTTTCTGATCAACTTCCTGCTGTGGTTTGCCTTGACTTAAAACGGAAAGTTCCGTTATTCCCCCTCAGGGTGGGCTGAACGCAACGCTTTCCTGACCCAAAAAAAAGACAGACCACAAATGCCTAAATTCAGTCTCTCGTCAACCTGATGTTGATGTGACGGGTACCATTGAGGGGTCAGTCACGCAGTAGGCCTACAGTAAATCATTCATTTTGCGGAGAAGCAATTGCAGTTGCTTTTATGATCAGCAAGCATTAATAAAACCATTGCTGTGGAACATGTTCCGATCACGTAAAAAATACAATTAAATATAATATGGTGCCATAACCTATACAAATAATGATAATGATTCCTTGAAACATGAATACATTTTCATGTACAGACTGGTACTAATTTGCTTTGTTTTCATGAACCATGACCTCAGCATTATGATATCTGAATTTCAGACACAGTGACACAACCTTACTAAAAAACAACACACACACATATCAAAAATATGATAAACTGCAAAAAGAATTAAACCAGCACAAGGACAATTATTTCAGAGGTGTGGAAGTTCGGTTTTATTGACTTTGGAAGAAGAAGAGGAAACATGCGAACTGACTCGACCACCGCAGTGTTTTAGAGGGAGGAGAGAGAGTGTTTTATCAAAGACATGCAAAAAACACGGTGAGGGACCGAAAAGGGAGAGATACAGAGCATGTTCAGGCCTGAGACACCACAGGCCGTGACAATTCTTCAGCCCAAGGGAAGAGATTAGTCTACCATGCTGGAGCGCTCTAACCTGCTCGACAACCATATCTCTGATTGATGTTTCCTGTCAATACTCTGTGAGTTTTGACCTCCTGCGAATATCTGATGTTGGACACTTGACTCCATTTGGAAAAAAAAGAACAGACTGTTCCCAGCTTGAGCTCTCAGGCCCTGCCCCCTAGTATCTTTCTGTCACACCTCCCCACACCCCCTTTATTGAACACACATTACTGTGTGGTAAGAGCAGTCTCCAAGTGGCTAGCGCACCTTAGCAGCCCATCTTGAGTCAAGAGATGTTGCTAGAGCACTGCCCTGCAGGGTGAAAGGAAAACCAACAAAAGAAATAATGCATCAGTTTATCCATATCAAGGCAGAACTTACATGGTTGAGTAGGGAAAACTTGCTGCTACCACCTCTTCACTCTCTGGCTGAAGAAGACAACAGACCAAAACAGTTCTACTTTAAAACATGTCCCCCTGATAATGCGCATCCTCATAGAACAGCTGAAAGTCTTGCACAGTCACGGGGCCCCCTTTTACCCTCTCTCGCTGGACGGTTGGACAGACATACAAACAAAGGAGGGGGGGTCATGCCGAGGGAACAAGGAGTCTTCTCCATTTGGCTGGCAGTCTCTCTCAAGACCTCCCCCCCCACAAACACTGACTGACAGACAGACACAGGGGGCGGTCCCCCCAGGAGTGGGTGGGCATGAGTAAAAGGGGGTGGGGTTTTGCCTCATTGTTCCACCTGAAGGCTGTCCTTCTTGCTGCTGGGGGGCTTGAAACTGTTCACCTCTTCAAACACCAACTCTGTCGAGACAGAACAAGAGCTTATCAGGATGAGGCACCATCTTTAATGTGTGAGAATTTTTTAATACATTATTTTAAGTTTCATTGGCATGAATATATTGCTGAGGAACAAAGAACAATTTGATATTTCCTTACAAAGACATATCCTGTCTGTGAACTTTTCACAAACTGAAAAGTTTTGAGATGTGAGTGAAGCTTGTGACTTATTGTCACTCAGGCTTAGGCTGGTAGGTTTACTTCCTCTCCCAGGACGATGGCCAAGTTTTTAAAACTTTGTTTTGTTTCAGAGATCTAAGGATCTCCCTGCATTTTTCACATTGTATACTGATGTGCATCATTGTTCCAACCTCTTGCAGATTGAACAGCCTTGAACTGTGGCACCTGTGTCTGCCTTTGTTACCCTGTCTTAAGCCTAGAACACACACTGCAATTTTTGACCCAGTTTAACCCTGATAAGAGCTGTTATGACTGTACTGCAATTATTAAAATTGCCCATCTGCTTACTAGCAGAGATCTTGCCCTGGATCAGGTGCATACCAGCTACAGCTGCTCTTGCAAGCACCTAGGAGATTTCTGACCAATCAGAAACATTTCCACCATAGTCAAATTCAGTTACTCAGTGTTTTGCATGTTTTGCTGAACGGGACAGCCAGTTTCCTTCAAGAAGCTGTGAGAGAGGAATATAGGAAGAAGACTATTTATTTGGTCCATCCACAGAGACCTACAGAGCATGACAAATAGCAGAAGTATAAGCAGTGAAAATAGAGCCAGGTGGCTTTTGGTTGAAACAGGTGATTTTTTTTATGTCTGCGCCCACCAGTATTGCATTTTAAAGCCTCTGAGGAAACTAGCATTAAAACAGCGATCTTGTGACACTTGCAGCTACACTAGGTGGTGACACATATTACGACTGTCCAATTTCAGGACACACGAGCATTGCGCATTATCCGACTGGAACAGCATAGCACACGCGTGAGCTCGCAGCGCAGTGGTACACGATTCTGAAAAAGTGTAATGTGTACTCAAGGTGTTAACAGCCAGGGCGTGTTCACAGCACCTTTGATTCATCAGCACTCCAGGCGGGGGAACACACACAAACACTGAGCTGCTCGTCTACAGCAGCATGCTTCAGCGCTGAACTGCTCTGCGTTTAACTCTGGGGAGTCACCGCTGTTAAGGGCCTGTCAGAGCCTGTGAATGGAGCCCCAGAGGTTTTAGACATTCCTGCTTCTGTTTTTGGGGGTCGGAGAGGGAGACTGAGGAAATCTTGCGTCTGGAGCGCATGTCTGCCAGCCGCAGCCTGAAGGGCAGAGGATTTATGCAGGCTGCTTGTAACCGCAGCTTGTATCAGCCTGCTTGGAGCGCTGTGTATGTGTATATATATCACTGCACAGAGCTGGGCTGCTTCCTCCCTGCCTGGGTTTAAACTTTAAAGACCAAGAGGGAGGAGCTCCATGGGATTTGTGAGTCGGTATGCACGTTTCAGAGCACGTGCCGAACATGTTTATGCTTGTCGTAATTGAGAGCCTGTACAGGGAATAACGTGATGCAGCACTCTCTGTCTTGCACACCCTAATGTGAAGCTGAGCTATATAATTGTGTATTGTACACACGCCGATGCGAAGCAGACTGGTACATAATTGTGTTAGTCCCAGAGGAGGAATAAATGGCAACCAGCCACACTGTACAGTGAAGGGATCCCCGCTGCTCAGGGAATTTGTGTGACAGAACCTCGTCCTAATGATCGCTGCCCCCACCCCCCTTTCCCTCACCCTTCCACTCCTCCAGGGTGCGGTCCTTGCTCTCGAGGGTCTGGTCGTAGGGCGGGGCCTCCGGCTCGTCGTCGGGGTCGTGGTACTGGGAGAAGTACGGGTGGGCGAGAGCCTCTGTGGCCGTCACACGGCCGTCACAGTCCAGCACCAGCATCCTCTTCAGCAGGTCCACGGCTGGGATGGGGGGGAGGGGGATCAGGAGAAAGGGACAGAGGGAGAGGGGGGGGAAGATGGATCCAGAGATGCAGGGGGGGAGAAAGAGCTGATATTCAGTTGCTGTACATTTAAAATTGATTGTTGTGTGTAAATAACTGCATTTTCTTTGTACAAAAATTACACAAAGACGGTTTGCAGAATTTTCTTATTGCCAAGTCATGGCAGTTTTTTTTTAGCTACTTGCAACAGTAAATTCTGTTAAATCAACTCAAAACTCCCCCTTCTGGTGATATGTTAAATCAGCTCTGAGGTGGAAGGTAATGAATTTCAAGCTGAATTTACAATCATCTAATTTATTGTCTTATATTAAAAGCAGTAAAGCTGTATTAAAATAAGTATATTAAAAAGTGCTCACTTAGCATGACTTGTCCCAGCAAAATTTTAACAGTTTGGTGAATGCAGTCATAACCTTCAATGAAGGAGTCCAGAGCCGTTTCCTCCCATGAACCATGTAATACTGCACAAGACTGTCCCATGTCATGTGACCCCCTCACCCAATGGATTGGCTCCTCTGAAGATCTTCTCCAGGTCCTGCTGGGGCATGTAGGGTAGCGACTGGATGTACTTCTGTGCCTGAAAGAGGAAAAACTCAATACAAAGCCCAGCACTTCCTGCTGTCCTGCAGCTGTCCATCATGACGTTCCAATCAGTATCACAACTCTCTCCAAACTCACTGAATAATCAACACAGTGCAGTGCAATGCTAACACTAATACATCCCTGAGATTCTGTATATCTCTGCCAGTATCAGTTTGGAGCCTCCTCTCCCCTCCCTCTCTCCCTCTTTCTTTTCTCTCTCTCTCTCCCTCTCTCTCTCTCTCTCTCTCTCTCTCTCTCTCTCTCTCTCACATGTTCAGAGGAGATTTTCTTCAGCAGCTCTGGGCTGGGGGTGCCCACCACCTCCATGATCCTCTTCAGCTGGTCAATATCTGAGGCAGAATAAAGGACCAACAGCGCATCTTCTCATTACTCTCTGTGACGTGCTCTCTCTCACACACACTCTCTCTCTTCAGTGCAATCTCTCAATCACACACACTTTCTCAGTCTCACACTCTTATGTACTCTCTTACCCTCTCATTCTTCATTGTCATTTTTAATGCGACCCCTTCCAACTTTCTCCCTAGTGTGGCCACAATAAAAATATTTTTTGAACCCCAGAATGGCAGAGACAAGATGTCATAAATGCAAAAAATGGTAAGAAAACAGTTTTACCTTTTTAAAAACAAAATGTCTACATATAACTGTGTGGAATCTTTTTTCAAGTATGGAACTCAAATGGTTTGGGACCTCCTGAGAGTTAGCTGTTGGAAATACAGCTCCAAACAGCCTCTCAGTCAAGCACATACTCGTGCATCACAACCATTTCAATTCGCTCGCAATCGATTAATGAAGGATACAGTCTGTGCCAGGAAACAGGACCTTCCCCTTCAGTAGCTCTCCCATGATGCATCCCACTGACCAGATATCCACTGCAACACAGACATTCTTAATCTATCACCTACAATCTGATCATCGATCAGATACCCACTGCAACACAGACATTCTTAATCTATTATCAGTTAACAATGCATTATTCTTTGACTCCACTGCAACACATGTGTCTTAAATCCGTAGCTCAATGGTCTAATATCCATTGCAATACAGACATTAATTGATCTGCCACTCACTGTCCACTCAACAGTTACACCATTGTGTCACAGGTATGTTATGTCCAATGGCAGTTTACTTAGTAGAGGCTCTGTCAAGACTGACTGAAAGCCCCCTGAAATACTTGACAAATAAACAAATGTATGTGTGCATCTGCGTATCAGTGTGTGGTTAACCAGTCTAGTTTCAGTATTACTGTGCGTCACCTGTACGATTGTAGTAACAGTATGCTCATACAAAAATAAAATGTAATATATTGAGAAATGTTTTCTTTAGCCTCAGAATACACTGGAAATACATTTATAATATAGTCATGCACAGCAGAAGTATATTGCAAGGTACAAAAATGGCAATAATGTACAAATATTACATATATTAATTGAGCTACAAAATATATTCACTAAAGCATATTAATAATGTTATATTGAGATATACAGCTGAGATATATAAAAATAATACTAATATTAATAATAATAATTTGTATGGGTGTGTGCAGTCCCTTTCCATTTGTAATATCAGCATGTGTGCCATCCACTTTCTGGTTATAAAAATTATAATCATGTTGCTTTACTATTAGTGTATGTGTACCTGGTCATAATATTATTGTGTGCAGACACCTGTTTGGTTGCAGTATCAGTGACCTGCATGGTTGTAATATCAGTTTGTGGTCACCTGTCTGGTTGTAGTGCATCCAGTTGAGCATGATCTCTGGCGCTCGGTACCAGCGAGTCGCCACGTACCCCGTCATCTCGTCATCTGTCTGTCTGGCTAGCCCAAAGTCCAGAATCTGCAGGACAGACTGACTGTTAGTCCAGGGGCCAGGCACTCCATTAATAGCATTGAGAGAGAGCATGCACAGAGTGGCGTGCTAATGTTTCCTAGTACATCGGTCTTCAAGGCAGTCTGTCCATCATACCCTCAGCTCACAGTCCTCATTCACGGCCACATTGCTTGGCTTCAGGTCCTGATGGAAGCCAACAGATAGACAGAGACAGACAGACAGGAAGGGTTTAGCCCTGAATGCATTGTAAGTGAACCACCTAACAGAACACGCACACACTTACGCAAGCACACAGACAGTGGATTGGAGGCATACGAGTTCAAAACACAACAGGAAACAAAATGGCACCTACACTGTGCTGTGCTAGAAGACACACGCTCTCTACAAATACTCTCACACGCAGTCAGTCACCCACAAAAATGAATAGTACACTACAAAGGAAACCACCAGACTGCGAGATAAAGAACTGTCAGTCCTCCCCCCCACCCACACCCATACACACAGACTCTGAAATGCTAGTTTGAAACCAGCAGAGGAAAAAAGGAGAGGAACTTACTCTGTGGATCAGTCCTGCTGAATGAATGTACTGTTGGGGCAAGCGAGGTGAGAGAAGGAGTGGGAGAGAGGTCAGCACGGCATCCTGTTGCTGGGGCGCATTTCAAAGGGCCCTCTGTCTTCATCATTTGTCACAAGTGAATTTTAAAAGTATCTTTTCAGTTTAACATTCACAGTAGACTGTGCTGATGGTAACAGCCATATAGACATAACGCATGGACCAGAGACCATTACTGGCATAACATACAAACCAGACACAGCTACAGGCACAACGTACAGACAAAATGTAATTAGAGACCTAGCATCAATCAATTTCCAGATTTATTAGTATGGCCTTCAAAGCAGTGATGCCATTTTGGTATAACATAAATTTGTTTTCACTTAGGTTTGCACAGTGCACAGCCTCTGTTAAAGGCTTTCTGAATGCTCTGTCAGGCCCCTGTCTTTGTTGTCCATTCCACTGTCTGGGGCATAGATCGGGGTGAATCACCTTGAGGCCTCGGAGAAGCTGGTAAATGAGAAACTGCACGTGTTCGTCAGAGAGGCGCTGGAACTTCACAATGTTGTTGAGGTCTGCCCCCATCAGATTGGTCACCAGGTAGCTGAGAGAGGGGGCAGCACATTGAGAGGTCAACACTGTGATAGTGATGGGACAGTGAGGTTTCATGAGCCCCAAGAGGCGCCACATGTTTCCACTAACTCCTTGAACTAATCATTGTATAACTATGGAGAACAGTGTCTTTTGACTGGTTGTTACAAGCCAGTGACAGACAGGACATGGCAGCTTCACCCATAATGTAGCTGATGCAGGCTTACTCTCACATCACTAATCACTGTGTCACTACCTTCACTCCTATAAGACCCTCAGACACTCACACTTCATTGAAGTCCTCCAGAGACACAGCTGGTGAGAAGACATCTAGCAGCCCTATAACCTGTGGAGACAGAGGAACTGGAATCATTATTCACCTTGTATCATCTCAGTGTTTCATTAGGGTAAAATACATACAGCCAATGGTATCACCATAAATTCCATTTACTTATGGAAACAAAGAGTTGCAGATTAAATGGTTTTTAAATCCACTACTCACTAACCAGAAGTCCACAGACTGAAGGATGCTTGTAGTGTAACAAGGTAGTGGTGTTACATTAGTTCAGTGTGGCAGTGAAACACGGTAGTGATGTTACATTATTTAAGTGTGACAGTGAAACAGGGTAGTGATGTTACATTATTTCAGTGTGGCAGTGAAACAGGGTAGTGATGTTACATTATTTCAGTGTTTCAGTGCAACAGGGCAGTGGTGTGCTCGAATGCTCTCACGTTCTCATGTTTCATGTGTTTGAGTAGGCGCAGCTCTCTGTAGGAGCGCCGGCTGTGGATGAGGGACTGGAAGGGCCGGGACAGCTTCTTCACGGCCACCTTCTGACGCAGACGCACATCATACGCTGAGCTGAGGGGCAAGAGAGGCAGAGGGGCCATTAGAGACAGAAGAAGGTGAGAGCTTGCAGTTTTAGAACATACCGCATAGAAATACTGAAATGAAAATTCTATAAAGTTCTACTTCGGGGTACAGAAGCTAACAAAAAAAAGCAGACGTTCTGGGCAAAACTTGGCTGGTTCCAATTACTTATTAGCAAAAGCATAACAAAAAGCAGTTGTTAAAAGAAAAGTGAATCGATTTGTCTTTAAGATAAGTGAGCTTTATTGTCATTGTTCAGGACAATGAAATTACACACATCTTTAGAATAAGGCCCTCTTGTTTGAAGAGCAAAGTTCCAATTACAGTCCTATCAGTCAGCTGGTCATGGAAGTCAGTAACTAGGTAAATTCCATCACCCTTATCATACATCCAGCTTAGACTACATAGCTACACAATGGTTGGAAGCAGGCAACTGTCAAGTGATATTAAATCAAGATCAATATTCAATTAAAAGCTCCATCAAACTTAATTAATTGGGCTGCATTGGAAGGAAAACTAGAGCGTGCAGTGGAACCCCAGGAGCGGCACTGGGAAGCGCTGTCCTGTTTGACATGAGAAAAACAAAGCAGATAGGCAACTCGGAGCTCTCTCAGCAAGGCAGAGACACGGGCAAGCCTGGAATCCCATAAGGACACAGATGTGATCGTTGAGGGAATGGAGCAGTACAGACAGAGATGCATTTCTTCCTGTACCTGATGCCACTGGTGTAAAGACATCTGCGGACACTGAGAAAATGATCAATTCCACAGGTAAAGATGACACTTCTCAAGCGGCTCAGCTCTCTTCGTTATCAAACAATGAGAGTTTTGTTTATGACACCTGTGCATAATTGCTTCCTGTGCACTGATATCATCTCCATTGCTGTCGTTGCGTATTGTTAACATTATGGAGGAAGAGCTCTGCATGATGAAACAGAGAGGAAAAAGAGATGGATATAGAACAGACTCACTCCCAGAGCGGAGCCAGCGCTCTGAGAGGCTGCCAGACACACCGTCCGACACGTCTCCTGGACCCATGCCACCGCAAGCACCTGCTCCCAGCGCTGCCCAGTACTGAACAGTGATGAAGTTTCCACTTCTCTCCGACACAACGCAGGTCTCCATGCCGCCGCGCGCATTCCTGCGTTCTGCCCGCCAGACTTCCTTACACGGCCTCGAGTTTCTCCGGCAGACGGATAACACCGCGCCAGGCACATCGATCCGAGGAGTGCGCTCCTCTTTCCCCTGCTCTCAGGTTCTCTAGGAACTGGCCCTATATGGCGGCTGCACAGTGACAGGCTCTGGGCCCGGGGAGTGGGGTTTCAGGGCAAGCACAAGGGTTTCACATGATCGGGTTGCAGTTACTGTTCCCCATCCTGTTGTTGGCCTGAATCTGTGCTTCTTTTATCTTCTAATATCTACTGCATTAATGTTTTAAGATGCACACAGTGGAGGGTATGTTGTGCATTCTAGGTTTTGTTTGCCATTGTTTGTTTTTGGCAACTGGGCTTATAGCCGGCTGGTTTGGGATTGAATCCTGAGCAGATATCCATCTTAAAAAAATGTACGTGATGCGCCTTGAATAAGGGCTTCTGCTTATCCAAAAAGTAATATAATTTCATAGGAATTGTCTCACACATTGCAGTTATAGCACTTGCTTCTAAACGACTTGTTGTACATCTTGTTCGGGCAGTTCCTTCTTAACTCAGTCTGAGAGCAGCATGCAAACAGATACTGGAATTGTTGGATTTTGATGAACAGCAACCTTTGACGCAATTTCACGCATCAATCAGATTTAGGATCTGTCAAATCAAGTTCTGGAAGGCAGGCATGTCTCTGATCAAATGAGCGACCACGTCTGGATGGTTCTGAAGCCATTATTGACTTGGGCACTTAAACTCAATTCTTGGAGACAACTGCAGGAGAAATACCCCATCTGATTGTATTAAGATATAGTCTGCAACAGGAAGTGAAAGCTATATTTGCTGCACGTTTGATCAAGCTGATCCCTATGCTAAAACTCAAAGGCACTAAACCATTTTAAGCCTACTTGCTCATATTTATTTATATAAATGACAAGTTTGTAATTTAATTTAATTTTACTCAGGGTACAGATAATACCACAATCTGATACAGGCTTGCTAAAACGAGCAACTTTATTACTTTATTAGGTCTAACTACTATGTGGTTTTTTGGGTTGTGTTATAGCCTTAATTCCTGTCACTCAGTGCTGATCATTATAATTAATTAAGGGGCTTTGTGATTGGATTTGGAGTGTTGTCTTTTTCCCTAGGAGAAAAGACTTCTGTGAAAAGCATAATGGTGCTTGAGTATATGGATTATAATGTGTGTGTTGCAGTTATGTGTTGCAGTGGATGGTGCGCATGTGTGTGTACCTGCGTGTACGTTGTGTGTGCGTGTGTGTTTGTGTGCATGTGTGTGGTGTATTCATGCACAGTGCTTGCACCTGAGTCTTTCAGATGGTTTCCTCTCTGTGATACAATAATCTTTGACCTCAGGCAAGCAGTCCCAGGGGGATGGAGAGGGGTGTGGAAGATTGAGGCTGAGCCCCCATTCCCTCTCCTCAGCAGCAACACCCCAACCCCCCACAGCTCTCTGCCCCCCTTCCCCCACACATCCACCCGACTCTCAATCAATCTTAGTCACGCAGCCCTGCAGAAGGGGGAGGAACCACAGCAAGACAGGGCTCTGTGTGTGTGTGTGTGTGTGTGTGTGTGTGTGTGTGTGTGTGTGTGTGTGTGTGTGTGTGTGTGTGTGTGTGTGTGTGTGTGTGTGTGTGTGTGTGCATGTGTGTGTGTGGCAATATATTAATGTGCAACACAGTCTCTCACTGCTTTGAATCAAAGCAATATGTCTGGTAAAGCACCTGCCAGCACATGCTACTTTTTCCTTTCCTCCACCAACAATATAACCCTAAGGTGGATATGATATTTATCATAGTTGTTATTTACTGGTTTACTAGGCACCCTCATTCGGGGTGGCATACACAGTTTGTGTTTTACATGTTATCCATTTGAAGCTAAAATTAATTCATGTCAAATACCTTGCTCAAGTATAAATGCAATGTCCAATTTGGAACTGAACCAGCAACCATATTGTAGCAATCCTAGATCCTTAACCAAAATGTATATTACAAATTAAACATGTACCATGTATAATTAGCACATTTAACCATTCAGCTGCCACTGTGTCTCCTCAGCTGTTTGAATTGTGCTGAAGGAAACGGAGTCAACCATGCACCTACATGAGTCAGACAAGGACCACAGATAGCAGGCTAGCATCTGCCCTGACCATGGAAAGTCGACCAAATAAGCAAAGAGCACAGAGCAAATAATCGGTGTGTCTGTACATCAAGACAGGCAAGTCCTATTCTTTCTGTGTAGGATTTGGGATTCTCTCTGGGGTCCCTTGCATCCAGGATAATCACTCTACCCTTCTATTCAAGGCTGGAATTTTTATCTTACACCAGCAGTTTTTCAAACAACCTAAAATAATCAATATTGATTGTTAATTTAATAATCCAGCAAACATTTCACATATTTTCTGTATCAGGTTAGGGCCTTGCTCACAGCTTCAAAAGCAGCAGCCCATTTGGGATTCAATCCCAAAACCCTCTGGTTTGATGGTCAGCCATTCAACTGCCATACCACACTGCAAATGCCACCATAACTGCATTAGGCATGAATTGATTAACCAACTCTGCTTTGCAGCAGATCTTATTTAAGCTCTCAGTGTGAATGTTTGTGTCTTTTGATACTGTGTTAGCCTATTCAGGTGTTAAAAAGCCAGAGAAGCCTTTTATCGCTACGAACAAAGGGCCTCCGTTTCTTTAGCACAAGAATCCTGGGAGATATCTCCATTCATCCCAGAACACTTGAACAGCATCAATACAGCTTTTAAAGGGCAGTATAGACCTTTTTGCAGCCCCTCATTAGAACGTGTGAATCTGTCCAATGAAAATGAATCATAACAACAGGAAAAAATTAATCTGGCTCACTCTTTGCATTCGTATTTCATGAGTACAGATAAAACCATATCAGTGGGTGCTAAATACGACACAAAAATGCAAAGGACCACAAACTAAATTTGATAACATATTGCATATGACAATCTGCATGGAGTAATACCATCTCGATATATGTGCTTGATGTGTTTAATCAACATTAAGATAAAGTTGGCAAAGCTAATAGTCGAGCTATTTGCTGTAAGGTAATGGCTTTAATGGACAGGGGGATCCTAAATGCTTCACACACGCAGATGCACGTACCCGTACACAGAGTGAACGCAATCGCACACAGATAAACAGTAGCTTCCGAGAGATAACGTCGCAATCTGTCTTTGGGTGCATTCAATCAAACCACCACCGTGCACATACACAGTAACGGGTATATTCTTAACTGAGAACAAATAGACATGAAAGCAACTTTTTATGAATAAACATCACCACGAGCTCGCCCCTCCATAAAATTAATGAAAAAAATATTTGCATGTTGTTGTAAGCAAAATATGTATATTTTGGCGACGAAAGTTGACGACAAAGCGTAAAGGCGGCTATATCGAGCATCCCTAAACCGCAATAGCTCCACACTTGCATGACGCTGGAGGAGATAGAGACCGAAAGGACTGAAACGATATCAACCAGCCCTCCGTGCCTTCCCGACACCCCGCATCTTCCTGCCTCCGCCGTGTCCCGGAGAAGCCCTATTGCAACAGCAGCCCGAGTGCGGGACGTCGGATGGCTTGGCACAGTCACGACACAAGAGGCCCCACAAGGTGCGGGTCTCACAGATCCGGACGTATGAGTCACGGGCGCCTCTCCCCTCGTCAGCGGGGTGCGAGATGGAGAGCAGGCTGAATCAGCCGAACGCGATGTAAGAGGTATAAAAAGCGTCAATTCTATAGCTGCAGACACTACTTCCGCCACTATAGATTTCGCATCGGTAAAGCATAACGATCATTAAATGATAATAATTTATACAAACTGTAAGAAAAAGAAATACATCTATAAAAGTGGTAAGCAACAAACAGTAAAAGCAATTTGTTATATTGCTTATCAATTATCATTATTATTATTATTATTATTATTAACTACAACGTGTGAAATGCATGGAATTGCATCATTCTAAAATTATATTTAATAGCTATGTTTCAAGCACACGTACACCACAGTAATATGCATGTTGCAAAAATAAAGCTATTGTGCTGGATTGAATCATGAGAAGCTTGTGTTGGATTCCTTGCTGCCTCGCCCCTTTTTCGCTCCCAAACTCACCACACAGAACCGTAGGCCCCCGAGCCAACGGGAGTCAGGTTCTGGTATCTTTCTGGAACCTCCCAGACCGTCTTGTTCAGCTCCTGCCGATAGTAACCCGGTCTGGCGGACATTTCTTCCTGTTAGAGCCCTGCCAGGGCCGGCCACAGCACCGCGCAGTCAGAGTGGAGAGGCTGCACTCCGTCAGAGCGCAGGAATCGTCCCTGGGTATCGGGCGCCGGCCGGCTTTCTCGCGTTCTGTCTGTCTCTCTCTCTCTCTTCCTCGCAAGAAGGCTCGTCCGTATGGTCGGTGAAGGGGGGAGCTCATTTCGCATTCTGAGCACGGAGGACCCGGGGGTTGGGGGGGGGGGGGGTTTGGGGATGGGGTGCGATTCCAGTTTGCGTGAATATAAATATGTGACTCCAAGCGCATTATCTTGTAAGATATACCTTTTGAAACCTTTTTTGGCCTTGTTCTCGTTTCTCAGATATTGATTATAGACGACGATGAATATGAATATCATTTACTCTGTATCGATATTTTCCAGAACATGGTCTGTCAAAAATGTGATGCATAGTGTTGAAATTAAGCAGTCGGGGAAGCATTCGTGTAATCCACGGATATTTTGTCAAAACCCAACTATGGTTAGGTGTCTTTATCACTGTACATTGTGGGAAATCTGGATTAATAACATAGAAAAACATACCAAACATACCTTAATTTAGTTTAAATAGTTACACATTTTATCCATTTACACAATGGAGCGGATTTGTAAAATGTTTATTTAGTTATGAAAGAACAAAAACAAGAAAATTTTAACTAGATATCAAGCACTGCTCAAGGAATAATTAAAAGATCAATCAATAATCAATGCATATGTATGACATATGTAATATGTATTACACACATCTATGATTTAGGTGAGTTGACTACATTGATTCTACTGACAGAAGTTTTGCGCCTACTTACAACCATGCTACATGTGGTGCAGCTTAAACAGGAGAATGTCACAGGTTCTAACAATGTTCCAAAACAGATGTACCACAGAAAAAAACTAAATGACTAAAGCAACTCAAAATACATTACTGGAAAACATTCCGGAAATACTGTCTACTATTTTATATATGCATACTGCTTTTTGCCATATTTTCTAGCATTGATTGATATTTCATGTTACATGATCACTAAATAGCCTTTGTCCCTGAGCTGCAGTGGTGAAGATTTAGGTTGCTGTTGCAAGGGCTGGACTATTGGTGCTTAAGAGAATAATGGTGGACAGAGCAAGGATTCCTATTAGGTCAGTTTAAATATCCTTTGTAAAATAAAAACATGGATTTGTTAACTATCAATTATGGTGCCTGTAGTCATAACTAGTCAAAACAATATCCATCTGTTATAATGAAAGCCTATCATTTCTTAATATTACCCTTTTCCACGAACCTTTGCAAACCTTTACTAATAGGTTCCAGCAGGTGTGCTTTTTCTCTCGAAATGTGTGGAGTGTTTTTGTCTCACAATGCACACGTCCCACCACCAGGAGGTGCAATTATCCACTTCCCACTATGCTCTGAACACAATGAGATGAAAGCATCGACTTCAGGTGATTCACAGCAACAGCATGCATACACACATCTTTAATCTTATACTTGCACAAAGGGAAAACAGAACACAGCCACTGCAATGGGAGAAAACAAAGGGATAAGGCCTAAACCTTTTAACCACTGCTGCTTCATGGAAGAACTGTTTTTGCCCTAATGCTGCAAATTACAGTTATTACAGTTACTATTAGACTAATCTTATGTTTTTTTTTTCCCAACTGGTCTTCAGAAAAGATGAAAGGACTGCAGCTGAGGGTATGCACACACACAGTGCATATGTGTAAAGGGATTGTCTGTGGACATTTGATAAACAGTGGAATAAGACAAAAGGCTAAAAACACTAATGCAAGCATTACAAGGCTTCTACTCAACACATCCGCTTATGCACTCAGAGTAATGCATTCAAGCAAACCTGGCCTGCTGTCACCTCTAAAGCATTATGAGTTTGGCACATCCCCGAATTTAATGAAAAACGTGTGCAACAGTCAAGAAACCAATTTTCCTCAAGTTATGGCAGGAGATTTCACTAAACTGAGCGATCTGCCAAACTCATCACACTGCAGAAGAGCAACACCTGCTTAAGCTATAGCAGGCACTTTCGGGGTCTATGCCGGGACCAACAACTCAGTTGTGATGACCTGATCTTGTTTGAGGCCAGAAGTTAGAAATTAACAGAAAGAAGGCAAATCCTTTATTAATGCTTGGGAAAAAAATTAAGAGCCTTATTTTGAAAAGATTTTATTACAGTTCTGCTGTGCAGATGGCATTATTTAGGCTGTGGCAGAGTGTGCTTTGATTTGTTAAGAGCCAGTTTGTGTGCAGGTTTATTTAATGAAGGACCATGCCGATCAGTGCTCAGGGTACGTAGCTCACACCGCTTTCACCATCATGCGCGTGGCCTGGGCGGAGTAAGGGGCGGGCCCCTTCCAGGTGAGCCAGTGGAGGCCAGACGCCCAGCCCAGGTTGTCGCCGGCGGGGTGCCAGTCCCCGTGCAGGCTGGCGGAGCCGCAGCGGCTATACCACCAGCCCCCGCCGCCCTCGCTCCTGCTGCACTCGTTCTCCGCGATGTCCCCGAAAATGCAGGGCGAGCAGCCGTCGTTGTCCCTGTCCTTGGTGCTGAAGCCGTGGCCGTTCTGGTCGATGCCCGGGTAGGCCCCGCGGATGGCATCGCCTTCGGGAAGACAGACAGGTGAGGGGGGGAGGATGGAGGGGCAGGAAAGGTGAAGTTGGAGAGAGGGAAAGGATAGGGGAGGAAGTGATGTCATATGAGTGATGTTAACAGCAACTTCTTTCTGCAGATTTTTCAAAATGACAGTGATATTGCGACTATCTTCTAGCGGCTCTACAGCAGCGATTAAGCTGAAACCATGTTAGCGTTTACCTGCTGTGCCACGGTAGGCCCCAACACTCAGCCTGTAGGCCTCCGTCTCATTGCCCAACTTGAAGTCTTTGTACTCTGCAAAGGCAGTGCCCCCCTCGAAGTCCCACAGGTCTACCCGCAGAGTCCACCGGCGCCCCCTAGCTTGAGTAAGCACCCACACCCGCTCCAGTCCCAGCCAGTGGTCGCCTACCATAGAGTGGTAGAGAAAGCAGACAAACATAAAATACTGCCTCCTGCCTCCTAACCTGTCAGGTTAGCTAAGGGTGACTGTAACTTAAAAACAAAGGAGGAAAAAGGAAACAAATGTTTATGACCAAGACCTGGCCATAGACATGGACAAGGAAGTCCAGGACAGCCTAATTTAATAAAATCCAGGATATTAAACGGAGCTGAACTGAAATGAGTGTGTGTATGTACAGCATAGAGCACACTGTAATTAGCCCTGTGTGCTTTTGGCAAGCACACATGTTTACAGTACTGGGGCAGTGGCCAAGTTCACACGCGAACTTTAAAACGGCACATGCAGTGCCCTTCCCCACAGCGAGGTGAGGCAGTCATCATGCACAGAGTATTGATTCAATGGTGCCAATGTATAAGGTTTCCTTTATTTGTTTTCAAGTATTGAAAGACAAGTATTACTACCCCATTGATATTTAACAGTGAGTTTAAACAAGCCATAAACAAAAGTGTATTGTGCATGTTTGCATGCCTCAGATCAGGGAATCAGAGCACAAATAAAAGCTTGATGGATACAACTTTTTGCTGGCTTTCAAGACTTCTTTAATGAAGCCACTAAATGGAACCACAGGAAAATATTCAGAATTCATTCAAACACATTTTGTATAATACCATTACACAATAACAGCATAGTACCATCTGTTTACAGTGACTTAATTTAGATGTTGATCTTAATGTAAATGTTGTTGTTAACTGAAGATATGGCAGATAAAAATTAATCTGTAACAGTTCTGTACTGTGCACATGGTGTGAACTGACTAGACAGTGTGCTCCAATTGCACGCAGCTGTTCACAGGTTGCCTGCAAGGCCCCTACCTCGAGGTTTACCGAAGCCATGCTTGTATGCGGCCCAGTTCCTTCTGAAGGACACCTCACCCCCTGTCCGCCTCTGGAACACGGTCCAGCCCCCATCTGCCAGCATCTCGCAGTACACCTGAAAAACAGGTAAACGCAAGGGGAATCGATACAGATACCAATGCACTCACATTCATGCATGCTTTCATCCAGCAATACACTGGAAAGGTAAGATGGACCAAGCATAGGTAAATGAAGTTACTGACTGCCTTAAGCCCCAGTTGAAGAAACCATCACAGCCCTCCTGTTTTTGGCTGTAGACTCACTCAGTTGGTCTTGACTGCCACCAGTACTATAGGCTCACTTAATGTATCCTACATTGTGCACTCTTGAGCAGAAATACCTACTTATGTACACACACACACACACACACACACACACACACACGCACACGCATGCACACGCACACACACATGCACACACAAGGGCCAGCCATACAAATGAACAGTGAGGGCAAGGTCAATACCTTGAAAGGTCTTCTGACTCCCATGGGCTTTATGTTGTACAGGCCACTACGAGCTCCAGGGGAGAGGGCTTTGATCTGTGTGCAGTCTGTCCCTGAAATAAACACAAACTAGAGTCAGGGAACAGGCTCAAATGATCAAACCCTGCTTATGCTGCTTTGAGAGAAAGCTGAATGGGTACTGAAATTTCAGAGAGGATCGGAAGCCGCATTAGTGTGGAACTGGGTTACACCATCGTAGTGATGGGAGAGTAAGGCATGATTACTGTCACGGGTGGAGACATCGTATCCTGGCAGTAACTGACTTGCATGAATCAAATGACTTTGCAAAGCATGAGGAAAAAACATTGCTATTAGTTCAGTGAGTAACAGATGCTGCCTCCACCCATTCTGCCTTAAACCTCTCTCACATCATGAAAAAAGGAAGTGATGCCAGATCTTGATGAGAAAAACCTACCATGAGGAGCAGTAGTTTTCCGACTCTGTAACAAAAACATAACAGCATAATGGTCATTCCCGGGGTACCCACAGTCATAATTAGAAACCTTTCCAAACATTTTGGGTGATACTGGTGATACTTTGGATGATCTGTCCACTGTCCACTTTAAAGAATGTTTACTGACATGTTAAAAGTCAGAACCATCACAGGTAAGCAATTCAGTATTTAATCTGAATACTTTTCCTCTGCAAACTTCTGCCAGGTGCACGCTTTTCATTGAGTGCCATTCAATAAATAAAGTAGTCTGGAACTGCCAAATAATCATTGTGCCTTGAGGTTTTGCAAACCACAACATGAAGGGAAAGAAAAACCTATACTTTAATAGATCCCTACTTATTCATGACATACAACTATCAGTAACAGTTCCAGGACAATTATCAGTTGTAAATTAATCTGTCAGTCTCCCCAATTTTAAAGCCATAGTCTTTTGCATTATTATTTTTGGCATCATTCATAGGTCTATCGACATCGCTTATCCATTGGTGCCCCCAGCCTCCTCCCCAGCTTGTTACTAAAATGCCTGCTACCTCGTACACCCCCCGCCCTTTTGTAGGTGTGTCCTCACCTCAGCCTGGCCAGTGAGAATGCACAGATAGAGCAGTAGGACCGACCAACCACAGCCAGATCGACCCATTGTCTGAGGAGGAGAGGACAGACAACATGTATCGTTCTTTTTCACCATAAACCATGCCTGCATCCTCCAGATCGTATTGCGTACGGTCATAAAATCTCACTACCTTTTTGTCGAAGCCACACTATTATATTCGGCTGAAATTGCAAGCCTAATTGCTGGAGGATAAAGATCAAGAAGTTTACTGACTACATACTGAGTCAGAACAAGGCAAACCGACCAAAAACAGGAAAGGACTTTATCAAGAAGTATAAACTGTAAGGCCCTCATTGTTATTATTATACTCGAAGTCATTTTTTCTTGATATTAATAAACATTTCTCAAAAACATTAGCTGGATCTGCTTTAGGTCATTACTTTGAACATTTATAAAGTAATTTAAGATTTTCGTATTGAACACTAAAGTTCTTTCCGCACGTTTTCCTGGGCGTAAGCACCGGTGTCCATCCTTTGCATTTCATTAAAAGTAAGACATTTAATCGAGTCTAGCTTGTCACCTTCTAACAGTGGCACTCACGTGATCGTTTGCTTTCAAATTATTTTCAGTGTCTGCATCACTAACTGTCAAAATGTATAGATGCAAAGATTTCCGAAATTTAAGACAATGCGAAAAAATGAAACGGAGAACTTACCATTGTTATTCCACGCAGGTTGTCTCTCGGTCGCACACTGCGCCGTGGTACTTATACGGATTGCCTAGGAACCACCCACAGGATCCGTGCTGTATTACAACAATAAGAAACATCACTTTTCCAGCTTTCACTCAACAGCTCCATGAAAATATTAGAAATCCTAAAATTATCGTTCATAACATTTGCATTCCTCGCCTGTACGTTCCGTCTCTGTTTCTGCTGAAATGAAAACAGGTAGCTTTCTGACGCACGATGGGCCCAACATTGCGCGTGCAGTGCAGCGCTAGTCAGGTATTGCAAAGTATCTGGTAAAGAAAATTGTGAGAAAATAATTATATATAATAATTAAGTCAAGAAATCGCATTATCCAATACTCAAAGTTGCATTACATGACTCTTTTAGTGACGTACGGGCGTGATCCCAAAATAATAGAAAAAGTTCTTGCGAAGTCTGAGTCGTGATGGGCTATACCAACTGTGGTAAAAAAGTTTGGGAAATGCATATGACTGTCAGATAAAATAAAAGTAAGGATGTGTAGTGTGTTGGCCAGCAGCGTCACAACATGCCAGCCCAGTAGAGTCCACACCTTCCAGTAAATTACCCACACTTGACTTTTCCTGTTTTCAGAACAGCTTATTAAATCCTAAGGTTGGACTGCCTGGAAATGACAAAAATGCAAACATAGCGGCCCTGTGTGAGAGTTCCCCCTTCCCGAATCTGCCTGTGAACCACTCTGACACTCTGCCCTTGTCTGCCCCTCCCTGCCTCATAATAAGAAGGACACTTGGCATTGTGCCTGGCTACAGACCGTGCTCCTTACGCAAACCTTGGATCAGTGTCAGTCTTTTTCAGCAGTCTGAACAAGGCTAGAGAGTGGGTAGGCTGATCCTGGGTCAGCTGTTGGGAGAGGAAACCAACCACATACCTGCATCTGCAGCTCCTGTTGCCAACTGCAAGTGAGTCATCAGTGAGTAATCACTGGTGGGAATTTCATAGCTGAGCAGATACAGCGTGGTTCATGGGTTTGGACCATTTTGGCGTACTTTTTGTCAGCCACAACACCCTGTGACGTCAAACTGCTGACACTGCGTGGGGGTGGGATTGGTTAGTACTTGGATGAACGACCTCCCGGGGAAGCCAGATTGCTGTTGGAAAAGGTGTTGGTAGGCCAGTAGGGGGCAGTCTTCAGTCTGTACAAAGCAGAAAACCGATATCTCAGTGCGCTGATGGGAACACTGCATGGTAGGAGGTCCTATCTTTCACAGATGTAAGATGACAGGCTTGATTGATACTGGTTGCAGGACAGCGTATCCCCTAGTGTCCAGGCCAAATTCCTATGCATTTTTTAGCAGACATTCTTAATCAGAGTGACTTACATAGGTTACAGTTTTTACCCATATATGTAGCTGGATGTTTACTAAGGCAATTCTGGGTTAAGTACCTTGCCCAAGGGTACAGCCGCAGTGCCCAAGTGGGGAATCAAAACTGCGATCTTTTGGCTACCAGCCCTGCTTCTTACCACTGTGCCACACTGCTGCCCCTGATTTTTTTGGTCAGGCCTTTTTATCATTGTCTAGTTCAAAAGGCCAAGTGAGTCCCTGCCTCTTCACTCAAGACTGTTAAAGATGACTGCCACCCATCACTCAGGGGGGTGCTAGACCATGGTGTTATTGTTACTTATTCTCCTTCTCTGCAAAGCACTTTCAGGTCTTTGAAAGGAGCTATTTAAATGCAATTCATAACCACAATCAGAATATGCAACTCTTTTTCATTTTTTAATATTTGCAATATTCCCACCACCCCTTTCTTTGACACAATTTCAATTCGTAGGAATAAATGCACAAGAAATATGGCAGATTGTCTTTATTAAAAGCTGATTGGCAGCTAGTGACCAGCTTTTAGACAGTGGCTTGTTACATATTTCATATCCTATACATAGATGAATAAAGATAACTAAAATAATCTCATAAAACATCAATAAGACCTCAGCTTATGGCTCTTTGTAAAGACCCACACAAGTTAAAGGAATAGTTGGCTTTAGGATGCGTTTAAAATTAGAGTAAGTTTGTGCGTGTTTTTTTTTGTTTTGTTTTTTACTTTGGTACATTTTTGGCTGTGTTCTCAGAGCACACTGGAGGAAGGATAAAAAACTCCACCAAAATTAATAATTAAGATGATTTTGATGACAAATCTTAATTTGGAATGAAAATGCACTCAAATGTAATACTGAACAGATCAACTGACAGGTTAACAGTGTGGTTTGAGGTAACTGCACCTGTAAAGAAGACTTACAGATAAAGTATTCACAGGGTAGTGCGGTAGAGGAGCTACATCTGCATTGTGTTGATAAGCCTGTATGTGCGTATTGACTTTACTGACAGAATTGTCAGACAGATTAAGTATGCTTGTGCGTTTCAGTCCTGACCTCCCACTCAATATTTCTCAAACAAATGCAAGGGAATTTCACTCATTCAGTCTCACTCACTCATTCCTTTAGAAATCTCACTATTAGTTCACTCAGTCCAAATACAATTTTTAAAACACAGCAGAAAAATTTCTGATCATATATTATTTTTGAAAGTTCCTGACTAACTAGCGATAACCATCACAGGATCACTACTTCCTTTTTCTCCATGTACACACAACCCAACCATGACGTCCTTTTCAAACAGTCTCGTGTGCATATATATCTGTGTGTGTGTGTGTGTGTGTGTGTGTGTGCGCGCACGCGTATAAAGAGGGATCAGAGAGCTCCCGTTCTCAAACTCAGACGGGTCACTACAGGACTGGACATCTGAGTTTTCATTTACAACCAGTCCAATCGAGACATGGAGAGGGAAAGGGAGAGCTTGGCATTGCATGGCACACAGCTACCCAAGCCTGCAACCAGAACTGCTCCACACTATGTGGTCAGGTACACTTGTCCTAGGCAATGGGACGAAGCACTCATCTTCTAATCATCTGAAGCCAGGCATCATTTTTAACCAATGGCCAACAGTGTACCATACCCTGAAGTCCAAAGCTGCTAGGCTGAGAGATGTTATATATAGCACAGATGTTAGAACTCACATTCTGAAGTTGGTGAGGCATTTGGTGCATGTAAATCTTTGAGTATGTCATATTGCCCTGTGTCTGCCTGTCTCTCTCCATGGGAAATATTCTTACTGGTTGACGGGAGCACCTTCCCCTAAATTTACCTCCGAAAACATTTAACCCACCTGACATTTAACCTGGGAGAGAAAGGGATATCATATAGTGAAAGGGGTGATTTAAGAGGGAACTATAATGAAGACAGGAGGGAAGGAGGGATTCTCTCTCTGCTCTTGAGTAGACAGATAGTGCTCACAAGCACTGATCCCAGGCCATCTTCAGCATTTGGAGGAAAAAGGTAAACGGCAGGACTGGGGTGAAGTGACCTGTGTCAGTGCCTGTGGGGGGCTGTCTACCCAAGAGCCCTTGCTGTGCTAGCAGGTGGGTTCAGTGCTTGGGAGGTATTACGAGGATCAGGTCACACAGAGCTCGCTGGCCCAGAGCGGGGGCTTGCTGTCGTAGGGGACGCAGGGTCGAGACGCTGGCCCCGCCGCTTCCTCCTCCTGCCCCTCCGCCCCTTCATCCCTCTCTCCCTGCTCCCTGACTCCACCCCGGTGCACCCAGCCTGGCTGCTCCAATCCTGGCTGGGCAGAGAAGGGCTTCTCCAGGACCTTCAGAACACGCTGGACCTGAGACAGAGAGACAGCCCGATCTTGGTGAGTTTGATCCTGCGAAGCAGCTGTGTAGTTAATCATTCCGAGCACATCATGATAGTTTAACGAGATTTTGAGAAATGCTCTGAAAAAACAGGAACAGAAGCGAGGACACAACAGCACTGATGCTAGGGTTTTGACCGTTTTTCCCGTTTCTTCAAAAAAACTGAACTGAATGATTGCTCAACCAACATGATGAGTTAGTATTTGCTGGAGGAATGACTTACAGGTTTTGCAAACAGGTGTTGCATAATTTACATTTACACCCTTGTCATTCAGCAGATGCTTTTATCCAGAACTTAAAAAAAAAAAAAAAAGCACAAAGTGCTTTGAATAAAATGACATGAAGGACTATATATAAAGGGTCACTGCAGGTGAGAGGTTACTTAGGGTGAGATACCAATTGAAACACCCTAGCGACAGAGGGGCCTGCAAGCAGAATTACAGGCTTGCTTGAAAAATCCTATGTTTTCAAGTATTTTAGATTAGATTAGATTAGATTCAACTTTATTGTCATTGTGCAGCGTAAAGGTACAGAGCCAATGAAATACAGTTAGCATCTAACCAGAAGTGCAAAAAGCATATATAAATAGCAAGCATAAATAAATAGCAATGGTATATAAAACTGATATGTACAAAGTGCGAGATATACAGGCAATGATTCAGTATAGTGACACTGTTCAGTATAGTGACACTACTGTGCAGAATAGAAATGTGCAAGGGGAGAAGGTCCTGACCTCGGAGAAGTCTCCGTTCTCGGCGGCCTCGATGGCATTCTGGGCGATGTAGTTCCTGAGGACCACACGGGGGTTGGTGCTGTTCATCACCCGCACCCTCTCCTCCTCCACCTGCTGGGCGTCGTCCTCTCCATCGCACTCTCGCGCCAGACGCTTCCTGGAATGCGAGGGAGAGAAGAAAACGGCCACTCGCTGAGTAAATCACACTTCCTGTGCCTCAGGCTGAGTTTTGCAGGCTGTTAATGACCCAGCAGAACCAGTCTCTGTACTCCCAGTGCCTGTAATGTCTGATCTAGCAGAACTAGGCCTCACTCAGTACCTATACTGTCCGACCCTGCAGAACAAGGCCTCTCTCAGTACCTATGCTGGTTTATCCAGCAGGTCGGTCCAGCTCTTTCTCAGTTCTTGTTTATCTGTCAGGTCCAGCAGCTACTACCTGACCCAGTAGCACCAGTCCTCACTCTCAGTACCTGTACTGGTTTATCCAGCAGCTCCAGTCCTCTCTCTCAGTACCTGTACTGCTTTACCCAGCGGGTCCAGTCCTCTCTCTGCTTGGCCGTCAGGTCTTCCTGGTTGGTTTCCATCAGTTCCTTCAGCCTGCCCAGACGCTCAAGCTGCCTGGACACAGACTTCCTGTCTGCCACCATCTGGAAGAGCGCTGGGCTGGACTGGGCCAGCGAGAGGACCATCAGCAGCTCCCTGAGACCGGAGAGGAAGAGGGGTCATCGTGAGTCATTAATGCAGGCTTGGCCTTCTTCACGTGAGCTGTATTCAGGATTCCAGCCTGTAACCTCTTTCCGGTGTTGCAATGCTGCCATTGTGGCCATTGTTGCCATTATCACTGTGTGATAATTCATGTTTTACTTCGCTATCATTAACACAGACCTCTTTGAAATTTGGAATGTACTACACATTTTCTAGGAAAGGTCAACAGTGTAAAACACAATGAATACAAGGAAAGCAATGATGTATTGGACACACCATGCTTACGCACGTTCTCCTTGACTTTCAAGGCTGATAAATGATAGGGATGGCCAAATAAATACTTTCACTGGGGGTATTTTTAAAGTAACACTCTCTGTACCCTGGGTCCCATGCCTGGCTGCCTGTTGCAGGCCTCTGGCTGGTCTCCTCACCGTTGGTCCATGGTGGGCTTATTGGCCTCCTTGAGCTCCTCTAAGGAGGAGCACTGCTCCATGAGGAGGTCCACCGCACGTTCCACCTCCTCCTCTTCCCCCTCCCCCTCCTTGGGGCAGTGCACCTGGCCCAAACAGCGGAAGGTGTTGGTGAAGTCCGCACCTGGGGTGGGGGGGTGGAGGGAGAGAAAGCAGGAGTGACAGGAGGAGAGAAAGGGAGGGGTAGAGGAAGGGAGAGAGAAAGAGAAAGGGACAGGTTCATATTACTTAATTCATTCTGGGTTTCACTCTCACTCCAAACAGACTATGAAGTGTTTTGTTTGTCCTTCCTCCCTTTCCATATGTGTGCTGCGTATGTTTTGTCCCTCCTCTCTTTCTGTATCTTTTCTGTGTCTTCGCTGTGTATATTTTGTCCCTGCTTTGTCCTCATACCTGTGTGTAGCTGGTCATTCTTGTCTCTCTCTGCAGCTGCGTGCACTTGATCTCTGTTCCCTGTCTGTACCTGGCCTGTGTGTGTGCGTGGTTTGTCCCTCCTCTCTCTCCGTACCTGTATTGTGCATGGTCTGCAGCAGGTCTGTGATGAGGGCCTCGTCCTCCGGCTCCTCCTTCCTCAGGAGGCCCAGCTTCCTCCTCATGTTGGCCAGGTAGAAGGAGTTGTAGAGGGGCAGGTACTCGTCCAGGATGGCCTCCGCGCGGGCGGCCTGCAGCTCGGGGCCCAGGGCCTCGGCCAGCTTCGCCAGGTTCCAGCGGCACACAGCTGGCTGGGCCTGGTAGGAGTAGCGGCCCGAGTTGTCCGAGGCGTTGCACACAAAGTCTGGGTCGAACCTGTACCCAGGACAGAGAGAGACATTGAGAAATTCTGCCTGAATTAAATTTGAGTAATTATCTTACAGTCTAAGCACTCTAAACAGTGCAAATCCGCCAGGAAGTTAAAACAGGCACACAGGAAATGCCATTTAATCGTGCGAAAACAGATAGCAGTCAGAACTGCAGACAGAGGAGAATGTTGCTGACATTTTGGTGAGGTTAGAGGGGTTGGAAGGTGCGAGGTGAGGTGCGGCGAGAGGCGGGGCCCCACCTGTCCATGAAGCCGAAGGGGCCGTAGTCCAGCGTCAGCCCCACGATGCTCATGTTGTCGGTGTTGAGGACGCCGTGACAGAAGCCCACGCACTGCCACTGGGCCACCAGCCTGGCTGTCCGCACCGTCACCTGAAACACAGGCGCCGCCGAGCCGGGTTTACCTCTGCGCCTCACCCTTCATGACGACGGACCGCACCAGGTCCTCCCTAAAACCCCAGGCTGGTGCTGCAATTCCAATCAACTCAAATTCTTACGTTCTCTCTGAATTACAGTATAAGCTGCAGTGCCTCTGATTTCATAAACCAAACTGCCAGTGGTCAGGTGCTCACGTGCAGAGGTGGGTAGGACAGGGGGGAGCTGCTCTACTCCCCAGGAGCAAAAGTCCTAAATGTTTTACGGTTATTTTTTCAAACCATAGCCCATTCTTACCTGAAACGACAGGTGAACTGACTTCTTTAAAGAGCTAAGATAGACACACTCCCAGCATGAGCTGGGCCTCAAGGAATCAGGGCCCACTGAGCCACTAGGTGGCGCTGGGTTTGAAAATAAAATAATCAATTTGCAGTATGTTAATATAATAATTAATAATCTCCATATTTTAAAGATAATTGCATTTTAACACCCACGTTAACATAATGAACAGTGCTTTTAACAATACGAATAAAAGAGGTTCTGTAAAACTGTACACTGTAATAATTATAGTAATACAACTTTACTGCATACACTGCTTTGCCCTCACTACCCTGCCTTCCCTGAATGGATAGGTGCATTAGAGTTACTGTAGCCACTGCCTGATAGGGAAAGTCTGTTCCCTCAGATTTAAAAGATAAGAAGGCATTAGTGTAGCAGGTTCCAGCCAGCGCTGGCTGAAGGCAACACTGCCCCATCCTCACCCTGGCAGCTTACGGGACAGGAACAGACGCACAGATTTACAAGGTCAAGTACAGAGGCCTGTATAGCACTCTGGGCCTGAGTTACATAACTTACACTGCACCTGCCTCAGTGCATAAATGCATGATGGCTCTTCCTAATGGGTGGCTGGAGCCATTCTGGGCACCTACCAAATAATGGGACCTTGCAACTGCAGTCTGGGAGCCATTTTCCATTTTCAGAGAAAAAACTTTATGAATGCAAATTCATCATATCATAAATGCAACCCTCTCTCCCAGAAGAAAAATAAAGAACAGTGAATGTGACTCAACAGTATACGTCAAAAATGTTTTTGAACAGAACAATCCTTATGTAGACAGTGTACAGTTCCTCAAATCAAAGTGCCTGAAAGTATTATTTGGTGTATATTTATAAATAATTTATATATCAATTTGCATATGTATACAAATGATGTTTAAAAGAAACCTATACAACACCACGTTTTGTATTAAACGTCATTTATCAAATGACATTTGGAGTGATAAACCAACAGCTGTGTGGGTTTCTTGTTGCCAGTTTTCCTGCAAATTGACCCACACTACAGCATACCTGTACAATGTTACAGTACAGTGGGCATGTGCAGTCTTTTACTTAAATCTTTCCTTCTTATGAAAAATGAAAAATGAGGGGACAAAATATTTGATGTCAGCTAGAAGATGGTGAAAATGGACTCAAGTAACAGTGTGGTTACTTGGTGTTAAGTGAAAAGAACTCATATGAAACACCATTTAATGTTTGGACTGATAAACCATCAGCTGTGTGGGTTTCTTTTTACCAATTTTCCTGCCATTTAACCCAAACTACACAGCATCTGTAAAAACACAGAAATAAAATGTGCATGTGCAGATTTTTGCTTAAATTGTTCTTTCTTGTGAAAAGTGGACAAAAATGAGTGGACAAAATGATGGTTGATGTCAACCGGAAGATGGTGAGAATGGAGTTAAGAATGGACTTTTGTCTAAGCAGGCTGCAGACGGCACTTAAAGCACTCAGCCAAACGCACTTTACTCCTGCACCTCTCTAAAGAAGGTGGCGTTCCTCTCGGCCCGGTCTGCGTGGGCCTCCTGGATATCGGGGTAGAAGGTCTCGATGACATAATCCAGCAGCTGAGCTCTGATGTCATTCCTCCCGACACTGGGTCCCTGACGGCCGGTGAACTCGTCCATCGGCTTGAAGATCTCGAAGGAGCCGAAGCTGCAAACACACGCACACGATCAAAGCTGTGAAGAATGGCCCGCAACATGGCACAGTGGTAAGGGGAAGAGCTTGTAACCAAAAAACAGTTGCCGGTTCAATTGCTGTTATATGCTTGTATTGTAATTAAACAATATAATTAAACCTGAATGCAATTTAACATGAACTGCTTCAGTAAATATTTAGCTTTATAAATGGATGCCCCATAGGCTGGCCTGGATGAGGTGTTTGCTCAAGAAACAATGGATATGGATATGTATATCTGAATTTCTGCAGTGCTGACTGTGTCCGATATGTGTTCAATATGTAACATTCAACAGCACTCAATTCAGACTGAAAGCCACCCATTTCTCATGTGCCTTTTTTTTTTTTTTTTTTTTTTTGCCTGCCATACAGGAAACAGGCCCGCTGGCCCAGGAACAGCTCCACCCTGTTTCCTGCTGGACATTTTTATTTCTCACAGGGAGAATCAGCTGTGAATGTCCCTTGGCCCTAAAGCCTGCCACAGACTTGGTCACAAGCGGGTAGGGGCAGAGGGTAGAGCCTCAATGCAGTGCACTCAGCTTATATGCAGAGAAATGTTTAAAAGTAATGTTGCATTTTCTGCTCTCATCATTCTTTCTCTGCTCAACTGTCCCTGACAAAATGCATCTCAGCAGCTCAAATGTGTTTGATGTATTACAGCCTGGTTAGTGCAGGTGGAAAGCATCCAAGCAGTGCCAGGTCGACCCCAGCCACATTCAGCAGGGAACGCTTCAGCACAGCTGGAAAAGCAGCAGTGGAAAAGGGCTTGTTATGTCAAGGTAGGGTCACGCCAATCAAGCAAAGGGCACCAAGGAGAAGACACAGATACAGGCTTTCCAACAAGGGCACTTTGGTTAGGTCAGATCCCAATACCAGGGCTTGGTGAAGTCAGGTATGCATAAGCAAGTATCCCACAATGCACAGGGGTCCTAACGTCAGCCCAGGGCAGAGATATGGTGTGGAGGCAGCGAGGGAGAGCAGGGTGCTGACCGGATGAAGGTGGGGGCGATGCGCAGGACCACCGAGCACTTCTCGGGGCGAGGGTGCCCGCTGTAGAATATGTCGCGCAGAACAGTTAGGTCAGAGGTCACCAGCGAGCCGGCCCGTGTGGTGGGCACGCCCAGCGCGAACATGGCCTCACTGCACAGGAACTCCCGGATGCTGGAACGCAGGACCTTCCGGCCGTCTGCCTGCCTGCGGTACACAGGGAGAAGGGGGGAGCGGTTTACCATTTTACAACACAGTGAGTCACACAGGGAAATCTGTATGCACTAATCGCATACACTTTTGATCAAATGCTTCTCCTGGACATGCTGCTTAAATTGCTTAATAGTGCCAGTTTTCAAATTTGGTCCTGCGGAACAAAATGCACTTTGGGGTCAAAGAATTTTTTTCTTTTTAAACTGGAGGGGGACAGCAAATTTCCTTTCAAACGGGGAGGAGGAATTTGATTAACACTGAGTTTCATACACAGGGAATTAAATGTGACTGTTGGTTGATCCTTTAATCTGGCACGTGCTTATGCAAATGCAACACATTCAATCAGAGTGAAAGGTTAATGATGACGGAAGCATCACGGTGTGTTCAATGTGTGGGGAACTAAAACATTCATCAGAAAAGAAGAACCACGTTCACTGAGGGCTAAATATCTAAGCACTCTAACTGAAACACATAAGACATAAAAGCTTTTAATGACAAAATCATGAACGTCATGAGGGTGCTTACGACAGTAATCGATACTGTTAAGCAACACAGGCAATTAAACAACCAGATATCATGAACTCTACAATGTTATAATGGTTATGAAAATCAGCTTTAATAAACTGCCATAAAGCCTGTATTGCTACTCAAAAGATAGTTGTTTTATAATCTATTTTAACTTTATTCAACACATTTGGGTTGAATTCTTGGAGTTTCAGAAGCCCGTTCAATTACAGACGACACAAAAGCAAGTGCGTGAATTTTTTATCTCGCTTCTGCTAATGTTAACTAGCTAGCTACCTTGAGTAGGGTGTCAGTCCAGCTCCCTTAACCTGGATCTCCCACCGGCCACATGGATTTTCACGGAGCAGTTCTGCACTTTGATCTGCTGGGGCCTTTATTTCGCCCAGATAACACGCCGCTCCATCACCGAGCTGGCCGGCGAACTGTCCAAACTGGTGACCGCAGTAGCAGTGGGCAGCCGGTTCGGAACCTGGCATCACCTTCGAACCACTCAGGTATTCCGGACCGAGTGGATCCTGCAGTACTTCCTGAGCATTGAGCCCAAGCAAGGCTAGCGCCGGTTCGGAAACTGCCACAAATTTGGGATTGACCAGCGGTTGTGGCTGCACACGAGAGAAACAAGCCCCTTTCACGATCCTCACACCGGGTTCTTCCGATGGGTCCAGTGGAAGTTTTTTCAGGGCGACATTATCGAACTGAAGCTTCTCCAAGGGTGAATGACTAAATGCCGAACCCATGGGTTCCATTCCGGCTGTGACAACGGGCCTAAGCAGGATCACACAGGAGCGAAAAATATGAGATCGGGTGCGACGCAAACAGAAAGCAGCCATTCAACTGTGGCTGCTGCGTAGCTTGCTAGCTAAATTAGCTGGCAAGCCGGATTTTTTGGCAAATGTCCCGCTGTCGATTTCATAACATGACTAGGGTGAATGCGAAAACCTAACTCGGAAGCGGTACGGTTCTATTATTGATCCCCACGGAAACAACATGTTGCTAGGAACGATACCATTCAAAAAGTATTTGACTGTCTGACCCGCGCGTATTACATTTTAAGCAAATTATCGATTTTGTCAAAGTATTGTGAGCCGTCGCGTTTGTGTTGGAAAAATGCATGGAAATCTGACCAGTGGTGCGCAATCTTTGTACAAATGTAAGTAGCTCGGTTGCTAACAACCATTAGTATACATCGAGTATCATCTGTTTTATGTGCTATCATGCGTCGTATGATGTGTTCTCGTGTTGGTAAACTTGACAGCTGTAACTCATTGAAACATCAGGCAAAACCCAGCCAATTTCAAAGATATGTCGTAAGCTTAATTCAGTGGATCAATCTTTTCCTTTCGCACCAAAAAGTGGATAGAGGGCTTTAAGATGAACAAAGACTTCTTTGGATATGCAACACCTGCTCTTTCACTGTCAAGTACAGACTCTTATCCAGTATAAAACCCTTCTTCGGTTACACTACACCTAGAGGCAGTTGTTTCTCACGGGACTCTCCAACACATCAAATTGTCAACACTGTTATACATCAGACAGTAACTCATTCTGGCTCTGTCCCCTGTCAACTCCCTCAGGAAACAGGTTGATGCCACCATGTCTCGGGTCTTGGGCCATAGCATCCTTCTCTTCTCCTCCCTTGGCCTTCTTGGTGAACCGAAGACTGATATGCCTCATTTTGGTAAAGAAATGTATCCTTTGAAACTGGAAAAAAAAGACAAAAATGGCATCTCATGTAGTGCTGTCTTCCAAAAGACACATCTGCCAGTGACTTAAAAAAACTGATTGAACAAAATATGTCTGTATGGATGACCATTTGCCATAATGTTAGCAAGATTAATGTCAGTAAAATGTTTATGGTCTGAATTTTGGTCAGGTATTGGCTGTATGTTTGCAGTTCGAACACAAGAGGCCAAAGACAATTTCCAGTTGACATCCCTGTGGAAGGAAGCAAGCTTTGAGACAGAGGACTTGCACAGCAGCCATATTATTCTAGGTAGGAAACCAAATTTAGAAAAACTAGTCCAGACACTGCCGAAGTCTGACAGCAGCTAAAGACGGCTAAAACTTGGGTCCATCTGTAAGAGAGGACAGTCTTGTGGAATGAAGCATACATTATGACAGGGAACTATAGTAGCCGTGCTGTCATAGGTAATAGGTTAGCTAGCCTAAAGTGCTGATATAGTCAAGCCAAAGACAGCTGAAGGTTGGTTTCATGTGTGAGAGAGCAAGATCATTAATTCATCCTGTAATACACACAAACCAGAGTTGCACTGAATTGAATTAAATTGTATCCAGATACTTTTGCGTCAATAGAGGTGTGGGTCAGCATCTACATTTTTGTTTCAGACAGTACATAGATAGGGCGGTGAGGCAGTGCATACACATACAGTTGTAAAGCATATAAAGCATAAATAAATAAATACATGAACATTATTTACATAAAGTGCATAATCCCATGGGAACATGAAGCCATAGAAACCTCAGTCTGTAATGTATTGGGAAGTGATGTTGTATGGAACAGTGGGTGGGCATGACTGGTGTCAGTGACAGGTGCTCTGTACCCGTGACAACATGGTAGGAATTCATATTGAGTGAGAGGGGAATTTGTTGGGTCCTTGAGGAAGGAAACACAAATGTTATGGATTCATGAGATGGTGTTGAACTGGACTCCACTGATTTTGCTGGCAGTGGTGATGATTCTGTTTGTTTAGCATGTGCTGCTTACAGTAAGCTTTGAAACAGAAGGTTAGGATACTCTCGATGAAGGACCTGTTTTCCTATCCTTTTTTGTAGATCACATTTGTGCTTGCATTCCATGTGAAATTGCTGTCTATGTGCAAAAGTATGAGCGTCCCTCAACTATTTAAATGTGCCTTGAACATATTGTGGTTGGTGGAAGGACTGACTGAACTCTCCTTAATTAACATATGAGATACAAGACACAAGGGTGTATAGTTTTGGGTATATACATTTGTGGCATCACACATCTCCCTTTTTCCACATGCATTTGTATTGATATATGTATACATTACAATTATTATGTATAATTAAAGTAACAATGTATAACAACACCCCCCATCCCACCCACATTACACAAGAAAACAAAAATATAAGATTAAACGCAGCCCCCAAACCTTTCATGGTAGCTTGATCGTTGTATAAACACCAGAAATGCAGAGATGACGTGTTGAAGTTGGATCATATGTCTGACAAATGCACTCACAGTTACTCACTACTATAACTTCATAAACTAATGAAAATAAAACTGAAGGTGGTGTACTGGGAAAGAGCATGTTATTTGTGTTTTGTGACTGAAGTTTTACCATGTAAAACCTTTTCATATTTGAACCGGTATTCAAGAAACTCCAGGCCACGATTTTGGTAAAACAGTGCCCTCTGCTGGGTATGTAGTGGTATTGTGTTGCCGTTGAAAACAAAGTAAAATATGGATTTTGAGGGGAAAAAAAATCTGCCCTCTAGTGGTTATATGATGGAATTGAATTTCTGTTCGAATTATACAAATGAAAGTTTGTATATTTTCTTGGTCCCGTGGTAAATAAATTTGAAATAAGTTAGAGAGTTATCGTAAGTATCGTTTCAATAGATTCCTGAATTATGACATAAGTTAACATCAGGTTACGCCCTGATTACCATTTTAGTTTTCTTCTTTTCTTGTCCAAAAATTCAGTGAACGTCATTGTCCTACACTGACCACCAGATGGCGCTGATGTACCAGGTAAAGTATTTTCTCACGTAATCTACATATTTAAATTACCAAACAATAACGCGATCAGGATACAAGCATGCAAAGTTACAGGTACAAATCATATATTTTTCATATGTTGGTACATATACATTTGTATAAAAACTGTCCTGTGTCAATTTTAGTAATATATGAATGCATTACAATCATTAGGTGTAATTAAAGTAAGTCTATAATCACCCCCACCCACCTAGCAATCTGAAGTTAAATTAGTTGTAGTCAAATTAGTCATCTTTAGAATACAACACATTGCATAAAAGTACAAAATGAATTAAAAACCATTATTATTATACAGGCAATTGGGATGAGTTTTTTTTTTTTGCTGCCTTTTCCAAGCCTTTTGCTCTGTGAGTCCTGGCATTGGACAGTTCTATGAGTACAATTTCTTTGAATATCAATAGGCATTGATGTAACTGAAGATGATGTAGTGGAATCCATCATCTAAACAATCATCTTTATTGCTGCTGAAGCTTTAATTTATGCTGAAGTGCACATAGATATACCTGTTCTAGCTCTGCTCACCAGGGGATCCCATGGGCATTCATGGCAGAACACAGTTGTATGTACTGAAATAAATTTTTGAACCCAGTAGATTGTAAAGTTGTTGGATTTCCTAGAGACTGAGGAGTCCATTTACATTAAATATACCTCTGAATTATTTAATGCCTTTCCTTGACCATAATTGTGCTGTGAAATGTTTTTGTCTGCATTAGTGAAGTTTATTATGCCATATTGGAGAATTGGAATGACATTTTAAATTAATCCCTGTATTGTTTCGGTAGCTTTCCACACTTTCATTGATTATGCTATTGTGGGACTATACAATAAAGCACATTTTCTACAAGCTCTCCCTGTAAGTAAATCTTGTAGTCCTATATGGGCACATTAATGAACTAATGGGAAATAAAACTGAAGGTAGTGTACTGAGAAAGAGCATGTTATTTGTCTTTTGTGACTGAAGTTTTGCTCTGTAAAACCTTTTAATATTTGAACCGGTATTCAAGAAACTCCAGACCACGATTTTGGTAAAACAGTGCCCTCTGCTGGGTATGTAGTGGTATTGTGTTGCCGTCGAAAACAAAGTAAAATATGGATTTTGAGGGGGAAAAAAATCTGCCCTCTAGTGGTTATATGATGGAATTGAATTTCTGTTCAAATTAAACAAGTTTGTATGTTTCCTTGGTCCCATGGTAAATAAATTTGATAAATAAGTTTGAAATAAGTTTTAGAGTTATCCTCAATGTCGTTTCAATAGCTTCTTGAATTCTGACATAAACTGATATCAGGTTACACCCTGATTATCATTTTAATTTTCTTCTTTTTCTTGCCAAAAAATTCAGGGAACGTCATTGTCCTACTTTGGCCACCAGATGGCGCTGACGTACCAGGTAAAGTATTTTCTCACGTAATGCTATATTTATATTACCTGCAACAATAACGCGATCAGGATACAAGCATGCAAAGTTACAGGTACAAATCATATTTTTCATATGTTGGTACATATACATTTTTACAAAAACTGCTCTGTGTCAATTTTAGCAATATGAGTGATATGAAATGAATACATAAATAAATAAATAAATTTCCTTTCTTTTCCAGTAATCTACAGGAGGACTGACTAAATGTATGCAAAGGAGCACATTCGCTTGAACTGAAATTCTAGTGTGTAAGGATGAAGATATGGATGACCATCTCTGTCTTTTTGAACTTCTAGAAACATTTCATAGTAGGTTTTCTTGCAGATATATTAATACCAAAATATGTCATTTGTTTCCTGTCTGAAATTGTTGGTGGTAGTTGTACATTAGTCACAGCTGAGTCAATAGACATGAGGGCTAGTGTGAACCAATTAATTTTGCAGCCAGACCAAGAGCTAAAGTTAAAATAGATATAATGGGCTAGAGGGATCTTTGAACAAGTGGTTGCTTGGTTCATCTAATGTACATGTTTCTTCATGAAAGTGTTTTGACAAATTGAGGCTTTTTGTATGTACTGACAGCATGCAGATTTATTTAGACTGTAAGTGGAACTATATGAATCAGAACAAAATGTGGCATTTCTTTCTATAGGTTCAGAAGTCGGCTGGAGACCGCATCTCCCCCAGACACATGGTTTTTGCCTGTGTTTTAAGCTGTGGTGCCAGTAGCTTGGTCTGCTCCCCTGAAAATAGTATTTTTTCTTAATCTTTGCATATTAAATTCTTCTCAATGAAAACAAAGTAAAGTTTCGATGAGTTTCAGCCTATTTGCTTATCAGTTGTTTCCTGCTCTGTTGAGAAATTGTCTTTCAGTAGTTGTTCTAATAGCATGCTATCTATGCTGCAGCACACAAGACCACAGAAACAAATTTCAGTTTTTTTCTCAATAAACCAACATTTTCTTTGCTCCTTTTCTTGCACAAACACCATATTTTACAACCTGAGAGAAACTGGCAAACCAGCTGCATGCATCATGGGAGTTTATATGTACTCAGCTCAGAATGAGCTCAATTAACAATTCTGTAATGAGGTAGTGTCTTGGTGTGCAAGCAAACTAACAAAATCACCGGTTATTGTAATCAGCACATCAGTGTGCATGTGTTGGAGTAGAGGTCTAAGACACATGTCTTCAGAGTAGAAGGTTTGTGGTTTAAGCCCCCGTTGTGCTTTCTTTTCCTTTACCTTGGCTCTTCTTGCCAAGTCGCTTGTCAAATGCGCAAAAAAAAGGGTGAAGAGTGTCAAGGTGTCTGTGGCGCTGGAGGAAGATCTGCTCCTCACACTGCTGAGGTTGTGGGTTTGAATCTGGCCAGCGGCCCTGGGCAAGAGGTAAGGGGGGGGAACTCAGACCCCCCCCGAGGTTTCGGGAGGTGGAAGCTGGTGGTTATGCAGCTGGCCGCATGAACAGGCTGTCATTTTGACGTGCCATCTTTTTCAACAACCTAACTGAACTGAGGTAACTAGCCCAACTAACTAGCAGAAAAAGGGGTGTGGCTTATTGCCTCTTCATCATTTCCCTCCTCATCCTCACCTCTCTTCCTCATCACCCTGCCCGCTCTCACTCTGCCTACCTCACTGGACGGGCCGGCTCAGACCTTCCCTTTCCTATGGATCTGTCATCCCATCCATCTGCCCCCTGCCCTCTGCCTCCTGCTGTGTACTCAGCTCTCTGCTGCTCTCTACGTCTACATCTTCCTCTCTACAGCCTCCACCCCTGGACAGCCTCAGCACTTTGCTCTCTACCTCCTGCTGTGTCCTCGGTGCTCTATTGCCCTCTAGCTGTTGTTCCATGCTCTGCTCCCTACTGCCCTCTGCTGCCCTTCTGGAGACCTCCCTTGGCTTTTAAAATGCTGAATACGGTCCTTGTTGGTTTTGAACCTGGGATCTCCTGCTTTATAGACCGGAGTCCTACCACTGCGCCACCAGAGAGTAATGCTGCCTGTATGCCAGTTTGACTCTTTCTAGCACAGCACCTACCATGACCAAGAGAAAAGAAGTGCATAGCCTGCTGTCAGGATTAAAGTGGGAATCTCCAGGTTACAAGGGAGTGGATTTACCACCGTGCCACCCAAACATGAGTGGGTTATGAGTCAGATTCTTCTGCTACTTAATTTTATTGCTCAGGGTTTTCCATGGTTAGAAAATGCATTTGCAGTGATCGTCATACAAATTGTTTCAAAGGTTTTCATAAATTGTATATGTTTATAAATTGTTTCATTAAAAAAAAAAATTGGCGGTGAAACTGTTACCTGGATCACAATGACGGTTGGATGTGCTGTGATGAATTACCCACAATCCTCTCTGGGCCTGCGCATAATAATAAGTTCACCACCTTGTACTCTCCAGGTACTCTCCATGCAAAGATGGATATTATCACCCTCCCCTGGGGGTGGGGGCTGATAATATCCTCAAATGCACAAAAGCTCCTCAAGTGCACAAAAAAGGTGAAAAGTCCCAAGGTGTCTGTGGTGTTGGAGGAAGAACTGTTCTCCTTCTACCTCAACATCTACCATGATCAACACCAAAGAATAATATGCACCTGAAGTGAGGATTGAACCAGGATCAAATCCAGCTCATGAGATGGACACAGCAGATCTTTTTCCTCTGTTGGTATTGGAAAGTCAGGCTTTGTGTATCATGGATGAGGAGACAAAGTAGTGGTCTTGTTGTGGTATAGGTGGTAATTCTGTGGGAACCAGGGTTCAATTTCTGCTTTTGTGATGTTCATTTTTAAATATACCACATATCTATACTTCAAGCTATCTATAATGTTACATGGCCGTCACGTGGACATGGACACAATGGACTTCATATAAGCGCTGAAAAACCTTAAGCAGGATTTTGTAAAACCCTGCCCTCTAGTGGTTACCTACTGGTATTGACTTGCTGTAGAAAATAAAGGAAAACTGGATTTTGTAAAATCCTGCCCTCTGGTGGTTATATACTGGCATTGACTTTACGTTCAAATTATTCAAACGAATATTATTCTTTTAACTTGGTCGCAAAGAAAGTAAACTGTAAAGTTTAAATATAAAACTTAAATATTAGTAAATATAAATAAACAAATATATTTTAAATATAATTCGATGTTCTTGACACCAATTTACAGTGTTACGATGTAAATTTGTGTCACTGTTATTTTTGTGTCACTGTTATTTTCACTTTTATTTTTCGTAACTAAAATTTCAGTCCTATACTGGCCACAAGAGGGCAATGATGTGCCAGGTAAAGTATTACCACAGCCTGGTTATTTTAGTATTTATATTATCTCGAACAGAAACACATTTAGGGTAAAAACAAAATTACAGGTACAAACTGCATATTTTCCATATGTCAGTACATTTATAAGTGCTGACACTCAATGAGCTGTAATTAAACCACAGTGAACTACACTGAAAGAGACAAATTCAGTTCTCTATCTTTATTTAAATTCATTCATGTATTTCATGTAGAATGTGATGTCAATGACAATGAATTTTTTCAAGTGGTTCCCACAGGAAGTGCTGCTATAGTTATATTAATGCATATATGTAAATCCATGCCATGTTCTGCATCTACCACAACAACAGCAATAAAGGGAGAAACTCAAATGCTTGTTTGAAAATATTGACAAAAATATGATACTAATGAGAGAAACGTATTGATCATGTGTGCTCAAATTTCACCAGATTATTGATTTAACAGATATAAAAAGACAGAAAAGAAGAGGACTAAATCATGCTTTTTAAAATCTTTATTGAAATAATTAACAATTCCAAAGACAGCACGGCTTTCCCAAACTAAGCTACACCTGAGGGTGTTCCTCAGAAAAGGCTGTCCCACAGTGTTGCACAGAAAGCGTTTTCCAGAGGGAATCAAAAAACCAGAAAACCCAGGGCCAATTAGGGGAAAAGCTGGAAAATTATTCCCTGACCCCAGAAGAAGGCGGTCGAGAGACACCTGGAAAACAGCTTATGTTCAATACAAGTATGCCTGCTCTAGATGGAGAAACAACATCCTTATACAGTAAAATCACATGGTCTGTCTTTTAAGTTGTAATCTACTGATAAACAAGGGGCACAAAATATACTTTTTTGTATTAAATACTTTGAATAGTGAATATTTTTAATTATTTATCAGGTAAACATAAATGTCATTTGTGCTCATTTGCTAAAATTAATTTTGAAAAAGTTAATTTCATAATTAATGTATTATCGGTTATTAAATTAATTGATGTTTATTTATTATTATTTTATTATTATATTTATTATTGTATTTATTAAGTGTTAATTAATTATTAAGTTTATTAAGTATTTTGGAATTTTTGGTTTTGCTAGGTTTGCACAATCATATTTACAATGTTCAAGTTTCAGACAGAAGATGGCTTCAGGTCCACATATGAAAGACCAGCACACGAAAAACTTCCCCTTAGAGGAAGCAGGAAGTCAACATCCTGACCACCATTCTCATGCACTTGGCACAAAAGAAACAGATAATATGGCTATCCTGAGAGTCAATGATTCACACTCAAATCAGCTATCTATCTCAAAGCATGAAACCACTTCTGTGCAAACTTAAACTGTGCAAACTACACCATGACCACCAAAACAGCTAGAAAAGAAGGCCAAAATTCTAGCAACACTCTGCTGAAAAGCTTCTTTAGTACTTCTGAGCAACAGGCTGGCTACACCACGACCAAAAGAGCAGCGGGGCTCCATATTCTGGGTACTCTTCGCATGGAGTTATGCTACAATGTTTGTGGATCGTTTGATTGTGGATCGTGCCACAAACCAGACGGTACAGACCCAGCTCCTGCAGTCTCTGCCGCATGAAACTAAGAGGGTGAACCACGTCTGGTACCCTGTGAGCCGGTCAGATAAAACTGAGCTGGTCGAGGCCTGGAAAGTAAGCCTAAACCTGCTGTGCGCTGGTTAAGCTGAGGACAGCTCCAGGAGGGAGATTCTACCACAACATCCCAGCAACAAACAGGAAAAGGAGACCCAGTTGCTAGACATAAACCGTTAATGATGATAAATTATTATCTGTCATCAACCTTGACTCAAATTCAGAGCCTATTTCAGTTACATAGCTGAATGTACACATCTATATATCTCTTTCCTACTATTTGCAAACTAGCACGCCCCTATCACTAGCCTGCAAAGGCCAGAACCCCCAGCATCATTGCTACTATTGACATCAGTTAGGCCCGTAACAAACAGAAAATTGTAGAGACAGCAAATAATTTTTGCTCATTAATAATGACACAAAATGAAGGACCTGTTACCGCAATCCAGCTCAAATCAAGTCTAAAAAAACAGGAAAAGTAGACCCTGTTATTATTATCATTAAAATTGACTCAAAATAATGGACCTATATCAGTTACATAGCTCATCTATATACCCCTTTCTTGCTATCACTAGCTGGCAGAGACTAGAACTGCAGCATCCTTGCTAAAATGACATCAATTAGGCCCGCCCAAAAAACAGAAAATTATACTTACAGCGAATAATGTACATTCATTAACAACGACACAAAATGAAGGACCTGTTACGGCAATCCAGCTCAAATGAAGCCACAAAAAACAGGACAAGGAGACCCAGTGGCAAGATATGAACCAGTAACAATCATAAATTATTTACCTTTCACGAACAAAGACAGAAATTTTAGGACCTATGTCACCTGCGTAGCTCAATACATACCTCTATTTACCTCTTTCCCACTTCCATGCAAACTACTGCACCCCTATCACTAGCCTGCAGAGACTAAAACCCCTGCATCCTTGCTACTACCATCATCAGTTAGGCTTGTAACAAACAGAAAATTAACATTGACAGCAAATGATGTATGTTCATTAACACTGACACAACACGAATGACCTTTATCAGCTATCCAGCTCAAATCAAGACACTTTTCTGATATGTCTTTTCAAACTCATGTAACTACACCACTACCACTAGACTAGCTGGGCAAAAAGGCCTGCAGTCTGGCAACATTACTCATGAGTTATACCAAATTCTTATTAGCAGAGCCTCAACCAAAAGCCGAGCTTCTAACTCATACAGCCTTTAAAAACAGCTGGGGTCACTCCAATCCCGCTCCTGGATGCACCAAACATGCCAACCAGTTTGCGCAGCTGTACAACCTGCTCAGGATGGAACAGACCTGGCGTCGCACGTGGGGTTTGATTGTGGATCGTGCCACAAACCAGACGGTACAGACCCAGCTCCTGCAGTCTCTGCCGCATGAAACTAAGAGGGTGAACCACGTCTGGTACCCTGTGAGCCGGTCAGATAAAACTGAGCTGGTCGAGGCCTGGAAAGTGAGCATAAACCTGCTGTGCGCTGGTTAAGCTGAGGACAGCTCCAGGAGGGAGATTCTACCATAACATCCCAGCAACAAACAGGAAAAGGAGACCCAGTTTCTAGTTTTTTACTACCCGTTAATGATGATAAACTATGATCTTTCACCAACCTTGACTCAAAATTAAGGACCTATTTCAGTTACATAGCTGAATGTACACATCTATATATCTCTTTCCTACTATTTACAAACTAGCACGCCCCTATCGTCTATCAACACTGACTCAAAATTAAGGACGTATTAAAGCAACATAGCCCAATACATACCTCTATATACCTCTATTGTACTACTATGCAAAATAGCAGACCTCTATCACTAGCCTGCGGATACTAGAACCCCAACATCCTTGCTACTATCGACATTAGATAGGGCCATAAAAAACAGAAAAGTATACTGACAACAAATAAAATGAAGTACCTCTTACAGCTATCCAGCTCAAATCAAGACACAAAAAAACAGGAAAAGGATACCCAGATAAATTATTATCTTTTATCTATAAAAAAAGTTAAACATCATATTGATATTTAAATAAGTTATATTTATAAGTTAAGTTATTTAATAATGTTCCTTTTTCCTATTTTCCTTCTTTCTTTTTCTAATTAAGATACTTAAAATATTCTCACACTATAGACATTTTGAAAACAGGACTTAACATTTAGTAAAATAATGTTGCTTATATACCGGTTTCCTTCTATTATTATTATTATTATTATTATTATTATTATTATTATTATTATTATTATGTCAAGTATATTAAGTTATATTTAATAACTGAAGTTATTACCTAATTTAATTATGATCCTTTTCTTATTCTCCTATTTCATTTTCTTTTATGTTACTTTTACTTTTTTCAAGCTGTGGGCATTTTGAAAAAATGACTTAATATTACAACTGAATTCATAAGTTAATTTGCCTATTTGCTTGTTTCCTTATTATTATTATTATTATTATTATTATTATTATTATGTTCATTATTTGTAATAGTTTATATACATTTAATTTGGTCCATTACCCATGCAGGACATAGCTGTGTGGGTAATGCACCATATCAGTTTGCTTAACGGTGACTCAAAATTAAAGACCTACGTCAGCTAAATACCTCAAAACATAGCTCTATTTACCCCTATTCTACTTCAATGCAAACTAGCACACCCCTATCAAGAGCCTGCAGACACTACAACCCCTGAAATCCTTTCTACTATCGACATCAGTTACGCCCTTAAAAAACGGAGAATTATGTTGACAGCAAAAAACCTGCGTTCATTAACAATGTCTCAAAATGAAGGACCGATTTCAGCTATCCAGCTCAAAGCAAGAAACTTCTTTTTTATGCCGTTGCAAAGTCACCTATCTACACCACTACCACTACACAAACTGAACAAAAAGACCTGCATTCTGGAAACCCTCCTCATGGGTTTAAATTATTAGGCTACATCCTGTAAGAAGAGCATCTACTAAAAAGCAGAGCTTCTAACTTCAAAAGCCTCTCAAAAACAGCTGGTGTCACCCCAATCCCACTCCTGGATGTACCAAAATGCCAACCAGTTTGCGCAGCTTTACAACCTGCTCAGAATCGAACAGACCTGGCGTTGCATGCAGGTGTGACCGTGGAGTCTGTCAAAAACCAGAAGGTATTGAGCCAGCTCCTACGGTCTCTGCCGCATGAAGCCAAGAGGGTGGTCCACGTCCGGCACCCTCCGAGCCTGTTCGACACAACTGAGCTGGTCGTAACCCTGGAAAGTGACCCAGAGCCCGCTGTGCACTGGTTAGGCAGAGTACATCTTCAGCAGCGAGATTCCACCAGAACACCCCAGCAAGAAACAGGAAAAACGACACATTGCTGCTAGTTATGAATCCGTGATGATGATATTATCATCTTTCATGAACTCTGACTGACAATTGAATGTTCATGAAATCTGAGCTTCTACCAGAAGCAGAGCTTCTAACTCACACATCATTCAAAAACAACTGTTGTCAATCCCATCCCACTCCTTGATGTAACAAACAATTATGAAACGGTAATGATGATAAGTTATTAACGATGATAAATTACTGAGCTGTTCATAGCGCTGGAAAGTGACCCAGAGCCCACTGTGCACTGGTTAGGTAGAGTAAAGCTGCAGCAGTGAGATTCAACCACAACACCCCAGCAAGAAACAGGAAAAACGACACCTAGCTGCTAGTTATGAATCCGTAATGATGATACTTTTATTTTTCATGTACACTGACTCAAAATTAAGGACCTATGTCAGCTACATAGCTCAATTATACTTCTTTATACCTCTTTCCTACTGCAAACTAGCACACCAGTAGACTGTTGCACACCAGTAGACTAGCATGTCAATAGACTGCAGAGACTAAAATCCCTGCATCCTGGCTACTATTAACATTGTTTAGGCCCATGAGGAAGAGAAAATTAGGATTTACTGAAAGCACATGATTTACATGATCAATTACTCATCCAGTAACAGTAACCTAGCAACACAGAGTAACAGGAGACTAGCTGCTAGTTGCTAGTTATATACCAGTAATGACAATGAATTAATTACTTCAATAACCAATCAATCAAAACTTTGCTGCTGGACAGACTGAGGACAGCACCATAAAGTCACAACCAACAATGTACAAGAAAGGTAGATCTGGAACCACAAGCTTCCTCCTGGCAAACTGAGAATGTTTAGGAGGGTCCACAGCAACCACAGCTGTACCACAAAGGACAGTTGGATTGCCACTACCTCTGAAACTAATGTCTACTGACCTAGATTTGACAGATGTCATCTCAGAGTCTATCCTAGCAATGCCATCCTCCTGGGGAATTGCCGTGCTTTTCTTTATATTTGCGTATTAGCTACCTGGCTATATAATTTAATAATGTTCATTGTCTTATTTTTCCTCATTTTATTTTCTAATAAATTAGGATACTTTTAGCTTAATTCTTGTCATGCTATAGAAATTTTGTAAACAGCAGTTAATATATTAATATTTATCTAAATAACTTTGCTTAATTAGCAAATTCACTTGGTTTCCTTTTTATTATTATTATTATTATTATTATTATTATTATTAAATAACAAATGCTAATTCAGCCAACTGCTCATTCATATATTAAATGCCTTTTAAAGAAAGTTAAAGATCATATATTTAAAGAAGTTATAACTTCCTATTATTATTAGTATTGTTATTATTATTATTATTATTATTATTATATAAATGTTAATTCACTTTGTAAATAGTTTATTCATACATTAAGTCCCTATTTATTTATTAAATACCTAATGTAAATGGTTTATATTTAATAACTGAACTTATTATCAAATGTAATTATGATCGCTTTCTTATTTTTCCTATGTCATTTTTTAATGTTACGTTACTTTTAATTTGCTTATTAGCTTGTTTTCTTATTTTAATAATAAACTATTATTATTATTATTATTATTATTATTATTATTATCATTATATACGGTGGGTGCCCCTTGCAGGTGGGTGTTTTCCTGTGTTACCATGTGTCCCATGCGGACTGGTGTGGGGACCTGTTGTAATTTGGGCTGGATATGAGTCCGCAGCCGCTCCACAGGGCAGGGTTCGAGTGGACCACACCGGCATGGCCCTCATAGATAATCCCATGTCCCCTCCAGCGTCCCAGGTTGCGCAGGCCTGAAAGAACAGCACATGCATAGCCACAATATATGACAATAGCTAAGTCCTGAGGGCACACGGATTTCCTCTGCTCCAAAGTCCAAAAATATGCTGCGTTCGGTCTGGGCCTCCTCCATTGTCTTGATCCTCGGACCTGTTGGATTAATATGTTTCTGCCATCATTAAAGAAAGTAGGGACTTGTTCGGCAGACCTGATTAAAAGTAGCATTGAACCAACCCAACAAAAACGATCTCGTTCGTATGAGCTCCGTATGCGTTTCCTCCGTTTCTTCCAGGTTGAACTACAGTTTTATATTGCCCGACTTCTCACTGTGAGGTGTGCTGGCCCCTTTTGTGACGTGGCCTCATCATCAAGTGACCAGTTTGACGCAGTTACACACAGTCAGTTTGATCAGAGATAATGTTTAGGCATTTACGATAGCAGACGCAGATTAACGAAGCCATTTCTGATGTAACGATAGCAAACGACTCCAGGAACGCCACATAAATAAATTAATCATGAAATTGTAGCTGGACAGACCAAGAAACCCCAACAATTCTTTCATAACATATCCTACTGACTGTCTGTATTCGTTGCATACTTTCCCTAAATGACACTTTATGAAACATATGATTGCTTACGTTATAATTCTATGTTCATTTCATAACATACACATAAAAACATGATAACCTACCACCAAATGGATTTTAGATGGGATTCATCAGCGTTTCGTCTTTCTCAGAATTAGCTATGATGGTTTTAGATGTTTTAAACTGCCTGAGACCGTTTCATCCTCAGTGACGTCAGGTACAGTAATAACTGTCACATGACAGGCGCCACAGTACAGTCAGATGCGACATCGGTACACCTTTACTGCCCATTTCCAACGTAAAGTTCAATGTCATACGTCTGCATTGTTTTAATACATCTCAATATTTTCATTGGCCATCTCTTAATCACGACGAAAGGGAAACGTTTACGAGTTAGTCTTTTGGCTGCGGTGTAGCTCGCTCGCTAGCTAACTAAACAGCCAACTTTGACAGCTGATTGACAGCTCAGCTGGTCAGTCGACTAATATGTAATATGTAGTGTTACACGATAACAGTATATGCAGGTATATAGCCTAACATTTTTTCTACACCTGAACTGTGTTTTTTGGTAAAAGTAAGTTTTGTCGCAGCTGTGTACATTATATACCAGGGATAAACATTATTTATAGTACCACTAAAAAGTTTGGACACACCTACTCATAGAAGGGGTTTTCTTTATTTTTTACTGTTTTCCACATTTTAGAATAATACTACCAAAAAGTGTTAAACAAATCAAAACAATCTTATATTTTAGATTCTTCAAAGTAGCCAAAATATTTTTTTTATTAAAATTTTTGTTTTGAAAAGAAATTCATCCATAGGCATCAACTTTACTATTTATATTTGTATAAGAAACACATTTAAAGCATTTCTTTAAGATAGCGTTTTCAGATAATGTCTTTAAAATAGTGAGAAACATGCATTCACTCAGGTGTGTCCAAACTTTTGACTGATATTGTACATACTAATTAAATGATAGATATTATATATTACAACCTACCCCAAACATATTATTTTGCGTATGCTAACCGTCACAGTTTCTCCCTTCTCTACATAAATGATTACTCTCATTAATGGTATTAAACGCCTCGTAATATATAAACGGAATCTTAGGAAGACTTGTTCTTCTGGCTCAATGTGACGCCACAATATAACTCAGTTCTAGAGAAGAATGTTGCTAAAGCCTGCCTGCTAGTTAAAGGATCTTATATTACAATGTAGTAATATTACACTGTCATTGTCTTATGACTACTAAAAGGCAAAAATAAGAGTATGCTTTAAACAATAAGAAAACTTGCTGTGCTGAATAATTAGTTGTTTCATATCACATTACATTTTACATAATATCTAATAAGTAAAATATGTTATTATTTTCACTAAACTCTCCATTACATAGTGTCTGTTATGAAAATATTATGAGCTTATCATATTTGTAATTCTATTCAGAGTAGAGGGTTCATGCAAGCCTATATAAAATCATGTGTTACTTTATCAAAGTCTACTCTTTTCCAAAAAGTATTCACCTAACCTGTGGCTACTCACTCTTTAAATGAAGTCAACTTTCAGCAAGAGTAAATGTTACGTTCTGACAAAATTACGTTCCCAGTCAAGTTTCTGCACCGATAAAATCTGTTCTCAGTCTCGATCTTTTTTCCAATTGTGCCACCAGAGGGCAGCAGTGAACGCTTGTTCTTCACCTCATCGCATCAATGGCGTAAAAGCCCTTTACCGTTTGGCTCGCTGGTGTGGGATAACCAAACTGACATTAGTGACCAGCCTAGCAGATCTAACCCATCATACCCAAGCCTGTGTTTTGAAAGCAACCGGGACAATTAACTATGAGAGACGAATTATGGCAGCTGGAGCTCAGGTGTGGCTCACTGGGTTACACCCCAACAGGACATGGCAGGTTTGGTTCCTACACACGCTGTAAGTCTCCTCATCGGTCAAAAGTTTACTTGTGTAAGAAAATTTGTTCTATTCCTTCCAAAATCATGTTGAAAGAAAACAAGCACTTGTTCTCTTCACTTTCTTGCAATGTCATCAATTTATAATTTCTTCCACAAATTCCTACAATAATGTATTCAGCTGCTTTGGTAGGCCTACTGGGTGACTGTTCAGCACCTCACTGAGAGTGGGGCTGACTGAGTGTAATCTAAGCATTAAGCACGAAATGGCATGCAGTGGGGTGTAGAGACTCGGACATGGTCTCTGGCCCTCCTTTATATCTCATATATGACAAAATCCAGATGAGAAGCCCCTCCCATTGTGCTTTCAAAGTATTTCTAACCATATAGGACTTACAGAGTACAGTATGCAGGAAATATGGTGCCATTTTGATGAAGAGTCTACCCCTCTACAGTACCAGGCAAAAGTATGGACACACCTGATTAAGATAATGGGAAACATGCATTCAAAGACATTTTGTAAAGACTGAATGTAAAGGCTTTCAAAAAATATTTTTGGCCATTTTGAAGAATCTAAAATGTAAGGTAGTTTTGTTTGTAACACTTTTTGGGCACTGCATAATTCCATTTGTTTTATTTCATAGTTTTGAGGTCTTTACTATTATTCTAAAATGTGAAAAATAGAGAAAAGTGTGTCCAAACATTTGACTGGTACTGTACTTGCCTGCGTTGAATCCCCTCTTAGTTGGAATGTTCTCAGCCCAGAAAGAAAAACATGCCATGTATAGATGCACTTTTCACAGTTCTCTTGTTCTGCATGTGTCCAGTCCAGACTGTTCCTAATTGGTGCCATCCCTGTGCTATATTGTCAAAACAGCTGTTAAAACACCAACACTGTTTTCATAGCAACATGAAAAGATATGGCTCAAAACCTTAACCCTTTTTTTCTAACCTTAACTTGAACGTCAGATGAAACCCCAAACTTAATCTTTGGTTTCTAGTGTCCAAACCACAAACATACAGCCAATATCTGACTGAAAACATTTTAGAGGCATTGATCTTAGAAATGTGTAACAAATGTGTAATAACCAACTCATCGGTTACTGCTTTGCAATAAGCTTCTGGCAGACGAGAAAAATAATTTCCAATATCAGCTTGCTATTGGACAACCAAAGGAAAGTGGATTATGACACTGAGTGAACTCTGTGCAGTGTATGCCTGCCAGCAGTGCTAACTACACTGTACCTTTATTTCTAAGCGAGGCTTACAGTTAGCAGACACCAGATGGACACCACAAATGGCATCAACACTGTGCCCCCAAAAGGCTATGTGCCAAAACGGTGAAACTAAGAGAATACTGCACTTTAAACAAAACAACTCAGTTTTGTTTTATCTGCTGTTTATATGCTTCTTTTTCATTTTGTGGCTGCATGGAAATTCAAGACTTGTGATGCTTATGAACAGACCTATTATTATTTTCCAATTATTAAAATACTCTATAAAAGAGCAAAATATTCATGTTTTTCTGAATTATTCCACAAAATGTGACATAAGACTTGGTCCACAGCATTCATTTCCATAGTTTTGGTCAACCTCCAGGACAACAATCAACCTTTAGAAACACAAAAGTGCAGCACTGTACACTTAAAATATACTGTATAGGGCTTCAACTGCATCAAGCGGTGACTTGCGACCAAAGGAGGGGGATCTTCAGTCCCAAACAAGGGACTTCTGTTTTATTCTCCAGTGAGTGCCTTCCCCAGAATTGACAGAATACCAAGTGTGATAAATGGACAGGCCATACAGTTTTAGCTATGTAAATCACCATGGAAACAGACTGTCACAGATAATAGCTAGATCCTGTCTAAACATCTTTACAGGTTAACCAATGGGTAAAATCAAACATCCAAACCAAGCACATGAACAAAGTCTTTGGGTAGAGTCATCCTGTGAAGGACCTGTTTTATTGGGCCAAGGTGAATCTTGGGTTGGACAATACCCCATTTTGTCACTTTATATCCCCATTCCCTCTCTGAGAAAATAGGAGAACAATCTGACACAAAAACCATTCTAAATGGTAAAGGTCTCCAATCCTGCAAAGAAAGTCTGAACCAGGTTTAAATATAGTAATATGCATGTAGTATCCTTTTAATTTAAAATCTGTACAGTTCAGTACAGAGTCTAGGCTTCAATATTTGGCTAGTTTACAGTGACAATGTTTGAGGGCAAGAAGGCTGACAATTATAGCAGCTACATTACTCCCCACAGTACATACACATTTCCTCTCAGACAGACACAGACACACACAGACACACACACACACAAAGGGAACTACAGTAAGGTGGTGCTGCTAGTTCAGATTTACCACTGTAAATGTGCACATACTTAATGCTTATGGAGTCAAAGAAATGGACTGTATATGCACTTGCACCACCTTCCCAATGGTATAGCATGGATATCTGTGTTTGGCGTGTCACAGAGACATGGATCACAGAATTAGAGTCCCATCAGTCTAGCCAGGTGTTAAAACTCTCATTAACTGTAAACTACCAGAAATTTCACACAACTGCTCTTGCAGATGTGAAAGTTTGAAGGATGACCAGGAGCATGGGTCATAAAGACAGGTCACACACAGGTTTTTTTGATGGCCAAACCTCAATGTCTCAATCAGCTGGAAAGGAGATTTTAAGATTTTAAATAGATTTAAAACGGGTAACTAAAGTTTGTGGCAAAAATGTTAGCATGGAATGCTAAACGCCAGGATCTGGGGTTTTCAGTACAGATGACTGAAAACGGAGACCGCAGCAAAAGCCAATAAAAGCCCTCAGTATTCTGGATCTGTGACCTTCTGTGGTTGTGTGTAATTTGGGCTGCTTCAACTACAGATTTGTTTGAAAGCAGGTGAGGAAACCTCCTGTAGGAGGCTGCTGGGTGATGGGGCCTTTCGCTGCCTGTAAGCCAGGCTGCTGTGGTGCTGAAGGCAGAGGAGACACTGTGACTCAGACAGACGGACAGACAGACAGAGGGACGGACGGACGGACAGGGATGGCCTGACAGGACATAGGTTGTAGCAGAGGCGAGATACAGGTAGAAGGCAGCGGTGAAAACAGAATAAGGCTTCCAAAAAATACCCCCCTCCCCACCCCCAGTAATCCCACTGCGCCCCTTCCCCATACCACCCAGATAGTTAGACCAGGGTACACACTGCTGACGACTCCCCCCCACAGTGAAGTCAGCAGGACTTCCCCTATAGTACAGAGTACATTTAGGGAGGGGGGTCGCGCTTGAACACATGCATTTGAGACCAATGTTTTAACTCCCTCTTGTACCAGACATTCAATATATTTCAATACACCCTTAAAGCATCTGAAGCAAATTCAGCATACACATGATATGTGAATATTTAATGCATACTTAATGCAAGTTTGTGTTAGTGTGTATGTTATTCAATTTTCAACTTTTTCCCTGGTGTTCAGGAAATAGGGGAAAATATTATTCATTTGTTAGTGGAAAGTAAAGGTAAAAACCTTTTAGACTGTTAGTCACAACTGAGCAAATCAGATGACAAAAAGTGCAAGCTTTCATTTGAAAGACTTACCAGATTGAAAGTAAGTTTACTAAACTGCTTTAGTTAGCAGTTAGCACATCTATTACCTGAACACAGGTAAAACACATAATTTACGCAAAATGAATAATGTCCATTATTTATTATAAAAACTAAAATTTTTCGATGCAGGTTCTAACTAATTTTCATAGATTTCTCATTTTGCATAGTGAACACTGGAATTGACTCCTCCTGCTTTCTTTATAAATGCTACATACGTATGCTACATGGACGCCAAACACATTTTGACGTGTATCTCAAATGCATGCGTTTCAGACCCTGGCCCTCTGACATCAGCGGAAAAAAAATCCCAACCTTGCACAGAGAGCGACATTTTCAAAAGCAGGTCTTCTGTGACACCCAAAGAGCTGCTTTTACCATCTCCAAAATACAGACCCGGAGACATTAGGCCGGGTTCCGTCCCATCGCCTTGCCTAGAATATATAGCTCTTAAGGTTGAACATTCCAGTACTTTTTTTGGTTTCCTATAAATCACAATATACATTTAAGACCCGTTTCAACTGCAGAATACAGGAGTAATAAGGTCAGTGATGGATTTCCACACTGACCCCCCGCAGAGCGTACAGAAAAGCTCTCCCTAGGGCATGGCAACCGATTCTGGGGATTTGAGGAAAGCTGACAGGGCTAATTGCATGCGTTCAGGGGGATCTTCTGGGAAAATATGCCCAATATTAACAATAATAATCTTTGACAGTCCGAGTCCATCCTCACAGTATTGGGCGAGCCAGGCTCTGTGTATGGAGCATTTGGAGACTGGAGATGAACGAATGACTCCCATTCAACAAAAAAGACATCTGCGCTCTGATCACCTCTTTTTTGCGCTACATCATGTTAATTCCCCCGAACACTGACTTCAGACCAGTGATTCTCAACCTAACTTACCACTGCAGGCAACACATTGGGCCCTCAGCTGCTCACGTGGTGCTACGTCTACACCTGTAACACAATAAAACTATAGGATAATTCATCCAGTCTACTGCACCAGGCTGTCATTTTTCCTGTCGGAAGTATTTCACACGGGCTGCACCTCTGTGCTGCTCCGAAAGCAGGTTAAGAATCACTGTTTCAGCCTGTGCTCAAAGTGGCATTAAAAAGACACTCTGCCTCAAGATATTAATCTCCCATTTAAAAGAGACAGGGCTGTCATCCAATGTCCACATCTAACTGGTGGCTAAAAATTGTCTTTAGAGAGGTGTCTTTGTATAACACAATCCTGAAAGCAAAAGAGAAAACTGAATACTTTTTTGTCAGACAATGACTGGCTTTGGCTTAGGGTTATACTATTACAGAATCCTGGTTTTCAGTGTGTCACCTGTTTATAGAAGACTGGCTTCTCATGGTGCAATCCCTGCTTTTAGCACTAAGCGCAATGGCCTTTTTTGTTTTTTTTTTTACCCCTGCTAATGCCACACACACGTTGCACTAAAATGGGAGTCAAGAAAACCCCGCCTCCTTTCTCCATCAACCTATCAGGAATTTTAAACCTGACCACACCCCTGAAGCAGTGCAGGAGGCAGGTGTGGAATATAACTTCTGGAATATTACTTCATCTGTTCAGGGCAAAAATGTCCTTGGGGCTCTGAGTTATCATGAACCAGAGGGGGTATGGTATGGTATGGGGGGGGTGTGTGATCCCACCCCACCTCTGTCCAAAACAACTCCCTCACTCTGATTCTTGGGTTATCTGGCTTGAACCCTTTTTCCTAGTGAGACTGCACTTGAGGCCGCCTGCAGTTACTGTTGCACTGTAATACTTAATAATGGTTTTTATACACTGTAATTAGAGTGATGGTGATCAGGGACAGCAGAGAAGATAATAACCTCACTACATTTTATGAGATCCTGCAGACCTTTCACCAAACACAAGGGCACATCAGGTCAGAAAAAATAATCAACACCTTAATATTGTAATTCAACTTAAGTATATAATTTGATTTTTCTATGGAAAAGTCAGTAATTATTTGAAAATTAAACCCAGGGACAGTGGCTCCATGTTCCAAGCTCAATTCAATTAAAAGACACTGATCAGGTGTGGCTAGATAATGGCCATATACACTGATCCGGGACCAGTTCAAGCTTTTTGCAGGACAGGATGCGAGGACAGGGTTAAGGTTGGGAAAGCTGACCCAGGACTAGTCCTGGAAGGCAGAAAATACATGGGGCTTGACCCATAATTGTCGATAAGAATGTGACCCAGAGTGCCGGTCAAGACCAAGCACTTTTCTGCTTTTGTTCTCCTTGGGGGGAAAAATGGTTGGGGTTAGATTGTGGCTTGGCTTGGCTGTTCCTGGATCAGCTCTGGGGAGCCAGATTGGTAAACGCTCGGTGCATATTTTTGCAGGGTTTCCTCACTTCAGAGTACCCTAGATGGCCCAGTTCTCTCTCTCTCTCTCTCTCTCTTCACCCTCTCTCCCTCCATCTCTGGGGGGGTAGGCTGTAAGCGGGAGGCACTGTCCGGTCGTGTGTGCGTACGATATGTCAGCCCCGCCCACGTTCTCGCCGCCGGAGGAAGAACAGCTACAGCAGCCAGGCCCGGTCTGCAGGTTTAGCTGTGATGAGAGGGGAAAAGTGCTACAGCAACCGCTGCCAGGTTTACCGCCAAACACAGAAAACCATGATCATTCTAGAACAGATTTAAACTGAGCATTGATTATAGCTAGTGATTTGACTGCAGCGGCCATTATGATCTTATGCCACATTTGTATCATGTTACTACACTCCACCAATCACAATGACCATCCTGGTTGTTCTATGAACACCAGTTCCCTCCTGGGGTGCTGGCCATTACTCTGTCTACAATCAGTGTGACAAAGTGCACTGGTTATATTGGCACTGAACTATACTGAGTCTGTCACACTAATGGAGAAGCCATTTTTACAGAGTTAATACATCAGAAGGAACAAAGTAATTGCTAATTTGAATTTAAAGTATGTTTATACTAAAAAAAATACTTGGGTTTGCTGGCTGCAATGACCAAGGGAAAAGCTCAGGTAAGCCACCACCACCAGGAGGCACTAGAGTCTCCATCAGGCCCAGGCCTGATCAGAACCAGGAAGAGAGACCTGAACTGCTTTTGGTAAAATTTTTAAATAAGGTAGTTGCTGGAGCACTGTTACCCTCTTATGGAGCTGAATCTAACCGCTGTTCCCCCATCTATGCATACAGAGGCCTCCTTCACTCTATAATCTCACGATCCCTACTGATCTCCGATCAGCGCTTGGCAAGTCACGCGGCTCAGCCACCTCCATGATCGCTGATGTGGGATCAGTCTGGAATGAGGTGCAGCAGCAGTTATACTCAAAACTCACACACACAGCTGGGAGTCTGCCGTGTCTGAAAGAGGAATGCAGGTCTGCGCAGCTGTCCTATTGGTGGATATCAGTCCTCCTCCATCGGGAGCGGCCAATCGGGAACGTGGGGGTAAAACGCCAGTTGAGGCGGCACATGTAAAACCTACAAAATCCTGGTTTTGTTTGCATTAGTCTGGGAAAATGAACTCTGTCCGGGCTTCAGCGGCGCTGTCCTGGTTCCACACGCGGAGGAAATCACGGGGTGGGAGGGGCTGGGGGAGAGAGGGCGGGCCTAAGGCCTGGCCCTCTGAATTCAGCATGGATTCCCAGAAACCCTGGGGTGAACCCCCACCCCTTGTGTTTAAGGCCATCGGTGTCATACGCAGTCTCTGTCGAAGGGGGGCATTGGGGGGGGGGCGTGGCGCCCGCGGTTAGGGGGCGGGGGGCGGTCGCAGGCTACTGAGCAGCGACTGGACAGCGGGCACGGAGAGGAGGGCCCTGCCCACGCCCCCTCCTGCCCGGTAGCAGGCGTAGCCCAGCACCCCCAGCACCGCCCCCTTTAGGGCTGTCCGTAACACCCAGCCGAACCGAGAGGGCGGGGCCACGCTGCGAGGAGGAAAGAGGGGGGAGAGAGGAGAGATGCAGGGGTTAAAACCAATTCTCTCATACAGCCCTGAGGCTGAGGCAGCCCTCACACTTATTTTAAGTGTTGTGATATATTCTGTGTTCTAGGGACTGTTGTATCAAAGTATACTTGGCTTCCACCAGACTGCACACGTTAACTTGCGTTATGCTCACACTCACTGGTCAGCCTGGACACTGGAGTGTTGTTAGCCTGGTCTGACACTGTTGCTCATTTAAATTGAATGGACACACTTATGTTCTATTGTGCTGGAAGCTGTTGTGGATAAAAGTGTCTGATAAATGCATGTAATGTAAGGTAACTGTACAGGGCTCTCAATAATACTAGTACAGGGCACAAAAAACTAGCAAAAGAGCATTTAAGATATTTAAGAGTACCTTCCAAACACAGCAAAATAATCCCTTCTGCCCGCATCCCCATTATCTTCTCTTAAGAGGCACGAGCTGCTGTTGTTTCCCTACTATTTGGACAAAATGTTTTTTTTTTCCTGCACTAGCGTTTCCAGCTAACGCACCTCATGATCTCCTGGATGTTGAGCTGCTTGTCCCAGTTCCTCTCTATGCCGGGAACGTGACCCATTCCCACAACCCCGACCACCACCGCAGGCACTTCTGCAAGAGACACAGACAGGGGAGATTTAGAGAAGCTTTTACAGCTGGAACATCCCCGCTCTCACAGCCTCCTGCTAATCTGGATTAGCTACAACACGAACAAACAAAAAAAAAAAAAAAAACAGTCATGGGTCTGGTTTTAAAACAAAATTTCATATTTGGCAAATTCCGGGTAGACTTCTCAGAGGAAAACTATGCTGGGTGAAAAGATACAAGATAAAGACATGCTGATATCAGCTAACCATCAATGTTAGGACGCATGCCTGATTTGGACACTGATTTCTTACAGACTAAAAAAGTAAAATTAGTGCTTCACAATAACTATGCAGTTGCACTTGTTTAGGTAGGCTGTTGAAGGTAATATGGATTATTTGTCAACATATTTCTGTATGTGTCTGTGTTACTGACAGCTTAATATACAAACTGAAGAAAACACTTCCAGACAGTTGCAACATATTTCCAAAGAACTGCTATTCAAGTGATCTGCGTCACAAAACTCCTACGCAAACCAAAAAAAGGCTTCAAACGGCGACCGCAAACTCTGATCGGAGCGCTCCTGACCAGCCTGTAATATTACGCCTGACACTGGAGAGGGCGCAATGCTTACTCTCTGCACTAGGGGGCGCCTCCACGCAGCGGGCAGCCTGCCGCAGCGTGTGCGTGAGGTAGATGTCGCGCTCGGCCACGATGGTGCGGTGCAGCGCGGGGAACTCGCCGATCATCTCCGACATGGTCTGCTCCAGCAGGTCCTTCTGCTTGCACTTCTCCACGTCCTCCTTGCTGACACACCCACAGAGGCCACATTAATTCCCCAAATTGCCAGAAGCTCTTCTCAGGAAAGCGATTACGTTCAATTTCACCTAGACAGCACCTAAAATTCACTTCATGTCCGATGAAGGAAAAAAAAAGCCGCGTGCCAAGTGAATAATTATTCCAAATAATGACGCTGTAAATTGCGTCATTTCAAGATTAGCTGTGCACTGAGGGGAGATTACAACCTCCACACATAATTACTTGTTTTGTGCACCGAGGGTTCCCACCATGGCCCTGAAAAGCCACAGTGTCTCATGGTTTCTGAGCAAACCAGCCATCCCCAGTCGCACACAAACCACATGAGGCGCAAAAGACCACCTGATGTAGCTTGCAGTGTCACTCATAGAGGGCTCACCACAAGTTTTCTTCCCCATATGTGGTTCTTTGTCATTTTTTGTGGGAACTACTCCCCTAAAACAGAGCATCTGGGATTGCCGGGTCAGAGAGCCCACAGGGAGCTGAATGACGTGCCTGAGAGTGTTAAACAGTCCATCACGGCGCTAACGCACCCGAGCGGCGCATGTCTGACGGGGAGGATACCTGATTGGGTCAGACAGGAAGCACAGGCCCCACGCGAGCCGCACCTTCTGCCACAGGCTGAGCGCCGCGATGGCGCGCTTGAAGGTCACTGCGATTGGCCGGTCGCCCAGGTGGAACTTGCAGAAGGGCACGCGCCCCGCCTGGGGACGGACAGACAGGCTCGCTGTAACCCCCAATGTGCGCACCCACACTGGCCCGCACGCTTACACATGCTCACACATACACTCACACACTGACGCAGACACACACAGACTCATCTCCCCGCTCACACACACCGTCACACATTCACTCATATGCAGTCCCTCTCACACTCACTCACTCTCTCACACACACACACACACACACACACACACACACACACACACACACACACACACACACACACACACACAGGAAGGGCCGCACTCACCTCCCTGAAGGCCTCCCTGAACTCGCCCCCGGGGGCCATGCCCAACTGCTCTGTGATGTGGGCCGACACCTTAAGTAGTAGAATCTGCATCAGGCCTGACATCACTCCATTCTGAGGAGAGAGAGAGAGAGAGAGAGAGAGAATGGGAGAGCAGGAGGAGAGAGACGGGGGACAGAATGAGAGGGGGAGAGGGAGAGAGGGCGGGTTATGCTGCATTCCTCTCTGAGGTTACTGTGCAAAGAGCAAATGCATGCCTTTCACAATAATACCTCCACAGCAGGGTGTCAGCATTAAATCTTCACGCAGGGGTCGAATCTTCTAGAAAGATCTGTTCACTCAGCTCTAGCAAGTATTCTCACGGGACAAGGTTTAGCCAGCTGTTTACAGAGAAATGCTAGCCAGACCACAAGGACCTCCACCCTTAGCTCTGCATTAATGAGCAGTGAGTGCAGATATCACAGTGCATTTGAAATCAGGTCCTTCGTTAGCGCTGACCGCAGATATCACAGTGAAGCTGAAATCAGATCTCCGCCGGCGGCGAAAGCGCAGACATCACAGAGGCTGCGCTCGGCTTCGCTCACCTGTCGGATGGCCTGCTGGACCTTCTCCAGGTTGATGTCCTTGGCCTCCTTCAGCAGCGTCTTCTCATCCATCTTCAGCATGGACACCCTGTACTGGCACAGCTCCACCACCACCACGTCCGGCTGTACGGCCCGGATCGTCTGACAGCGAGAGAGAGAGACGGTCACACTGCGATCCTGTGTCAGGGGGAGCTGCGCTGGAGTCCACATACTGGGGGCACATGCATCTGTCAACATTTTACCGCATGCTAACTCCAGCACAGGGTTACTTACACTCAACATCATCTGTTAATTTTGCATGGAATTTAATCTTACAAAAATAAAAATCACTCACGGTGATAAATATTTTCAAATAAATATTTTACTCTCCTCTAACTGTTTGATAAAGTGGGGCCACTGTTCTTAATGCTGTTTTACCACTGTATTAGTAACTACTGTTTGATTCATTTTATTATACAAATCTTCTATGATTAAGTTATTCATACACCAGGTCCAAAATCACCACTGCTCTATTTATCCCCACTACCAAACAGTGCAGGGTCATCTTGCTGTCAAAGCCAGGAGTGATGGCTTTTTCCTTTGGGTAGGAGAATTTTCCAAACTGTTAAAATACAATACCTGCCAGATCTTCGCAACAGCTCCCTGTGATTGTTCTGCTCTGACGTTTGACAACCTTCACATGTCACAGTCATGTCCAAAATGTATTCTTAGGTAGACCTAATCGCTATTTTAACAGTACGCTTAGGACCTGAAAGGTTTTTAAAAAAAATCACTTCTAAACAGATAATCTGAAGAGAAGCTGCTGATCACGAGTAATTTCTCACATGTATGTGCTGTTTCCAGTGCTAAGAATTCTGATGAATAATACCCCTTTTCTTGAGTCACCACCAGGGCCATACTTTGATGAGTCAAAGTAACATTAAACTTTAATTTACTGTGGTAGGCTTACTTTCGATTGCCTCTGTAGGCCTAACATCTCTATGGACCTTGAGTTCCTCGTCCTTCTGGAACTACATTGTGAGCCCCTGCTGACACCTCGAACAAGTTTCCAACTGACTGCTCAGGGTGTACACTTCTTTCATGTAGAAACATGTCTGAAACTGTCGATGAGTCCGAATTCAAGTAAAGGCTGTGAGCCCGCTGGAAAAAGGCATTCTGGCACTGTGTCAAAGCATCGCTGTTCTGGACAGCTGTCTGATCAAACACAGCTAGTAAGAGTGAGTGAAAGACTAAAGTGAGATCGTGTTTGAGTCAGACTACTGGGCAGCACCGCAGTTTGTCAGAGACTCTGACACGCCGTCTGAAGGCCAACGGGACCTGGCCGTCAGAGTCCAGGAATTCATCTGCCCTGTTGGCGTGGCGACGTCGTCCGGCGGCCTCACCGTGGCGACGTCCCTCTTGCTGCTGTCGCTGAAGTGCGCCGTGCCCACCAGGTACACCAGGCTTCCGTCGGGCGCCGTCAGGCGGGTGACCGTGTCCGGGAGGGTGGGCGAGGGCTGCCGCCGCTGCGCCCGCATCTGCCAGAGCAGCTCCACCGCCTGGGAGTCCGCTGGAGACGGGGGTGAACAGCAGGGGGAGACAGAGAGCTCACCAACACAGCCAGAGCACAGTGCAGCAATCTACCCCCTTAATTCTCCCCCACGCTGTAGCTGCTAATCACTGCATTGGATATACTCTGCAGTACATTCGATGCACTGTACTCTTTCCTTCTTCTCACACATATAAAAAATCTCACATAAAAACTTATTTCACCAGATTTATCCTTCTGTACAAAAGTGAGGAACTGATACAGCTACCAGTTAAACATTCATGAGGTAGTCTGGCCTTTCAGCTGTACTTCAGCAGTAAAGAATACGAGAGCACCTCTACGAGGGTAAAATGTTTAAAGGGAGCAGTGGCTGATTTATCTGTGCTGAGCAAGTGCCCGTGCAGCAGACGTGCACATAGCTGAAATGTCTGGAAGGGAAACCAACAAATCCTACCTCTCCGGACGCTCTTTCAGGGTGTCCTGGAACAGTGGGTTGTCAAGACCCCACAGGCTGTCTTACGGGTGTCCCTCAAACCTCTGTACTCGGCTCCCTCTTTGCCTCCCACTACATGCAATCTCTCTGTAATCTCCCCCTGTGGTTTTTCATACCACTTCTATGCTGACAACACGCAACTCTTCCTGTCCTTTCCGCCACCTGATGCACAGGTTTCTGCACGCATCTGAGCTTGCCTGAAAGACATTACACAGTGGATGGTGGACCACTGCCTAAATCTGAACCTGGATAAAGCTGAGATGCTTTTCATCCCATCAAAGTCCTCCCTGTTTCAAAACCTCTCCCTCAGCCTAGACTCGACACGACAAGCCTAATGACCAATAGCACTGTCAAAAGGCTTGGTGTAATAATTGATAGCCACTGATGACACCGTTGCTCATTTAACTTGAATGGATACGCTTATGTTCTATTGTGCTGGAAGCCATTCTGGATAAGAGTGTCTACTAAATGCATGTAATGTAATGTAACGAAACCTTCCACAGAAAATCAGGGACCTGATCGAATGAGGCTTCTCCATGCATGGAACAATTGCTAAAGTTCACACAGAAACAAAACATTAGCAATGAACACAGCTTGCAGAGAAACTATTCTGCTCTCCCTGTCCTGCACTCATGCTGTTACTGCTGCTCAGAAAAGTTACTGCCTAGCAGGCGGGATCACAAGATGTACTGAGTAGAGAAAGCGGCACCACAACTGCAGTGCAAAATTCTGCTATTGTGGCAACCCTTCAACAGACAGACAGGGACAGACACTCAAATGGATGAAGGACTCACAGAGGCCAGGAGGAAGACTGGGCAGTGCATCATCTTCGGAGGGACCCACTGCCTCCTCCTGAGTTTAACAGAGATATCAAGAGATATGGATATCAAGAGGCATCCACTGAGGCAAACGAAAATAGAAACACTGCATACAGGAGTTCAGCCATGTGGCCTTCCTGTCTCAGTGGCATGGCCAACGGATACTCAGACAATGACAGTACAACAGAGCCTAATTGCCTAATTGTTTTCTTCTCAGTTCAGCTCAGTGTACCGTTTCACAAAGCACTGTTTATGGAATTGGAACCTGGAAAGAACTCTTATAAAGCAACAGATTTTGGGTCCACCATTCCTAAACTTAACACAATTGCTTTTTTGGTAATAAAGTGAATATGTGATTGAATGTGGCCATTTCAGAACATATGGAATGGACTGACATGTGCGGAGTAAAAAGACTAGCTGTCCAAACTCTGCCCACGGTAACCACCTGTTTCTCCTACCTCTGAATTGTTACTCTGCTCCATGGTCCCGTGTGTGGTTCAGCAGCAACTTTGCTCCCTCTTTCGCAACTGTAAAGAAAGCCCCCAGGAAAAAAAAACAGCATGAAGTTCCCCCTCATCCACATATAGATGTAACAAAACAATCAAAAGCTCAAACCAACATCAGTATTTACCACATCAAGTTTTATAACTGCTAGTGTTCACAATCACACCAAGTCTACAAACCAGTTGGTTTAATGCACTTGTGTCTCTACCACATAAGCTTGTACCTCATCTGGCCAACTATTAAAACTTGGTCATTCAACACTTCTAATATTGTGACTCCTTGTGTGGCTTTTACTTGTGATGTACTCTGCCTCATTTGTAAGCTGTGTTGGTTAAAAGTGTCTGCCAAATGAACAAATGTAAATATAATGTAATATAAAACACTCAAAAATAACTTTGTGCCCTTGACTCCGAACCTATGGGGGTGTTTATTCAAATCCCAAAAGGAACTATTCTGCCACAGCCTGACTGAGATACTCTACCACAATTTCTATTTTAAGACTCCAACTGTATAACCTAAGACAAAGTTAAAAGTGCAGAAGTATAAGATTTGCATTGCCATGATGAATGCTAACCATATAAACAAGCTCTACTGTTTTTTTTAAGATGACAACGATGTGGATTAAGGTTAATTTCTCAATCATATTCCCAAACTGGATTATTTGCGTGTGCCGTTTTGTTCCTGTGCATTTAGCAGTATTTGCTAACTTCCTGACATTACTGCTCTCCCACTGAAGCGATTACAACACCAACACGACTAATTGCGCCAGTCCTGAGTCACCGTGAAAAGTAGCCGCCACCATACACTAATTGCGCCCCTCAAGCTAAGCTTAATACAATGTTGAAATGCAGTAGCCAGCCGGTTACGGAACATAGCAAATGGTAGACAGCCAGGTAGCCAGCTAGCTAGTAGGCAATAACATTATCTGCAGCTGACTTCATTAACTTCATTCACTCAAAAGCAGTCAGACAACAAATCTTCTTTGAGAACAGACTTTAGCTGTTTTAGGTATTTAGTTAAAAACACCCCAGGCAAATTAATAATAAAGTAGCAAGCCGGCTAGCTAGCGAGCAAGCCAGATGACATGAGTACAACAGTGCACAGGTTGCTAACCAGCTAGCTAACTAGCCAGCTACTCAGACACGGGCCTAGCTGCCAGTCATTTTATTTCCCTCGGGTACACTTCCAGTCTGCTAAAATAAAACTGCGGCAAAGTCCGGGTAGATTTTTACTTTTCCTTACTTCTAATCATGCGACGTATCCTATCTGTTGTTACTTTCAGTCCATTTGAATAAGTCAGCTCGCTGACTACATTCACATGTGCTGTCGTGATCCGGAGGCTGTTTAACAAGCCCTCCAGCTGGCTACCGACAGCTAATGCCAGCGTGATATATGCTGGCTAGCTAACTTGTTAGCTAGCAAATGAACTAGCCATCTAGCGAGCTCAAAGTTAGCGAAGAACCTCTGACAAACCCGACAAGACACTAACGTTATTTGGGCTGACATTTTCCGTGTGGGAACTCGGCTTGTGTGGCTAGCATGAGCTATCGTAATCATATTATAACTTGCAAACGTTAAGTAACTAGCTAGCTAAATTAGCAAATTAACTAATCAGACACAGCTGAGTATGACCGTCAACAGCACAATGATAGCTATAAACCACCTGCGGAAAAGCTGTGTCTGCACTTGGCATTTTGTCTCTCAAAGTGTGTCAGATGAACTGCACTCACTAGCTATTGTGAACAGAAAAGATGTGGGAAGGGTGTCTGTACATTAATAGAAAAGACATTGATTTGCAGTACATGGCTAACGTTAGCTAGCAGCTTGAAAGCTTTCCGACTAACCAGCAGGAGAAGCCACTTGTCGATAGACAGTTGACATAATTAGGTAAAAATGTTTCTCACTAAAATAAACTCAAAGCCCAAATATGGGGTCGTCATTTGTGCTAGGTGTTGGAATGCTGAAAACTCACGAATATGTCCAGCTTACTGCTCGCTCGCTCGCTCGCTCGCTTGCTTGCTTTCACTTCGTACTTCGCCACCCGTCTGACACGACACCCCTCCGGCCGAACGGCCTTGTGGGTAGTGTAGTCCTGATAAGGCCGATTGCTGATGGGTAGTGGAGTTTTATTTACAGGCGGTTACACAAACGGGACCGCAATCGTTTTGAGTGTCTCTGCAATAAGTAGTCTGATTTGTTTTAATTAATCCATTGAGTTATTTTTCCATACAATTATGAACATATGCTAAAACTTCTTGTAGATCAGAGCTTGGCTGAAGGGTTGGAAAAGTTCCTTTTTTGTTCTGGCCAAAATCTTGACGAAAGTCAACCCTCTGGAATAGTATAGTGTATAATTTCTTATTCTATATTACACAGCATGCAAAAGACCCCGTTTCAGTTTCGCTGTCTTTGACTACACCTGTTAAAGTATGTCCACACTCTAGTTAATTTAATATTGTTCAAAAGAAAAGCATTGGCTGTATGTGTAATAATCTTTACCTTGGTTTAAATGAGTTGCTCATTTTCATCCTGTAAAACCATAAAGATCGTGGACATGGAGTTACAACAACTGGAAACTGTCTGTTCCTGTCACAAAAGATTTATCACTGGGGCACATTTTGACTGGGTTCTTGCAGCAAAATGGGCAGAATCTCAATTTGAGAATTATGATGCACATAGGAGCTTTGTTTCCGTCACCCTCTGAGCTGAGGAATAAATCAGATTTTTTATTACTCAATCAAAACACTCAATTTACTTTTGACAGTCATTTTACAAGTTTTTTTTTTTTTTTTTTTTTTTTTTTGGCAAAAGTCTGAAATACTGCCTGTCTGGCTCAAAGAATAATCTCTTGAGAATGTCCAATGTTCATTACACCCTCCCACCCTCGGCTTTATTACAAGTATAATATTTGGCTGCTATGGCATGAGTTCAAATAACAAATGTGCTACTACTACTACTACTATTACTACAACAGTGCAACTACTCCTACTACTAAAAATAATGAGAAATAGAAAAATACAATTTACACACATGTAAATAATAATAGACTATTAATGAAATAAGTCTTTGTTTCTGTAGAAGTCCTTGTCTGTCAGATTGTGCCAAATAGTAACATATGCTGGCAATGCCGCATATTCTTTGTTGTCTCCCAAAAGAAATGATAGCATTCCAGTTTCTGAGAGTCTGCCATGGTATTTTTTCTGTTTAGTGCCAGATGGTACCTCTCTCTCTCTCTCACACACACACACACATACAAGCACACAGACACACACACCTGACATTAACAATGTATAGCGTATCCAGATGAAATTATTTTACTTTAAAGCACAGGGCTAACTAAACACAACTTCCTTTTGTAATATGAAGGCAATCTTTATTTTGTCACACAAGTAGTCAAGAAGGGTAAGGCAAGACAACCCACCCTCTCAGTTATCTCTGCCTTTCCCCCTTTTCTTAAGGGATATTAATGTGATCCATCAAGTACTGTCTTGTTTTCCTATATACGTGTTTCAATGTCTATCTATTCAAGGACAGTCAATAGCTGGAAAAACATATATAACAAGTTTACCAATATACAAATTACAATCCAACCCTTCACTGCTTCGAAATTGCATGTATACACATTATTTTCTTATATTACAGGGCACAAGGTCAGTAAATATGTATTATTCCAGTCCCTTAACATGGCTGACATCAGACACAGCAGTCAGATTCTGTACAGGCTGCAATCTTAACCATCCTAAGGCATCAGAAAAATATGGAATGTGTAGTTCTCACACAGTAACCTGTCAAGTGCTAGTGGATTCTAACATTCGGCAGGCTTTTGTGTCATCATAGCTTGTGTATCAGTGTCTCGCTGTGTCTGACCCAGACAATATTTACAGAATACACAACCAGTTTGAACACATTGCTTCGATACAAAAATCCACACAAGCCCCCTTCGACCACTGCACAAATGCACACAGGACAGTAATAAAAGAATGCCAGCTGCCAAACAAGCACAAATATGTACCATATACCTCCTATACGTCTTTGAGTTTGAAGCTGATTTTAAAAGCCATGTTCCACACAGAAGAAATATAAAAAACTGTGTTCCTGGAAAGAGTGCTGAATACAAAACTGAGTTATTTTGACCCATTGGTGTGCATTCATGTTTTTTCAATGTACATGCATTTCAGGAGGAATCTGAATAAAATATCCAAGGTATTGTCTTCAACCAGCTGAATAGCAGTGGTACATGCAAATATTATCAATATTATCAGGAAATCAGCAGTGTGCCCAGACTTAAGGTGCCATAAATAGAAGATTAATGTACTTTCCTTTGAAACACTATTTACATCAATGGTTTCAATTCAGAGATAAAGATGCAAACACAAGAACTGCTTTATAATACAAGATCACCTATGTTGTTCATTTGCAGCACCACACTAGCTTAATGGTTGCATAGGTCAAATCAACGCAACTGGAAGCTGTTTTCATTCTATGAACTCTGTCAGTCAGATTTAGATTCTTTATCAGGTTAATCCAGACAAAGCAGACAGAGTGATAGGGAAGCACAGCCCTCTGATCTCACAGCGAAAGTGGGAGCATATTACAGACAAACACATGGTTAAAAGCTAGGTACTACTTGATCCTTTATCCCCAACCACAGTCTGGGGTCTGGTGAGTGCTGAAGTGACCACACAGATAACCAGGCTGTGGAAGGTATGAAGGCTTGTCCTCCATCACCCCTGCTGACTCCGTCTGGATTTTGAATGACCAAATCTCTACACTTTATGCTGCAAGACATCTGTATTGTTAAGACTGACCCCGTAGTCCTCTTCGTTCTGTATCCTGGACCCCGTTGACCAGAATCCAACTGGCCAAATCCATACTTTGCTGGTTAGGTATGTAGATTACCTGCAGAGCTTCATTCATGCTTTTGAGGCACCGTTCAGTCTGAATGGTGTTTCCCCAAATGCACGCCCACCCCCCCTCCTTCAGTGTCCCCCTCCATGCTGTGGCCGGGGCGCCAGGCGGTTAGCCAACAGGCAGGCTAGGGCGATACCCGCAGCCTGTGTGAACGCCAGCCCCAGCACGGTGGCCGCGATGTGGAAGACGTTGTCGTTGACGATGCTGAAGACCTTGCGGAAGCAGCCGTGGCGGTGAATTCCGGCGGCCGCCACCCCTCCGGCGCCCTCGTCGGGAACGGGCCGGTTCCTGCAGCCCTTGCGCCGCACGCAGCAGCTGTCCGGCACCGAGACCGACGAGCCGTTCCCCGGGCGCACGTCCAGAGCCCAGTCGGACGCCAGCCAGTCCTGCCAGCCCTCGGCCCCACAGCACTCCAGCGCCCTCTGCAGGCTGTCCAGCGCGTTCGCTCTGCCTTCGTCCTCGCTGTAGGCCGACACGGCCTGCTGAAGCCCGCTGCGGAAGCCCTCCGCAATGTCCTCGCGGTAGAAGAGCCCGGAGAGTCCGGCGGCCAGCCCCGCGACCAGGGCGACGAGCTGGAAGACGCCATAGGCTCGCAGCAGGCAGGGGAGCTTAGCAGCCACGCCCAGGCAGCCGAGGAAGCCCCAGGCGGTGATGGCGCCCCCTGTGGCCAGCAGGGTGAGCGGGGCATTCGGGTAACTGTTAGCGGACAGCAGCATGTAGTCAGCCAGGGAGACCTGCGTCCACACGCCCAGGGTGAAGATGGCCAGCCCTGCCGCCCAGAAGAGACAGCTGAAGACCAGCAGCCCCAGTCGCAGGAGGGGCATGGCGTCCACTGCCTGGCAGCAGGACGCGTTGGCGGGGGGTGCCGGGGGCGCCAGCGAGGCCTCCGAGCACAACGACAGGGAGAGGCGCTGATGCTGCTGCAGCTGCTGCTGCTGCTGCTGGCAGGCGGAGAGCAGCAATCCGGGGGGCGCCGAGGGGCGGCGAGGCACCGCGGGAGAGGTGAGGAGGCCCAGCCCCCTGGGAGAGGACAGCCTCCGCACCGCACACTCTCGGTCCCACTCTGCGATCCTCGGGCTGGGCCGTCCGGGAAGGGAATCGTACGGCAGTGCGCTATTCATGACACTGGCTCTGGCTTTATCTTCCCCTGCTCCCTCTATTCCACTCCTTTCCGCGTCCCCCCTTTCGGCTCTCTCTCCTCTCTCCTGTTCTTTATGGCTGGCAGTTAATCCCCCTCCCTCTCCTTTCGGCCCATAAATCTCCGAGGCGTTATTGAGGGTTTGCTCCGTTATCTGCATCTACAGCCCCGCGGGCCCACCCGCCCCCTTATTTCTCATCCCTCCTCTTGTTTATCTCTTCATTTCAAGCGTTCCCTCCATCCACCTGGTCTCCCTTTCTCCCCCCGTCACAATAATTACTGCGTCCGCTCTCACTCTCCCTCCCTCTCTCTCTCTTTCACTCGTTCTTTTTCGGGGACACGGTTCCCTGACATTAACGCCGCCCACAGCCCCTCTGACAGCAAGGGGAATCCAGACACTCAGTTTTTTACTGCCTTGCTTTTCCTCCTGTGTTTTATGTTGAGAGAGGTTCTCATGACCACACCAGCCAAGACTTACCAGCTCTGCCACATCATGTCAAGTGTTCCCTTAAGTGACATTCATTTAAGATTTAAGATTTAAAGTATTTTAATGCGGCTGTAGATTACGCAGACCTCATTAAAATGAATGGATGCGTGAATTTATATATGGACAATGCATGTTTGCAGTTTTTGGAACAAATTCATTCGAAGTCCCTCCAGCGATACACAAAGACAAACACATTCACACACAGAATGTCAAATACAGCAGCAACAAGGATTTTGTGAATCAATAGCAGTTAATAACACATGGTGGATTGGGGGACGCTGTCCATTAATGGTACATTATATTAAAGAGGACAGGGAATCCATGAGCCATAATATTACTAAATATAGTCACACAGTTTTCATTTTAAAAGTGTGTGTGTGTGTGTGTGTGTGTGTGTGTGTGTGTGCATGTTGTTGGGGAAGGATTGGTCATAGCTTCCTTCTGAAGTAAAATTGAATATTATGCTGGTCTTAAGTATGCATAGCTAATTCATAATTAATAAATCTATGCTAAGTTTTGGATTTTTTAACAACATGTCAGTTGTGTTTTTGGTTTGTGAAGATCACGATAGATGTACTTTTAGTCGCAAATAAAAATGAAAAATTATATGACTGCCAACTGTGATTTAGTTCAGCATTTTTTTTTCAAGATGACCATATGCTGCAGTATCAAGATTTGGACATAAATTGCAAAGGTTCACAGAAGACAGTGGTTAGAGACAACAGTCACCGCTGAAAGAGGGTGGAACCAAGGCACATTTGCACACAGCAGTGAGGTGATAAGCGTGTGGTGTTTGCAGTAAAAGTCACTCTGTCAGAAAATGATTATCAGAATCTGGGTCTGTCCCTCTAGAGGAATATCCAGGGGGGAGTTTATGGTGTCTGTAATTAGAAAGAGCCAGTAAACAGCCGTCCCCTGATTCAGGCAACATTCATCACCCAGACAGCCTTCAGTTAAAAAAACACACACACAGACACACACAGACACACACACACATAAACACACACATAAACACACACACACACACACACACACACAAACACTGTTGGAGCTGATGGAAATGTTTCTTTCCGTTCTTTCAGAGTGCTTTATTGAAGAGAATAAAATAACACAAATCAAACACAGCAGTGGAACAAACTTAATTCTATATTTGCCATCAATCACAATGTAGCAAACAGTGGAAGCCGCAATGGCAGTTCCTGGTACACAGGAACGTGGGATTCTGGCACAATGCTGACTATGTAATGATGAGGAGCTCACAAACCTTCATGCCACATAACTGTCGTCATTTTAATGGTGATTCACCACAGTGATTTCTTTTTCTTGGATAACTTCCCTCTGAAAATGATGTGATGAAAAGCTTGTGAAAATTATCAATCCTCTCATCTGCTGGAGCTGGATACCTTATTTAAACCCAGACCAAACCCCATTTTTAAAAAGGTTACAATGGCACTTCATACAATCTCAATTTTGAAGTGTGACTAATCAAAGTACCTAAAAAACAACTGTGGAGTCTGTTTTTTTTTTAAGTTTTTCAGTGGATACACTAGACTTGTTTGTTTGAACTCTGATTGGGAATCTATTGTTATGTAAATGAACTGGAAAGGTCATGACATTTTTATACTAAATATTCATTTCAATGGAGGGAGCCAAAGATGTCAAAAGCTGTGAAGGAATCCTTCTCTGTTCACATTCATGCAATTGTTTACTTGAAAGTGACAAAGCATATTTTTTCAAAAACAGATTTGACTACCTTTGTGTATGAAAATACATGTACATGTGCTAGTACTATCAACTAGATAAATTTGTTCAAAGCATATACTGTTATTATCAGAAGTAATGCTGAAAGTGAAAAGGATACAAGGAAATAAAAAATAATGTAATGACAATATAGTATTTGTACAAAAAAACATAGTTTATGAATTTTACATTTCACATACATAAAATTACACCATGGCTGGAAAATGAAATGTCACACTATTCTACATCCCATATGTAATCCTAAATTCTTGCTGTGGTTGATGATTATGTGATCTTCCTTTTTACATTTAAAACTATCTAATGATGCGATATAAAATATGAGCTAAAATCTTGACAGTATAACAGGATTCTATTTTAATTAATGATGAATCACTGACTCAGCCCCTGACTTGAAGAAACTTTGATTGTGTCTGTCTGAAGAAGCAGTCACCTCATTGAAAAACATTATTTCAGATCCTGTCAGTGCGGAGAATTCAATGGTGCTGGATCAGAGCGCAACAGTTGCTATCAGTTTTGGTTGATGGAGAGGTAGTGAGGAGAGGATTCCCACAGAATAGGGATCACCAGACCACATTACTTTACATCCTGCAAGGACAAAAACAATGTAGATATGAGTCAACGTCATTAGTTACAGGCTCTAAATATGCCAGTAAGGTCTGTAAGGTCTTGCTCACCAGAGCAACATGAACAACAACACCATAGCAACAAAACAAGAATTTCAGTTAATGGGCAACAAACTGAAAAACTGTACAAAAATAACAGACAATTATGATTAAGAGCATCATATTTACACAATACAAAAGTTAGTGTAAAAGTGACCAAGAAACGCATTATTACCTTATGTTGCTAGGCAATGATTCAAGAGAGCAGGGCTACATTAGTAAAAGGGGAGAAAGGGCAAGCTTGCCTGGCAGATGAAGGGGAGCTCTTCAAAACAGAAACCATCCAGCCAATGGATGCCTTTGGATTCGGTGCGAACCAGCTTGCCACAGTGGTGACTGTATGGGGCGATGGGGAAGCAGGAGTGCCAGTGACCGGACTCCAAGACAGGACCACCTGTCCAGAACCAGGATTTGCTGCTGGGCAGGATGGAGTGCTCCAGCCCCATCCACACACCCTCAGGTGGGAAATCCTTCCCGGACAACAACTGATCGACGTGACCTTGCATTGCACTGCTGGTGATGTGAACTAAATGGGAGTGGCTGTCCTTGCAATGCTCCAGAGCACCAAACCAGGTCTTTTTCTCATCTACGTAGTGCAGGAAACCTTGAATAAGCCATGAAAACATAGATTTTAGAATATCAGATGTAAGACTGAATCACCAGGTGGTGCTTACAGAGATCATATTCTCTAAGAAAAATATGATTAACAAAGAGCTTCAATGATGCATTAGATATTTTGAAACTGATCCTGTACTGATATCTGCACTACAAAAAATAACAACTGCAGCTCTCAAAACAAACATAAATTCAATATAATATTTCATAACTCTGAAAGAGGTTTTTAATACTAGTTGAAGTGGAAGAGGAAGTTGAGGTGTTGGTCAAATCCTCACATGGAAGGAAAGCTGTGTCCTGAGTGATAAGATTAAGGTTTTATCAGTGTGGACAGCAGAAGTGTGTGATTTGAGATGATCTGCAATGTCGGATTTAATAACAACAAATCTGATTTATATAGGGGAGCTGAGGTGTTGAACAAATTTTCACCTGTATGGGAAGTTGTATCGAAGGTCAGAGCTGCATCATTGCCAGTGGGAACAGCAGACGTTTTGTTTGAGGTGGTAAGTGATGTTGCAGTTGGGACAGAGGATGAACCAGAAGAGGGAGTTGAGGTTTCACCTATATTGGAAGTTATATCCATGGTAATACTTGAAGATTGCTTTGAAGTGGTCAACGATGTCACAGTCTGATGATCGGTTGCAGCAGAGGAAGGAGATGAGGTGTTCTTAAAATTTTCATGCAGAGATGAACCTTCACCAGTGGTGACATCAGAAACGTGTCTGGGTGTGGTCAGCAATGTTTCATCTTGATCAACAGTTGAAGTAGGAGGGGAAGATAAAGTGTTGGCCAAACTTTTAACTGGGCTGGAAGCCTTCTGAGTGGTCTTAGTTGATCCTTCACCAGTAATGACATCAGAAGTGTACTTGGATATAGTCTGCGATGTTTCAGCTGTAGTTGTGTCATTAGTCAAAATCAAACCTTCACCAGATTTGACACCAGAATTGTGATTTGAGATAGTGAATGATGTTTTGGTTTGAAAAGCAGCAGAATTAGAAACTAAAGTCAAAGTGTCAGTCATATGTTGACCTGTATTGGCAGTTGTGTGAATGGTCATAGTTGCACCAATGGTGACAGTAGAACTGTGATTTGAGGTGGTCATTGACATGTCAGTCCTATTATCTGTTGAAGCAGTAGAGGGAGTTGAGGTGCTGGTGAAATTTTCACCTGGTTGGATCGGTTTCTCTGAATTATCATTAGAGGTTTTAACAGTGGAGAGAGCAGGAGTTTCCATTGATGGTACCACAGACACCTCCGTTAGAACATCAGCTGAAACATGAGTGGGAGTTGAGGTGTATGCAGAATTTCCACCTTGACTAGAAGTCATCTGAGTGGTCATACTTGAAGCTTCATCAGTTGTGAATTCGAGAGTATGCTTATATGTGGTCAGAAATGTTTCATCTACATTACCAGTTGAAGCAGGAGAAGGAGTTGAAGTGCTGGTAAAATTTTCACCTGATTGGGATGGTTCCTCCAAATTATCAGTAGAAGTTTTGCCAGCGGAGACAGCAGGAGTTTCCTTTGATGTGATCAATGATGTCTCCGTTGGAACATCAGCTGAAATATGAATAGGAGTTGATGCGCCTTCTGATTGTCCAGTTTGACTGGAAGTCTTGTGAGTGGTCAGAGTTGAACCTTCACCACTGGTGACATCAGAAGTGTACTTGGATGTGGTCATTGATGTTTTATCTTTACTAGTAGTTGAAGCAGCCAAAGGAATTAAGGTGATGGCATTATTTCCACCTGGATTGGAAGTTGCGTCATTAGTCATAATCGAACCTTCACCAGAGGTGACAATAGAGGTGTGATTTGAGTTGGTCAGGGATGTTTCAGTATCAAAATTATGAGTTTGATTTGCAGTGTCATTCCAATTTTGACCTGTATTGGAAGTGCTGTCCATAGTCAACATTGATAAATTGACATTGGAGGACATGTTCAGCAATGCGATATTTGAGTTAGATGAAGAATTGTTTGATGCAGTTGTGATATTTCCACTTAGATGGGAAATCATATCAGCCTTCATAGTTGAGTCTTTGTTAGTGGACACAGTAGAAACGATGTTTGAGGTGGGCAGTGATGTTTCAGTTTGAATGGCAGATGGATCAGGAGATGGCGTTGAGGTGTTGGCCAAATTTCTTTCTTGATGTGAAGCTTTGTCCATTGTTACAGCAGATGTTTTGGTAGTGGATACAGTAGAAGGTTGTTTTGAAGTGATCGGCGATGTTTTAGTTTGACAAAAAGTTGACGCATGAGTGGGAGTTGAGGTTTTGGTGAAAATTTCACCTCTATCAGAAGTCGTGTCTGTCGTATGAACTGCAGGCGAGGTGTCAGTCCAGTTTTGACCTGTGTTGGCAGTTGTGTGAATGGTCATAGTTGCACCAGTGATGACAGTAGAATTGTGATTTGAGGTGGTCAGTGACATCTCAGTCCTATTATCTGTTGAAGCAGTAGAGGGAGTTGAGGTGCTGGTAGAATTTTCACCTGATTGGGATGGTTTCTCCAAATTATCAGTAGAGGTTTTAGCAGTGGAGAGATCAGGAGTTTCCATTGATGGTACCACAGACACCTCCGTTAGAACATCAGCTGAAACATGAGTGGGAGTTGAGGTGTATGCAGAATTTCCACCTTGACTAGAAGTCATCTGAGTGGTCATAGTTGACCCTTCACCACTGGTGACATCAGAAGTGTACCTGGATGTTGTCAGTGATGTTTCGTCTTGATTAACAATTGAAGCAGGAAAAGGAGTTGAGGTGCTGGCATCATTTCCACCTTGATTCGAAGCTGTGTCAGTAGACAAAATTGAACCTTCTCCGGAGGTGACAATAGAAGTGTGGTTTGATGTTGTCATCACTGTTTCTGATTGAAACGCAGCAGAAGTATGAATTGTAGTCGAGGTGTCAGTCAAAATTTGACTTGTAGTGGAAGTCTTCTGAGAGGTCCGAGTTGAACTTTCACCACTGGTGACATCAGAAGTGGCCTTGGCTGTTGTCAGTGACGTTTCGTCTTGATTACCAATTGAAGCAGGAGAAGGAGTGGAGGTGCTGGCAACATTTCCCTCGGGACTCGAAGCTGTGTCCGTAGTCAAAATTGTACCTTCTCCAGAGGTAACAATAGAAGTGTGGTTTGATGTTGTCAGTGATGTTTCAGATTGAAAAGCAGCAGAAGTATGAATTGCAGTCGAGGTGTCAGTCAAATTTTGACCTGTGTTGGCAGTTGTGTGAGTTGTCATAGTTGACATTGCACCAGTGATGACAGTAGAACTGTGATTTGAGGTGGTCATTGACATGTCAGTCCTATTATCTGTTGAAGCAGTAGAAGGAGTTGAGGTGCTGGTGAAATTTTCACCTGGTTGGATCGGTTTCTCTGAATTATCATTAGAGGTTTTAGCAGTGGAGAGAGCAGGAGTTTCCATTGATGGTACCACAGACACCTCTGTTAGAACATTAGCTGAAACATGAGTGGGAGTTGAGGTGTATGCAGAATTTCCACCTTGACTAGAAGTCATCTGAGTGGTCATACTTGAAGCTTCATCAGTTGTGAATTCGAGAGTATGCTTATATGTGGTCAGAAATGTTTCATCTACATTACCAGTTGAAGCAGGAGAAGGAGTTGAAGTGCTGGTAAAATTTTCACCTGATTGGGATGGTTCCTCCAAATTATCAGTAGAAGTTTTGCCAGCGGAGACAGCAGGAGTTTCCTTTGATGTGATCAATGATGTCTCCGTTGGAACATCAGCTGAAATATGAATAGGAGTTGATGCGCTTTCTGATTGTCCAGTTTGACTGGAAGTCTTGTGAGTGGTCAGAGTTGAACCTTCACCACTGGTGACATCAGAAGTGTACTTGGATGTGGTCATTGATGTTTTATCTTTACTAGTAGTTGAAGCAGCCAAAGGAATTAAGGTGATGGCATTATTTCCACCTGGATTGGAAGTTGCGTCATTAGTCATAATCGAACCTTCACCAGAGGTGACAATAGAGGTGTGATTTGAGTTGGTCAGGGATGTTTCAGTATCAAAATTATGAGTTTGATTTGCGGTGTCATTCCAATTTTGACCTGTATTGGAAGTGCTGTCCATAGTCAACATTGATAAATTGACATTGGAGGACATGTTCAGCAATGCGATATTTGAGTTAGATGAAGAATTGTTTGATGCAGTTGTGATATTTCCACTTAGATGGGAAATCATATCAGCCTTCATAGTTGAGTCTTTGTTAGTGGACACAGTAGAAACGATGTTTGAGGTGGGCAGTGATGTTTCAGTTTGAATGGCAGATGGATCAGGAGATGGCGTTGAGGTGTTGGCCAAATTTCTTTCTTGATGTGAAGCTTTGTCCATTGTTACAGCAGATGTTTTGGTAGTGGATACAGTAGAAGGTTGTTTTGAAGTGATCGGCGATGTTTTAGTTTGACAAAAAGTTGACGCATGAGTGGGAGTTGAGGTTTTGGTGAAAATTTCACCTCTATCAGAAGTCGTGTCTGTCGTATGAACTGCAGGCGAGGTGTCAGTCCAGTTTTGACCTGTGTTGGCAGTTGTGTGAATGGTCACAGTTGCACCAGTGATGACAGTAGAATTGTGATTTGAGGTGGTCAGTGACATCTCAGTCCTATTATCTGTTGAAGCAGTAGAGGGAGTTGAGGTGCTGGTAGAATTTTCACCTGATTGGGATGGTTTCTCCAAATTATCAGTAGAGGTTTTAGCAGTGGAGAGAGCAGGAGTTTCCATTGATGGTACCACAGACACCTCCGTTAGAACATCAGCTGAAACATGAGTGGGAGTTGAGGTGTATGCAGAATTTCCACCTTGACTAAAAGTCATCTGAGTGGTCAGAGTTGAACCTTTACCACTGGTGACATCAGAAGTGTACCTGGATGTTGTCAGTGATGTTTCGTCTTGATTAACAATTGAAGCAGGAGAAGGAGTTGAGGTGCTGGCATCATTTCCACCTTGATTCGAAGCTGTGTCAGTAGACAAAATTGAACCTTCTCCAGAGGTGACAATAGAAGTGTGGTTTGATGTTGTCATCACTGTTTCTGATTGAAACGCAGCAGAAGTATGAATTGTAGTCGAGGTGTCAGTCAAAATTTGACTTGTAGTGGAAGTCTTCTGAGAGGTCCAAGTTGAACTTTCACCACTGGTGACATCAGAAGTGGCCTTGGCTGTTGTCAGTGACGTTTCGTCTTGATTACCAATTGAAGCAGGAGAAGGAGTGGAGGTGCTGGCAACATTTCCCTCGGGACTCGAAGCTGTGTCCGTAGTCAAAATTGTACCTTCTCCAGAGGTAACAATAGAAGTGTGGTTTGATGTTGTCAGTGATGTTTCAGATTGAAAAGCAGCAGAAGTATGAATTGCAGTCGAGGTGTCAGTCAAATTTTGACCTGTGTTGGCAGTTGTGTGAGTTGTCATAGTTGACATTGCACCAGTGATGACAGTAGAACTGTGATTTGAGGTGGTCATTGACATGTCAGTCCTATTATCTGTTGAAGCAGTAGAAGGAGTTGAGGTGCTGGTGAAATTTTCACCTGGTTGGATCGGTTTCTCTGAATTATCATTAGAGGTTTTAGCAGTGGAGAGAGCAGGAGTTTCCATTGATGGTACCACAGACACCTCTGTTAGAACATTAGCTGAAACATGAGTGGGAGTTGAGGTGTATGCAGAATTTCCACCTTGACTAGAAGTCATCTGAGTGGTCATACTTGAAGCTTCATCAGTTGTGAATTCGAGAGTATGCTTATATGTGGTCAGAAATGTTTCATCTACATTACCAGTTGAAGCAGGAGAAGGAGTTGAAGTGCTGGTAAAATTTTCACCTGATTGGGATGGTTCCTCCAAATTATCAGTAGAAGTTTTGCCAGCGGAGACAGCAGGAGTTTCCTTTGATGTGATCAATGATGTCTCCGTTGGAACATCAGCTGAAATATGAATAGGAGTTGATGCGCTTTCTGATTGTCCAGTTTGACTGGAAGTCTTGTGAGTGGTCAGAGTTGAACCTTCACCACTGGTGACATCAGAAGTGTACTTGGATGTGGTCATTGATGTTTTATCTTTACTAGTAGTTGAAGCAGCCGAAGGAATTAAGGTGATGGCATTATTTCCACCTGGATTGGAAGTTGCGTCATTAGTCATAATCGAACCTTCACCAGAGGTGACAATAGAGGTGTGATTTGAGTTGGTCAGGGATGTTTCAGTATCAAAATTATGAGTTTGATTTGCGGTGTCATTCCAATTTTGACCTGTATTGGAAGTGCTGTCCATAGTCAACGTTGATAAATTGACATTGGAGGACATGTTCAGCAATGCGATATTTGAGTTAGATGAAGAATTGTTTGATGCAGTTGTGATATTTCCACTTAGATGGGAAATCATATCAGCCTTCATAGTTGAGTCTTTGTTAGTGGACACAGTAGAAACGATGTTTGAGGTGGGCAGTGATGTTTCAGTTTGAATGGCAGATGGATCAGGAGATGGCGTTGAGGTGTTGGCCAAATTTCTTTCTTGATGTGAAGCTTTGTCCATTGTTACAGCAGATGTTTTGGTAGTGGATACAGTAGAAGGTTGTTTTGAAGTGATCGGCGATGTTTTAGTTTGACAAAAAGTTGACGCATGAGTGGGAGTTGAGGTTTTGGTGAAAATTTCACCTCTATCGGAAGTCGTGTCCGTCGTCACAGCTGGAGGTTGCTTTGAAGTGGTCAGCGATGTCTCAAATTGGTTAACTGTTGAAACAGCAAAGAGTTGAGGTTTTGGTCAAACTTTCACCTGAAAGAGAAGTCACCTCCTATTCATACCTCAACTGTTCTTCCAAGTGAATCATCACAGATCATTTCAAATCACACTTCTGCTATCACCACTGGTGAGAGTTCAATTTTGACCACTGACCCAACTGTCTAGATGGAAATCTGGTTGACACCCTCCCTCTCTACAGCTGCTCTTGAAACTGACATCACTTCAAAACAAACTTCTGCTGTATCCACTGCCAAGACATCTGCTGCTACTGTTGACATAGCTTCCATCAATTTGAAAATTTGACCAACATCTCAACTCTTTCTCCTGCTTCAACTGCTAATACAGAGTAGAGATGAGTGTCCGTAGTCATACTTCAAAATTCTACAGTGGAGACATTGGATATGGTCTACCATGTCTCTTTTTTATTAGCGGTTGAATCAGCAGCGGAAGTTGTGGTGTTTTCCACCAGGACTGGTTGCATCAGCGGTCATAGTTGAATCTTCATCCATGGCGATGGTACAAGTGTGATTCACAGTGTTCAGGGACATATCATATGAAGCCCTGGAGAGAATTGAGATGTCCGCTGAATTTTCACTCAGATGGGAAGCTTCGTCCTTGATCACAGTTGAAGCTTCAGCAGTGGAGACAGTGTACTGCCATAATAACCACCAAAGACGCAACTGTCCTTATATTGAACCTATAGTTCAAATTTTTCTTGTGGTTTCTGTTGAACTGGTTTCATTACTGCTTGCAGATCTAACTCTTGCTACTGATGACAGATTTCATGACATATGCAGTATCAGCCACACACGGATGTATGTCTGTTCCAGAATGTGATACAGAATTTTTGTGATATGTGACCTCACTGATGCTGTGTCAGAGGTCGAGCTGATAGGTGAATTTAAGTTACAGCTTGTTATTTCTGAAGAAGTTTCTCTGGTAATTTTTAGGTGCTGGTCCTATAATTGATTTTACCTGCATCAATTGCTTTTGCTAATTTTCTCGATTGTGACAGTAGAAGCTGTAGTAGGTTTAGGGGCCATTGTTTCTACACCTGTTACCATTGCGAATTATCAATGTTTCAGCTGTTTTTCATTCTTCATTTAGATTTGTGTCAATAGTGGTTTTCTTTATTATATTTGTTGATAAAGCTGTATTTGTAGGTGTATCTGTATAATGTTATTCAGAGCATTTGGGATTATGGGCTTTGTTATATTAGTTTTTATTTAATATGCTTGTAGCTGCATGTTCTGTGGAAGTCTCATCTGATGTTTTCTGTCTAGAATGATTGCCTGTGTTTAGGCATATGGCTAAAGATATGGTAAGGATAAAAACAGAAGTGGAGGAGTAAAAAAGAAAGCTTTGTCATTCAAACCAATGCATTTTCTTCTTAAAGCCATGGGGTATTCTCAGCAACAGGGAACAAAGAGGTTAAAACACATAGCAACACGGTACATCAACCAACAGAAATACAGAAAACAGGTCACATGACAACTATTAACTGCTAACCAATGAAATGCATTGTAATGAAATTGATGGTCATTCACATTCTCCGATGCTTGAGTAGATCTTGTTCGAGTAGATCTTGATGTGTGTGTGTACGTGGTACCAGAAACTGCTGCAAGGATGGCGAGGGAAGTGATTTTGTGCCAATGTCTCTGTCAGTGGTTAAGGTTCTTGTTTTATTATTGTATTGTCTCCTATTATAATACTGTCTACTCTGGGAGAAATGCTCAAGGTCTTACTTGAACAGGACTCACCTTGTTGGGCAGTAGTAGTTGTTGTTCTGTCGGAGACTGTTGTGGAGAGGTTTCCACTTGCCAAAGAAGAGCTCCAGACAGAAAGTGTTGATGATATGGGATCAGTTGGTGTTGTGATAGAAGTTATAGTAGCTGCAGCAGGATCAAGGTTTGCTGGGAAGTTTTTTTGAGTGGGGAGAAGAAATGCAGGTTTTACTTCCTGAATGGCAAGTCTGTGTTTCTGCAGTTTTAAAACAAAATGACATGTGTCCACTGCCTGGGAGAAAACTGAGAATTCAGTGGCCCAGTGACAGATTTATTGAATGTATTGCAGATCTGACAGAGGAACCTGATCGTCACTAGAGGGTGCTACAGGATGCACAAACATAAAAAGTGAAACTTTTAACTTTGTTGTCTGAAATCAGTGTGCAAGCCTTTCACAGAAGGCAGTATGTGTGTTTTCCATTTGTCTTCTAGAGTTTACTAAAGGACGCACGAGCATATATAAGCTCACATGCTGTTTCTTGCGTTTAACAATGTAGGAAATAAGAATAATAATTTTTTTTACAAGCAATAAAACAAATTCATTTGAAATTAGTTTGAAGATCCAAAAACAAATCTATGGCAATCAACGAGTCGTATAAACCCCAGAATGCATTTTGCTGTCTTTCTGTGTATCTGGGGCAATTTCACTGTGCATGTTGGGAACTAATAGCAAGTAAGAGCAATGTTAAAGATCATGGTAACTTGTACAACTATAAGGTAATCACATAATTCTTGTACTGCTAAAAAATGTGAAAAAAATGGTTTTGCAATTGGTAAGGTCAATTTAAATTTTGTTCCTGAAAACATGTACACATCTTTTGGCGGCATATTAGATTTCAAACCATGTTTTGGTGTCACACCCTGTGTGGTGGGTAAGTAAAGATTCATTTCTCCCCTGCACATTACTTAACTTGTATTCTTTGTTTTGGTATGATAAAGTGCATCTAATGAAAAATTCTCTTCTTTGAAAAGGGAGTCATTTTATAATTAGGACCACTGTACATTTGGGCTAATACAGTAACGTTTGAGTTCTTCATTGAAATGTTCAAATAATATTGTTAAGAATTCTCCAGTACTAAGGTAAAAATGAGGGATATTAATGTCATTAAATTCATGCAGACTTACCAGTGTAGCAAAGAAAAGCTTTTTCTCGGGAGCAGTTTCCTGGTCCCCAAAAGTATCTTCCATACAGCTCTACACAGTTGTCATGTGTATTTGGAGGAGTGCCATTCACCATGCTCTCAAATATAGCCCCACTAGACCAGAGCCACTTTCCCACAGTTTTGTTCAACCTCAGTCCAATCCAGCTAACGTGACCAGTTCCATTCATTTCATCAAAGGCCTCCTGTTCCTTGGGGTTGTGGATACTGGCGAGATCTCCTCCCTGTTTTTTGCAGGTGCTCTGGGCATCATCCCACTTCATGGGACCATGCCATTCATATGTCTTTATCTTCCTTCCTGCGCCTTTCAGCAGAGACACAGATGTGTGAGTAAATTACATTTAAAGACTGAATGAATGGAAAGACTTCAGAAGACATAGCAGGTGATCTCTGATGATAGTTTTAAAGTCCTGCACAGAGGCAGAACTTCTGTGAACAGAGTGGCCTCAGAGAGAGGGATTCGAAGGTCTTACCCTTTTCACACATGTAAGAAAAACGAGCTTCGCAATCCACCTTTTGCCATTTGGATGAGTTTGATATTACACAATGGTGGGATGTGTTGTCATTCTCATAGCGTTGCTCCCAGTTGAAGTACATGAAGTTACCACCACTGGACCACTGCCACGTTTCATTTGAGTTGGTTCTGTAAAGTCCAATCCACATACTACGTGTGCAGTTCTGTACAGCTTTTAATGCTGCCTCCCAATCTTCTGTAGTGGTGATAGTGGCAAGATCTGTGTGGTGTTTTCTACAGTACATTTGTGCCTCTGTCCAGTTCACCTTTTTCTTCACCAGAGTATACTGCTTGGCTGAGAGGGTGTCTGTTAAAATAAGAACATTTATGGAATCCAAAATTATTGGGTAAGTTTCAAATGACACGTGCAAGAAGAGTGACAGTGAGGTGCAATGTTCAATATCCAAAGTCAACAGTTATTGAACTGTTATATGAGCTACATGCATTTTAAGAGCTTCCAGTACTTACACAACCACCCTGACTGTTTCATGCCCTTTCTTACAGTTTCAAAATGTGAAAGTCACAGTGAATGTGTAAGGGTTGGCCACCCTGCATTTACATTGTTGTGAGATTAGCCACTCTACAACCTACAGCTGTGTTTCTTTAATGTATCTGGCTTGTTCTGAGACCATCATGCTTCAAAATGAGTGACATACTTTTTGTCCAATCGGATTGCAGATTTGCATTTGTCAGTGAGTTCTAAATGGTTCATACCATTTTTTCATCATCCCACATGCAGGTTTTTTCCAGTACTATCAGTACTGTACATGTGAACATCACACTCATGACCTTATATTTTGATGGAAACGAAAGACTGTTGTTAAAACTAGTTTCTCACAGTGGAAGTTGAAAAATCTAACCTGTTAGAGTGCATTCAGTTTGAAATCTGTGAAAGACCTCAGAAGAATAAAGCAAACTTCACAGTAATTGGCAAATGTTGATGACTTATACCCTGAACCAAATATAATACTGATATGAAGCCCATAGCCCTGTAATATGTAAACAAATATACTTTTCTTCAGGCCCTTGCAATTTTATTCACATGACAGTAACTAAAGTGTAGCCTGACCCTGTAGTCAGACATGCTGAAATCTCTGCAACCCATCTCTCCCTTGCAACAATACCCACACACATGTTGTCCTCCTCTGAAGTCTTTATGGAAATTTCTTTTTGTTAAATTAGAAGGTAGCGTGACTAAATGACCAGTTTCACTAGGTGACCGACTTCATCTTAAAACACAGCACATCATTTATCTTTACTCTAACTCAAAACGTTATATAAATGTATACTGTTAGTTATGTGCACATCGTAAATGTGCCTTGCCTAATGTGCTTACAGTTTATGTGATGTAAATATGTTTTCGTGATCCCTGCCCAGGGACCAAAGCTGAAATTTTTGTTTTTTATTTTAGCTAATTGTGATTAGACAGGAATTTGTACAATGTACCTGTTAAATTAATTAATTAATAAAATCTTGATCAGAAATATATAAACAAGACTTACTGTTCTGCAAGACCACAATATACCCTGCTTGTTAATATCTGAAAACCATTAGGCTCGAATGCTAGAATTTCAAATACATTGGCTTTTTCAAGTTAGCACTGCAGGGGATTTTAATGTCTATGTAGATAGCACTAATGACTCTTAAAACAGCCGTCATCACTATTCTTGACAATGTTGGCCTCGTCCAAAATATAACTGAAAATGCAAAAGCAAACTATGTTAATCGCTAACATACTCCAGCATTGTCCAGACTCTTACTCATTACCTTAGACTCTTAGACTAAGAATCCTGTCAAGGGAGAACATAAATACTTTTGCAATATTTTGAAAAATCTTTACATACCAGAGGAAATAAAGTTTTAACTTTGCATTTTTGTAATTCCATAAAATTTTCTTCTTTGAAAGGGAAGTCATCATCAGGATTGCGGTATATGAGGGTTAATTCAGTAATGTTTTTTGTTCAAATGTTCAAATGATCTTTTTATGAGTTCTCCAATACTAAAGCAAAATTGAATGATAATCTCTTGCATGTGCACTTACCATTATAACAAATAAAACATTTTTTATTATTGCAGTTTCCTGGTCCCCAGGAGTGGTCTTTATACAGCTTTCCACAGTGTTTTTTTGTATACCTCATGCTCTCAAATATGTCTCCACTAGACCAGTGCCACTTTCCCACAGTTTTGTTCAATCTCAGTCCAATCCAGATAGCATGATCAGTTCCATTCATTTTCGAGATCATTGCGAGATCTCCTCCCTGTTTTTTGCAGGTGCTCTGGGCGTCATCCCACTTCATGGGCCCATGCCATTCATATGTCTTTATCTTCCTTCCTGCGCCTTTCAGCAGAGACACTGTGTAGAGAAGATTACAGATGTGTGAGTAAATTACATTTAAAGACTAAATGAATGGAAAGACTTCAGAGGACATAGCAGGTGATCTGTGATGATGGTTTGAAAGTCCTGCACGGAGGCAGAACTTCTGACAAAAGAGGTGGTAATACAGCTGGGAAAAGAGTGGCCTGAGAGAGTTAGAGGGATTCGAAGGTCTTACCCTTTTCACACATGTAAGAAAAACGAGCTTCGCAATCCACCTTTTGCCATTTGGATGAGTTCGATATTACACAGTGGTGGGATGTGTTGTCATTCTCATAGCGTTGCTCCCAGTTGAAGTACATGAAGTTACCACCACTGGACCACTGCCATGGTTCATTTGAGTTGGTTCTGTAAAGTCCAATCCACATACTACATGAAAAATTCTGGACAGCTTTTAATGCTGCCTCCCAATCTTCTGTAGTGTTGATAGTGGCAAGATCTGTGTGGTGTTTCCTACAGTACGTTTGCGCCTCTGTCCAGTTCATCTTGTTCTTCACCAGAGTATACCACTCGGCTGAGAGGGTGTCTGTTAAAATGAGAACATTTCTGGAATCCAAAATCACAGGATAGAATAGCATTTCAAATGACAGATGCAGCAATAAAAGGTATCAGTGAGATGCAGTGGCATTCAGGCAGTTACATGATGTAATGCTGAATTTTAAGTTGAATTTGAATTTGCAATTGTATTCAAAGTTTCAGAAAATGAGAAGAAAGAGGAGCTGTGATGGCAAAAAAAATAAAAAGGGGGTTTCTTGCTTTCATTCCACCTCAGGTGAGAATCTCCTCACTTGGAGTCACTGATTGGTGGTAATCTGGAATATCCTGTTTTCAAACAGATAAATTTCCTGCTTGAGGTTTTGGAAACCTCACTTTGAGGAAACTTTGGCTATTAAAGAATGGCCTCGGCCACTGATCTTTCTTACCTATGACCAGAGCAAGCAGCACCCAACGCCACATGACCACTACAAAATAAAGAAAAGAGTAGTCAGTGCAGCAAACACTGGTGAGGACAGAACAGCACATGATTATCTTTAGGTCATTTTTAAGTTCAGGTGCATAATCAGGTACCTACTCATAATTTTTGAGAACAAGCCTAACTTCTGCTTGATTTACCTTCTCGTACCATGTTTACAAAATATCCAACATGTACACAAATATATACTGTCGTTTATCCTAATCTCCACACAAATTACCCAATGAAAAAAGAGAGGACCAGGAAGTGTGTACTGTATATTCAAATCTTTGTAAACATTGGACTGAACCCTGGGGGTTGAAGAATGGTGTCCATTATTAAGAAATGTAATGCTGGTAACAGTAGCAGCTAAACCAGGAAGAGGATGCCAATGTATTACGCCACCATGTGCTTTGAGTCAAGTGGTGCAGGAGGAAATTATGAACAGCAACAGATGAAGATTTCCAGAACAAACAAAATGTCAAAATACCTATGAAAGATGTCTGTGTGAATGTAGTATTCATGACTGGGCTGTAGGGAAGAAGCTGAAGGAAAACTTCAAAAAAGGCACCTTGAATTTGACAAATTACTGAGTGGAAATTCTGAACAATAGTTAGAAGCCTGTCTTATCTTCAGGTAAAATGAAACTTGAGCTTTTTGGACATGCTCATTAGTGTCTAGCGTAAAAAAGGTGACACTTGAGAAAAATAAACTATGCCCACTGTAAAATATGTTTGGGGGTCTATAGATACTGGAGACCAGGTTAAGATAGAGGGAGTCATGAACTGATCCAAAGCTTTCATCCAAATTGAAAAATTATGGTTTGAACTGAAGAAAGCAGGTCAAAAGAAAAGATTTACAGAAACTTTAACAATTTTTCTGGGATCAGTAGTCAAAAAAATCCCTTTTCAGAATTACCAGAACATCATAAAAGACTACAGGAACTGTTGTCATCGCAGTCCATGCCAGAGGAGGATTGAATTTCACATGAAAATATGAAAACAATATTATGAAAATATCATACTAATGAAAGTACTAATGAAAATGTGTTGTATGAACAAAAGGTACACACAAATATATGTACCTTCTTTTGTAATCATTACACTGGATCAAGTCTGTAAAGAGCTATTTTCAGACATCATTTGTTTGTGTGATGGACAGGCATCAAAATTTCCATGCAGCTACAATTAGCTTCTGTGTACTGCAGCAGACATGCAAAACAAAACACCTCATAGACACTTTTCGAAGGTAGAGTTTCCATGGACAACAGCACGCTAGGGGAAATTTTAAGTTGGTAACTTTGGTTTAAGTATATTTGGACATTTATGAAATGTTATGAAATATGCATGAAAATATCTTTCAGATATTTGCCTTATTTCTTCTTGCTATAGCCTGTAATGCCCAGACATTGCATCCACTGATTTTCTTGTACATTCCAATCAATTGTACTAACTTCACTGTAGTTTGTAGTTTCTCTGCCTCTGTTGCCGACATGGTATGAATTTCACCATTTTCTACAGTTGCAGAGGACATAAGTTAACATTTGTTCAGGAGAGCAGACATTCATCACATGTAAAAATGACAAAAGTAATTTGCTTTTCCATTTTAGTCACAACATTTTTTAAAGCTGGTATCCCAAGATGAGCTGACACATCACTGTCATTGATATTCTCTATAATCACAATGCTTTTTGTTCAGTGTTGCTTGGACACACTGTACATAAGAAATCCTTCTAAATAAATGTATTATCAAGACAATAATGTAAAATGAATATGTCATTATATTGTTCAATGTATGTATTGTATATTCATTTATATATGAGATGGATTTCAACAGTATGAAACTGTAGGCATAATTATCCAAAATAATGAAATCTGTCACTTGACTAGTTTTGACCAATTTACTGTTGATTGATAATGTCTGTTGAAATTTGAGAATCATTGCTGATCATTACACAGCTCAGCTGATTGAAGAAGTGATGTGTATAAGATGTGTTTCTCCTACTCCAGTGAATAGGTTTTGTCCAAAACATAACTGAGGCTATGCACATCCATAACCACACTCTTGACTTGGTTATTTTGCACGGCCTAGATATTCAAAATATTTCATCCAAATGTAGAATCCAGACCCCTCTGATTACATTTGATTCGCCTTCATCTAGCAATACTAAATTAGTCATTGAGCACTGTCTAAACAGAATAATTTATTCCTCAACTCAATAAAACTGTGTAGGAAACATTTCATTTCCTCCTTGTTTAGCTGGGTAGGCACTGATCATAGACACTTGGATGATCATTACATTTACTGGTGAATAATTGAACTAAAAAATATTCTTGATTCTGCAGCACCCTTGAAAGTAAAAAAGTCTGCCCATACAAAGCATACTCTATTATACAATGAAAACACAAAAATTGAACATGGCATGCCATTGAAAGCAAATGGAAACTTACTTAACTTCAGTATTTCTATGGATTGTGAGGATGGACAGAATATGAGTAATTTCTCTCAACAACAAGGTTAACCTTTTTTTCTGACCTCATTGCATCCAATAAAGGCAACCTTAAATTTTTCTGCCACATTCACCAAACGGACCAAAAAAATATCTGATTGTACATTCCTTACACTCTGTGACCAGTAATTTTGAAATTTATTACTTGAAAAATTAAGGTATTAGATAGAGCACTAAGAGCTGGAGATGAGACAAGAACTGCACTGTCTGGGCCAGGTCATGACCAAAATCATTCTCTTTCATTGACCAGTCTGATCTCACAATGTTTAACAGCATGTTGGATCCTGTTCTAACAAGGCTTTTGTGCCACTTCCTGTTCCGTGGCAACTTTATATCTTAAACACTTCTCAGCATCATCAATGTTCCTCTCTGTCAAAACACATTTTGAACCTTATTCTTCAAAAGAATTGATCATGGATAAAAATATCATAAAAATGAAAACTTTGGAAACATTACAGACCAACAACCAACATCTTGAATCTTCCATTTCCAAACTGTAAAGGTAGCTGCTGAACACTTTCACACAATATACTTATCTGACTGTGAAAACAAAAACCAGCGATTCAAGTTATGGCATTACAGTGAGCAATATAACATCTTTGCTGATAGATGTTAGCAGTGACTGACCGGCTGACTGTGGGGCACCCAACTGAGAAAGCAACAAAAAACGAGGTGTATTCTTTACCCCTCAAGATTTAGAGTAAATGTGACATTGTTTAGGTTCAGGCTAAATCTCTGTGTGGCTTTTTCAGAGTGAAAGTCTTTAAAGTTACCAGTAGATATTTGGTTGAAAAATAAATATTAAAATTAAAACTTGTCTGGAAACTGAATATTTTGCTTATATCTTAAATTTGATTATATATATATATATATATATATATATATATATATATATATATATATATATATATTTCTTTATGGAGTTTCTAAATCTAAATCTAAATCTTTGCCTTATCTTTTGAAAGATAAGCTAGTTAAGCTTGACATCTGATGATGGACAGTGAAGTGAGCCAGAGAATGGACTGGTCTGAGTGATGGGGGCTTTGAGAGACATGCTGCTGTGACTATACAGCCAAATACAGTTAAGGACCTTTTCCACACAACGGTTTGCAGGATTTGCAATTAATGAAGAATTGAAATGAGTGCAACAAATGGTCGACTAAAGACTGATAAAACTAAGACTTGAAGCTTATCAGGACCCGAGGCTAGAGTTCACTTTACCTCACAAAGACCATGGAGGAGTAATTCTGATCCATTCCCTGTAAGCAGGTATACCAGGAATGCAAATACCACATTTCAGTTATTTCTGTTACAGGCTACCACGACTACAAGCACCTTTAAAGAATGTGTCGGGTACAAGCGCTTGAATACAGCCATGTCTCATTTAAAAGATGAGCGAGGGAACAGGAAGTATTCTTACCAGCCAGGATCTGTCCAGGGTTTGTTCCACTCGACTGGGAAGACAAAGAAATAATTGTTGGCGTGGAGGTTGTGCTTATAAAGCCACTTTTCTCAGCCACCTGGGTGTAGACGACAGAACACGCCCAGGAAACATGGCTGCTGACATCACCCATAATAACCCCCCTCTCCGGGAACACTGGCACATGGACACTCTCTCATTAACTGCCAATTGCTGGATCACATCAGTTCTGCCTTAAAAGTCCCTTGGCCTATAAACTACAGTCCCACCCTCACCCCATCCCATGGTTATAATATTCAAGACAATGTTTTAAAATTCAGAAAAATGAAACTTACTAAAATTCAGAAAAAAAAAGCTTAATGAAACTAAAGGAAAGCTGTAGGGTGAATAAAAGCATGATTGCAATGTATTCCAGCTATACAATCCCTTATAATATGATTGTTTACTTAGGTGGTCAAAACCTCTGGGGTGAAACAGTACAGTCCTGAGTCAAAATGTTCCTGCTGCAATAGTCAAGCACTGGTAAGAATTAAGCTGAAACAGACACATGATGATTCATATAATGGCGGTGCATTGCAAATAACTAAAACCATTTGCACAATGTATGCCTTTACAAGGGGCCTGTATTACAAGGAATTATCTACATTAATGAGTTATAAATGAATGTGTCTGCTTTTTCTGAGAATAAAATGTAATGCAAAAATTTATGTAAATGTAATGACCATTATGTGACGTAATGACCATTACATCACAGAGGAACATTTAGTAGTCCTGTGCTGATATGACTGCTAACCAATAATTAACTTGACAGACCCCTGTAAACTATGCCACACAAGCTGTCTATGTAGCACAAAACCAACGTTCCTGTGACAATTTATTTTGGGCTGTCTTGTTACAAATCACTCTGTGTTTCCTGGTACCCTGGACCATGGCCAAGGGCTTTATGCAAAGCAGTAGTGCCACCCGTCCCAGGAAACAGAGATCCCTGTCAGAGAGTTTCACAGTGCTGCACTGAATGCTCATATGACCATGTCATGCATGTTTGAATATGCCTCAGCTTTTAGTCACTGCTTCTTCATTTATAAAAATATTGAAAAAGGCTAGGCTGACAATTTGGATGGGAGGTTAAACTAACAAATGAAAGAATGTGCAACAATTTATACATGTTATCCATTTATACAGCTGGATGTTCACTGAGGCAATTCTGGGTTAAGTACCTTGACCAAAGGTACAGCAACAGTGCCCCGGTGGGGAATTGAACCAGCAACCTTTCAGTTACGAGCCCTGCTCCTGACCACTGTGCTACACTGCCACCCCACCATTGAAACCATTGAAACTGTAGGATGATTACATGGCTAGACTGAGACTGGGGATTTGGCCTCTTTGCAATAAGTGCCCAGGGATCTTTAACTGCCACAGTGAATCAGGACCATGGTTTAACACCTAATCCAAAAGATAAATCAGGATTATACAGGAAGCCTCTGGTTTACACAGCAGTAGGAAAAATGACATATTTCTGTTTGCACCATAAAAGACATAATATACTTACTTAAAGTGGTATTCAGGTTCATTTGATAAACCTATGTGTTCATAGGGCTCAGCCTGTGCTCAGAACAAGCATATTAACGGATTGAACCACCTGGGAGTCCAACACTGTGTATATATTTTGTGACGTGACAAATGCATAATCACATCACAATGCACACGTTGTGGCGCAATCCACCTATACTAAATCTGGCAACAAATGGATATACATTGATGTATCCACTTTATCCCTTTGGCTGTGTGGATCTATGTGGCATATCTCTCATCTAAAGTAATTCAGTGAAAAGTCAAAAGAGACAAAACTAGGTTGGTTAAATATGGTCGGCACGCAAATTCCAACATTATGCTGGTCAAGCAAGAATTTTTCTAACTGCGAAGAGATAAACTGTGAGCCATTATATGACATTAATTTCAGTATTTAGTATTTTCTGGTAATAGTCTATACTACATTGCTGTGGCTGAAGTTACCTGGGAAGTAAAGGTTATGTCTGGTCATCTATTAATGTAGTCAGTGAAGATAATTGCATAGCAACAAGTGGCTCAAAATTTTTCATCAGAGGTCAGAATATGTCATTATGAAGTTTTCTCCATGCAGCATTGGGGAAAACCACTGGAAGCTGATATAAGTGACAACTGTCTTGATTTTATGGCACTTTTGCTTTAGTGTCCATATCTGGCAACCAGATGAGGTCTCCAAGCTTTGTTCTCTCATTTCATGAAGGGTAACATATGCAATCAGAATGAACTAGGTTAGAAGGAATTCTCACTGTTGGGGTGATCACAATAACACACGAGTTTGAATAAAGAACAGATGTATCAAAGTTACCAATATGACAAGCTAATGTAGATTCCTGAGTTTCTGAAATGCTGCAGCTCACATAGGCCTCCATTCATTTGGAGGCCTCCATTCAGGCTCAATTCACCATTAAGTCATGGACAGCTTGAAATCACATTTCCACCGTGCTTTTAAAACACGTAGGGGACTATTTTCCTGTTTATTAATTTTATTCACAGTCTGTAAGGATGTTCCATTAGGATTTTTTTAAAGCAGCTGGGAAAGGGAAAAAAAAGACTTGTGGTGGTAAATGTCTGTCCTGTCACAAATAAATTGGGAATTATAAAACTTATAATTAGGTGACAATAAATTCATCATTATAGCAGCTGGATAGGAAAAAAGCTTGACTTTTTAGCTTTTATCTTGTACCAGTTCTTCACCCATATTACTTATACAAAGAACCCACATAAACAAATGCAATTATCTACAAACTAATTAATGTTTACTTAAAGACTTATCAGAACAACCGTGATGCATTCAGCTGTCTAGTAGCCCACAAGAAGGTTACAGTACATTGCTATTAGAATGACAACCTACGAAAAGGAAATACATAGCCATTGGCACCATTTACCTATTCTCATCACATACACACACGCAAGAAATACGAATATATTCACAGGTGAACGTGTAACAATCACATGTTACTCACGTGTGTTATACTGTGCTAAAAACAATGCAATTCACAAAATGCAGTAAAAAAAAAATCTTATCAAAGACAGACACATGTACTTGCCCTTTTAATTTTAATGCGGAACACTCACAGCACTTTGGCCTTACATGTATGACAGCCTGTATATCTGTGAGTCTGTTATTCTTTCTGCATGTGTTTTACAATGTGCGGGCGCGGCCAGGGGCTTGTCTCGGGGTAGCAGGTTTGAAATGTATTGCGTAAACCATCCGCCAAATGAATGATGTGAATGGTATTCCATCAATCAGTGGGCCTCAGGTGCAAGGGTAAACGAGAACACGAAAGGAGGGAGATAAAATATAATTCTGAGGTTGATTGTGTTAGAGGCTTTGCACAGCGAGAGAATCCCCCTACTGTCTAACAGAGAGAATTAAGAAATGCCGGGGTGCCGACAAACTGTTCGGTGCTGCAGAGGCTGGGCGATCGCGGCTTGTCCCGCCGATGTCGTAACTCGGAGTTTCAGCACCAAGGACAGAGAGAAACGTAGTAGCCGAGCCCGTAGACCGTTCGATTAGGTGTTGAATTATTTATATGTTCCCCCTGAGCCGCGCGAGGAAGTCCTTGTGCAGTTACCCTATTGATCAATGTCTATTCGAATGCTGAATGACCGTCACATGGAAATATACTAGCGCTGTAACTTCTACAGCTCAGAAAATAAGAATTAGTTTCCAGTCTTTCTGATGATGGTCAACTTTTAGTTCATAAAGGTGATAAATCACGTTATATTTGGTATCAGTCCGTAAGTGTGCGTTTATAAGTGAACCCCTTAATATTACAAAAATCGTGTCAAACGAATGCGACATTTCTTGTTTGTTTCCAAGACGATATTGAATCAATTCAAACCTACATACACAAATGTGGTCCGCAATCCTGAATTTAAGACAACGCAGGGCAGGTAAAACGGTACATTTTAAAAATAAAGAGCACAGTATTCTGGCATCTTTTAAGCCGCAACGTTGTTCTCAAAATCGGTTAACAGGACCGCTGTCTACAAGAGCAAATGATTTGATTTGTGCTTATTGAAGTCGGAAGATATTTTGTCATCTCTCCTGCCGGCTGCAACTTATGTAGCAACAGATCCATCTACCCGAGCAACATTGCGGCTGTGCATTAATTTATAACCCATATTTGGTAGCAGACGCGAGGAGCGGCCCCCAAACCGGTGCGAACCGGTTATGGGGAGCTGTCTTTTCTCAGTCCGGGATGAGGGGCGTCTCATCGTGGTTGGGAGATGGTGCTCCTCTCGGTTGGCGCTCGATAAGAGCTTTTATCACCGTAGGATAGAGCATGGGAAATAAATGGACATCTACGAGTGATAGCGAAAGTTTTCTCTTAACTTTAAAGCGTTCAATATATTTCAGTGAAGATATTGGCATGGGACATGTGTTACCAGTAACATATACAGAACCCGATACCAACACTTTCATCAGTGGATGAAATGATATTAAATGCATTTCCTAATCCCCACCGCATATAAATCATTTATGCTCTGGCCTCCTGCTTAACTATGTTTCTCTAAAATCACCGCTCCTAAGACAACAACATCGAATAGCTGTTCTGTGCTCAGGAGGATATTTTTAAGTCGTGAGCATTGCTTATCTCGTAACAACGATTATGCCTGCGGGACGGGCAAGCAGGAACCGTCTGTTCCACGCATCGGTAGCGGCTCTCCAAAAAATAAGTGTGTTTGTTATAACATGAACAGACATACAACAGGAAACCATGCCCACCGCGCCCCCAGACGCACACGGACGTTGGCGCACAGAGGGAGCTCGGAGTAGCAACAGGGTATTTGGAGACGCCGGGAGGCACAGCGTTCAGTGAAAGATGGAGAATATTTGCAGGTGTGCTCGTATTCTTGCTCTGTCCCCCGCTGGGACCTCCTGACGCGAGCCTGCTCAACCAGCGCCAACCCCTTAACTAAGTGACTTTGGGGCGGGAGGCATAATGAATCGGAAACAAAGACTCGATGCCCTTTGTGCGCGGATGGGTTCGCAGCCCCACACCTGCTGAAATGCTGGACAGCTTCCGTCACGGATGCAAACGAAATTCTGCACCGGGGTTTGCCTGCGAGTGTGTCGTGGCCTAAGGCATGACAAAGACGAAAAGGGATGCGACCGTTCGCTTATAGAGTACAGCTTCTTAGGGTTTTACAGTCTCCTCGTAATTTCTGCTATTTAATGAAACAATCGCTATAAACGCCGCCTATCGCCTGCATAAATGAGCTGGTAAAGCAGGGAGTGTGGGGGAACTGTTTCACTTTATGTAACAGGGCGCACAACGGCAAGCTCAAAAGGATACCCGTATCCGTCATCTCATCGCCGATTCTGAGGAGAAAGCAGCAGAGACAAGGAGGCTGGGGGAGGAGGAGGTGGGGTAAAGGCGGAACAAACCGGTGCCGGATACACGCTGTAGCTGCTCGCCCGCACTGCAGATTAACTCTTGAGGCGCCGAGGATCCAGGCTAGCGGGTGAGTTCATAAAATTTCCTCCGTCTGTCCTTCCACTGGTGTATATTAATGTGAATGTTTGCACAGTGAGACGGCCAGGCTTAGTTTCTGAATGCCTGTAGTGAAAGTTAAACCTGTCATAACCGACATCGGCAGGTGCAATGGCAGCGGACGCAGGTATGAAACACCGGAGAGGTGAGAGGCAGCCGGGACGCTCTGCCCTCCTTCTGAACATTTCACTGTTTTTATGTCCTTATTGAGGCTCCTGCACAACGTCTGCATTTCATGTGCTACTGTATTTTCATAGCGGCGGCGTTAGATGTCCGAGTCTGACTTTGGATTTGGTAGTGTCACGCGAAAGTTGCTTGGACAGTTTTGACATTGCTAGGACACGAGAACGGTCCGTATGTATAAAAACTTTCACTGACAGCTATGACAGAACCGAAAGCCCTGGGCGAATCAGCGTCAGGTGTATCTAATCTCAACGTCTAGGCTACACGGTGGGAATTACATAAAATGCCTGTTGGAAATGAAGAAGCGCATTCCTGATTGGAAGTATCAGATGAAAAATCTTTCGCTCGTGGTCGCATGAAAAATGTGCGATTACCAGTAAAAATTGCCAATTTTCAATGCAGCTCAAAACTGTAGGCAAATGCCGAGAGAATGATGTGGAATCTGATCAACAGAAATTACTGGAAAGTGACTATTACCGTCCAGCATGAATTCAAACGAGTATGGATGGCAATGATTTTGGCATCGAGGAAATTAGTTCACTGCAACTTCTTCCAGAGTTTGCAATCTCAAACACAGAGCTTTAAAACACACAAATAGATTTACTCTTAGCATTTAATGCCCTGTAATTTTACCATATGCTCACGTCCTTATTTATCATGGCTTAACTTTTCCCACACAACTGCTGTCACCTTCAGGGCTGCACGCTCACTTTCAGGCAATTTCTCCGTTAATCAATTTTCTTGACAGATCCATTGGTTTGTGGCAGACTGCAGCCAGCCTTTCCGTCGGGAAGGGCATTGTAGTATTAAGGTCATTTTTATTGAGAATATTTGTAGTATCACTGCAATTCCAACAGTACATCACCTCTTCCCGGCCAACTTCCCAACTTGTGTTATCAGCTACACAGGCATCCCACGACACAATGTGAAACTGTCATGTGTTCATATACTTGGGGGAGACATTGAATATTCAGAACAAAAAGCAATGCATAAAGTATCTCCCAGGCAAATAAACAAGACAATATCACAACACTGTATGAACACAGGGTACGTGTGGTGCACATGCCACACCCATGTGCTTTATCCATTGTCTTGTTTCCCAGTCGGCACATGCACTTATATTGAGTGACTTTTGTCTGGATTGGAAGCATCTCATTGGTCACTGTGAAAAACAGGAAGTGCATGTGCCCTCTCCGCTTGACTAGACCCTGTCACGCTCTCCGCATGACATTTGTAGCAGACATGATCAAAGCCCTGGGCTGACTCATACTAACAGAGTGACATACTGGGGGATGACTAGTGAGTGGGGCACCGGGAGGATTATGTACACAGGGAGGGTGTGCATGTGAGTTTGTGCATTAGGGCGTTTGATCATGGGTAGCGGTGAATCCACAGGCCGAGTGTTTGGGATCAGCGTTACACAGAGAAACAGCTTTAAGGGGATGCAAGGGGACCCCGCAGTCTACATTACATTACATTACCTTATTGGCATTTAGCAGACACTCTTATCCAGAGTGATTTACATTGGTTACAGTTTTTACAATGTTTTTCATTTATACAGCTGGATATTTACTGAGGCAGTCGTGGATTAAGTACCTTGCCCGAGGGTACAGCAGCAGTGCCCCAGAGGGGAATCAAACCGACAATGTTTTGGTTGTGAGTCCTGCTCCTTAAGCTCTATGCTACACTGCTGCCATAAAAGGCACAAACCTTTAAATTCCACTTTAGGAAATAACTCAAATATTCTGAAGTTGATTCCTCCAATAAGGTCAAGAAATGAAACAAGAAGTTGAGATTAAAAAACATGTCAAAGGGGGCTGTTAAATTATTGAAGAGATAAGATGACAAAAGCATGCATGTTTCACAGCACCCAGCCCCCGGGTCACACACAGAGCCTCGCAGCCCTGCATAATGAACACCACCAGTATGTGTCCAAAGCACAGATTTGGAGAAACTCTAAATAAGCATCTAGAAACAGATTTATTGAAGAGGGCACTGTGCTGAAAAAAAATATATAATTAAACATTTCATCCCTGACATTTAACACAAGGCCTGATTGGATCTGCCCTGTTCACACGCAGGCTTTGCATCCTTGTCATATGGACAATTTGAGGATGTTCGCAGATTCTTGATTCTCAAATTGGACTAGAGAAGTGTAAAAATGTAGAATTAGCAACACTAGGTGTAAGGAATGAATAACAGTTCCTTAATGGAGTTCTCTGTGAATGTGTGTCCAGAGTGAATTAAGTCTGTACCTCAAAATGTTACTTCTGCATATGTATAATTCAAGAATCTCTGAGTAAATTAAACATGGCCCTAAAAGACTCTCGCTGTAAGAGTCTAAAACCTCTCTGATTCGTCCTCGCAGAGATCAGTCTGGCTATGAGCTTCTTCTGCTTTTCTGCGTTGGCCTCCGGTTTGCGACGAGGAACATGTTGTACCGCTGAACTTCTTTTCCTCCCCTGTGCCTGAGCTGTTGTGCTTCTCTTCGTCCCAGCTGTTGTGCTCCTCTCCCATCTGAGTCGTTGCCACCTCTCTGCACTCGAGCCCTTGTGTTCCCGAACTTCTGAGCTATGAATAACGGCGCCCTGACACACCAGTTGGCCGCTGATCACTGTGATCGCAGTGCTGGCGTGAGTCAGAGGAGATCATGAGTGCTACTAACGGGGACAGATCAGCAGCAACGCCATGGCTGCCGTCCAGCACAAAGCGAAGGCATTAAGGATTAACGTATCAGATTGAAGAAGATACAATATCCATTGCAACTTTCTATTGCAATCACTGCCGTGGCATTATGCAGTGTTTTTTTTTTTCTGAAGGTTGTTGAAGCTCAGATATTGATTACTCTCCTGATTACTGGCCTGAGTTGGTCAAAGTAAAAGGAGCATTCAGAAGCTGCTCATCAATAAGCCAGAGCTCATTATCCACTATCATGCGTTTGACCAGCAGACAGTCTTGCTTCCCAGGTCAAATGACATGGCTCGCATTTTAGCATATTAGGAATTGATAGAGTGGGATATTTACTGAGACAGGTCAGGCTCTGTAGCAGGATAAGGGGGAAGCCACAGAACCATGCTGCCTTGAACCACTGCGCCCCCTACTCCGATCCTCAGGTCTCCCTTTCACACTTCTGCCTCCTTGAAGAGGCCTTAAAAACCAAGGCTGTTTCTCTCTGTAAGTGCAGTGGAGCTGTGCTTTGCCCTGCCCCATGGGGGAGGGGGGTCGGTGCACGCTGTGGGGAGGGGGAGGGGGTAAGCAGAGGAAAGGGGACGGTGCAGGGGTGCACCGCCGGCGTAACCCACCCCCCAGAGCGCCCCTGCTGCAGTTCTGCAGTACCCAACCCTCCCGGGACGTCTGAGCGGCCTCGGCCACAGCGGAGTTAATCACTGCGAGAGTGACGTACCATTATCTCAGCGTTTGGCAGAGGAGACCGGAACACCAAAAAGGACGTTCTAATTTCAACAGATAGCATTAATTACCCGTTATTAATTAATTATTAATGCTTATTATTAATGCTTATGTGTGTGTATATATATACACACACACACACTGTGCTATTATAAATATTTTTCAAATATTCTGAGAGATTCTCCAGAGATGGATTGATAATGAGATCCTTAAAAATATAATTGTGCTGTTTTTCTCTGAATCTGAATCTATTTCACAGTTTCACAGTCAAATTAGTGTAGTAAGATAATGCCATGACTGTATTTTGGTTAGCATTTGTATTTTTCAATGTATTTTCTATCTATGCCATATTGAACTGAGAGATACAGTTAATATCCTGAGAGCTATACCTACTCCTCTCCCCTCCAGCTGGCTGTAAGAACAATCTCATAGGCTCAACAGATCAAAGCTAAAGTGAGTGCCAGTATCTTTGATCTGTGTCAGGGAGTGGGGCATTTGATGGACACATTGATATACATTGATTCATATTCACAAATAAACACAGAAGCAATCATTGCAAGAAGACAGATTAATAGCAAACTCAGATCGAATTCCAAGATAATCTGGAAAACGGAAATACAGCCATTCAGTTCAATTGGTCTGGTTTTAGTGTATTGCCATTGTTGTATTTAATTCAAGACAAAAAAGATTTAAATAATCACAGATTATTTAATTTGCTTCGTAACACAATTACTTTCATTAAATCTAATTCAATTTGATGCACACATGGATTTATTTTCCACCCTTCATACACACGGCTATAGAATCCCTCCGAACAAAGGCATGCAAGAAAAACTGAAAGCATGTTCATTTATTCCTTATCTTGTGAAGCAATTTAAATCCAGTCATTAATTAATCAATCCAGTCAACAAGCAAATCTCCATCTGTTTCAGTGTCCTGTATTCACTCCTGCTCTCCAAACTATAACAATAAAAAAATATTACTTGGAAAAATAAATTTTGTTTCATCTATCAAAGCTTATGTTTCAGTGCAAGTCGCATGCTTGCAAAGGAATTGGCAGCAGCTGCAGACAGCCACAGTCCCAAGTGGAGGTTACAGAGAAGCCAAGAGGAACCTCACACAGACAGGGGAAGCCCTAATGAGGGACTGGTGCAAAGCATTATGAGACTTTGGACAGCGTCCAAGAGAAAGTCAGAGAGGGCATTCTGTGGACTTCAGCTAAGACAGCTGATGTCAGAGGACCTGTAACTAGCTGAGCACTCTGTGTGTGTGCCCAAATCCATGCCTGCATACATGGTCACTGTGTGCGAGGATGAGCAACACAGGTACCCATGGGACAGTTCTTACTGAATAGTCTTTGACCTGGATTTTCATTACTGGATGATAGGTAACAAGAGAGTAAGCAGTTTCCCTGTTTGATTTTAGATATGCAGATTCCTGTTTTGGTTAGGGTTCAGTTATGCAAATGTTATCCTGGGTTTGATCTGTCAGAACAGAAAATATCCACAGTTATCCACTATGCCGTGGCTGACTCTGGGTACGGCTGTATTGGAGGCCCTATAGCAGAGTAATGAGTCCTGTCCCTGCAGGGACACAGGGCTCGAGAGTTCCACTCATGGAGATAATTCTACTGTAAGCTGAACTTGTGCTCTCTAGTACAGTTGCGGATGACTACAGGCATCACAGAGTGCTTTATAAATTAGTTTTAACGACTGACAATTAAAAAAAAAAGTATATTGCAAAAAAAGAGTGAAATGAGTGAAATGAACACCTGATCTTTGTCTTTTGCAGGCACACAAGACTGGGCAAGGGGATCCTTCATAAGCACATGTAGACTGATACAAGTACATACAACCATTCACAATCACACAAAAGAAAGGTTGGCAAGTCTCTCACTGTACGCCTCAGTTTCATTCTGCTGCATGTCACTTTGACAAACAAGTTGCTCACTGGAAAGAGCCACAAACACTGAGGTGCAGTTGAGCAGCGTGAACAGTTGCCGAGAGACTGAACACAGACAGATTCTCTCTGAAATGGACAGTCTGTAAAAAACAGTGAGTCAGGCAGACAGTCAGCGAGAGAGCCAAGCGGCCAAAAGTCAAATCAGTACTGAGACAGAGACTCAGTCAACCAGTCAGATTAAACCACACTCCAGTCTAGCCAACTGTGGGATAGCCAGCAAGTCAGGCAGTTAGCTGGTCAGTCGCGCTCTCTATCAGTCTTTCATAGAGTCAGTCACACAATCACACAGCCAGTCAGACTTACTTTGTTAGCCGTCTCAGTCAACGAGGCATTTATAACCACACTTCATCGGCTGGACACTGAGAAAGAGCCCCCCACTCAGCCAATCACAAGCCGGTCTGGCAGGAGGAGAGGAGCCAGTGAGAGCGCGGCGGACAGAGCAGACGGACGGAACCCCCGTGACCCGGATGCAGAACATCCTCGAGCAGAACTTGGACATGGCCACGGCTCTGCTCGCCGGAGAGAAGCTGAAGGAGCTGATCCTGCCGGGCTCGTCGCAGGACGAGAAGGGCGGGGCGCTGGCGGGGCTCATGGTGCAGCTGAAGCTGGAGCTGCCCTTCGACCGCGTGGTCACCATCGGCACCGTCATCATCCCCATCCTGCTCGTCACCCTGGTCTTCACGCGCAACTTCGCAGGTCAGTGACGCCCGCCGCGCCAGCAGGCCAGCTGACTCCTGATCCTCAGAGCAAGCAACGCGGAGAAAAGACGTCCAGTGTTCCGTCGCCTTCCACTGATACACTGACATGACAATATATATCTGTGCTGACTGCTGATAAAAGTTGCCACGGAGTGCTAACACGCCAGCCAAAACACTGACAAACTGATACATAATATACTGACACAAAGCTCCACCACATACACCCTTGTATTGAGTTACATTACAGTGCTGCGTAATGTAGATTCACAGATACTCATAAAGGGGCATATCAAAACTGCTGTCAGTAGATTCTTTTCCAAAGCACTCACCCTGGATCAGGTTCATTGCTTTACATACTGGGTGGGATAAGATTACTGTTGTCTTAACTGATCCTGGTTCTGTGTGAAGGGGCAGAATCTACATGGTGCCATTCATTCTCAGCTGATCTTTTGACATTAGTTGAATTATATCCAGTAACAGAAGCAGTGGTTTGCTTTCATTAAAACATGAGTTTTGTACCAACAGCTCCATACAGTGTACACCATCACAATTCACCAGTATCAAAGTATCATACAATGAGTCATAATTGCTGTTTTGTCTCCCCAGCTGTGTTGGAAAGTCATGAAATCACATCCTTAGTGTGCTTTACTGTCTAATCACATGTGAACCAAGCAGCTTCCTTATACAGTCTTTAGGGCACTCTCACCTATATGTTTATTCATAATCATGTACCAAAATTCTACATGTAACCTTTCAATTATATTCTGAAAATAGTTTACATTATTTTAAACACTTCCATCAAACAGAACTTGAATCTAAAATCAATCAGATTATCTCCATGGCTCTAACCAATACACAGTACAGCATGTTGAGACATTTCCACATGTTAGCAGTGTGGCAGTGTCAATACGCATCAGTGATCTAATGCTAAAATTCTGTCCCTGGTATGAACACACAGACACCTGCCCACTGGTACACAGCAAGTCTACGCTGCACTGACGGATACTGTACACCGATGGCGGCACACAAACACACAGCACTCCTTACACGAGTTCAGCGGCACGCTGGCTCAGGGTTTTTGGCAGCCTGACACACAACCGTTTCCCGCTCCCAGTCACACTCTGCTGATGTAGTCGCACCTAGAGGGGCCGGGATAGTTTGGCGCGTGACGGGTTAAGGACGCAGTCCCCGGTTTTGTGCATGAGAGATGTGTGCAGAGATTAGACCGGGCAGGCTTGGGGAGGGGTGGGCGTGACGTGGAGTGCTGAGTCAGGCTGTCTGCATAGCAGCACAGACCAGCTGTGACTGAGCGTTTGACTCGCAGCGGGAGGGGGGGGCGCCTGCTTCTGCATTCGCTGCACTGGTGCAGCTTCCCTCTGTGGAATAACTGGCCGTGTTACCACATCTTAAAGGGCCGGTAGAAATAAGCATTTGGCATCTGCCTACGGGAGCCATACTGGTCAAACTGTGTCCATTTGGGCCGAATGTGTAGTCAGTGAGACCAAGGATATGAGTATGGAGCCCTGTTAAGGAAGGGAAACTGAGATCAAAGTGGCTGCAGGTCAGCTGGATGTGATTTAAAACATGAAATACAAAATGAACCGAACACCTGAGGCGACACTTAGCCCACACTGGACTGAAAAGGTAAAAACTAAAATACAACCTCAGCATGAATAACAAAGAACAGCAATTATGTCTTTCTGAATTCCACAATACTTAACTTTCAAAAGGCTTTCCTGTAATCTCAAGTCAAAAGAGTTATTATTGCTAGTTATTATAGTAAAAGTGTTCTATTGTGCTGGAGGTCGCTCTGGATAAGAGCATCTGATAAATGCATGAAATGTAATGTAAGGTAATGTAATGTAAAAGTTTGTGTGTAATGGGACCAGGCAGCAGTAACATTCCGTTGTCCGTCTCTGCCTCTCAGAGGAGTCCATATACTGCTACACCCCGCACAACTTCACCCGTGATCAGGCCCTGTACGCCCGGGGCTACTGCTGGACAGAGCTGCGGGATGCAGTGCCTGGCGTGGACCCGGCCCTCAGGCCCTCCCTGTTCGAGCACAAGTTCCTGCCCTACGCCCTGCTGGCCTTCGCTGGCATCATGTACCTGCCCGCCCTGGGCTGGGAGTTCATGGCCTCCACCCGCCTCACCTCCGAGCTCAACTTCCTGCTGCAGGAGATCGACAACTGCTACCACCGGGCGGCGGAGGGCCGCGCGCCCAAGATCGAGAAGCAGATCCAGTCCAAGGGGCCGGGCATCACCGAGCGGGAGAGGCGCGAGATCATCGAGAACGCCGAGAAGGAGAAGAGCCCCGAGCAGAATCTCTTCGAGAAGTACCTGGAGCGGCGGGGCCAGAGCAACTTCCTGGCCAAGCTCTACCTGGGCCGTCACCTGGCCATCATCTGCCTCAGCTCCATCCCCATCTCCTACCTGAGCGCCTACTACGCCCGGCAGCGGCAGAACGAGTTCACCTGCGCCCTGGGCGAGCCGCCCGACGCCAGCAGCCCCCCCGACCTCCGTCTGTCCGTCAACTGCAAGCTCCCCGCCGTGCAGCTGCAGCGCATCATGGCGGCGGTGGACCTGGGCCTGCTCTGCGCCGTCAACGTCATCATCCTGGTCAACCTGCTGCACCTGTTCGTGGTGCGCAAGTCCAACTTCGTCTTCGACAAGCTGCACAAGGTGGGCATCAAGACGCGGCGGCGCTGGCAGAAGTCGCAGTTCTGCGACATCAACATCCTGGCCATGTTCTGCAACGAGAACCGCGACCACATCAAGTCGCTCAACCGGCTGGACTTCATCACCAACGAGAGCGACCTCATGTACGACAACGTGGTCCGGCAGCTGCTGGCCGCACTCGCCCAGTCCAACCACGACGCCACGCCCACCGTGCGGGAGTCCGGCATCCAGACCGTGGACCCGGGCCTGGACCCCGCCATCCTGGGGGTGGGGGAGCTGGGCGCGGAGCCACTGGTCATCAAAAGACCCCGCAAGAAGATCAAGTGGATCCCCTCCTCCAACCCCCTGCCTCAGCCCTTCAAGGTAAGGTCCAACCAACCACACATTACATTACATTACATTACATTCATTTAGCAGACGCTCCTATCCAGAGCAACTTCCACAGGACCAAGCCAGAGCTACCACTGCTGACTAGAGATTGAGCTACTTTGTACTTGTTTTATTCTAGTTTATCCAAGAAAATATAATACTTCATCAATTTTTTTCAATAAAATGTGCAAATACAGACTGCACTGATATTTCAGCTTTCAGGAGCATCCTTTGTTGGCTAGGCAAATACCATAAATGAATGATTTTACATACTGTTTATTCATACCTTAGCACATTCTGTTAACTACTGGCTCAAACCCAGTTTTCCAGAGTCAAAGCATGTCTGTCCATTCCACCTGTTGGCAAATCCGTGCAGAGTAACTGATCATTACACGGTCTGGCTGGATTATCTCACACTCTGTGCTGCTCTCAGTCTATTCACATAACATCAGGATCAGTGGCTCTCTGCAGGCAGTCTGCACCTTCTCTAAACTCTCCTCCATTTTCCCTGTCCTTCAGGAACCCCTGACGTTGGCGCGGCTGGAAAACAGCACCAAGCCTGAGAAGCCCAAACCGATGCGTCGCAAGACGGGGGCAGAGAGCTTCATCGCCCCCTTCCTGGACACCAAGAGCACACAGCACCCCCCCAGCAAAGGTACAGAGAGGACTGAAACAGACCTGTTTTCAGGGGCACTTATCCATATAACCTGTTATGTAATCCATATATCTGTTCTTAAACCCTCCATTGGCATTACATTACATTGCTTTACATTACATTACATGCATTTAGCAGACGCACTTATCCAGAGCGACTTCCAGCACAATAGAGCAGAACTGTATCCATTCAATACAACCGGGCAACAGTGTCAGACCAGGCTAACAACACTCCCAGACCAGTGAGTGTGAGCATAACACCATTCAACCGACCACGGGCTAAGTTAACTTGCACAACCTGACTGGGCAAGGGAAGCCAAGTACAACTGCTTCACAATACTACACGTAAAATAAACATCAAAACCCAGAGGTATCAGGTGTTAGGGTGCATGTATCACACACAGCAGAAAAGCAGCTTGGAGCACAGGCTGAGCCCTGTGATTCACACACCACTGGATTAAGTCTGGACTGTGTCATTAGCGCCCTCCGACTGGGAGGCCAGAGCCGTCGGATGTAATTGGCTTCATCTTGACAGGGTCAGCTGGGCTTACATTGCCCAGGGCTCTGAATTTGGTGCGAAAACAGGGAAAAGGAAACCAAAAATAATGATGAGGAAACAGATATGATATAAATGATCCTGCCCCACAAAACCTCTGGACAAGGCTGCTGTTGCTTTTGGTTTTCCCCACACCGGGTCGTTACATTTAGCGCAGCTGGGTGCTCTGCAGCAGTTTGTGAGTTTGTTTGTTAAAGTGGAAATGTGTTCATGTTGTTGTGTCCGATGGGACCTCCCCCCACCTGAAAGTCTGCCATGGGCCACCGAGGGCTATCCCTCTCAGCACATACAAATCTCTGAATATGTAAACTGATGTACGTATTCATTTGCAAGCTTGACATCTAGGCGCTTTGCCCAGCCACCTTTTTCCTGGGCTCAGGGAACCATTTTCCATCCGTAAAATGGCACTGGGTTTTCTGTCTTTTTAATGAAATCACTCTGTCCAGCCCTTTGGGACAATGCAGTGGGAAGAAAAGCTCCATAAGGAAGCCATTATGAGCGCTGCAGTGCTCTAGGCCTGGCTGAAGGAGTGTATGCTGTCCTGAGACCGAGCACTCTGACCTCTTGCCTCCAGGAGCTGGGGACCTCGGCGGGGGCGGGGTGGAGAAGAAAAACGCGCGGAACTTCTCCCTGGACGTCCAGCCCTACACTCTGACCTTCAGCAAGCCCAAAGCCAAGACGCCCCCGGCCGCACCCCTCCCCCCGGAGCGGGGCCTGGACACCGTGTTCATCGAGGGCACCCACAGCATCGTCCACGTGTCCACCTCCATCACAGGTGAGACACCCGGGCACTCCGCACTGAAAATAGTGCGACATCTGTCTTATCGCTGATCTCTCTCTCTAATCACTGTACTTGTTTATTAGAGGGGAGCCATTTTAACAATTCATTTAATCATTCTGCACTTTTATCCATAGTGACTTAGAAATGAGGGAAAGTACAACACAAGGGAAAATTTTAAAACACAATGTCCAACTTGGTAATATAGGTAGTAATATGGGGAGAAAATGACCATGTCCGTGTAACTCACTGTGCAAAATTTCTCCTTTGTACCGATTTTCGAAGACTGGTACCTTCCCATTATGATGCAATCTTTTCTAATATGTGGCCTCTGTGGGAAAGTTTTATAGTAACTGTCCAATTCTCAAAACTCAGGAGTGAGAGGTAGGTCTCAAACCAAATTCTTCATTTTAGTATAGCATTTCAAAGCTTAGGGCAGCCATGATTTTACTTAAGTCACATGCTTACAATTACATTTTTTTTCCACTGAGTAACACTCTGGTTCAGGTAACTGCCTGTGGCTACAGCGGGATTTTGTTCCTCAAGCTAAGCCAAGTCTGCTGTTACTGTGAGGAATGCTCTGAAGTAGCCCCTCCATAAAGTCAATATCCTTCCTGCCAGAACACAGTTCCCTCAGGAAAACAAAGGAGGCCATCAAAGCACATGTGAGCTGAGAGGAGAGAGCTTGCCTCTGAAATCGCATTAGGGACACGCCATGGCCTGACCTGGGCTGAGGATTAATGTTTGCCATTTCCTGCCCCTCTCTCTCCCCAGAGAAAAAAGACACTCTCTCCGAATCCTCGGCCCCGCCTTTCTCCACCGTGACCCTCCCCAGCACCACCTACCTGAATGGGGGCACGGGCAGCCTGCCCGCCTCCTCTTCCGCCCACCCCCCGGATGCCGTCTCGGAGCCCGACGCCCCCGAGAGCCAGGGCGGGCCCTTCAGCTGCAACCCCGCCCACCCGCTGCTCAGCATCCACCGCACACTGTACGAGGAGGAGGAGGAGGAGGAGGAGGAGCCAGGGCGAGGGGGGAGGGACAGGCTGGGCGAGAGGCCGGCCGGGGAGCTGATCGCCGCTGGGGAGTGCTGAGAGGGGCCGGAGCCGCGCCCTGCCCCGCCCCGCCGCCCGCCTGGCCCCCCTGCTCATCCTGCCGCCACTCGCCGCTGCCGCCACCCGCCCCCGCTCACCCCAGATCAGTTTCGGCCACGCGCGGGGGTTAGGCAGAAGGGTTGGGCTCGCTGATCCTAGAACAGTGCTCGGGGATGCTCTCTGCCCGGATCTCCAGAGACCGGAGATCTCAGATCTGTCGATATCTCACACCACCACTGCTCATCACCCCATCACGTGTGCACAGACACAGAGATGGATAGAGAGCTGGTCTCAACACCATGCTGTTAAACACTGCGCACTGCTTCCACACACCGCTGAATTATGCTATTGTTTCTCATTGACTACATGTCATCACAGCTCAGTCAAACCAGTTAGAACTGGACAAAGCAATGCAGTCCCTGAATGGTCAGACTGTGGCGCTCACAAGTCATACTGTGCTTTTCACACACAAATTCAGTTGACAGCCTGGTGTTCCTTCTCAATCAAGCCAGTGACAATATCTGGAAGGGCAAACTCGAGGAAACAGAAGCCCTTCATGCCACTGCTAAACTGCTATAAACAGTTAAAAAAATAATTACCACTTATTAATAACTCTAATGGCTACTATTTAATACCTATTACCTTAAGTAGATAAGCCAGGAGTTATTTAATCTTAAAAGCATCAAGTTAAATGAGCAAATATAAAACTAACTAAACCGATTACAAGGGATTAAAAAAAAACTGTTTAAAAATGGACTTTCCGCACTGTCTGCTCAGTTTTAAATTGATGTACAGCTCTAACATTGATACAATGCTCATCGACATCCCCACTTCCTGACCTAAGACATGTATGTCCATGGCAGCACAAACTGAAACCTTATTACCTATTTTGAACCACTTTGACATATAAGTCAATCTTGTTGTGTTTTTTACCTCTTTACTAACACTATAAATAGAGCCTGGGGATACAACAGGACTGACTGCTGAGTCATCATGTCCGAGAGGCAGAGGGTGGGTGATACTGTGTACCTGCAGCACGTACAGAAGCACACTTGTGACACCTACTGGTGATGCCGGTCACTGTCACTCTAGCGCACACCTCGGCAGGACAGACCGAGGGAGAGGTGAGCAGTCTGAGGTTAGTCACACTGCCATGCCTTGCGGTGCCACACAGCATCAACACCCCCCGCTCCTGAGTGCTGATCCAGGTTCAGCTGACCTAACCCTAACCCTGCTGCCGACTGCTACGTGGAAAACGCTGAAACTGATCCAGAATCAGTGCTCGGGGGGGTCAGACTCATGCACCCCGGGTGAGAGGTGTTGAAGTACTGAGGTACAGAGAGGCCGATGCTGAGGGCGGGCTCCGCCGCGTCACATGGGGACCTCTCAGTGGACCGCAGCCTCTCACACTTTCAAACCACCTGTGCCCTCCCCGGAGATACGATCCCCGCTCACCTTCTCATCGCCGTTCACCTGCCCGGATCCCGAGCTGGCGGTCCGTTCCCGCAGGCAGGTGACTCGGAGGGGACGGAGTTCATAACGCAGGCGGCTCCCGCTTTTGCATCGCCACGGTGACTCCCCTGTGACTGAGCCACGCCCATCGCACCAGCCCTCACTGTACGCCCTGCAATGGGGGCAGAGACGTGGTCAGGTCCACCCTCGTGGCTGACGCACATAAACCACACGCAGGGGGCCGCTGTGTCCCGTGCGCACCCTCTCATTGCACTTGCCTCATCCACCACCAAAGAACAGCACGCTTCTCAGAACGAATGGTAGACCGTAGAGTAACAATAGTAATCGTATTTATATAGCTCCTTTCATCAGGGATAACGTCACGGAGAATCACGGTAGAGAATCACCGTCACCCCTCCCCCCCAGACCCCTTCAGGAGGCAGCTTTAGGACGTGCACTTGCCTCAGACTGACTGTGCCTCGTGGATGCGTGGACACCGTGTGCCAGGTGGAAAGCAACTGTCCCGCCCCTCTGCTGCCAGCAAGCACACCAGCTCCAACCTCCTAAGCCAGCAGTAAGAGTAGTGATGACATCACACGCAGAGGGAGCCAATCAGGATTCGGTGTGAGGACTCTTGGCTTTGAGTGCTGCGTCACCCTGGCAACCTACAGGTAGGAGGAGCTGGGAGGTGAGAAAGGTGAGGTTGTGGGGCTGGGTGGGTGGGGAGGTTAGGGAATGACGGAAAAACATTCCGGGTTGCCCCCACAAAGTTTTCAAACCCTGTAAAACCTTCAAACCAACATGCAGCTCATAAATCAGTGTAGACACACCTGCAGCTCAAGCCTTGTTTTAAACCAACCAGCTCACCAGAATGTACAAACCACTGACTGACAACAAAAGGTTTGGACATACAGAAGCCTATCAGCTGAGAACAACAAACCAAACTTAATACCTTTTGTTCCAAACATCCTTTTCATCAATCTGCCAGCGAATGCTAGCAGACTAACTGCTGTGCCGAGAAAAGAGGCTCGCTGATTGAATCGTTGCGACAGGGAGCGAACAGGAATGCATTCATCTCATGTGAGCTCTGCAATTACAGCAGACAGAGTTAGCCTAGGGAGCATTCCGCATAGCCGGTCTGACTAACTTGAGCTTATGTCAATTTATGTGTCTTCAGCTGAGGCGGTAATCCGCATCAGACGTACTGCATTTCACAGCATCTGTGTAAGATCACTATGATCAATCTGACTCCAGGACAGTATGTGCGAGGCTGGGCAAGGCAGGAACAAGAAACTCAAGGGCATCGCTGAAATTATAGAAGAATATGCAGTGTCGGCAGCCTGGCCGAGTATGAAAAATTCACAACAAATGCCAACAAAAGTAATAATGAAATATTCAAAGCATTTCACGCTGAAGTATCAACAACTACAGTATCAGGGATTTAAACTTAAATCTTACGACTCGATCAAAATGTAATCTGTGCATGCTAAAATAATCTGGCAACTCACACAGCAGTGCTATATCTTGAACTGCACAAAAAATTTGAATACACAATAGTAGTTTTAGAACAATACGTGTTTGGTAATGACAGTGGAAGTTGTGACAGTAATTGTCAAAGGTGCCACATACTGGAGACACACACTGATTTCAACACTGCAGATGTCCTGGCAGACTGTTACATTGTCCTGTGTTGATTTTATATTCAGTAAATATGTGGTGTGCGATTAAAAAAAAAAACCCACTGTTATGCACAGCACAGGGATTCATTTCATCAACAGGGTATTGTATTATCCAAACTATATCAATTGCATGAGAATTTATATTTACAACCATATATCAAAACTGTTTAAACACAAAGTTTAATGGAATCTCTATCAGGATGACCAGATAAAATATAAAAATCCTGTTGTACTTGGTTGGGGCAACATGAATTTCAGATGCTTTCTCTGGAGTGGGTCGAGGTCTGTTTCAATAAATTAAAGATGGAATTATTTCATTAAAGTTCCAATAAAAAGAAGGAAAGTTTGAAGTTTTATACCAGAATGACAAACAGCCTCCCGTGGGCATGAAGCTTTCAATAAATTAAATTATTTCATTAAAGTTCCAATAAGAAGGAAAGTTTGAATTATGAATGGCAAACAGCCTCACGTGGGCATGAAGAAAATTTCATAAGCTAAGAAACAACACTCTGTGTGAAGGGCTCTTTTGGCCTTTTGGCCTTTGGCAGATGCCTGGAATTCCTACTGACTGCAGGCTCTTCCCTTTATAGGGCCCTCCCCCCTACACATCATCGGAGAGACCCAGAAGAAGGGGTGTGTTCTGAAGAAGGCAGAAAATGAAGCAAGACATAAGTCAAATAAACAGATACTTGACGAGTAATATATGTTGGTGAAATATGTAAAATATTAAATCCAGAATATAAGGAATGTATGAGACACAGCAGAGTATGTATTTTATATTTCAAAACAAATCAATAACCACCATCTTCACATATGCAATGTTGTTATTATTATTAACATTAATATTATGAATATGTGTATTTTTATGATACATTTTACAAAGCAAGCATGAAATTACAACAGTATCTGTATGCTTGTATTTAAACATACTTTCCTTATATTTTGGATTTGATGTTTTATCATATATTACTTTTTCATAAGGGAGTACAACATTCCATTCAGCACTAACTTGATTAGCAGGAAAGCCCCAAATCAGTTTCTGTCCAGAAACTCTGTGCCATGACCATATTGTCATGTATGGAGGTGTACAAGCCCTCCATTTAAAAAAGCTATTTCCTTAACAGGTCAGATATACCAGCGGGGCATTATAGCTTAGTTTGTAGGAAAGGAGGCTTCCATTACAAATGACCCCATTGTCTATTTCTGATTTCTTTCCCCCTATGTCATTTTACAAGTCTTGACATTTGTCAGCTACCAGAACCACATTTATGTACAGACAAGTGCAAGAGAAGACAGACACTCACTCATCAATGCTGGGCTCATGCAGTTGCTTGGACTGATCTGAGACAGACTTCAGTTTGCGGTTGGCCAATTCGAACAGTTCAGGTTCAGCCTCAGACATTTTTTTATCAGAGCTAATTCTAATTTTTGTAATCAGCTCCATTGTTTACCACTTATTGTACCACTTGTCAAGCAACAATGTTATCCTGATTGCCTTTCAAAGGACGATGCACATGAAACCAGAAACCTTTGTTAATTGAATGTGATACTCAAGGTTATGAATCACATCCAGACATAAAATGAAATCAGACACAAAAGTGAGACATGAATCTCATTGGAAACAAGCATCGGCAGGTATAAGCATGAGGAAAGAGCTGTTGCAAGGTTTTAAATGGATCTGTTCTTGTGCTGGTAATCGATACAATGATTCCAATTGCAGCAAACTACAGTGCCAAAAACTCTCTGATGGAGAGGGGTTACTTTCCGTGAAGGACACCTTGGATGGTTCTAGAAGTGAAAAACTCAGGGAAAGTGATGGTTTAGATGTAAAAGGAACACTGATTTGATACACGCTTGTTCGTACAAGTCAACATTTTCTAGGATTCCTTTTTGGAACACATATTGACTTCTAACATTGCGATAAAATTCAATATTAAATTCTGATATGTTAATGTACACTGCATGATATTTGTAAAATTACCAGTTGACTTTTTGTCAGACAACAGCTTAAGGTGTCCTTTACGGAAAGGTCACCTTGCCGTCCTGTCCATGAGTTCAGTTGCCACCAGGCCCAGGCCAAACCAAATCCAATTAAATGATTTGTGAAATAGGGTGTTATACTCCACCTTTCCACTCGGGGGCAGCATGTGATCCCAGGATAACTTCTGTTAGGGTGTGTCGAAGAGTTCTGCACTGGAGATGATGGGAGATGAAGGTCAGGATGACCACATTCTTGTTAAGATTCTCAGATGAGATGAATTCAACTCAAAACCGGAAATCTCCGACACCAGCGGGCCAGCACAGTTTTCTGAAAAAAAGGCAAGAGACAATAATATACACGTACATCACTGGAGCGGAAGTACAGCTTGAACGGCAACCGAAACTGCGCCGGATGACTGCTGCTACGCTGCAGACTGAGCACGTGTTTGTTCTCACCATCCAGAAACATGGTGCTGCTGACAGCTGAGGTCACAAATCCGGCTGTCACTTTGACGCACACTCCTTCAGCTTCACGACCCGCTGACAGAACTACCTCCCGCCCACTCTGGACTGCTGTGATCGAACGTCCCATCCTCAAAGATCCAGCCGCTTCCATCTGAACTGCTGAGCTCTGCCCTGCTGTTCCCTTTAACCAGACTCTTCAGCTCAGCCACCCGAGTGGGAAAAAAATGGCTCTATAAATGGATTACTTATCATAGCTCTTTAGGTGTAATGTTATACCAGGGATTACACCCAGCAAATACATAATGTCATGTCATTTAATGCAAGGGAGAGGATATGGCAGTAACATAATGGAAAGGCTTAGATGCTCGTGTCATGATGATAATGTATCTGTGACCCAAGGGGCTGGTAGGTCTGTTGGAAAGCGTTGCATGGGATAACCATGTGCTGCTAATGCCTGCAAAGAAAATGTACCTGTCATCTTCTGCGCCTTACACCATTCATTCTCTGAGAGCAGGAGTCAGCCTGCTTTGAGCAAAAGACCCAAGACTCTCTTGTCCTCTTTTTTGGAGGGGGTGAGTGTACCGTTCATAGCCCCACGGCACAGATCCCTGTGTATTTGTGTTTGAAGCGAGAGTTGCCTGAATCTGTCAGGACTCACCCTGCATGGCATTAGAGACTGTCTCCAGCTGGCCCAGACGCAGGGGTACCGGCAATAAGGAATCATTTCGTCCTAAGGATTGCCAGGCTGCGCGGAGCTTGCTGTCGTCCCAAACTGTAGAAGCACACCGATACTTCCCCAGGCACTTTAAAACCACACTGTAGCACAAGCGTGTGCGTGTGTGTGTGTGTGTATGCGTGTGTGCGTGCTTGTGTGGTGATCCTGCCCCCACAGTCACGCAGTGGAAGGGAGGGGTTGGCAGGGTGTGATGGTGGGGTGGTAGCCAGGGGAGACAGTGGTGGGGGGGTGAAGGGGGAGGGGGGGTCATAGATGTAGATGACGCAGAGACGTCAATCTCACTATTAGTCAACAATAAACACTTTTTTGAGAAAACTGACAAATGACAGTCTCTCCTTCATTGTGTGTGCATGTGTTAGTGCAAATATGCAATACATACATCTTCATAGGCCTATGCCATAGCTATTAAACCACAGTCTCGACCAGACACACAAAACATATATGCATCTAATGCATGAACATACTAGCCCCATACACTCCTGTCTTCATCTCCTGACTTCCTGCACTACAATATCAAAAAGCAGCTCTCCCTCTGGTGGCCAGTGTGTGTAATGACAGCTTGGATGACATGGATAAAGGGCTGGATTGGGGACTGACAGTGAGAGAAGCGGACGGCGCTGTGTAGATCACGACTTGGGCAGGACCACCCCTTGTGACACTGTGCCACACTGCTGGGTCTGAGCTCCTTCCTGATGACCAACTGGCTTTAACTCCATTCTCCCCTGTGTAGCACAACCACAGGCCAATTTAAGATGATGGCAACAAAAGCAATAGAAAAATCTTGCTCAAAATGCGCACGTGTTCAGATTAACATTCAGTTCTGATCTCAAAGCAACATTAGGAGGTCATATTCACCAGGACTGTTTTTGCCCATTTGCCCATCCTCACTGCAGGGGACAAGTCTCAGGATACAGATCACAGTAAAGAAAGCTGTCGTTGTCATATTCCGTTGCTGCTCTCAGTGAAATAACAAACACACAGAGGTAAAAGCTGCCACCGAAGCAGGTCCTGCTGTTTAATTTGGTAATGCAAATTATATCAACCTAAATTTATATTATAGTCACGATATGTAGATAAAACTGCACACCAGACCAAACTCCGCACAGCTGAGAAGAAAACAAATTGTAATAAATGTAAAACAGACTTTCACTCACTTTAGTCTCTGCAAATCTAATAACATGTCATTATATCATACTTAAAACATCTGAACTATACATGTCCACCATAAGTTTTCCAGACAAAGAAGTTGCACGCATCATATATGTTTATTAGCACCTGATACACAACATTAGTAGATGTGAGGTACAGAAATACCTCATGTTACTGTTTGTGAGCCTGTGGTGGGTGATGAAACTCACCATCAGTGCAAAATTATAAATCCCACCTGTGACATCACAGCACAGGAGAGCTTTGGGGGTGCTAAGATGCTGAAGTAATCTGTTAGTGTCACTGATACAATACTTTACACACAGAGAACATACTGAAATACAATTAAGAAAAGGCCACTCTTTAAGGAGAGAAAAAGTTATAGGAATATGATAGGAGAGCACACAGGTTAGGAAAACATTAGTGGTGTACGACAGTTTGCTAATGTGATTCAGTCTGGCTGAGGCTGAACTGTGAAAGGCAGTACTTCTCAGTGAGGGAAGTATTTGTACTGATAAATCCAGTGTCTTCAGTTGTCTGTCAACACTGCTAAAAACATTAGAAGTACGTTTAGAAAAAAGATGACTGGAAGATGCTGTTAACTTTTCTTCAGGACGTGAATGGAGAGAAAACACATGCTTATTGGATCAAATCTCTTCATTTTAAGCCTGGTGTGCTTCCCTGTGCTCTTGCATTTCTTTAATCAGTATCTTCAGTGAATCTCTTCATACAAAATTTGCATCCACAGTACTGAAAACTGAACGTGCAAAACTATTCATAAAAAACTGGATCCTGATCTGCAGAGCATTTTTCAAACTGTTTCTGAAATTTTTCTCATGTGCTTTTCTTACTTACTAGAAAGAATAAAATGTATCTAAATCATTGAAAGTCTTCATATACAATTTTAATATGGAAATTTGTTAGCCTTTATCTTTTGTCATCTGCATAAACTTCAACTGAACATGTTCAGTGAATCATGCTAAAGCCCTTGAGGATCAACCAAACATTGATCTGAGGGCCCGGAAGAGCTTGTTGTCCACCGTCACGTTTGTGCTGGACATCATGGTGTGATCCACAGTATAAGCATATTGCATGACACACCTTGTGATGTCCATCTGTGTTTGACTACGCCTGCTCTCATCGTCAAATCCCAAACAAGCTGCCAGGTGGACCTTGGCTCTGACTTGCAAGGGCCAAAGCACTATGGACAAGGCAAGAGTGAGGACAAACAGGGGAACTGAGGGGAAGAGCTTCTCATCTACACCATCCGGTACAATGTAGGGAATAAGGATTCGATTGGCCGGTTGGAAAACACCCCTTCTGCTCATTAGCTCAACAAAGATACGCCAGACTGGTTCTCTTGGCCTCACAGGGTGAAGTATGATCCAAGGGATTTCTGGGTAAGGACTGCTGCTACTGTTCCAGTGTTGGGGCAAAATCCTGGGGAAATGAAAAGGGGCCTCATTGGGTGTACATTGGGGATACAGGCGACATCTTCTTGTCAAAAATGGTAAAATGAGAGCACATTCAAAGTCACATCAAATACGTGCATACGCTGACAGTCAAACTGTTTTGAAGTAATTTGGCAAGCTGAATGCCGGCGGAGCCACACAATCGTTCCTCCAGCTGCTTACAACATCTGAAATGAGAGATACGTGAAGTCATCTTATCTAGGATGACTGAAGCATGTGAGAATGTGAACACCCATCAACTCGCAGGGTGTTTATTAACATGCTAGCAGATATCGAGAGGTTTTAAAACGCACCTGAATGCATCTTGCGAGTTGAACTTTTGCAGTAATTGGCAAAAGTGTTTTGCAGCTAGTTCACGACAACATAAAACCTGTTTAGTACTTGTAGTACTTATTGGCTCAGTGCATACGTCTACATGATCGGAAAACCAAACAAACGGATGGCATAAAGCTGCATCATAAACTCGTAAATTCTCTCTGGCTTCAGAGATTTCAGTATTTCTGCTAATTTAGTATTTAGTGTTCAGACATTATTATTATTAGACTATTATTAATAATACTGGTACTACAACTACTGATACTACTACTGCTACGCATTTAATATAATAATAATAATAATAATAATAATAATAATAATAATAATAATAATAATAATAGTAATGATAACTCACTTACCTAGGTAGTATAGCGGTACTTTGTTCCCGTAATTGTATTTGATATGCAATCCTAATTCAGATTAGTTAGCTCGCGACACTGACCTTGCGCTCAGTTTCAGCACTATTTGCATTGTTTGACCTGTACACATCTTGCTCTTGTGCCTGTTGTTTGCTCACTATTTGCACTTTTGTACGTCGCTTTGGATAAAAGCGTCTGCCAAATGAATAAATGTAAATGTATAATAATAATAATGCGTGAATACAAAAATTATGCTACGTTGTATCCACAACAGTGCAGTTAACGGTAGTTTTCTCTTACCTCTGTCAGGGTAATTCGTAGTTATTCTCGAAAAACTAGCGAACTGTTGATTCAGCGAACGACGCTGCTTTACTACGAATTAAATACGAAGTTAAAGGTGTATGAATGGCACTCTGACCGTATTTCTGTTATAAGCTGTTACAGCGCTACTGTCTCCTCAACCAAACTGATTATGCCGTAAGTGTGCTTACACGGCTTTATAGCGCAGATTTAGTTTCAGTTTCCATTTCCTGTAACCGGGGCTAGTTATCATTGTGCCCTGTTTATGCTCAAGAGAAGGGTCGCCAGGCTTGCATACTGGACATTTTATTGTACTGAAACAATATTTTAGAAAATACATGTAATGAGACTGAACATGACACACACTGTCCCAACATGCACATGCACACACAGTCGTCAGACTGTACGAACTGTATTTCATTGTATTAAAACTTCATAGTATAAAGGGTGCCAGAATGAACAACCTAAGCAGTTTGCTTTATTCAGATGCATATATGCCACAGAATTATTATTGAACATCTCATAATGTTCATGTCCTTCAAGACTTGTAGCACGAAATTCATCTTTTGTTCATTCCAAAAATGTTTCCTTTTGCCATGTGCCATGTCTCTCATAGACAGAAAATTCTCATTGCAGCTAGCTAGCTGGCATCAGCAACATCAATGACATTGTTAACAATGAAAATGTCATTTCTCCTTCTCTCAGACATGCAGTTTTGATATAAAACCAATGGCTAAGGTGTGATGAAGGTGTTTGTGTGTTCCAGTGGCTTTACAATGATACAAATAAGATCACATTCCACATCTCTTTCTGCAATCATGTTTAATGCAAGTAAGATATTAATTGCATTGAAATAATCAAAGAAAGTGCAGGACCTCTGTCTAATTCAGGGCTTTGTCTTAGTCACATTAAAATAACATTATTAACATGCATGTCAACATGGCCAATGACCAAGTGCATCATATATGAGGTTGTGTTTTTGACTAAAGTGTGACAGCTGGTGAAAAAAAAAAAAAAACCCCACAATCTGCCAGTCAGATGCAAATGTTTTTAAAGATTGGCACTCTGTCTATTGTCAGGGGTACCTTTCACCTAAACTGACAGAAAGTGCTTGCACATATGAGTGCTGGCCCACAGAGCACTTGCCTGGACTTTTACTTTCTACAAAACGGTCATTTAGTCACTTTGAATCAACAAATGCGACATTCACCTTAAAAAGTTCTGCCAGCTGCATACATTTTCCACTGAGATTTAATACAAGTTAAATGATTTACCAGTTCATGTCTGGCATCTGGTGTAAACTTGATTTCAGTCTTTTGACCCTATATTGGAACTGCTGTGGTGTTCTGGAGTATCCTTGGGCAGTCATCTTCTTTGAAATCTGAGTGAAGAGATGCCTGTTCTTGATACATCCCTTCAGATTTCCCTGAAATTTATCCTCTCCCCAAAGATCAAGAAGGGCAAGGGTCTCTTCCTCAGACCAAGGGATGTTGTTAGTTCCATCTGTCATCTTCATACCAGCTGCTCCTTGAGAATCTACAGACAAATGACATGGCAGCAGTAACGTCATTTATCTTGTGGTGTCATCCTGTGTGTTTAACTCAACAACTGATCGTTGCTGACTGTGCCGCACTGGCTCGGGTAACTCTCTCCCCCTAGCATGACACGGAAGTGAGAGGCATGGAATCAATACACTTTCACTTCCAGCCTCAGGCTATGCTCTGGAACAGAGCAGGGCACAATGGTTTCTCATGGCACGTGTGAAACTATGTCTAACCTACATTAAATATACTTGCAAAAATACACTGCAGCTATTGCTGTCAACAGACAATCACAACTGGCTGTAAATGTAACTACACGAACACAAAGCAAATCCTAATCCTAGAGCAGGCAAAACTACTTGCCCATTTCATTACATTACATTACTGGCATTTAGCAGACAGTCTTATCCAGAATGACTTTACAGGTTACATTTTTTATATGTTACCCATTTACACAGCTGGATATTTACTACTGTACCTCTCCCCCTGAGCAGAATCAGCCATGGATGCTCCAGCTGTAGACTCCTCCACTGCAGAGCAGGCATCTCCAGCACTAGACTCTCTGACAGGCTTATTTCCCAGAATCCTTTTCAGCTGATTGTAAAACTTGCACTCCTTTTGCTCCTGGCCACTTCTGCTCAGAACAGAGAAAAGCCAATATTAAGGGCGAGAGCTTTAACATAGGACTAAAAAAATCCTCTCTCGTTTAAATATATTTTAAAAATCTTGATATGACAGGGGGGAAAAAACTTGAATTATAATTGGTAGGACACATAAGAACATTCCTCTTACATGTGACAAACCCTTGGGGAAATAGCTGAAAATTAATAAAGTGAATGACATATCACTTTCACTTCCAGCTTCGGGCTATGATCTGGAACAGAACAGGGCAAACTGGTTTCTGATGGCATGTGTGACACTATGTCTAACCTAAATTATATTACACTTGCAAAAATACACTGCAGCTATTGCTGTTAACAGACATTCACAATTAGCTATAAATGTAGCTATCCTAATCCTAGAGAAGACAAAACTACTTGTCCATTTCATTACATTATTGGCATTTAGCAGACGCTCCATGTTATCCAGAGTGACTAACATAGGTTATAATTTTTTTTTTACATGTTACCAATTTATACAGCTGGATATCTACTGAGACAATTCTGGGTTAAGTACCTTCCCCAGAGGTACAACAGTAGTGTTCCAGTAAGGAATCAAACCGGCAACCTTCCGGTTACAAGTCCTGCTCCTTACACAATGCTACACTGCCACATGAGCATTAGTGCATTGTGAAATAGCCTGGGAGAATAACACAGCATGCTTTAGAGGCCAGGGATTGAACAACCAAACCTTTCTCCTGTGCAGAAGTAGAAGCAGACTCCCCAGCTGTAGATATCCCAGCTGTAGATGTGGTCCCTCTGACTGTGTCATTATTGGAGTCCACAGCCAAAGGAGCAGCGGTGAGGAGTTCTTTACCAAATATGTGCTCCAGTTTATTGTAGAACTTGAATTCCATTCGTTGACTTCGCCTTGCACTAGGTATCAGGAGAAGTATTTGAATTCAGCATGGCATTCTAAAAGAATGTTTGCTACTGTAGATGAAAGTACTTTGCTGTAACTGTCATTTCAACTTATACTAACAATGACACCGACAGCCCTAAAATCAACTCACTACAGTCTGTTCACCTGGAAGACACCTGACAGATGCTGTGAACCTCTCCCAAGGCTGGTTTTAGTATGTTGTTTTAATTATGCTGTGTTGCTGTTTAGTGGTATTTTTGTAGCTGTAGTTAATCATGTTTCTTCATGGTAATGAAATCTACACCTCCAACAATCTTGCCAAGAATCACAAAACTCAGAGGCTCTGGGCTAAGACAGCATCACGCCAGTTTTTCAGAATATTGCACAACAAATCTCAAACCTGGAGGTGAATTCTCCACCTCCAACTCCCACCAAACACCCCTCTTGTGAGAAATATACACTACCTCCTGCAACCTTTCAAATGCCCTCTGTGCTTTTGAGGACCAGTTTTTGACAATACTTTGTTGTTGCTTAGTAATTAATAAACCTTCTTTAAAAGGCTTTCATTTCAATTGAGTTATATGGTGAATTAAACATTTACAGAATGGAAATGTTCTGTACTTAACCCACAATTGCCTCAGTAAATATCCAGCTGTATAAATGGATAGCATTGTAAAGAACTGTAACCTATGCAAGTCGCTCTGGGTAAGAGCGTCTGCTAAATAATGTAATTAACATGTCATTCTTCTGTCACCATTTGCTGTAGATTACCATTTTCAAAGCTGAAAGTCTGATGGGTGTCCAGTAAACTCACACATGCGGACATGAACTAGTTTATGTTGCGGGAGTTGGAAAGGTCTATGCACAGCTACCTCAGCTAGCCAGCTACACTTGGTGTTAATAAGTTAAATGACATACTCTTGCATGCAAAATAAAATTTACTGACAGTTTCAAATTTGTTGCATACTCAGTTAAATGTATCCATTTCTTCAGTCACAGACAAATATTGTTCTGTACGTACATGCTATCAGAGTACTGGTGGTGCTGTCAGAGTACTGGTGGAAACTCGTCTTCAGTGTTTTCACTCTTGATTGGCACTGCTGTGGTGTATCCGCGGGAGGCCATCATCTTTGAGATCTGAGTAAAGAGATGCCTGTTCTTGAGACACCCCTTTAAGGTTTGTTGAAATTCACCTTCTCCCAAAAGATCAAGAAGAGCAAGGGTCTCCTCCTCTGACCATGGGATTTTGCTTGTTTCGTCCAGCATTATGATGCCCGTTATGCTGGCCATAACAGAGACAACGGTTTTTTGATGGCATGTGTGAAACTACATCTGACCCAATTCACATGGAACTACCTCTAAAAACATATTATGACACCTGCTGTCCACAGGCAGACAAATTCATACATTTAAACAGTTCGTTTTGTCAAACCTGTGTCCATGTCAGAATCAGAAGCGGGTTCTCCAACTGCAGATGCTTCAGCAGTCTCTGCCTTTGTGTCATCATCTTGTGCCACCGAAGGAGCAGTGGTGTGAAATTCATTGCCGAGTATGCGTTCTAGTTTATTGTAGAACTTGAATTCCATTGGTTCTCTTCCATTCGCACTAGGTGTCAGAAGTCAAAATGTACCAAGAACTTGAAATTTTCATATCTCAACCTTCTTAAAGTATTCAGAGATCAAACATTACTCTCCAAGATCATTTTCACGATGCACCCCATTTCATCATCATGTTCTTGAAAGGAAACATCTGATAAACCGCTAAAAACTGACTCAGCGCACTTCAAGTGATGAATCATTCTGTACAATTTTATAATTCATTGCAATTAGTAATTATTTTCAGGATACTTTGAAAGGTGATCTCTATGATCACTTAACATAGTTTTAGTCAACGTCACGTTTAAACAAATAAATTTTCAAAGGAATTCTTTACATTTCTACAGTACTGAGCTGCTGTAGCTTTCAAGGATGTATGTACATACATACACTAAAAAAAACTGCAAAACAATGTTTATCATATATAGCTACCAGTATAATAATATGATGCCAGGTTCTCACAACAGAGCTTTCTTAATTAATACCTGCATTATCAGGTTTACCTTTGTTAAACATAAGAGTGAATATTTCTGAGTTACTAAGCAACAGCAGCTACCCATTCAATTCACTGTTTCCATTTATGTGGCAGCAAGTAAATGTACTTCTGCACTTACATGTTGTCGGAGCACTGGCGGAATATCGACTTCAGTCTCTTCACCCGAGTTTGGCACTGCCGTGGCGTTCTGGGGTATCCTTGAGCGGCCATCTTGTTTGATATTTGAGCGAAGAGATGGCCGTTTTTGAAACATCCCTTCAAATTCTTCTGAAAATCATCCTCCCCCCAAAGGTCAAGAAGAATAAGTGTCTCATGTTCTGACCATGGGATGTTATTGGTTCCATCTGTTGTTGTGATGCTGGCTGCTCCCTGAGAACCTACACAGAAAATGACAGCTTTCATAACTGGACATAATTTATCTGAAAGTATTGTCCTGTCAGTGTCACAACAATCTATCATTTCCCACAGTTCTTGACTGGTATCGTAGACCATGCACTACATGTTATGGCTATTCCATTGACATTCATACAGTTTGGCATAAATGAGCTACTTGCATCATAATACTAAAGATGACAAAAACACCTGATTCATTTGTAGTGATACAGTTTGTGAGTTGATCACAGCATGATTCACAAGCCAAGGGAACTTAGGTGCCAAACCTGTATCCTTGTCAGAATCATAAGTGCTCTCTTCAAGAGTAGAGACTTCAGCTGTAGATGAGGGCCCTCTAACTGTGTCATGATAGGAGTTCACAGCCAAAGGAGCAGCAGTGAGGAGTTCATTGCCTAGTATGTGCTCCAGTTTACTGTAGAACTTGAATTCTGATCGGTCCTTTCCACTTGCACTAGGTATCAGGAGAGAACATGTAAGTATTTGAACTTTAACTTAGTGCCGCAAAAGCACGTCTGCTTTCATCTTTCAACCCATTTAAAGCCTTTAAGTTCTTTAATATGATGTGATGTGATTAAAGACCCACATGTTGCAGCTAACTAGTAGGCTGGCAACAAATAAACACTCATCTGTAATTATAGTGAACTTCCGACATATACATCAGAAATTTGCGTACTGTCAGGTAGACAGAGGTTAGCTTAGCATTTCCATTAAAGTGGCTGTAGGTAAAACGCAGCTCTGCACTCACATGCTGGCAGAGCGCCGGTGGAAACTCGTCTTCAGCCGTTTCATCCTCGACTGGCACTGCTGCGGTGTCCTGGAGTATCCTCGAGCAGCCATCTTCTTCGATATCTGAGCGTAAACGTGCCCGTTCTTGATACACCCCTTCAGTTTTTTCTGAAATTCATCCTCTCCCCAATGGTCGAGAAAGACGAGCGTCTCTTGCTCTGACCACGGGATGCTGTTGGTTCCATCTGTCATGATGCTTGCTGCTCCTTGCGAATCGGCAAGCAGAAAATGACATGTATTTAATTCCTGCACCAGTCTGGTTTGGAAAACGTTGCACTCTACCTCCTAGTGTGATATTGGATGAAAAGCAAGGAACCTTAAATCAACACCCTTTCACTTTCAGCCTCAGGGTACAATCTGGACAAAAACAGAGCAAACTGGTATCTAATGGCATGTGTAAAACATCTAACGTAAATTACAACTACCTGTAAAATGTTAGGTCTACTTTGATCAATCAAATTCATTAGATTAGTAGTAAAATAACAGTTTTTTTCAGTCCATTTTATTTAATTTGACAATAAAGCACATCTTAATCCTAGAGATAACACATGCATTCATCTGACAGAAGAGCATTGTGTTGTTCATAAACTATAAAAATCATCCAACCTGTCTCCTGGTTAGAAACAGAAGTAGATTCTTCACCTGCAGATGCTTCAGCAGTAGACAGTTCATCTGTAGAGGGAGTCTCTCCATTTGTGTCATCATCCTGTCTCACCACAGGAACAGTGGTGAGGACTTCATTTATGCACTCCAGTTTACTGCATTCTGATCCTTCTCTGTCACTCAAACTAGGTATCAGCAGAGAACATGTATGCAGGATTTGAATACAAATTTGTCATTGCAAAAAATGTTAGTTTTCACATCTCCACCTTTTTAAAGCCTTCAGTGAAGAAACATTACATGCAAAGATTAATTTACAAAAGATCACATTTATTAATCATGCTCCAAAATCAATACTTCTGAAACATTGATTTCATTTATACACATCATACTAACAGTAATGAAGGATTGCTTGTTTTAAAGCATTTATATTCATTGCAATGATTTATAATGGCCTTCAAATATAAATGCATCTAGTATAATTATATAAATTAATTCCATGCGTCTTTATTTAAAAACTCTTCAGGAAGACTTTATTTGTATTTGTTTTGCAATGTGAACATAATTGCAGTTATCTTTTAATGTATAATTAATACTACATAATACTCATACTACAAATGTGTAAAATCAATCTAAACATTTTTAGGTAAGAAGTCCTGCTTCTTACAATATGGCTTCTTCAGAAGGGTCATTGCTGCGTAGTAAATGATACACCTTCAAATGTAATTTAAAATGAATTTTATTTTTAATTAAAGGTATGGGCTACATTTATTTACTGGTGGTTGCATGTAACTTACTTGTTGTCAGAGCCCTGGCTTAAACTCAGCTTCAGTCCTGCGACTTTCATCAGGCACTGCTCTGGTGTTCTGGTGTACCCCTTCTCAAACATCTTCTTTGAAACGACAGCAAAAACATGCCTGTTCCCGGGACAATCTTTCAGGCTTTGCTGAACTTCGTCCTCACCCCAGATTTCACTCAGCACTTGGGCCTCTTGGTCTGTCCATGGGATTGCTCTACTTCCACCAAGGTTGCTGTTCCCTGCTTGAGAATCACAGTACAAATGACAAGCATGCGAACACCATCGATTGACCATTTATTAGCTATTCACCAATATGCCAGTTTATTTCCTTATTGCCACGATGGCTTGCAATTCAAACACTAATCAGCATGCGCTTTACACCTGAGAAACATTACTCAGCATCACACAAGCGCCCGTGCAGCTAAGAGTAACAGATTTGTGTGTTTTACTCCTTCACAAATCTGTATGAATGCAGAATAAGCTGAGATTCGCCTGATGGTTAAAGGACTCATCACTAAGTTGGTTGTGGCAGGGCTGCTGTACCTCTCTGCTGAGCAGAATCGGCCATGGATGCTCCAGCTGTAGACTCCTCCACTGCAGAGCAGGCATTTCCAGCACTGGCCTCCCTGACGGGCTTATTTCCCAGAATCCTTTTCAGCTGATCGTAAAACTTGCACTCCTTCTGCTCCTGGCCACTTCTGCTCAGAACAGAGAAAAGCCAATATTAAGGGTGAGAGCTTTAACACAGGACTACAAAAATCCTCTCTCGTTTAAATGTTTTAAGAAAATCTTGATATGAGAGGAGAAAAAAAAACTTGAATTATAAATGGAAAGACACATAAGAACATTCTTCTTACATGTGACAAAACCTTGGGAAAATGTTTGAAAAGGAATAAAATAAATGACATATTGCCATATGAACACTGGTTGTGCCTTACAAACATATTCTGCAAGTACGCGTGGTTTTGTGTGAGCTTTATCCAATTCATTTCATCTGACAAGCGTCCTTGAAGAAATTTTTCATGGAGGAATTTGACTTCTCAGTTTAAAACTACTTTTCAAAAATTGTTACTTCACAAGACGCTCCACTTGAAGTGGGTTGCATTATCAAACAAAATGCATTCAGAAACAGCTCTATGCAGGGCAGTACTTACTTGCAGTTGCTAGAACACTGAAGGAAACTTAACCTGAGTCTCTTAATCTTCGACTGGCACTGCTCTGGTGTCCTCGGGTACCCTCGAGCGAACATCTTCCGTGAAATGACGACAAAAATGCGTCTGTTTTTAATGCAGGCCTTCAGCTTTCGCTGGATTTTATCCTCTCCCCAGATGTCAATAAGAGTGAGGGTCTCTTGCTCTGACCATGGGACGCTGTTGCTTCCATCAACCACTGTGATGGATGTTCCCTGAGAATCTACAGACAAATGACATCCAGGCGAGTAAAGTTATTTATCTGGCGGTGTGTTTAACACGACAGCTCATCATTGCTCATTGTGCCAGACTGGACTGGTAAACTCATTCCCCCTCGCATGACACAGAATGGGAAATATGGAAATGTAAGTCAATATACTTTTAGCCATCATCTGGACCAAAGCAAACTGATTTCTAATGGCAAGTGTGAAACTACATCTAACCCCATTTAACCTTACCACCACCTGTAGGAATATGGCAATAGCTGTCCACAGACAGTAACATTCATATGTTTAGTCAACTGGTTTAATCAAACCTGAGTCCATGTCAGATTCAGAAGTGGAGTCTTCAACTATAGATATCCCAGCTGTAGATGTGGTCCCTCTGACTGTGTCATTATTGGAGTCCACAGCCAAAGGAGCAGCTGTGAGCAGCTCTTTGCCAAGTATACGCTCCAGTTTATGGTAGTACTTGAATTCCATTGGTTCTCTTCCACTTGCACTTGGGATCAGGAGAGAAATGTAAAAAAATTCACATCTCAACCCTCAAAAGTATTCAGAGATCAAACCGTACATTCCACTATCATTGTCCAATGCACCCCATTCCTTGGTCATGTTCTTGAACGAAAACCTCTGATAAACTGCTAAGAACTGACTACTTTTACTCAGCGTACTTCAAGTGATGAACCTGTATAGGTGTGTGAACTTGGCACTGCAAAGAAAGTTTTCACATTCCAGCCTCTTTAAAGATTCAACAGTTACTACTAGCATCACATATCACTTAACCATAGATCACATTTCTTTACAAAAGCCCTGAAACGAGCACATCTGAAAGCCAGTGAAAACTGACTATTTGGGGCATTACTATTTTCCGAACATTTTTTTTCTACTACTTAGTCATTGATAAACCTTCAACATTAATTTCAATTGAATTACATATTCAATTAAATGTGTAGATGTTATTGACAGTAAATATTGATCTGCACTTACATGCTGTCAGAGCACTGGCGGAAACTCGTCTTCAGTCTTTTCACCCTTGACTGGCACTGCTGTGGTGTTCTGGAGTATCCGCGGGCGGCCATCTTCTTTGAGATTTGAGTAAAGAGATGCCTGTTCTTGATACATCCCTTCAAATTTTCCTGAAATTCATCCTCTCCCCAAAGATCAATAAGAAGAAGGGTCTCTTGCTTTGACCAAGGAACGTTGTTGGTTCTGTCAGTCATGGACATTTTGACTGCTCCTTGCGAATCTAGGTGCATGTAACAGTGAACATGAAGTAAAATGAAGTGGAAGTAATATATGAACTGTAAAAATGCACCTCTGAAATGCAGGTGAAAGTATGGTTTATCACAATCTGATACTTTCACTGTATGTGTATTTAGTTCACGGCAACATTCAGATTTGAGATGGATGATAATATGATTTTGGCCTGTAATGGGACAGAAAACCAAACCAGACCTTATGAAAACACTTCCTCACTCCCAGTGTAAAAACCCCTGACCATTACACTAGACTCACTTTATACCGCAGTTATTTAAGATGCATTCTTTTGAATATTTTAGCAGAACCTCAATCACTAATCAGACTATTTCATTTCATGCAACGACACTCACAACAAGTCTTTATCCAAGAGATTGCTTAACAAGATAAATAATTAATTTGTAGATTAATGCAGAGTAGTGATGAGAAACAAAGCAAAGTACGAATCACAAGCCACAGGTATCACTGTACCTTCCTTCAGGTCAGAAGCAGCAACAAACTCTCCAGCTGCAGACACTTCCCCTGCAGATGAGGGCTCTCCTACACCGTCACTGCACAGATCCACAGCAGAGGATGCCAGAGGCTTATTCCCAAGTATCCGTTCCAGCTGGTGGTAGAACTTGCACATCACTTGTTCCCTCCCACTTGAACTACATTCAGGTAGAGGAAAAAGTAGCACGGATCTGAGATTAAGCAATGCACTGCAAACTGATTATATAAATACACACACAGGAATCTAAAGACGCTGCACATTTGTATTACAAAAGCCTGTTTAAGCCTGTGAGTTAAAAGCAGGTGTGTGTAGAAGCAACACTATATCTACACAGTGTCTTAACACAAGGATTCACACAAAACTGTTACATTCTCATTCTGAGGCACAATCTTAATTTCATAAATAGTTTCTTGTGAAACTGTGAAACTGTTTGCTTTGAATGCAAATAATGAAGTGACTGCAGACTTTTGTCTGTTGCTTCAGTCTCAGCCGCTAGTGGTAAAACACCATTATGGTGCTCATTTGATGCAGACACAACACAGAGGCATACAGACCGGCCCGGGCAGCTGCTTAACTTTGCACTCACTTAGCTTCCACGCACTGGTGGAAACTGGCCTTCAGTCGTTTCACCTTCATCTGGCACTGCTCCGCCGTTCTGGAGTACCCTCGAGCCGACATCCTCTTAGAGATGTCGGTGAAAACGTGTCCGTTCCTGTAACAGCCTTTCAGGTTTTGCTGAATGTCCTCCTGTCCCCAGACGTCGATCAGCACACGGGTCTCTTGGTTTGTCCACGGGATTTTCTTAGCTCCGTCAGTCTTCGGCTTGTTCGCTGCTGCTTGTGAACATAAGTGGCAATCACACATGATCGCTATGGAAGTCACATATACACGCGTGTCGTTCCGTGTGCACTATGCTCAACGGTTTATGTCCAATGGCATATTTAGCCATATTTTGTAAGAGGGATTGTAAAAAGCACTCCAGGCTGAAATGGACAGTATTCGCATTTTCGTGACAATGTCCAAATAAAATTTTCTATAAAGACACGCAACGTGTACTGAACAAAGCTTTGACACATAACTGCTGCACTCCATTTCCTGTATGCTTTGCAGATGTGGAAACACTGACAAGCTGCAGTAACTCCCCTGGCTGAAAAAAAAAAAGTCAGCCTTAGGCAAAACTCCTAAGGACTGTGAACTATAACAGCACGGTGACTCTATATCAATGCATCAGTGTTCTCAACATAAGAGATTCTGTGAGGGGGCTGAAAACAATGTGCTGTGTGGTGTCTTCCTGAGATTACCGCTGTACCTCTCTCCAGATCTGAATCGGCAGCAGAATCCACTTCTGAAAGCGCTCCAGCGATGTCACCATGTGACTCTACAGCCCCAGCCCCAAAGCCAGTTATTGGCTCCATGTGATCATAGATCTCGTACTTCACTTGTTCCGTTCCACTACAATCAGGTATAGGAAGCAAAAAGTAAGAAAAATCTGATCTTGGAATAGCAAAAAAAATTTTAAAAAATCAAATCTCAAGACCAAATATTTCAAAAATTGCTCTCACCATGGGATGTCATTGGTTTTGTTGTTCACCAGGGTGATGGCTGCTCCTTGTGCACAAATGAGACATGACAAGAGTGGAGGTAAATTTCCTGGAATACTGTCCTCTCAAAATCTTGAGATAACAGTCAATCATTTTCACTGTTCAACAGTAGTTTCCTGGACTCCAAACTACACGACACTGAGGAACCACTTTTCACTAAAATGCGACAGACCAGACTTTTCATTTGGCTGGTGTGAAACGCCATATCCACTACAACCATTTTTTTCTTTTTAATTGTTTAATTTAATACACAATAGCATAGCAAGTCTTAAATAAGACTGGTTCATTTATCTAATATAACATACAAACACATACATTATCTTAAATCTCTGAGATAGCTCTACCACTCTTTGGATAAAGTTTCTGAGCAGTGAAAGTGCCAGATGCATAAAGCCAGAGGAATACCCGGCTGTACCTCTCTCCTGATTGGAACCGGCAGCACTCTCTTGCACCATGCATTCCTGGGCAGCAGAGGTGCTCTCTCCTACACTGCCAGAGCACACGTCCACGGCATTAGTTGTGAGGGGCTTATTCATAATGATCTGTTGCAACTCATTATAAAACTTGCAGAACACCTTTTTCCCTCCATCTTTATTGCTGCAGACACATGGGCAGAGAGAAGCATGTCAGATCTTTAACAGAGTATCATCTTTTCAAAGTCTTATACATTATTATGCATTCTAATAGAGTGCTTACCAAAAAGGGGAAACATTCCCTGAAAATATTTATATTTGGGTGTGTGACGCCATCCAAGGTCTTATGTACGGACACACACACACACACACACACACACACACACACAAATAGAAATACATACACACAAAACTAGGTCATGTATAAATATCAAAATACAGAGTGTATTTTGTTTAACTATTGATAGATAAAAGACAATTATGGACAGGATGGTGATAATCAGTTAAACGTATGTGTATACTGTGTTGCTGCTAAATGTAGCCCAGCCCTTACTTATCGAAGCACTGGCGAAACCTCAGCTTCAGCCGCTTTATCCTGGTCTGGCACTGCTCTGCTGTCCTGGAGTAGCCTCGATCGCAAATTCTCTTTGAAATGAGCTCAAAAATGTGTCTGTTTCTTAAACAGTTCTTCAGATTCCACTGAATGTCCTCCTCCCCCCAGATGTCAATGAGGGCACGGGTTTCTCGGTTTGTCCACGGGATTTTTTTGCTTCCGGCAGCTCCTGGGGAATCTAAACAATAATGACACATATGACATGGTAGGAGAGACCTACGTGCTAGTATTACACACAACAGTATCTGAAGGAGTCAAACATGCTGGGATCCGGCACCACTTGATACGGCAACAGACTCACTCCCAGGCAAAGGAGCCAAGACAGCCTGTGTGAGCCATTTATGTTGTATAATGATGATTATGCTTGGTGGTTCATAAGGTTTATTATGATACGCTATTTAATTTCCTACTGTGTTTATTTAGATTCATGTTCCTTTGTCTATATATTGATGAGTTAACACAACGATTCCCCCTATCTTGTCTGGCAACAACGCTAAGTTGTATAGGAATAAACATAAAGGTAGACAGCAAGTTGCCTCAGAGGGTATGCTACTTTCTCTAGCTCCGATGCTATTAAAGAGCAACTTATTATTCCATTTTAGATAAATTTAACCAAATATGACCACACAGCAAAAGACAATCATTAAAACTGCTCATCCAAATAGCTTAATGTGCAGAGTTGGGAAACGTGGCACAGCATGGTTCACAAGGTGCGACATAAAACTGTACCTGTGGCCGGGTCAGAGTCAGACATGGACTCTCCATCTGTGCCTTCAGGCAAACGCACAGCTCCGACAGCAGCGGCATGGGTTTTATTCCCGATTATTCGCTCCAGCTGATCGTAGAACTTGCACTCTGATCTGTTTTAGACAAAGAAAGTGAAAGTACGTAAGTGTAGTATTGTGGTAAATAACATTGCATGTAAACCAAATGCTGCCAATTCAAGCCCCCAGTGGGACAGTGCAGTTCTGCCCTTGGGAAACGTACTTAACTGAACCGCTTCAACAAATATCCGGCTGTTTAAATGGATAACAGGAAAAAATTGTAACATAACAATGCGTCAATATGAGAACTGAGATTTACCATATATTTTGCTGCATTCTTGCAATATCAAAACTCAAAAACATGTTCCATTATGATACTGTATTATTTAATTTCCTACTGTGTTTACATTTTACCAATGTGTAAAATGAAAAGTGAGTGTGCTTAGATGAGCAAGTTTAACTGGCTAGACTGTGACTAGCCATCTTACTGTTAATCTTAATCTTAAACAAACTATGCAGCCCATTAAGCTAACATTCTTACGCAGGTACAGCAAAATGCAAGTCTGCTCTTACCTGTTGCCATCTGAGCACTGGCGGAAGCTCCACTTCAGCCTTTTAATCCGAGACTGGCACTGCTCAGGTGTTCTGAAGAACCCCTGGGCGGCCATTTTCCTTGAAATGACAGCAAAAATGTGTCTGTTCCGTGTGCAGTCCTTTAAATTGCGCTGGATCTTGTCCTTTCCCCAAATGTTAATGAGGACGAGCGTCTCCCTCTCTGTCCAGGGGATACATTTGCTTCCATCAGATAACAGGGTGCTGGCTCCTAGTGGAAGTAAACACAGGACATAAATGGCCAAAGTGAAACCCTTTCCTTGGCTACTGTCACCCTTTTTAACTGTTTAAGTTCCTTTTCTTAGTCTCCACAGAAATTCTTGTCCTACTGTAATTCACTGCTTTCTTAAACAAAGGTCTGGTTAGGAAAACAGCTAGGAACCTTTCTTCACCTGTGTTTCCTTCCTTGAGGAAGATGATGGGAGACACGCTGCACACTTTAGCACACCTCCTAAAACACAAATGAATAATGACATGTCAAGCATTTAAAGATGTCATCAAAGACTCTGGTACTGGTTTCTGGAGGGAACACCAGCCAACGCACCTCTTTCTCTTGTGGTTCACAAGCCGGTCCTTTTGCAATTCCCTCATCGTCGTGAACTCTTCCTGTCCCCATGGAGAATTTACTTCCTTATCCCCAGTACTTGACACTGGAAGAGGAAGTGTCACTACAGGATGGGAGATGTTAAAGAGATCTAGTCGCTGGATCAGTACAGTGGGCTGCTGGCACAGACAGGAAACCAGGAGGGACTGGCTCGCTGCCTCAAGTTGCCCACAATCTGCTTTTCCTTCATGCGCAAGCCCACTGTCAACTCTCAAGTCCACCTTCGTGTTAACTGTGCTGTCAATCATATATTCCAACTCCTCCTCTTTGCTTACAGGTGCAGGACTTAAAATGGAGTCACGCACGGACTCTGATTGGCTGTCAGAGTTAATCTGCTCAGTGGCAATAACCACCCTCACTATGGGAGGGAGAGAAAGAGAGGAGAGGATGCAATCACCCATGGTGGAAACAGCATCTGAGAGAGAGGGAAAGAGAGGTTAAATTAACAGGTGGGTAATTTGGAGTAAACCCCCTTATAATTCACTTATTTCTAATTTAAAAGTGGGATATCCATTTCTACCATGGAAGAACTGCCTGTTTAATTCTTGTATGTATTTTGTGATGTAATTAATTATAGCAGATAGTTTCTTCATCTTTTTTCATACGGAGTTTAAAGGACAGTGTAGGCAAATAATTATTTAATTTTCAAACTTAAAAATTACAAGCAAATGTGTAATGGTATATACACATATATGCACCTATATGTAATATTTGTAATGTTAACTATTATTTAGACATCCTAGATGTTTACTGCTGTCTACATTTGTGAAAAACCTTGATACAAACAATGCACAAATAGGTTTTGATTATGTTGAGCCTGTTTGTAAAATTCTGGTTCAGTGATGTGATTGTCAACAAAATTTATGAATCTACTGCTAAATAACTAAAAGACTGAGTCTTTCAGATGCCAGATAGGACCAGAGCGATTACAAGAAGCTTGTGATAAGGCCTACCATGCCTATCCAGATGGCCCAGACATCTGTGGTGCTGCAGCAGCATCTTCAGCTGCTGTGGATCAGAGACACTGTGAAGACATTCCTCCACACCAGAGGGGGCAGCACTAAGCCAGTACACTATCTGAGGTAGAAGTGCATGAGGGAGAACTGTCACAATTAGGGAAATTAGAATCAGACTGTATAACTCAGAATTTGTGTTGACTCATCTGAAAGTTGTTTTGTTTAAAGTTTGTGTGTCTTTGGGTGGACATCCACAGCTGTAACACAATGATTATGGTCTAAGAGGACACTGACTATTTTAACATGGGATAACTGGGAGTCTGTCAACATGAGACACGAGTCGGGGCCATGTCATTCACTAACAATGAGCAGGAAACTACAGCAGGGGGACTTCTGGCTTTGCTTTGCAGTGGTACAGTGAGCTATCTTCCCCTTATTGCACCACTCATTAGCACCCTCACCAAACACTGTGGGGCGAGGCCTGACATACAGTTGGTGATTCCCAGGTCAAGAGGGGAAAGGGTGAAAAAGCATTTTAAAAAAACAACAGTAATGAGAAAAAACTGGACATGTTGACAAATGAACAAGCACCGTGAACTCTTTCCGTACCTGTCCACAGTCTGGCACTGGCAGCAGCTGCTCCAGTCTGGAGAGGAACTCACTCATCAGGATCTGCAGTGCAGTGTCGTACTGGGGCCCGTACTCGACTGGGAACACCTCCTGAGAAGGACAGTCTGGTGAACTAAGGAAGGGAATGCCAGCCACAATAGGCAGGAGGGAGAGGAGGGTGTCTGACCTGGAAGAAGTGCTCTCTCTCCACTGGGTCCTTCAGCAGAGTTTGCACCAGCTCCAGAAAATTGGCTTCTGACACCTCCACCTCCGTATCACTCATCTGGAAAATGAACAGAGCCATAGAGACAGTGAACATAGAGACACACCAAGCAAACCATCAAGAATGACTGGGACAAAACTTATTTTTCTTTGCGCTTCTTTTAACATTTTGCAGGGCTCCCCAAACTGCACTCAAAAACTGTAGAGGGCTGTAGAGGGCTTCAGCCCATACTGCTATATGCCCAACACTCTAAGGATGACCCAGCACTGGACATCGCTTACCTCGCTATGCAGAGGAGGAGCTACAGGAGTCCGGAACCTGGCCAGGTGGTGCTGGATGGTCTCGGTGTCGGCTGGGTGCTCGCCCCGACACAACTCCAGAATCAGCTGAAAGGAAATCGGACCCATTAGAGAGGAACTGCAGCTCAACTCACACCTCAGGCGAGGTGCACTCAGTGTGTGAAACAGCTGCTTAAAGCTCACTAAATCAGATAATGTGCTGAATTCCACATCCCCTGGCAGCCTGAAAAATATTAATTATGTATGAGAAACCAACCCACTAATATTATATGGGCTACCTAATCACTAACATTGGAGCTACCTAGCCAGTTAACATTTACCATTTAAATTTAAGCATAATACAGCTATATGCACTCGGAAGTTATAAACTGATAATTGCAAAATTATGCAATATGAACATGATAATAGAAGTCAAATATAAAAAATACAAAATAATAACTACTAAATACAAAATTAAATACAAAATAGTATTTCAGTAAAATACCTAGCGCAGCCATTACATTTGTAAAACACTGCCACACTATTCGGCAATCTAAACCAGGTGCTTATCCTACTAGAGCAGTGTTTCCCAACCCTACTCCTGGCGGCACCCTGTCCTGCATATCTTCTATCTATCCTTGCTGCTTGATTAAATCAGGTGTGCTCAGCTAATAAAATGTGCCACTGATGAGTTCAGTCAGGTAGGTAGAGCAAGGATAGATAGAAGATATGCAGGACAGGGTGCCGCCAGGAGTAGGGTTGGGAAACACTGCTCTAGTAGCAGCCACAACCAAGACACACCCAACCAGAGCTCAAAGATTCCAATGTCTGCCATCACACCTTGGTGGTACCCCTCCACCCACCCTCCCAAACTCACTCTTGCTCGCAGCCCCAGAATGAGCTGGACCCTTTGTCTGTAAGTCAGCAGCTCAGGGACCGTCTCTGTCACCAGCGACACAAACTCCTCCAGCTCTCCATAGCGCATCACATCTTTCCGCTGGGCCACCTGCCACATGGCCGCAGAGGCTAGCCGCAGGGGCGGAGCCAAGAGACGTAAGGAGGAGAGGGGAAGGAAGGCGTCTGAAAACAGAGAATGGAAAATTAGCACAGACAAGTAAAGAGAGCACTCGCCTGCTTAGTTTCTTAGCCTCAGTAGTTCAACACTGCAACAATTACAAAATGTCATTTAATTGACAGCCCCCACTGAATACAGATCCAAAAAAAGACACTACACTTCCTTACATTATATTGAAGTGCAGCTTGCTACTGAAGGATGTTAGATGTCTTCTCCTTTTCTATCCGATCTCTCTCAATACAGTTAACAAACCAGTAACCAGTGCAGCTGCCAGCTAGCAAAAAAAAAAAAAATTATCATCTGGTGACTTACTAGCCGCTAACTAGCTGGGTGGAGGCATGGTCCAACTTGACAGATTTTAATAATCTCTGGCATTATAGGACCTGTGACCCTGGAAAATTCTTAGGTCTCCTCTCCTGTGTTTTTCCACCTGCAGCTAGAAAGTCAACATGCTGTTCTCTCTATGGTAAGATCTTCTTTTTGTGGGCCAACAGGCCGCAGCCTGAGATGCATCCACAGGAAACAGTTCAATTTAGCCTCCAGACTTCACATGCACACCTGGCTGTCTTCAAGCAGTCAGGTCCCAGTCTCACACCTTCAGATGGGATTCCTCCACAGTCATTGCCCTTTTTTATCAGGCATTCCATGCAAATATGCCAAAACTGCCTAACTTTAGTGTGCTTTTTGTCCATTGGTTATGTGTTTTTTTCCCCCTCTCCTGAAGGCAACCTGGTCGTACTCACACACATTTACCCAAATGCAGCCATACCAGCAGAATGTAACTATGCATGATTAGGTGAGTAACAAGAAGAAACTATTTTTAAATTATGCTTTATTTACTTTATATTTTACTGCAGGATTTAAATTTAACGCTAACCCACATATAAAACCATAGATGAGGCACAGAGCAATTTCAATTATCTTGTCACAGCAAATAAAACAGATACAACGACAGGGGTATGATCATCAACAAATCAAAATCTTTTTTCCTTCGCCTACATGCTTTCTATTGTTTCTGCATCACAGACCTATTGGGTAAGGTGAACAGGTGAATTGTAGGGGAAACAGCTTAAATACGTGCATTGATGGCACTTGTTTTCTTAAAACAAGGTGAGCATGTACTAATTGTCCCGATAGCATGGCTTACCACCATTTCGGTTAAAATTATCTGAAAAAAGATCTGTAAGATATCTGAAATATTGTTTAATTCTGACAAAATCTATTGTTGGGTTTGTAATCACACTGAAACCACTGAACAGTGATTTACTCTGGCACAAAAAAACATTATAGCCGCCTAAACAACCACAACACCAATTGTTAATTATTTGAAATCTAGCGTTTGCGGTGACTCTGATGTGCCCACTACAACGCTAGCTAGTATAGTTACGCACCTCTGTTGTCCTCTGAGAAATGTTCCGCTTCCATCGTGAAGTCCTCGTTGTTGAAAAGCATATGCATCAACAATTGTTGCAATAATATTACTTGCGAACTCTTCTTCAAATTTTCACCATTGCAAACACACCCTGAGAGCAGTCTGCAGCTGTACCGGACTGATCTGCCTTGATCCGGTTCTAGGTCCACGTGTGAAGGCCAAAGTGTAGCTTTAGAGACACTAGCCAATTAGCTTACTAGCTACCTTGATTATTATGAAATAAACCTGACCCACCTTTATTTCCCATCAGAGGAAGTAGACACAATACCATAATGGGGTAAATCAAATGTCAGGCAATTAAAAGGGAAAAGGTTTGTCAAACGAATAACGTTAAGCTAATAATCAAAAGCTGACTGAGTTTGGGTTTATAGACGCAATTTAAGATGCCTCACTGTCCTTTTTATGGTTGCCAAATTAGCGAATACTACTTTTCTTGCTAACAAAATCACTACGCGGGAGGAAAACTTTATTTAACGTTACTGGATACATTGCGAGCTTGGTTGTTATGGGATCATTTTAGCGATCTCACATTAACCAACACTAACTTGCTAACAACAAGAAATTGGGCAAAAACAAAATCATTTGTAAGGGAAGGATACATCGCTCAACAAAGTCATTGTTCCCAATGCTTTGCGAGTGCTTTGTGTTATCACTCTTCCTCAACTGAATCCACCACAGTACACAACAGCGCTTAAGAGACCAAAACGGAACGAGAGTTCGTTTGCTTACTGGATTAGCTTCCAAAAAGCATTCTCTGGTCTAACTGTGAATTCACGTGTCAATTGCAGCTGCAGGCTAGATGTTTTAATCACAAAGCTTCTGCAAAAAGACAAAGACAAACAATGCTCGAACCTACTGAAAACGGTATTAAACTAGTATGCCACCGAGGCCATCACGCTTGCTATGTCTGAAAACCCTATCCATACCGAAGCGGCAAGCAACCCTTGTTGCAAGAGGGCGCTACAGTAAAACAACAAAGGGGGTTTGGTCTGCTTCCGGTGATGTGTGAGTTTCAAATTAAAGGTACCCTTTTTTTCTGTTTTCTGACGGGTCAGCGACCGGCAAGGCATATCTGCCGCCTCTAGACAGTACCATCAAATATCGTGCCAGCCCTAGCTTCAAGTTACTTCCAGTTCTTACTCAAAGTGTGAGGATAAATATAGACAGTCCTTTCACAGGATTCCACTGGCAGTCCACATTGGCATACAGAAAGCATACACAAACACGGTATAACATTGCCATTAAGCGTTCAAAAAGCATTTTGCATATTACATTACACCCGCTATAACCTCATAGTATTTGTTAGGTAGAGATGAATGTTTCATCCAGCTTTTCAAAATGTCAGGACATTGGGAAACCCCTTGCCCCTGCTATCTCATTGCTGTAGTAATGAAACAGACTCCATACTGTACAGTACCTTCCATACTAATTCAGCATATTTAATTAAATGCCAACTTTATTCAGACTTCTGCTCTTCAGTTGCATTACAAGGGTCCTGGTCCTGTACCTGCCTCAGGCATCAATGATACATTGATTGTGTGAACCCTAAAATATTGTTTCAGTACAATAAAATGTCCAGTATGCAAGCCTGGCGACCCTTCTCTTGACCATAAACAGGGCACAATGATAACTAGCCCCGGTTACAGGAAATGGAAACTGAAACTAAATCTGCACTATAAAGCCCTGTAAGCACACTTACGGCATAATCAGTTTGGTTGAGGAGACAGTAAGGCTGTGACATAGCCTATAACAGAAATACGGTCAGAGTGCCATTCATACACCTTTAACTTCGTATTACCTCGTAGTAAAGCAGCGTCGTTCGCTGAATCAACAGTTCGCTAGTTTTTCGAGAATAACTACGAATTACCTTGACCGAGGTAAGAGAAATCTACCCTTAACTGCACTGTTGTGGATACAACGTAGCCTAATTTTTGTATTCATGCATTATTATTATTATTATCATCATCATTACTATTAATATTATATTAAATGCGTAGCAGTAGTAGTATCAGTACGTAGTACCAGTATTATTAATAATAGTATAATAATAATAATGTCTGAACACTAAATAATTAGCAGAAATACTGAAATCTCTGAAGCCAGAGAGAATTTACGAGTTTATGATGCAGCTTTATGCCATCCGTTTGTTTGGTTTTCCGATCATGTAGACGTATGCACTGAGCCAATAAGTACTACAAGTACTAAACATGTTTTATGTTGTCGTGAACTAGCTGCAAAACACTTTTGCCAATTACTGCAAAAGTTCAACTCGCAAGATGCATTCAGGTGCGTTTTAAAACCTCTCGATATCTGCTAGCATGTTAATAAACACCCTGCGAGTTCATGGGTGTTCACATTCTCACCTGCTTCAGTCATCCATCCAAGTTTCCAAAAAAAGTTTCCAGCTGACCTCACGTATCTCTCATTTCAGATGTTGTAAGCAGCTGGAGGAACGATTGTGTGGCTCCGCCGGCATTCAGCTTGCCAAATTACTTCAAAACAGTTTGACTGTCAGCGTATGCACGTATTTGATGTGACTTTGAATGTGCTCTCATTTTACTATTTTTGACAAGAAGATGTCGCCTGTATCAGGTCGTAGTAAAATGCAGTAGCAGTCATGTGAAATTACTAGTCTCCTTTACAGTTTTTGAGAGCACTCATCCAGATCTATAAAGACATGGTGAACTGAACACAAAGTAAATTTTTCTCTGTTATCCATCTTAATCTCCAGACCACATCCCAGTCTACGTGTCCTTCCCAGCTCCTCCTCCTCCTCTCCCCTTTCCCCTCCTGTTCTCTGTTAACCCACTTCAACGCTCCCTGTCCTCTCCCGCTCCTCTTAGTGACTCCATGGACGTAGCAGACCGGCTGTGTGAGCGCCTCTTCTCCTGGCTGGACCGGCGTAAGCGCTTTGCTGAGCAGCTGAAGGCCTTGGCCAAAGAGTTGGAGGAGAATCATTATGCCAGCACAGTCACCAAGACGACCGGGAGCGCAATTGGCGTGGCAGGGGGCCTGTCATTGGCCGGAGCTGGGCTTCTCACATTCGCCACAGGGGGGCTCGCTACCCCCATCCTGTGCATGACCGTGGCTGGTACGGCAGCATCTGTTGCTGGTACCGCTGTGAACATTGGCGCATCCATGGTGGAAAAGTTTTGTGAGAGTAAGACCATGAAGAAGGCGAAGGAAATCATGGAGGAGGACGAGGCGATTGGGAAGGACATCCAGAGGCTTCTGCAGCAGCTAACAGAAGAGTGCGAAGAGGGCAGAGATTCATATGCGGGACACACAACAGAGAACAGAGTGATGGGCCATATACTATGGGCTTTAGCCAGATCCAGAGGACTACGGTTTCCTCACAGTCCAGAACTATTTAGCTCCCTAGCAGTATCCTCCATGGCCACCTTAGCTCTAGTCTCCACAGTGAACTTCTCAGCAAAGTTCTCTAAAAACATAGTGCCCAGCATTTTGGCTGATATTGGACTAATTGGATTGAAAAAGACAGCACAAGGTGCAGCAAAGGTATGAGCTGGTTTTCCAGGAAAGTCCACTGAGTGTTGATCCCTAACCTATTTCCTCTTTTGGAATATGTAATAGTGTCTTTATTTAGGAAATCAGATGTACAGTAGGAGATAGCCAATTATACTTCAAACATTTTGTAGGTATTCAACTTCACTGAGATATTTCTCAAATTATTTATAATACATTCAGCTTTCTGTTTTTTACATCACTTGTTTAAATAACATTCACAATCAGCTGGTGATGGTGCCTAAATTTGTAATGGCCAAGTTATGAAGAGGAACATGTTTTTGTTTGAAAGGGATAAGATGCATCACAGTTTAGTATTCTATTGAAGTCTCCAAAACTTGAATGGTACTGTAACTTTTTCATATGCGCATTATTATTATTCTCTAAAATACTAAACATTTAAAGTACAGGAACAATACTTAATGGAAAGTGTGCAAAAATATGAGAAGCATTGCAATATATCGCACTTAAAGTCCATGGCATGAATGTTTAAGGCTTACATCAAGGATTATGAATGATATGCATGCAACTCAAGTCATTACAGTATGACAGAACAGAAATGTCAAAATATTGATGTAATGTGTGCTTTTGAAGTGTTTCATTGGTGTCTGTGGGCACACATTGTAATTTAATGATGGCAAGTTTATCTTCAAGGATATTATTGCTTTTGTTATTCACTTGCCAAGGCCTGAAGTGATGTTGATGTGATTCTCTGTGTTGCCAGGTTGCTGGAGGAATGGTCGGACTGGCGCTTTCGCTGCCGGAGCTGGTGGACTCTACCATAGAACTGGTTAAAGGGAAACATGTGACCGAGGCCAGCGAAGCCCTGAGGAATGCAGCCAAGAGCATAAGCGAGGCGCAGGCCACCCTTAGGGAGAAGCTAGAAGCTATTCAGTAGGTTTCCATACTTTATTATTCGGTCTTTATATGTATACACACCATGTTCTCCTGAATATTGCAATAACCCCCCCAAATATTCCAACACAAATCTTCTGATACACTCACCCGCAGCCAATGACAATTGCAAACACTGCACAATATGTTACTGACTATAGGTCTCAGTTGCCTTGTCAAACTTGTTTCTTATCTATGTGTGAAATGTAAGAGGCCACAAAAAGTATTTAGTATTACTAAACTATTTTCCTTATCAAAAATAAAGATATGAAAATTATCACACCATTTATCAGGCACCTATGAATTGCTGTGACAGTGATTTTATTTTAATTATATAATTAGACTCACAGACAGGTTCCAGTCTTTTATAAAAAAGTTCTTGAACTGCTAACTCCTTTTCCTTAACAGTGGCGCGTGAGTGAGCTGGAAACAGGGGAAGCCTGAACATTACCTTTAAATCAATCATTAATTTCAACCTGTTGCCCTTTATCCTCCTTGGTTAACAATAAAAGGAATAATTAACAGAATAATCAACACCAATCGCATAATTAGAATAAATTATTATGCTCGCGAAACAGCACATGCAGATTGTCTGTAGTTTGTGTGATAACATGAGATTTTTAATTAACAAGGATGGCATTTATCGATTTAAATTACGTTAAATGCTTATGACACATCACAGCTTTTGTGAGGTCTGTGTTCGAAACATTATTGTTCATTGCACTCAACCTAACCTAAAGGTTTATTGTCAGTAATTTAAATCGATTTAACTAAATTTAGCTCCGTTTTGTAATTTGAATTTTGTAACACCAGAGAGCTATAATGTGAAACAATCTCATGCTGTAGCTTTCGCAATAGCATACAAATTTCAGACAATCTGCGGTGTTTCGCAAGCATAATCATTCATTCTAATTACGCGATTGGTGTTGATTATTCTGTGAATTAATGTTAATCAAGGAGGATAAAGGGGAACAGGTTGAAAGTAATGATAGATTTAAAGGTAATGTTCGGGCTTCCCCTGTTTCCAGCTCACCCGCCGCCACTGTTCCTTAACAAGCTGTTGGCCTGGAGTGTGAGTTTTGGGTGCACCATGAAACTAACTGGCTATTTAACATTGTAAGGATTCCAGTGTATGTTTGTACAAAGGCCTCTTCTGTTGTTCCACCCCACAGGAAGATGCTTGAAGAAATGTCCCGGGTGAGACAGTTGATCAGCAGCCTGAAGAAATACTCGCACACCCTAACTAGCGCAGGCGAAGAACTACTGAGATTTGTGAGAGAGAGATGCAATGATCCTGTCATCTTGGGGTGGCTAGCAGACATGTGTCATGCTGTGTGGTTTGTGAACCTTGTGCAGTACTTCCATCAGTACCTTTTACAGAAACTCGAGGAAGAGGAGGAAAGGATAAAGAAGGCAATGCGGCCGCTGGACATTGTGATCATTGCTCACGGGAGCACCATGACCCGCTTCATGCCAGCCAGGTGCCTGATGCCTCTGGTCACTGTTGAAGATGTCATTCTGTACTCTCCTTGGAACTGCGTCATAGATGCCAATGTGGCTTATGGCATAGCCACGGGTTCTATCCAGCCCCAGGACAGAGTGTTTTCCAACGCAGTGACACCCAACGAGGCCCCTTTTCATTTCCCCAGGATTTTGCCCCAACACTGGAACAGTATGAGCAGCAGTCCTTACCCAGAAATCCCTTGGATCATACTTCACCCTGTGAAGCCAAGAGAACCAGTCTGGCGTATCTTTGTTGAGCTAATGAGCAGAAGGGGTGTTTTCCAACCGGCCAATCGAATCCTTATTCCCTACATTGTTCCGGATGGTGTAGATGAGAAGCTCTTCCCCTCAGTTCCCCTGTTTGTCCTCACTCTTGCCTTGTCCATAGTGCTTTGGCCCTTGCAAGTCAGAGCCAAGATCCACCTGGCAGCTTGTTTGGGATTCGACGATGAGAGCAGGTGTAGTAAAACACAGATGGACATCACAAGGTGTGTCATGCAATATGCTTATACTGTGGATCACACCATGATGTCCAGCACAAACGTGACGGTGGACAACAAGCTCTTCCGGGCCCTCAGATCAATGTTTGGTTGATCCTCAAGGGCTTTAGCATGATTCACTGAACATGTTCAGCTGAAGTTTATGCAGATGAGAAAAGATGGAAGGCCAACAAATTTCAGTATTAAACCTGTATATGAAGAAGACCTTGAGTAATTTTGGCAAAGAAAAGCAGATCTGCAGATCAAGGTCTAGTTTTTGTTTTGCACATGCAGTTTTTTTTGTATGAAGAGATTCATTGAAGATACTGTTTAAAAGAAATGGAAGAACACAGGGAAGCACACAAGCCTTGGAAATGAAGAGATTTGATCCAATAAGCATGTTTTCTATGCATTCACTTCTTAATGAAGAAAAGTTAAGTCTTCCAATCTTCATCTTTTTCCTAAGCATCATAGTTGTTACATGCACCACCAAAATCATGAGATTTTATTTGCAGTATTGACAGACAACTGAAGACACTGGATTTATCAGTACAAATGCTTGCCTCACTGAGAAGTACTGCCTTTCACAGTTCAGCCTCAGTCAGACTGAATCATATTAGCAGACTGTCTTACACCACTAATGTTTTCCTAACCTGTGTGCTTTCCTGTCATATTCCTATTACTTTTTCTTTTTCTTTACTTAAAGAGTTGCCTTTTCTAAATTGTATTTCAGTATTTTGCCCTGATGGTGACTTTCATCACCCACCACAGGCCTCACATCTACTAATGTTGTGTATCAGATGCTAATAAACATATATTATGCGTGCATCTTCTTTGTCTGGAAAACTTATGGTGGATATGTATAGTATAGAGGGTTTAAGTATGATATGAAGACATAAAATTAGATCTGCAGAGACTAAAGTGAGAGGAAGTTTGTTTTAGTATTATTTTAGTTTTCTTTTATACAGCGGGGTAGAGTTTGGTTTGGTGTGCAGTTTTATCTACAATATATCTATAATATAAATTTAGGTTGATACAATTTGCTTTACCAAATGAAACAGCAGGATGTGCTACACCCCTGTGTATTTATTTCACTGAGAACAGTGCTTCTTGGCATATGGTAACGACAGTGTGGAAATAAAAATTATGTGAGCATGTAAGATGGTAACCTCAGAATGAACTGTATAACCTGCATCATGAGTGGAAAAATACTGGGCCATGGTGTATGTGCTGTATGAACATTATCACATGAGAGTGTGTGCTTGCACTGTAACTTAAGTTAGCGTGCTAGTATGCCACCGTGACCCGACATGAATAAAGCTTTGCTCTCCTGAAAACCACCCGAAGTGTCCGCTTGGATTAATCCTCGACAGACAGCAGTCTTTATGTGATCTCCATCCTGAAACTTGTCCCCTGCAGTAAGGGTGGGCAAATGGGCAAAAACAGTCCTGGTGAATATGACCTCCTAATGTTGCTTTGAGATCAGAGCTGAGCATCAATCACATGCGCATTTTGAGCAGGAGTTTTCTATTGCTTTTATTGTGATTGTCTTCAATCATCTTGGTCATCAGGAAGGAGCTCAGACACAGCAGTGTGGCACAGTGTCACAAGGGGTGGTCCTGCTCAAGTCGTGATCTACACAGCGCGGTCCGCTTCTCTCACTGTCAGTCTACAATCCAGCCCTTTATCCACGTCATCCAAGCTGCCATTACACACACTGGCCACCAGAGGTGCTTTTTGATACTGTACTGCAGGAAGCCAAGAGAAGAAGAAGATAAGGGCTAATATGCTCATGCATTAGATGCATATACCTTTTGCGGAATGTTTTTTCAAAGATTTGAAAAGTTAACTTTCCTGGTTCCCTAACCTCCTCACCCACTCATCCCCACAACCTCACCTTTCTCACCTCCCAGCTCCTCGTTACTGTCGGTTGCCAGGGTGACGTGGCGCTCAAAGCCAAAAGTCCTCACACCGAATCCCGATTGGCTCCCGCTGCATGTCATGTCATCACTACTCTTACTGCTGGCTTAGGAGGTTGGAGCTGGTGTGCTTGCTGGCAGCAGAGGGGCGGGACAGTTGCTTTCCTCCTGGCACACGGTGTCCACACATCCACGAGGCACAGTCAGTCTGAGGCAAGTGCACGTCCTAAAGCTGCTTCCTGAAGGGGTTGTTCTGAGAAGTATGCCGTTGAGCGCAATGAGGGGGTGCACGTGGGACACAGCGGCCCCCTGCGTGTGGTTTATGTGCGTCAGCCACAAGGGCGGACCTGACCACGTCTCTGCCCCCATTGCAGGGCGTACAGTGAGGGCTGGTGCGATGGGCGTGGCCTAGTCATGGGGGAGTCACCGTGGCGATGCAAAAGCAGGGGGGCTGCCTGCATTATAAACCCCTGCAGCTCTCCATAATGCATCACGTCTTTCTGCTGGGCCACCTGCCACATGGCTGCAGAGGCTAGCCGCAGGGGCGGAGCCAAGACACACAAGGAGGAGAGGGGAAGGAAGGCGTCTGAAAACAGAGAATGGAGATTTAGCACGGAAAGGTAAAAAGAGCACATATCAGTGATGTAATCCTCACCTGCTCAGTTTCTTAGCCTTAGCAGTCTAACACTATGGTTGAAATAAATCAGACCAATCTTGATTTCTATAAGACGAAGTAGTAACAATACCGCAATGGGGTAAATAAAATCTCAGCCAATTAAATGGGAAAAAGGTTTATTTCATTATTAGGCATTAAGTGTTCATAAAGCATTTTGCATAATACATTATACACTTTATCACCTCATAGTACTTGTTTAATAGAAGTGAATGATTCATCCAGCTTTGCAAAGTGTCAAAACATTGGGAAAACCCTTGCCCCTCCAATCTTTTTCCTGTCATGTGACACTATTAAAGCTGGCATGCGATTTGGCAGACCACCAATGAATTTCACCTCTTCAGCCACAACTCCCAGGTGGTCTGCTTTTCGTCTCGCATATGGAGTGCCTTTTTTTTCTTTTTAGATGACGCAAGACATCGATCTGACACCTTCCTAAGGGGACTTATGTCTTTTGTCTGACTTCGCAGCACCCATATGACACATCCCTTGGAATTCCCAGTATGGCTCTTTAAATCTCACCCTATAATCATCCTCCAGTTTAACAGTCTACATAATTCCTTCCCTTTCCACCTCATCTGATGTGTGGTGAATGTTATGGTGCAAACGGGCACTAAATGTCACCCAGGACATGACACATTGGTGGTTGTTATGGTGACTAACTTCACCTTCACAGTAAAGCGCTTAGAGATTCTTGAAAGGCACTACATAAATGCAGTACACTAACACAATACATAGAAAACATGGACAAGGCTTTTTAAAAAAAATCAAAAATTTATTTTGAATACGCAATCCATGTTGTACAACTCCATACATGTTAACATGTTCCTACCAATCGTAACAATGTTTGACAGTAGTTTCATCAACATACAAGACCTACAGAACTCAAATACATGTCTGATGAGTTTGCCATACAATGCCAGAACGTAAAGCACACCTTCGCTATCAATGACATTTTTTAACAGTGGCAGTAGGTGCTGAGGGGCAAATTTGAAATGACAGACCAGGTGTTCACACACCAAACAGCAGAAAATGTTAAGCACTTACAGAACACTAGATGTCCTTCAACAGAGACAACTAGGGCTTATCCATTTGTTTCAAGAGGAAAGAAAAAAAATCATAGAAGTGTCACAGGAGCAACCTAGATAGCTTTAAGCTGTAACCAATTAGTACAGCACAGTATAGCATATATGATGGGAGCACAGGAGGAAGACTGTGGTCAGTAGTGTTAAAGTATCCATTGTTAGGCTGCCTGGTGGTTTGTGTCACACCAGTGGTGGTCACAGACAGCTTAATGCATAAGCTCTTAGCATATGAGGCATGAGCACTAGCTTCAGATGGCCCCGTCATCAAAAGGCAGAAAGAGCTGAAAGACAAGGGCTAGGCCAGTGAGAAGTTTAGTAAGATTGAAGACCTTTTCTCCTTCATCTGGGACGAGACGACACAGGGAGTATTATAGACAGTATGACTATCGCAACCGTTAGACACAGCTGAAATGGAACAAAGGTCAGAGGTTTAATTAAAACAGGAAGATACAGGACAGGTAATTTGACACGATTTGATAAGATTCTGCCACCAAAAACTGGACAGGTTATGCATAATAGCTGGGGCTTGGATTATTGTTGGGTGACCCAGTTCTGGACAGGTTGGTGTTGTCTGAAGGTTTTCAGCAGGACACAGCCAAGATGAAGTAACAGGAAAGGGAGTATAAGTAACCGGCATGAGGAGGGGAGCGTGGCCAGGGGCACCCAGTGGCTACAGGGCCAGGTGCAGGGTGATGGGGCAGTGGTCGCTGCCCATGGCAGTGCTCCGGATCTTGCTGTCGCACAGGTTCGGGAGCAGGGCGCGGGAGAGCACGAAGTAGTCCAGGCGCCAGCCGACGTTTTTGGAGCGGGCGTTCATCATGTAGGTCCAGAAGGTGTAGGCGTACTCCTGCTGCGGGTACAGCTCGCGGAAGCTGTCCGCGAAGCCGGCCTCCAGCAGCTTGCCGAAGCCCTCCCGCTCCTCGGGGGTGAAGCCGGCGTTCTTGCGGTTGCCCTTGGGGTTCTTCAGGTCGATCTCCTGGTGGGCCACGTTCAGGTCGCCACACAGCACCAGGGCCTTGCGCTGGTCCAGCCCGCTCAGGTAGGCCCGGAAGTCCTCGTCCCAGGTCTTGCGGTAGTCCAGCCTCACCAGCCCCCGGCCAGCGTTGGGCACGTAGGCCGTCACCAAGAAGAACTTGGGGAACTCGGCGGTGATCACGCGGCCCTCCTTATCGTGCTCCTCTTTACCTGCGGGCGGAGACAGGGAGAGAACGGCAGGGCACAGTGCACCGTGAGCACGCACGACACCCAAGTAGCACAGACGATGGCTATTTGGGACACATACTTGTAACACAGCCAGGAAGTGGACAGTTTCCAAGGGGTTCACATTTTGCAGAAAAAGCAATTTTGTATAGTAAGGGGACAAGAACAATGCACAAAGTTTATATATGTTGTGAAAATGACACTATTTTTCAATAAGCAAATTAAACGTATGTATAGTTTTCCATTTTAACCATTAAGCTATTTTGATATATTCACATGCCTGTGTGCATTCTTCCTTCTCAACACTTCAGGGAAAACAAACATTTCATCAAAAGATATTTCGTGGGTGTTTTTCAACTGCAACAGAAATGGGTAATCATTTACTTTATATCTAACTTTTGAAATCCGATAACTGATGGATTTTTGAAAAAGCTAGAGTATATCTGACTCTTGTTTGATTGCTGCAAACATGGTCCTTCTGCCGTTTGAAGGTGCTGTCAGGCTCACCAATGCCGTAGGTGACAGAGAGGGGCTCGGTCTTGCACAGCATGGCCACCCCGCTGTAGCCCTCCTTGTCCTCTGACCCCGCCCAGTACTTGTGGGGGTACTCAGACATGGAGGTGATGTCCTGTGGGAGGGCCTTCTCGGCGCACTTGGTCTCCTGCAGGCACAGCACATCCGGGGCCTCCTCACGCACCCACTGCCCAGGGCAAACACAGCCAAGCAGCCAATCACACGGGGCAAACGCAACCAAGCAGCCAATCACACAGGGAACTCAGGTCATTTATCACACAGGACATTACAGTCTGAACAACTCATTCAACGTGTCAAACTTCAACCAGCTCCATATGCACTAAGAGAATGAGTAGCTGCCCCCCTCCCCCTTTATCTAGCTCCACAGCCTCTGCTGCACAGGGCAGATAAATTTGGATATGGACCCACTAGATGCCAACAAGTCTTCACTGCACATAATACATGTGAATATGACATATGTGAAACATGAGCGAGAGAGAGAGAGAGAGAGAGAGAGAGAGAGAGAGAGAGAGAGAGAGAGAGAGAGAGAGAGAAAACACATAAGCTCTTCCCAGTACAGAGACAGAGCTGACTGCTCTTGACTCTTTTACACTGAGGTCATACATTGATGGCACCCTCCTCCCACACTCACGTCCAGCCCCTTCTTCTTGACCCAAGCACGCAAGCCATCCACGTTCCAGGAGGTGATCTTCAGGTTAGCTGCTCGGCCGTCCTTGGTGGTCAGCTGATCAGGGGGATCCTCGTACATCACTGGAGCCTCAGCTTCCTTCGCCTTTTTGGCCTTCTTTGCATTTGGAGCTGGGAGACATTACAGAATTGGAGATTAAAGGGTGATGCGGGCAACTTGTTCCAGAAAACTTAGTTATTTACACCAACTTGAAATGCTGCACAATTAAAAGTCCAGGGAAAATTAATTATGGTATTTGTAAGGAGAACACACTGGTTGTACATACAATCTGTAGAAGATTCTATCAAGTTGCTGTAGCAATGAAACTGTTTTGTTACTGTGGAGTACCTTCCATACAGATGGCATCTGATTCAGCACACTTAATGAAATAAATGCCGGCTTTATTCAGACCTCTGGTCCTCAGTTGCATTACAGGGGTGTTGCTCCCAGCTCAGGCAAAAAGGATACATAGACTGTGCGAACCCTATTTGCAGTACCTGCTCCGTTATCTTTGTCCACATCCGCAGCGTCATCATTGTTCTTCTTTCCTCTCTTTGACATCTTTGCAATCCGTCTGTCTCCACACAGTCCGCGCAGGCACGCAACACGCACACACAGGAGCACCCTAACCGCTGAAACACAATGCAACGATGTCAGCGCGTAACTCCGAGACGGATGCAAACAGGACGTTTTTCGCTCGAGGCAGAAGTTGCCCATACGTGATCTTGTACCGAATTCCCCAGTAACAATTCGTAGCTTCGCTATTATGAGATTAAAAAGCAAACCTGGTCCTGGAACCGCTCTTATGGGCAATTTCTGCCTGGAACAACCGGTAAAATATCAACACGATTGAGGAGTGCAACTAACTGGCAAACTCCTGACAATGATCGATGCCTGCCTGTCAACTTGGCCAGCCAAAAGACGAGGCGGTCATACAACAGCACAGACATCGGTGGTCCGACACAAACTCAATCCTTGCACATTTCATGAAAAATATTGCGATTTATCGAAAATAATTCATAACGTGCATTTTTTGCATTGCCTACTATTGCCCAGAAAATATTCAAACGGTTATTGATATTTAAATAAAATTAGTTCCGTATATTTTCACGAAATTCCATAGCGATTTAAGATCTGGACCAGTAAGGCAACAGCGTATGAGAGAACTGGATTCAAATATGCCAAATAGAGAAAAATATTTGTAGTTCCAAGACGCTAACAGACTATGTACGAATAAGAATACAACGCCTGCTTTGTTAACAGATTAATCCAGCTGCGCACACAGAAAAAATGATACGAATTGCTGGAAAAATGGTGATTATTCCACTAAATCTCCAGGGTGCATCTGCGTCCACTGGGTATAAATGGCTCACTAGCAAAACTAGTTATCGAACTACACCAAGAGAAGACAGAACTGCTTTGCAGGCCCAATTCGTGTACACACACACAGAGGCCAAAGAATTGCATCTCCAGCTACGAAGGGAATACACAATCGCTACCTTTGATAATTGTTTTCAAATGTTAGCCACCGTAGGCCTTGCATGGTTCCGTACATCTACGCAGGCTGTTAACGTTAGTACAGTTCGGGTTAACGGACACATATTGCACGCTGCAGAACAATACATTTGCAATCGACGTGCCGTTTGAATGAACCAATCACTTAATGTGCACACTCAACTAAATGCATTTTGCATGATAAAAAATACCATCCACCTAGCTACCGACCAAATGTTCTTGGTTTCAAAACAGACAACATCAAGGTAAAAGTTCTAACCTACTTGCACAAATTAAGCTAAGTGCATAGGTTCATGAAAATGGACGTGAGGCCAGCGAAGCCTGTGGTGGTGCAACGGCCTTGCAATCTGACTTTAATTTATCTGATTTAACGAATGAACGGGAACACCTCTCGGGTGCAGTCGAATAACCTTGATATCACAGGTAGTGTAGATTGCATTTCGTAGATAACAGGCTCTTACCGTACACTTTTTTCTGATCAAACGAGCGCACACCCAAGCAAGTGGCTAATAACAGCAACTCCGCGTGAGCCTCATTGAACAATACCAGTGCTTTGCCCAACTGAATCGCACTCAAACATGAGCCTGCTTGGGTCTGGCTTCTCTTCTGCCTGATAAAACACCACTGCAGTTTATTCAAACTTGGAACTGGGTATTCTGCATGAAAACCACATCTTAAAATAACACATCTCATACATTTAATAAAACAATACTGTCTGTTAATCGCTAATTTAACGATTTAATTAAGTTTTCTGGACGTATTAATTTAGTTCGGATGTAGCATGGGGCGTCTGTTGAGCTTTTTTTGTTGCGGTCCTTTCTTCGTGGGGTATGAGGAAATAAGAGCGCGACGGTGATTGTTTCAAACGCTAAGAGCTGTCAACCTGGTCAACGGATTTGATATGTTTTTTAAGGTATTGTCACTGTACTCATTAAACCTGCGCTTGTGTAGACAACCGAAATGCTAATTCCTTAAATAAAATATTTCCGATTAGCCGATAGGACATTTCATCTAGCATTTCGAGCCCTGCAAACTAAACATGTTCTCTCTTAACGAGAGCACGAACTTGATTTCAGACTAAAGTAATGTCAATTTACGGTATCAACTAATGAGACAGACAGCAACTGGCAGCCTAATGCATGCTCGGCCGCGCTCTTTTTGCTATGTATCTTTACGGTTTGCTATTCGATCGCTGTCTGAGTTATCTATAACGTGAGACGTCTAACAGTAGCTCAGTTTATATACAGTGCCTAGCAAATTACTTTGCAAGCTAGCTGACTTAGTAAATGTTGCTAAAATCCTGATCAATTTCTCAAGTCTCAAGACAATGATCACTAATTCAAAATTAACGTATCTTAAATCTACGTGCTAGCAACACGTGGACCATGTCATTCTACACCCCCGTCCGCGTCATGCCCCGCATAGCTTGGTAGAGACTGCAGTTTGCTTTCCATTCTGTCGCAGGAATCGCTATGACTGTGGTGATCGGGTTCGAGGGCAGTGCCAACAAGATCGGGGTGGGTATTGTGCGGGATGGAGAGGTCCTGTCCAACCCTAGGCGCACCTACATCACTCCACCGGGACAAGGCAAGTCCTCTCCTCCTCCGGTCTTCAGGTCCTGTGCCTAAAGTGGTCAGTTTAGGTGAAAAACCAGCTGGTATTTTATTGAACGTTGGTGTATACAATTATGCAGTTGAACACATCAGAAACATGTTGGTATGTTTTTGAGATATGAGTTAATTAAGTATTGATCTTATTGCATTTTCCCCAGTCATGCATCCTGTAAGACTTTGTCGGCAGTGTAGCTTAGTGGTTGAGGAGCAGGACTCGTAACCTAAAGGTTGCTGGTTCGATTCCCTGCTTTGGCACTGCTGTTGTATCCTTGGGCAAGGTACTCAACCCACTTCAGTAAACATCTAGCTTTATAAATGGATAACATGTAAAAAAAATTGTAACCTGTGTAAGTTCTTCTTAATAAGAGCATCTGCTAAATGGCAGTGATGACGATGAATGAGTTTTTAAGTACTCAGAATATTCAAAAAATTTTGGTTAAGCCATGTATTGGGAAGTACTAGGGAAATATAGAGAAATAACCCATAGAAAGACATAGGCACTCATAATGCAGGAAATTTTCTTTGTAGGACATGGGTCTGACATGGGTCTGTCCCTGCAGGGTTCCTGCCCAGTGAGACGGCCAAGCACCATCGCAGTGTTATCCTGACCGTCCTGAGGGAGGCGCTGCAGCAAGCAGGGCTGAAACCTGCTGACATTGACTGTGTGGCTTACACAAAGGGTGAGTGTGTTGCACACTATCAGTTATGAAGGGAAGACTGTTGTGACATTTCTCTCTCCCCATGTCTCTCACACACACAACACACACTTTGTGTACATGCTTAAAATAATGTGTAACAGAGACGTCATTTTTGTAACTTGTCTTAAATAAACAGGCTTATATCTACAAGGATATGTAAGTGAATTTTTGTGAATTTCCCAGGATAAGGCTGGGTTATTTCACACAGGAAATGAACAGGTATCGCTGTTAGCATGACTAATAATGCTAATGCCAATAATATCATCCTCATCCTCACCTTGGTTCTCTCGCTCTCCCCCAGGCCCAGGCATGGGTGCCCCGTTAGTGACGGTGGCCCTGGTGGCCAGGACAGTGGCCCAGCTTTGGGGGAAGCCACTGTTGGGGGTGAACCATTGTATCGGGCACATCGAGATGGGGCGCCTGATCACCCACGCTAACAACCCTACTGTGCTGTATGTCAGCGGGGGTAACACACAGGTCAGCACCCCTTGCTGGTCACACATAGGCCCACTGACTAATTATGAATTCATCATGTTGCTGGCTTCCTTGCTTGAGTGATAGGCATAAGAGGGTAAAGTTTATAATGACACTGTGTCGTTTACCTAAGGTAATGGAGGTGTTTTCCTTGCAGCAGCCTAAACTATACTACACAATAAACTTTCTTCTGTCGCCAAAATGTGTTATTTTTGCTGGTAAGCTGTTTAGCCAGGCTGTCACACAGGAAGAGGAAAACACATAATTAGCTTAGCTGGGTGCTTTCAGTAGCAGACGTGCTGGTGAAGCTCACATCATGGGCGACTGCTCTGCCTCTCTGTGGAACCAGGTGATCGCGTACTCAGAGCGCCGCTACAGGATATTTGGGGAGACCCTCGACATTGCCGTGGGAAACTGCTTGGACCGTTTTGCCAGAGTCATTAAGGTCAGTTGTACATAGGGTTCTGTAAGGTTGTGCTTTGTATCTACTAGCATATAAAGCCAGGCCAATATTTGCAATATATTAGAGCCTCTCCTGGGGTATTTCTTTGATATACAAGTGACCATAGGTATGGACATGTGGCAAATCAGTGTATAATGGTTCTGTTCATTCATAAAGTTAATGTTGTGGAGAGCAACTTTGGTTTCACTGTCTAACATGCTTTGTATCTTTAAACAAACTTGGCACAACCAATCAAAAATTTTATTGAGAATGTTGAATGTCAATTTTGCCTGCTACTTGAAATTTGTGATCAGTTTTTAATGGAGCAACTAGGGCAGCTGAAAGTCTGACTTGTTTTCAGATCTCTAATGACCCCAGTCCTGGGTACAACATTGAGCAAATGGCCAAGAGGTAAGTCCAGGGAACCTGTCTTTGTCTCTTGGTGGACCTTTGTGCATTAGTGTTGCTCTATGTTCTGTACACAGAAGATTGCACTTGAATCTGTACAAGTTCTGTTGTGAAAAGATTGACTTCAAGAGAGTTAAGGTGTGTTTTGTCAGCTTGTTGTCACTCTGTGTGTATGTGGTCATACTGAGGAGTGTCTGCTGAAATTACTTCTCGTGTGTGGAGACATGCTTTGGAAAGGACAGTGCAGGAGCAAACTTGTTTTTGGTATGTTTTGGCAGGGGCAGCAAGTATGTGGAATTGCCCTATACAGTGAAGGGGATGGATGTATCCTTCTCAGGGATTTTGTCCTATATTGAGGTGAGTGCAATAGGTGGAGGAGTCAGCAGACAGGACCCAAGAATGAGATTAGCTATATGAAGAGGAGTCCAGAGTCCGTTTCATTTCAGTTTGGTCAATTCAGAAATTTAATTCGTTAACCGAATAATTGTTACAGACAATCATATGCAATTTTCAGTTGTGAATTGCATTTCAGTTAATTTCACTGAAGTGACTGAATTGAAATTGAATTTACCCCAACTTTGGTTTCACAGTTGGAGGGGCCAGGATTTGTGGTCGAGTCTCACTGTGGGAGAGACCAATAGCAGAGTGGGTGCATCTATCAGTCAACAAGAGTTTGAGTATGTTTCTGTAGGAGTGGCTCGAGTGTGTAGCAGAATGGAGTTTGTTTGTATTTGTGAGAATACAAGTAACAGTGTGTGTCTATCAGTGGTCAGATGTCATTAACAGTGCTGTGTGTGTGTCATTGCAGGAAGCAGCACACAAGATGCTGAGCTCGGGCCAGTGCACAGCTGAGGACCTGTGCTTCTCTCTGCAGGTCAGTGACTAAAACCAGAGTGCACATGCACAGTCCACATGCGTGGAATAGATTACCAAGACCAGCAGTGGAAAAAGAGAAACCCTGAAGTGTTCAAGACCAGGCTTGAAACGATGCTAGACACACTATAGGCTCCAAGTAAAATGATGATAAACTTCTAATGTCATTTTCCATCAAAGAGCTTCCATCTTTACCACCCTTCTCATCCTCCTCTCTCTGTAGGAGACCTTGTTTGCCATGCTGGTGGAGATCACAGAGCGGGCCATGGCACACTGCAACTCCCAGGAGGTGCTCATCGTTGGGGGTGTGGGCTGTGAGTGTTGACCCGCTGCATAGCACTCTGGGAGTTGTAGTTTGGACTGCATGCAATATTTAACATAATCCGTGAGACACACACAAACAGAACAATGTGATCCACACAGGCAACCTGCGCCTGCAGGAGATGATGGGGGTCATGTGCAAGGAGAGGGGGGCACGGCTGTTCGCTACGGATGAGAGGTGAGGGAGAGCCGGCGAACAGGAAGTCACGTCTTATAATTACATTACTTTACATTATTGGCATTTAGCAGACGCTCTTATTCAGAGGAACTTACATCAGTTCTAGTTTTTTTTTCATAATGTTACCCATTTATGCAGCTGGATATTTACTGAGGCAATTGTGGGTTATGTACCTTGCCCAAGGGTACAACAGCAGTGCCCCAGTGGGAAACTGAACCATTCAATTACAAGCCCAACTGAACTGGGCTGGGAATTGAACTGGTATTGAATTGAACTGGTAGCCCTTCAGTTATGAGTTCACCTTAACCACCATGCTACACCATGTAGAGTATCATAACCTAAGGGTGATGGGAGAAAGGAAGTCCAGTGTTTTGAAGTAACACAGTGTGTGCATTTCCAAAGCTATGACAAGGGAGGTGTCGAGCGTGACAGTGATTTATTGTGGCTGCACTGGAGACACCCTTATCCCGGGCAATTTGAAATGTTCATAGCTTTACAGGTCACACATTATAGAGATAATTTATTTAAGTGGATTAGGTAAGTACTGTATGTGTTTCTGTTGCCTGAACTGAAAGTACAGTTCTGAGGGAAATGGATTTTTCTCTTGGTATTTGAGTAGGTATGGTAACACACTTGGTGAAAACAGGTGCCCTGTTATGGAGCATTGACTAGGCCCTGAGACTCGGCACTGATGATGTGGTGTTGACTGACACATTCCCCAGGTTCTGCATTGATAATGGGGTGATGATCGCACAGGCAGGATGGGAGATGTTCCGGTCAGGTCATGTGACCGAGTTGTCCGACTCCTGGATCACTCAAAGGTACCCTGTCACCCGTGCCCCTGGCTGCTGTATTAATGAGTTTCCACAGGAGGTTTCTGGCTGGAGTTACCACAGATACCCACTCAGGTTCTGGGAAATATTTAGTGCCAAAATACCACGGTCTATGGATGGCTTTTATCAGTTGAAAGGACAGACAGAGAATCTGAAAGACAGCCTTCATAAATTCACCCACTACCAAATCACTGGTACCATCTTGCCTTCCGGCTGGTAAGTTTCACCTTCTTAAATTTAACTTATGTTTGTGACTGGCAGGTACAGGACAGATGAGGTGGAAGTCACCTGGAGAGACTGATTGACGACCATCGCATTTCACCACCTTTGAGCTGTGACTCAACCTCGAACAGGAGATGAGGGGTGTGTCACAATGTGGCAGAGCGCTGCTCCGCCTCTGTCCCCATCACCTGCCACCGTTACACCAAAAGGCTCACAGACAGTGTGGTGAACTGCAGGGGACTGGTTTGACACATTGCCTGTTGTGGACATGGCTTGAGCTCCCTCTGCTGGTTGGTCATGTGAATTGTCAGCAGGAAATTTCATCATGGCCTTAGGAAAAAGATGCCATGGTTTATATTTTTACTCTCTAAATAAAGATGAAATAACATGAAATAACATTACAGATTTAGACTTTTTCTTGTGCTTTTGTTATGTATTATGATACAGGGTATATTTAGAGTTGTCTTTGTTTTTAAATTTCCAAGTCAAGTAAACTTCTTAGAGACAGCACCAATAAATTTAAACTCTTACTTTATTCAGTCACAAAATATCTACAAAACTACATGTAATAAAAGTACCCTTGGGTAATATACACAGCAGTTAATTATATAAAAACTAAAAGACTCTATTAAATATTCACAAACATCTGACGAACACAGTCCTATACATAGTAGTTGGACTCTGAACTTCCTAGTAACTGTACTGAGAGATTAGGAGCATCCAGTAATGCCTACAGCTCCAGGTCTACAGATTGTACGCAGTAGTAACATGATTGTTAAAGCAGGTAGCGAAACTTCAGAGAGGCATGAGCGCTCACATGCCTCTGTCTCACTCTTCTCTCTCCTTCTTTTAGCTCACTCTGTTCTCTGCTGTCTACTTTTTAGCTCCATAGCATTTTTTTTGTCTTCTCTTCTCCTCCACTCTCTCCCTCCTTCTCTCCCTCTCTCTCGTCACTGTGCCATTTGCACCACCACAGCCTTCCACGCTTTGTCTTTGTCAAACTCTCGCAGGCTGCCATTGGCCGATTGCTGCTGAGACAGGAAGGAGGGGCAGAGAGAGAGAGGAACGGACAGTTTGAGTGGTGACTGCATGTGGCTCCATTGGTGTGTGTGTGTGCGAATATGCGTGTGTGTATGTTTGCGTGTGCGTGCGAATGTGTGCCCGTGTATGTGGTCAGGACAGTCAGTGCGCCACTACATATATCTGTCAGTGAGCAGTTGTTTCAAATGGATGTACATGCTAATGTGCTTCAGCCACTATCAGGTGTCTGTGTCAATTGTTGAGCTTCTGTGGGAAGTTGCTGATAACAGGTGAAGCGGACACAAATCTAATACATGCATATGTGGATGTTTGGCCAAATGGAGACATCGAACCAAAATCTAAGGAGGCTACAAAAGAAATCCTTCACCAGTACTCAGACCACCCCTGCCCATTCATGGCCCCCTGAAGTACAGTACAGCTGCAGAGCTTTTATAGAAATTTTGAAACCGTTTACAGTGCAGATGTTGGGTGGGAATAAGACCGCCCCCTCCTTTTAGCTTTCCAAACTCCAGAATTGAGATTTCAGCGGTCGGAGGGTGAGAGTGCGCACGCATTCCCCGCGCGTCAGCAGTAACTCAGAACCTCCAGCGGGAACTCCTCAGCTGTCAGCTCGAGTGTCCTGCCGTGGTGGGAGGGGGTCGGGGCAGGCCTCCGGCGGGGCGATGTGCGTACCTCGCAGTGCTGGGGGGGCGGCGGCGTGCACCGCTCCCTGTCCGCGCCGCCCAGGCGCAGCTGGGTCTTGTAGGAGGCGCAGTGGACCACGGTGACCAGGGTGAGCACTGCCTGCACCAGCAGCAGCAGCATAAGGATCAGCAGCAGGACGTCGTAGGATTGCTGGAGACACACGCACGCACGCACACACACGCACACACCCATGCACGCACGCACACACACACGCACCCACACACGCACGCACACACCCACGCACGCACACACGCACGCACACACCCACACACGCACCCACACATGCACGCATGCACACACCCACACACGCACGCACACACCCACACACGCACACAGACACACACACGAAAAGTCTGAGGTGTCATTCATCTAATGTCTTTATCCACACAATTACTGCATACTAAAACCACAAAGTAAAACATTGTGGGAAATTGAACCATTCAATTACAAGCCCAACTCCTTACTGCTATACTACACTGCTGCTCAAGCAGTTTGGTCCTGTTTCGGTCATTTTATGGTAGACTCAAATGAACAAGTCCCCAGGCAAAACATACTGCTGTCAAGGACACGGAGTGAAGAATGGCCACACCAGTAAGTTCATAGAAAGTTTTCAGTTGCCTGGGATCGGTAAGGTGGGGCGTTTGCGTGAGGGCCTGACCTTGGCTACCGGGACCTCCTGCAGGAAGATGTCGACGAAGCTCAGCACGCTGCTGGACAGGAAGCCGGAGGCGGAGAAGAGCAGAGGAGACGTCACACTGCTGATGGCGATCAGCATCTCCACCTGAGCCGACAGAGAGAGAGTGAGAGGTTCTTGGGTTCAGGGTTCACACTGAAATCGTGCTTATGTTTTCTATGACTTTTCAGTGACGCACTGAATATAAATAAATGCTTTTTCAAGGACTCATCATTGCTAGAATACTCAGATTTCTGTGGAACTGGGCTAATTTGAAGACAGATAGGAGGAGACGTATTAGACCAGATGTGTTTCACAGCAAATATCAGTCACCAGTAATTCTTGATACAAGATGTTATTTACAAGCAGTTTGGTCCTGTTGTGGTCATTTTATGGTAGACTCAAATAAACAAGTTCCCGGAGAACCACAAAGTGCCATTTCATCGCTCCCCTTTGGTACTGATTGTGTTATTACATTCTTTGACTGGATGCAAAGGCGAATCACCCAGCCTCCCACTATTTAATAGGCATCTGATGGAAAGGCAGCTATGAACCAACTGGGCTGTGGCTATCAGAGTCCAGGGCAGCTATTCACACTACAATCTCTCCCAATGGTGTGAAACCATCAAAAAATATTAGAGGAAGTACAGATCTTTTACAGATAATACACAGTGACTATTCATGTAGAATCAATGAAGGGTCCTCTGAGGGTCAGCTCTTAGCACCCCACCTTGTGACCTAATCCAGGTAAAGCACCGAGGGCAGAGTGGAGCGAACTCACCAGGCACTTGTTGGGGTATTCCGCCACCACGTGGCTCGCGATAGCACTGGGGAAACACTGAGAGGGGCACAAAGAGGAACACAAGCAGCGATATTAACAGCAGTAGTGTCGGTCCTTTCTATGTGTCATTACTGTTACAGTGACAGCCCTCCAAACCTCCCATGCCCCACACGGTCACCCTCACTTACGGCCACTAAGATCCAGAAGAAGGTGACGGACAGGTACGGTCCTGGGACCAGAGCGTCCATGTTGAGAGCAATTATACCCCCAAAAACAGCAGAGATGCCCACAATCACCTCAATAACCTGAGGAGAGTAAGAGTTTATGCACGTCATTTTTGCTCTACACACACACACACCATCCACTGCAGTTACCTTGGACAGAGTATAACAGTACACATCTATGTAATTCTCAATCTACACTGACACCCATCCTGATACACTTTTTCACACCTTTGCACTATCAGCCCAGCCACTAGGGGAGGGAAGACTAACTGTGCAAGCTATTCATTTTAACACACTAACCCAAACACACACACATATTGGAGCATGCAATATGACACTGCTACACTACATTGCCACATGTGTCTTCATGGAAACTCACTGAGTAGGCCTTGAGCAGGCGGGTGGGGAAAGTGGGCGGAGTCAGGACCACGGGCCCCTCACACGTCACTGGCTGGAAGAGAGGGGGAGTCGGGTCAGGGAGGACGTTTGGAAACGGAGCCAAACAGAGACACACGCACAAACGCAACATTCACCTGCAGTCTGACGCACTCACGCAGACAGGTAGAGGACCACACACGCAGCATCACAAAGAGGGAGGAAGTCAACCAGAAAGAACCAGTCTCCTAAATAAATATGAGATACCAGCTGTGAAGGAAGACAGGCAGACACACACACACACACACACACCCATACACTGAGCTACACTTGAATGTGACATTCCTTTTCCTTGCATTTAAATGATGTGCAGATAAACCCGGGTCCTGTCTCACATTTTGAAACGTTAGTGAAGAGGAAAAAGCAGGCAAACTAGACTTTTCACTGGATGTTTAGTATGCACTTTGCATAAATGACCAAACAAATCTTTCCTTTTTACTTTCCTACCTACTTTTATGAAAAACAAATCATAATACAAAACAGGTTAAAGGTGCAAAACATCTTTTCAATAACTGCCATTTTTCTGATTTCATGCGTGTTGGCCGAGGTGCTGATTCAATCAATCTGCAGGTATGCTTCTAGACAACGAGCCAGACCGCGTAGTCATCAATGTTAAGGTAAAAGTACCTACAAAGCAAAAATTAAACCATCAATACACTGCTGAGACTAATTCACTACAGACATATGGACAAAGTCTAACCCTACCATCCTCCCTGCCTCAGGAGAAACAATGGAAAATCCCCCCCTCATCCCACATTTCGGTCTGTCTGGATAAACAAAGCAGTACAGCATTACATTTGTCCTCCAAGGTGCTCACATGCGCGCGCATTCACACACACACACACACACACACACACACACACACACACACACATACACACACACACACACACACACACACACACACACACACACACACACACCTTGCTGTGGCTGCAGCAGTCCTCCGCGGAGCGAGCGGACAGGATGACGGTGCTGGCCATCAGAACCTCCAGCAGAATCAGCAGGATCAGATTGAAGTTGATCTTGACAGAGACGAGAGACAAATGTTACTCAGTGAAAGGGAGACTTACCTTAATGGAATTCCTACATAGCACAGCACTGCATACTACAGGATTCTCAGTGAAAGGGAGAGACAGTCCATCATGTGGCTCAACTCACTCGTGCCTAAGGAATGATGTTTGAGTCTAAAGACATATCACTACCGTTCCTGAATGGTCTCTCCTCATTTTCAAACAAGTAGCTTGCGTATGGTGGTAAACTGTCTTATTTTGATGGCTCAGAAGATTGAGGGTCATCCTGACTTCTGTGGTATAAAGCAGCTGGGAGTCATTCTGTTACATGAGTGCACACGTGCACAAGCAACCATGCACACACACAAGCAACCACACACACACACAAGCGACCACGCACACACACAAGCGACCACGCACACACACAAGCGACCACGCACGCACAGTGACTCACGTTGATGGCAGAGGGGCTCAGCACCAGCTTGCAGCCGAACCACACCAGGCAGGTGGTCGTGATAGCGAAGGTGGAGACAAACACCACCTGGAAATCTGACACCTGTCAACCGCGAACAGGTGCCACAATACAGACACAAAACATTACCATTACTAGAGGTCATTAATGTTACCTATTTGATACACCTGGATGGCACATTTAGTTGACAGATGTGCTAAGGGCCTCATGTTTCTGTTTTACAGTGTGGTTTTTGATGGCAACTGTCAAAAGTTGACAGGCTGGTATGACCAACCTGTTAAGAGGAGTTGAGCACTGAGCTGCATTTAAGCCAGTTTTAAAGTTTCAGCTTGTAAAATGTTCACTGTATGTAGTCCACCCTCCACTTTCTGTGATATTTTGTAAGTCGCTTTGGATGAAAGCATCTGCCAAATGACCTAAATGTAAATGTAAATATTTGTCAAGCTCATCTTCATGTGTTATCAACAACCTTTCAAATCCATTCAACAGCTGGAAATAAAGAAATATTGTATAATAATCAAATGTCCTTCCACAGATAACTGCACTTCAAGGTTGGTGCAGGTAAAGAAGTGCAGTTTGCATGGGTCCATCCCCTTGTTTTCGGGATGACTGGTCATCCTCTCATAGGCCAGTGTGTCTGATGGATATGACCTACTGGTTGTACTCACTGCAATGTGTCTGTTCTTGGCAATGGCAAAGCTCACCACCGCTGCGGGGATACTCTGTAAGACACAAAGTGTAAACACATGGTGGCTTTCTCCAGCATCTTTAGCACTGAGATGCACACACAGCAATGTACAGTGCACATGCTGCCCCCTGATAACTGATCCAGGATCCAGCTTACTCAACCCTGATTCTATCCCCAACCACTGAGTGCAAAAAGATTTAACCTATCCTGGGTCAGCGCCACCTTCACTGCATATATGCCAATAGCGTGCACCCAAGAGTGAGTTTCTGAGTAAGTGTAAAGTTCCTACAGCAATGTTGGGATGTGATACCGATGTTAGTGCTTGATCAGGTACAAGGCTGGTGTACTCACAGAGCCTGCTGCACAGCGCAGGTAGTCCATGGCAGCTGGGAAGACGTTGCCCAGGTACAGAGAGAACCCTGCTGTGATCAACAGACTGCCCTGAGGCAGCACATGCACACACAATCAACCAACCAGTCACCACACCTGGCACTGGCACAGAAACACAACTGCATTCCAGATCCACCAATCAACATTATCAATGCTGCTAGTCTAGATAAAATCAACCAATCCACATAACTGGTGACGCCATTCGACACCAGATTAACCAATCAGCATGTTTAATACTGCTAGGCTACACCCAATCAATAAAGTAACACAGCTAATGCTCCAAAGATGCCCAATTTCCATTCTAAACCACCCCACCCTCTCCATGCTGATCCCTGACCAGTGCATAGTATATTGCGTAGCATTTTCATTCGCCAGTCACTGATCCAGGATCAGCGAAGGTCACCGCCCTCCCGCTCTCACCCCGATGAGGACGCTGTAGAGCCACGCCCTGTAGCTGAGGCAGGGGTGCATGGGCTGGGAGTGGGGCAGGTGCAGGTCGCTGGCGCGCACGTCCACCGTGTAGCTGTCGCGCTCCGGCCGGCGCCCCCCCAGCCCCGCCCCCCGCTCCAGCGTGGGCACGCAGTCGTAGCCAAACTCCTCCCTCGCCGGCGGCTCCTCCCTCTGCATGGCGACGGCGCCCTCTGTGAGCCGGTTGATTGGCAGGCTGCAGGATCCGGCTGGCCAGCTGCGTGATTGGTCCTGATTGTTCCGCTCTGTTGGTTAGGATTGGATAGTGTAATGCTGCAGGTTAGACATGAAGCAATGCAGAATGAGGGCGGGGTCACTGTACACTAAACCTGCGGCATATGGGTTAAAATCCCAAATTATGCCCCCTGAATAAGCATCTAAACGATTCACATATGCAACTTTTTAAGCACTGTATGTTGTAAATTTGTTTTAACTAAGGTGAGGTGAGAGACAAAGATGGATTTTACTTTACACAGACTAATCATTACATTACATTATAATTTTTTTTTTTTTTTTTACATATTATCCATTTATACAGCTGGATATTTACTGAGGCAATTCTGGGTTAGGTACCTTGCTCAAGGGTACAACAACAGTGCCCCAGTGGGAAATTTTTCAGTGAGCCCTGCTCCTTAGTGCTATGCTACACTACTGCCCACAGTGATCATCAGATTGGTCCCGCCAATACATTCATTCACAGCATAGCCCTAAATCCTGATCTTGGAAGGCCCTGATCCATCATCTTCATCCCTTCAAACCCTCCCCAAAAGTGCAAACAGTCCAGTAAAAACAGCCGGGTCATCTGCTCATTAGTGTTATAAATGAATTTGGCCAACAGCCCTCTCCAGATTACGTGTTTGGGTGGCATGCACTCCAGCAGGGACTGTGGCCTTTGTGAATGTGGCTCAGTAGCTGGGATAAATCCCTGTGAGTTTCTGTTTCTGTTCTCCCCAGGGATTTTCTTCATTCATTCCCTGAAGCTGTCAGTTATTCAGGTCATGAGTCATTTGCTTGGTAGGAACTTGGATATTGGTAGGCACTTGGAATAACATTGCTGACATTTGACATATCAATATGTTTAAAGGGCTATCCACTGAAGAAAACCAATTTAACTCTTCTCTTAAGGGTAACACAGGAATTCCAATGCACAATTGTCTTACAAAATTACAGTTCCTCAATCACTGCCCCAGACAGCCACAATAATCATTAATGGACTGCTAGAATAGTGGCTTCCTGTGGTCAAAGTAGCCTGCCCAAGATGCACTGGCGCTAACCTATTACAGACCTATTTTACCACGGTTTGACTGAGTTAATGCGGACAAAGTAGCATAAAACCTGGCTCATTAGTTGACCACGTCTAACTGAAATGATAAATCCAGTAAAACCTTACAGATCCATAGCAGATTACTAGTCTCTCCACATTGTTATTCCATGAAAGGCTGCAGAGTTAATATCATGCACCAGTTTACAGCATCTCTCTCACAAGTTGCAATCTCTAAGGCCTGCACCCCACAACCTTGTGACAGGCATGCAAATGTACAAAACAGGACATTGAACTTAATAAATTTGCTTCTTCTTCTGTACCTCTATAAAAATGATGTAGGATTTAACACAGGGACTTACAGAGTAAGTGCTACAGTGAATAAACAAAGATGGGCAAGAAAACCAGAGACCCCAGAGAGATGCCATCTTATTTTCAAAACACCCCCCTTTGCCTGTCTTCCTGCTGGTTTCCTCTTTCCACCCTCTTTTCCCCCCTCTCATGACCCCTCCTTACCTCCCACCTCCCCTCTCTCACCCTCGACGGCGCTGTCTCCTCTGCTGTCTGAGCTCACCTGCGTGTCCGCGCCGCTGGTGGTCCCGTCTGTGTGTCTGTCCGCTCGCCGTACCTCCGCAGGCTGTGTCTGTGACTGCAGCAGAGGGGGTTTGTTTCTCTGTTTAGTCACTCCCCACACTCCGGCTCCTCTCTCTTTGAGAGGGAGGGAAAAAAGTTTTGGAACAGGGTCTTTTCAAAAGAGGAGAACAAAAAAACAATCGCCATGAGCTTCCAGTGCCAGAAGCAGGGGGGTTGGGGGGCGGTGCATGGCTTGGAATGACAATGAGGTGAGGGGAGATGCCCCCTCGCCCCTCGGGACCCTGCCAGCTCTCCCAGCATTCGCGAACACTTGGCTGCACAGCCACGGAACTCATCAAAACTGCTGTCCTTCAGGCAATGCCAGGGACGCCCCAGGAGGCTGACCCTTCTCCTCCACTACATCACGGACCAGCGGATCCGGGCCGCCCAAAACAAGCCGGTAAATCAGTGCAGTCAAGCTGAGCCCCCCACCCAATTATGCCACCTCATCTCTGAAGACAGGCCAGGGGCAGCACCGCTACTCTGTAAGAGCTATAGCTGTGGGCCTTCATAACATATACCTGCTTTGAGATTTGATTTGTCACAACGGACTTTATTTTGAGGGGCAGATGTGAAGTCCAGCCCGTGATTTTGGGACTGTCTATCGGGTACAAATTAACCCAAGAATTCCTTTTCTAAGGCACCACAGCCAATGAAAATGAAGTTCAGTCACAGGGAAACCATATAATCATTTAACACTTATATCATTCAACAACACGGCAAGAGACCCACAAATCAGGCCATGCACAGCAGCAGACCTTCAGGATAAGTCAGGATAATGGAGGAGAGCAGAGAAGTTTCAGTGTGTGTTTTACAGAGAGAGAGAGAAAGCAGAGGGGGGGTTCAATAAAGTCTCTCCCATATCAAAGGCCCCAACCTGTGCTACCTCCCTCTCTTGGCAAAGCAGCCACAGTGCCCCCTCCCCAAACATCATTTCTGCACGGTCGTCTCCATGGAGACTCATTCAGCCCCTTCCCCCCACCACTTCCCTCTGTCCCTTTGACCCACACACCCACTATGGGATGGCGCCCCAACGCTGTGGGTGCAACTGTAGGCACACACAGTACAAAACAAGTGCATTACAACTGTTCTACAGAGATTCTCTAACAAATATCAAATGTTTTATCATGTTTTACCAAAGTATCAAAACACTGACAGAAAAAATGAACTTTGTGACACTATAGGATTACGTACACTCTGTATAATTGCACCATTCTGTGCACCTGCATTCTATTAATAGGAAGGTAATAACAACAAATAAAAAATATTAATATTAATTAAATACAATTAATTGCAAATTAAAAGCAATTAAGTAAAGGTGATATAACTGGGACAAAAACTGCTAAAGGTTTTCTTAGAAGTCTTGATTAAAAATGGGTCAAAGTTGATATAATACGATTAATACACAAAGTCATCTTCAGTTTCTCGTAAGACAAATTTTCCCTCATTTCAAGCACAGCGACAATGTGATTATGGCTCAAAGAACCTGACTGACACACAAATAATGATAAATTGATAAAACGATGATCCCATGTCATCCAACAATCATCTACACTTCTGTATATCATTATGTACATAATTTAGATTTATATACTCTAAAGAGCCAACAGACCCCCAAAAGTGCACATAATTACCTTACACAACAGATTAACCTCTGAAAGAGGCAAGTAGCTTTTAGTGCGAGTAGAAAGGGTACAACAAGTTTTCCTTGTATCTATGACAATTCAAGCAGTACTGTAAGTGACAACTGGAGTCTACAGACAGACAGATGTCAGAAAAATGTCAGCTCTACACGGCAGTGCGCGGCTAAAGCACATACTCGCCCAGTTGGAGTCCCCTCAGCATCCGTGTTACATGAACGGTACAGTAACCCTCAGCACAGACAAATAGCGCCGGTCACAAAGACAGGCCTGTTTGCACAGCTCTTATGTAACTCCTCCCCACCTCCCCTCTCGTTCCTTCCCTCCCGCCTTCACCTCCTCCTCCCTCTGCTGTTTTCCAGTAAAACCTCACTGCCCCCCGTCCGAAAGAGTCAGTCAGGGGTGGCGGACTCAGGGGGCCGTAGTGCACCCCTGGTTTTGCTCTTGCCTTCTCATCGTCCCTTTGGCAACCAAAGCATTGGAGCACCTTTTCCATTTCACACAAAGAAATGTTCTTGAATCAACCATCATTAATAGCAGGGAAAAGGAGTTCCATTTGAATGAAACTGGTGTTTTTGTCTTTGAGAATGCATAGCGTGTAAGTGTACACACAGACGCACATACTGTCTTACCATACAGAGTGATTTAGGGCAATAAACAGTGTTTACATGTTGAAACCTTACAGTGAACATTCTGCAAACTAGATTATTCATAGACATTTTCTTTTTTCAAAATAAAGATGTAATGAGTAGACAACAAGCAGCAGTGTGGTGGTTTTTGTGTGTGTGCATGTGTACAGTAGCATGTTATGTTTGTCATGCCATATCAAACATTACAGTTTCGGTCTCAGCACTTAAGCGCCGGCTCTTCCTACACTTGCACCCAGACTGGAGGTCTCTGCCATGAGGATAGGGCCTGGTGCATCCAGACAATTTCCCGCCTTTATAGCGGTACAGGCAGAAGAGAGAGAGCTTGGACAATGGCTCCTCTGAAGTGCTCAAAAAGATGAGCCGGGCTGACAAAAAACACTTTTGTGCAATTTAGGAAGCAACCAATTTCCATAAAAATGGCAAATTGTACATTGCCTTATACCAGATGGGTAATCTCCAGATAGAGATTTCACAATACACATAGAAACTTTTGGGTGGTCAAAACAGGAACAAATGTGTTCACAGAAGTCAAGTGTTCTTTGTTAATATGCCAATGGTTGCCCTCCATTTACAGCAGCTGAATAACTTTCCTTTCTAGAGAGCAGGTGGAGTACACAACCAATTGAAAGCTGAAGCTTGAACATGCGGTCCACAAAGATGCTCTTCTCTAAATATTCATGCCAATCTATCTGCACACTCACATACTCTATGCATAAATATTACGCTACAATATACTCACTGGAAGTCTCCACTCTGTCTCCTCCCTTATATTATCTCATTGTTAAATGTCTGCCTTTATCAGCCTTTTCCCCTCAACATTACATACAACTGCACCATTAGGTAAGTCTTCACTAAGGAAAGCTAGTGATGTTTACATTGCATTGTATGACAAACTTTGCTTCATTTCTCATTCGTATCCCACTTCCCCATTCAACTCCTCTTACAGATGGATCCCGACCCCCAGTTTAACTTCTGCCCTAAGATGCACCTCATTTTAATCCGTTTTCATTAAAAAGGCCCAACTGCAAGAGTGGAAAGACACTAAGCCTAATATCTGTGTCAGCAGTCCATGTCTTTCACAGTATGTAAGCATTCAACTGCTGTTTCCTTGGTGTCATGTCCCTGAAGAAGCATTAAGCAAATTTCAAGAAAGATGAAATGTTGCATCATAACAAAGGAAGATGGCTTCTGTCATGTAGAGATATTATAAATGTGAATAAAGGAGTAATGAATAAAGTAAAACCTAAGGGACAAACAAAATATGTGTGGAAGACGCACACTGGTTTAGAGATCTGATCTTCCACTGAGATTATCAATCTTAGTGACACAGGATGCAAATCACAACCACACTTCCATCAAGGCAATACAACATCTTTAGCTCATTTATTTCTATTATGAAATACTGTTCACTTTTCAATTTCAATCTCTTCCAGTGTCATTTAAATCAAAGACCACATTCGTGACCGGAATCCCAGCAGGATTTAAAAAACAAAAATGAGATTAGACCAGTCTAAGACAGACAGCTTTACAGACAGCAACTTTAAAGCAGGGCACATACAGACCATGTTGGCTGTCTCTGTGTAAACAAGAGAAATGATCATCCGTTTCCAGGGTAAAAACAAAAACAAGAGAAATGTTTCAAACTTGTGCTCTTAAAAACGGTCAGGGTTGGGTGAATACAACAGTCGGTCACAATGGATAGGAAAGTGCTTGATTGATCACTCGCATATCAGAGAGGACAAAAAGGTGTCTATGATAAAATTGCAGTTCCTTACAATAAAAGGACATTTCTTAGAGATTAAAAAGAAACTATCCACAACACAGATTTCCGTTGTGAGCCGCGAGCAGAACTCCAGGTCCAGACTACTGAGGCAGGCTCTGTTGTAAGGCATAGGAGAAGGGCCAGCTGCCCCCCTCACTTCAAGAAATTAGTCCGGAGTGTGTCTGTGTGTGTGTGTGTGTGTGTGTGTGCATGTATGCATGTCTGTGTGTGTGCATGTGCAGTAGAAACATGTTAGCATGTGCTAGGCTGGTTGATCCAAAGACTGGTACCAGACGACCTTGGGGGAACCTGGAAGAAATGGAGACAACGATCAGAACCTCATGCTCTCTGTAATACTTCAAATGCCACCTGCTCCTGACACATCTACCTGGAGCTGCTATTTGCCATCTACAATAAAGCTGACTGACCCATTAGAGAGAGGAGGAATTTACCAGAATTTGCATTTCTCTTGAATTATCTAGACATATTACTGTAAGGAACACTGTTACAAACATGTTCAAAAACGCATTTAAAATTAATCAGACATGGTTTATTCTGCTTCACACTCTTACTCAAACAGGACCAGAATTACAAAGGGTGCCTTACCTTGTTTCTGCTTGCTGTAGATAGCTTCCCACTCTGAAAAGACAGAAAAAAAAAAGTTTCTTCAGAAAACATGCAAGCAGACAAGGACAACTCATGAACAATTAAATATGAACAATAGGGCTGCATTGTACAACTGTACGAACTATGAACAATACAGCATTCCATGCATGTGTTAACTGGAGGTGGTAGACAGGGATTCTACCAGCAGAGGGCGGTGTGTGCAATAGTTTGAAAGGCAGGTAAGGAGTTGTATTTTATTTTTTGTGCAAAGAGGGAAAATGAGGAAGAAATGAAAGCAGGAAAATTAAGTACCTGATTGCCTTAAACTACACTGTTACTGTATCCTTTAGCAAGTAATTAACCTTTACAGCAGAGAATGGACAAAAGGGGCACAGTGATCAAACTATTACCAACACCTTTAAAATCATGGCCACACAAACAGCAATAAAAAAATCAATGTTATTACAATTTACAACTCTGACAGCTGAAGGTGAGAGAAGCAATTCTGGGGGTAAGAGGTGAGTGTAAATAACTATTCATTGCTATGAATTTTCATCAAATACTCACAGGGCAAATATATGGGTCTATCTGCCAATGAGGCAAATCCCCTTGAGGATGAAAGGAACAAAATCACTGCCCCAACATTTGGAACAGAAAGTATGCTTTGACTCTGTGTCATTAGGTTGGTCTCTAAATGAACTCTGACCTTGATGCTTCAGCTTCACCAAAAATAAGACTTTTATCTGGTGAACACACATGCAAGATTTAGAAACAGACTGTCCATCACTACTTAGTTGTTTGCAACTTGTTTAGAGGCAGGCTTGGAGGACTTTGACAGCCATTTCTGTCTCTCATACTGACAGCTCACTCTCTAATCAGCACAGGTTATTATGGGTGATCCCTTAATTACTCAGAAGACCTGACTTGAAGCACATTCAAAGGATACACAAATTTGGGTTTGGGTTCTTAAAGGGACATGCTTTGTAAATGTTGAACTGGGGTGTTCTTTTGATTTTTTACGTGGAAAGGCGACTGAATAGTCTGTCCTTGCACAGAGACTGTTCAAGTGAGAGGACCTTTCCCCCCTGCCAGAGCAGATCTAACTGGTTCCTGTTCTGTTGCTTAACTCCCAGCTCCTTTCAGAAGGGGACTCCCTGTTTCCAGTGTGCACTCAGAAGCTGATGTGCACATTATTGTTGGGCACAGTTTTTATTCAATAAAAGATTATTATGCAGCTTAAATGCTGAATTTGCTTTTTATTTAAACTATTTGCCTTCTTCAATATCACAGCTTAGAAACCGTTTGACAGTGATATAATTCATATTTTCTACTGTGTATGCTGAGGTCTGCAGATTACGCAACCAATCCTCATATATGGGTGAGATCTGCACATATGAACAGGCTCTCCCTCCTGCAGTGTCAGGCACTGAGGCCATCATGACCTGACCTGTCAACGAGCAGTCTGAACTGAAACAGAGACATACTACCAAGATTCTATATGTTGAATCCTGAACATTCAAATGGCATTTCTAAGATACTAATGGCGTGTATGTTGAGAGTGGGGGCTACCGGTCACAATTCTGCACCAGACAGTAACTAGTAACAGAAAACACAAGGCAAATGTTTGGATGGATGATTATCTTCCAAAGGCCAGAGGCTGACGAGGCTTGGAGTCAGCCACACTTATTCAGAGAAACAGCAGAAATACATATGAGCAACAAAAGACACAGCCCACAGTGCCTAATATTACCTTGAGTGTGATACCGCACTGCCTCCACCAGATGGCGACAGCCAAGCAGCAGCTCCCCAGAAGCATCCGCTTCCTCTCGACACTGGCCAAAGAAGGGAAGCTGCGTGGCGGGGGCCGGACTCCCAGCATCAGCCTCTTCAGCGGGAGACACCCCCTTGGCGGGGTTAACTGGGCAGGTGAGGGGTGGCTCCGCTGATGTCCCGTTCTCCACGGGGGACTGGGACTCGGCCGCCTCCGCGTTTTGGGGGGAGTCGCTGATGAAGCTCAGCCCCCACTGGTTCTGCAGCAGCACCCCGATAGCCGGGGGGTCCTCCGCGGCGCTGCCGGCCGGGCCGGCCTTCACCTTGGAGGCGTAGCTCACGGCGGGCTGCAGCTTGGCAGGACTGTCCTTCACAGGGAAGGAGGGCGGGGGCTTCAGCAGCGACAGGCTGTCCCCGGCCCACCTCTCCTTGTCCCTCCGCGCTCTGTCGTGGGGCCCCGCCCGGCCGCCCCTGGGCCCCTCTTTCCGGAGGGTGCGCCCTTTGAGGTGGGCTCTGTGGTCCGTGTCCCTGCCGGCGGCCGGGGCGTGTGTGTGGGGGGCGTGTTCGGCGGCGGGCGGAGACGTCTGCCGGGCGTGCTTGCGGACCCTGTTCCCGCCTCCCCCGGCCCCGCCGCAGCTCCCGGACCCGGGGGAGAGGCGCCGGTTTCGGATATGAGGCTCCGGGTTGGGGGGCGAGACGAGCGCAGCAGAATCGTACAGGGGGTCTGACTCGCACCCCATGCTGCTGGCCTCCCACGTACCTGGACAAGTGACCATGGGACAAATGTCAGTCAACCTCTGGCACAGCGCAAACACTTCCAAAACCACAGATAAGTCAGCAGCCAAAGTGAGGCTGAGTCATGCTTCCAAAAACAATGCTTATTACATCACATGCATTTATATAGCTGAATATATGACAGTATTCATTCAACAGGCTTGTGTCCCAGCAATGAACAGACAGGCAGTGCAAAAGAGACTATGAACAAATAAGGTCTGCACCAACTACACCTTTTCAAAGCATCAGAAACGCACACCTGAGCTGTTATTGTTATAGGTGTACACAAAGGTGCATTTAGCAATCATGCCCTTACCAATAAACCCCTCAGACACATCATGCATTTTGATGCCACAATCCCCCGCAAAATGTGTTACTTAAATATCTCTCAATCCACGCATACTTTAAAAATGTGTACTTGGGGAGACACAATGGCTAGTTTCACACAGGTTTATCAGAACTAGTCTTGGGCTACACAGTGCTGATTACCACTGATTGTACTACGATTATTTGCAGTTTTCCTTTACTTGCTGAAAGGCGTTAGTTGGTTTAACATCAAGTGACTGAGTAACAGGACTAGGTTCATATGGACTACTGAAAATCAAACAACCCCGTGACTGCAAACGAACACGCCTCTGACCGTCCTGCATACATGCAAAGGTTTAAAGTGCATATTTCCCTCAGTCTGATGTTGCTAGGGACTGTGGATCAAGAATGGAACATCATGACTTTTGCAATTCACCCTGCAGTTAAATAGTGAGTCGGTTATCTAAACTGACGTAGTTAACAAGCTAGTTATACGCGTTCGCGGTCACAGCAAACTGGGTTTCTATTTTTATAGTGGCGGTTGAGTGACAAGCATCACAGCTCGATAGCAGACTCGTACGAGACATGAACAAGGAACTTCCTCGATGGTGGTTACAGCAGGCTCCAAGACTTTCTGCCATTTGTAGCTAACTTTGACTGTACATTTCAATAAATCGTTCACTGACTGGGTAGACAGATAGTCAGCCATATAATGATGATTGACTGATCTCTCTGGCTGGTTTTGGTCTTAATCAACAATGGAGAGCTACACATTTACCACAATTTCACAGCAGTTTGCCCACGGTTGCCTTGCCGGCCGGCTGCATTAGCCACCTAGCGATTCTGGATTGTTCTAGCAACTACTGGCTAGTTAGCGCTAGCTATAATTATTAAATTATTAAACTAGTAGGTTAACCCACGACACATAGCACTGTCCCACCACTGAATCCAGCCGGCCAGGTAACCGGTTAGCTAACATTTAATGAAACCTATGACAAAACTTTTTCATACAGTTGACCATTTAGCTACATGGTTAGGTATCAAACTACGTGATTGCAAATTACAAATGGAAGAGGAATGGCACTGTATTGAACGTGACAAAAGCAAAGACAGCAAATTTTTATAAGAATTTTTAGGAATCATTTGTTGAAAATGACACGATAGTTCGTTAAATGCTGTGGCTAGCAAGTTAGCCATTATCTAGCTAGCGCAATATCTGGGGAAGCGTGCTAACTGAACAGCTAGGTGGCTAGCTAAACTACAAGCCACTACGCAAAGCCTGGATAACCAGCAAATACTGAGTATATCTTAAAAACAGACAAGGTAATTTGTTCGCAAGCCAAGTGACTATCTAGGAAAGTAAGAACAGCACGCCAAGTCCAGAGCACGAAAAGATCGGTCTTAATTTGAAAGCAAGACAGCACGACTAGCTGTCCGGCTAACGTTAGCTTCTTGGCCAAGTAGTTTCGTAAGACTGAGCGAAGCTTTCGCTCAAAACGTGGAAACCCCGACACTTTAAATGTTCAGGTGAGTTGGCTCAGCGGCTAGTAACTTAACAAGCCACCGATTGTACCAAAATCATACATGAATACAACAACGTACCTGTTTTAATGTGCATCTTTTTTCCTGTGTTATATTTCCACTGTGAAAGTACCGGAGATTAACTGGGACGGGTGCGCTGATTGCTGAGTGGTGAAACTAAAGGCCGCACGGAAGCTGTAGTGAATCTGGGTGGAAGTGAGCGCTAGCCAGGCGGATATCGAGGCGCCAAGAGGGGAAGGAAAATAGACCCAGGGCGGGGGGTTTGGACGTTTCCCGCCCTCAATTCAAAAAGTAGCCAGCCACATTTTCCAAAACTGAAGACTTAAGACCATTTCCGGTTATTTCAAAACAAATTTATCTCAAGTATACGACTGTATAGGAAATACTTAGAGCAACTTTAGAAAAAGGAAACTAAACAGTGTAAATATATTAAAAGCTGATCAATATATATGGCTTTGGGGTAGCAATTGGAGATGGGAGTGCCTATGCAGCATTGGAAAAACATGATACCCCCAAACCAAAAAGTTTGCTTTGGAAAATGGGCTGAACTGTCTTCTTACAGCAAACTAGTCATAATGGAAGCACAAAGATCTTCTCAGGAAGGAATCTGTCTTGCTACTGGCAAAAAGAAAGATTGGTAAAAACCAGTGCCATTTTTCAGTCCCACAAATTAGTGTAACATAAGTGACAATTCAGACAATATGGCTGAGAAAGGACTCCTCACACTGGAGCCACCTAAACAGCTTCAGACTGATTGGATCAAATGATAGAGTATTAATTTTTGGTAGCAGCTGTGTCCCAGTACAATGCTTGTTTAGCAAAGTAGTTTTTAGCTTTACCTGGGCAAAGTTATTTGACAAGCCAATTTACAAATTTCCACAAACCTGTTTACAGGTTATCTGCCCCCTTCCACTCCAACTACGACAAGGTAAGACAAAAGACATAGCTGTTTATTAGCTCAGTAACTGTATCTTTAACTAAAAATAACTATACAGCTAGCTATTTTCAGACTAATGAGCTACTGTCAGTCATGATATGATTTCAGGGTGTTCATGCTGAATTTCACCATGAATTGTAGCAAATTTTCAAGGGCAATTAAGAGACCTAAATCGAGGTGAAATCTTAATTTGCATACTAACCATTAGCTAGCAAGCTCTGGATATGAGTAAGTGTGGAAATATATGAAAATGTCCACTCACATGTATTGAAACCTTTAAGGATCTGATCATTTGCTAGAATCAGTTCTGTGAAATCATGTCAGCTCAGCTCAGTTTGATGTTCTTTAAGAACAGCACGTTACCACATTCTCTGCAGGCTGACAAGGTGAATGCCTTTCTGAACCTAACATGCTGGGTCTTTTTTTTTCTAGTTCCATCTGCCTGCTCACTGACAAATTGAGAAACTGAAAAATTAGCAGTTTTTTGCTAGATGCTAAATGGTACCACACTGTCATCACCAGGCACCTCCCCTTACACCACCCCACTCCCTCAGACCACATCATCCTGTCTTTAATTAGCATACAGTTATGTTGCTAATGAGCAAGCTGGAAAAGCAAGTTAGCTAGTTAATACTCCCTGTTATTTCAGTAAGAGTTGAGCTACTGTGAGCTTCCTGATGAAACTGGAAAAGCAAGGTACCAAGTCCCATTTGGTATGTGCAAATAGTTGAATAATGTCCCTTGAAACATTCATCTCTGGCTAACAATATTAAGAGAGTTCCTTGCAAACACTGGAATATCCTGCAGCTCCATGCACCCTGAAACAACAACTTGTATTTATTTAGAGTCGTTTGGCAGACATTCTTATGCAGAGGAGCCTAAAAAAGTCTGAAAGTTCCTATAATAAAAAACAATAGTACATATAGGAAAGACAACATAATGTGTCAATCCTCCGCAGTGCTATAGGAATTAGTGCCAAGATGAATACAGAATGAGTGTTAACAATAAATAACAGCAATAATGCCCTACAGAGATATAAAAGAAAAGGAAGGATCGAAGTGTTGCCTTTAGGTATGGCAGCGAAGGTACAGTCTGAAGAGGTGAGTCGTCAGTCTGCTGTAATAGGTGGGCAGACTCTGCTTTTCTTGTTGCTATGGGGATCTTGTTCCACCACATCCGTGCCAGAACAGACAGGGGGCGTGACTGGGATATGCATCCTTGTAGGAGGGGGAAAGCCAGCCATGAGCTTGTAGAGCACAGCAGTTACACAACAGAGAGATGCAGGACCCCTCAGACCACTTTATGCGCACCAAAAACAGACACTCCAGATTGCCAAAGCCCTGACATAGCTCCTAGTGCAGAATGACCATCATGTGCAAATGCACCGTGTTGTTGCCCTCAGTCCAAAAAAACTCACACAAACGGGACATTCAGAATTAAATCTTTCATGTTTTGTGTCTCAGTGGGGGGGTGATGTATGCTACTGAATGTGCATGCTCCCTCCTCTATGTTGGCAAAACCACATGCGTATATAATTGTTGAATGGATAAAATAAGAATACATGACAATACCTGCTCAGTAAACAGCATTAGGCTACCTGTGCTTTTGTTAGAATGTGTTCACTCAGTTTGTTGTTCACCATTTTGTACCATTGAGGAAGTTCAATGCATGTTTGGACAGCTGTGACAAATGACTGTTCTAGTAAGGGGCTTGGTGGCTGAGCAGTTTTCCACAACAGTTTGAATGAGATTTGTCATTCTTTCTGTAATTATGGTAGGGAGTATGACTCTGGTTGACACTATTTTCAGTTACAAATGTGTTCCTCCTATTTCCTTATGATTCCTACACCTTCATAAGGCACTGTTGCTTTAGTGTGAGAGTGGCTGCCTCCAAGCCGTCTTGTATGTGTGCAGAGGAGGATCCAGTAGCTAGTAAGGTGGTTGGAACATACAAAATGGTTGAGTGTGTAAATTATCAGAGCATTTTCAGTTTCAGTTACTCCTTCCTCTGCACAGTTGTGTTTCCATTGAAATTTTAAACATGATCACACTTTCAATGTGCGTATTATTATTAAGCAACTAGTTGTTTAGAAACTGCCTGTTGATGTGGAGCAGACACTTCTACTGGAATGTGGGTGGAGAAAAATGCTAATGTTAGGTAAGGTGCTGTTACAAAGGCAGAAACTAATGTGCAAAACATTTATCATTAAAATGATTCTCTTGGTAATGGCTTTTCCCTGATTTCCCAACCAAATGTCAAAGAAGCAGGTGCGACTAGCAGTGTGCACTTGAAATAACATCTTATGTAGAGTTCATGATGTCGGTTTGTGACAATTTGTTGGTTACAGTATTTTTTGTCTGCTGTTTAGTAGTAATGTTACTGAGTTACTGACGTTACTGAACATGTAGGCAAATGCTTTGCCATTTGCAGCTGCAGTCATTTTAATCTATTAGGAGAACAGAGGTACTAACTAGTTTCACTTGTTTTAGTACTGGATATCTGTCAGGTTTTACCCGTTGTGTCAGCGTCTTTTTATGAAGGCATACCCACAAAGACGAAGCTGTCTCCCATCAGTGCATTTCTTGAAAAATTTTCTACATCATTGGATATTGCACAGTTTAAAAACTTTTCCAGCCACACCTCATTTGATACAGGTGGTCTGTCCGTGAACTTCTAGTAAAAATTGCAAAGTACAGCTTCCTGCACAAAAGTTAGCATTTCTGTTTTTTAATCTACACATTTTGTCACGTTTCTATATAACTGGACAAAATGGGTGATTACTAAACTATGGAAGTTGCTCTGGGAAAGAACACTGTGCAAATGTAATGTTACATCCATCTCTGAATCGTGCTTATTGGGCAGGGTTTTCTTGCAGCCACTAGATGGCAATATTATACAGTTGAGTGTTGACTGCTGCTACAGTTTTGTCATTGGATACAAATTCACAATTAAGTTCTCTTTGACTGGCCCAGGAGTACAGGAGAATATGTTTGCTGTATGGACATAGCTGATCAATAAGCCGGTCATTTACATGGAACTGATTTGCAGAGGGCAAGATTCAAAACTATTCATATAAAGGAGAAAAAGGCAGGAAAAAAGGGGAAAAAACAAATGCAGAAGAACAGAAAGTAAAAGAAAAACAAATAGAAAAGAAAATCGACAGACACACAAAGGAACAGACAGAAAGAGAAAGAAATTCAGACAGACTGAGGGAGATGTAAACAGAACGAGAAATGCAAGAAATACACGAGTCCTTGCTGGTGTGATGTCTGAGACCACAGTCACTTTGCTCCGGATGCTTTAGGCTACTGTATATAACCCTAACCACATAAAACCCAGAATGCATTGCTCCACTCCCCTCTCCTTTCTCTCTAGATTATAGCAAATTTGGATGACATTACCTGTGATATGAAAATCAGAATATGAATATGGTAATTTTCCTTTACACCTAGCTGTCACTCATTGCATTGATTGGCCAACCCCAGTCAGATGCCATTCTGCGACCACGTCCCTCACAGTGAATCACAGTGATCACAGTGAATCGCAGGAATGCCGAGGAAGGCCGAATAGGCAGACACCGCTCCTTAGAGCATGGAGGCATGGAATTCTCCTCCCGGGTTCCGACATAATGGATTTAACGGAGATAACATCCCTGGAGGAGCAGATAAGGGGAGGCCTATTGCTGGCACAGGGAGGTCGAGCACGTTCCGGGCATTTTTCTCACATTCATTGAGAGCTGTGCTCTGGGAGTTGGTGATCGTGACTCCCAGACTACTGCGCACTCCATTCCTGCCCAAGCCCAAGGCGGTTGACTGTAATGTGTAATGTAAAACCAGCAAAGGTGTCACATTCTCATGGGAACTGTCCTCTTTCTCTTCTTCGGGTGGTGAAGCTACAAGCTGCGGTGATTAATTATGACAGCTCGTGCAAAGTCCGCTGTTATGTCTGTATTTTCCCCAACAGATTCCATGCTCTCAAGTCTAAAAATGATTGAAGGTGGGGGGAAAAAACTGGTTTTTCTGGATTGTCGACAGGTTTAAAGAGGCACATTACAGTGGCCTTTGGTCTGAGTGTTTAAATGTTAGCACAATAAGCACTTTGTAAGTCGATTGTCAGAGTGTCACAACACCCCACTGAGTGTAACCCCACCCAGTCTTTCAGCATTTCCCAAATTTATGATGCTGATATCTTGCTCCTGTTTTCCCATCAATTAATGACCTGTACTGGATACAGTCCCCTCCCCTCTATTCTCCTCCACTGTCTGACTTGAATACTTTGCATATATGTCCTCTCTTGTTCATACCCTCCTGAGAACCAACTATATTCCTGTTCCCTTTAAACAGGCCGGTGAAACAGCTCTGCTTAAAACAACCCTACTGTTGACCGCTTTACTCTCTAGAAATACCTTCCAATCTCCTTCTCTAAGTCCTCTCTTTAGATTCGTGAACATTCAGTATTTAAGCAACTGTCCCACTTGCATGTACAAAATTATCTACTTGATCCCAAAGAGTCTGGCCTCAATGCTAGCCACTCAAGCAAAGCTGAAATTAGAGGAGTCCATTGAAGAATCAGGCTCTAACTGCGATATCACAAGGTGGGAGAATTGCAGTCACCCCCAAGCTGTGATCATAGGATATTATATCCTTATCTGCCAAAGCTAATCGTCAAAGCTGCTCGATTATTTTTTTTTCCCCACTGTAAGGTTATTTTATATCTAAATCTTCAGATTAAGGGCATCAAATCGAATACTTTTGCTAATGACAGAGCTCCAGGGACACAGCACTCAGTGACTCGGAGAAATTTGCTCAGCCATCTTATTAGATAATTACTTGTGACCTTGGTGGATGCTAGGTCTCTAAAACAATACATTTGCTAGCAATAGGAACTAGTCTGTCATGGCAACCTGTGGTGAGCAAGTAAGTGTATACTCATTTGTCTCAAATAGTGCATGTTATCAGGGTAGCTGGATAGAAGGTCAGAGAGGGTTCAAAAGTGAGATTGGAATGACCTTCTGAAAGAGGTGTGTGTTGGATGGTCCTGCACTTGAACCCGATCTCCAGCAAGAACGCAGATGTTTAAACTGGCAGGAACATTTGGGATGGGTTACAATGGGAGCACAGACAGCTGTAATCAGTCTGGGACCAGCTGGCTGTGAGAGAACGGACTGATTAGCCCTTTGCTGTGCTGCAAAACAGTGATACCATCTTCTGTATAAGCACCTGCAAATATACACACAAGCGCCTATATGGTGTGTGATATTACACAGTATATTTTTATGTAACAGGGCTGTGTATTGGTCTTAGTAATGCAGACCATATCAGACCAGACCATACCACCTTGAGAACTTTAAAACCCATTATGTGTGAAAAATAATGCAATGCTATTAAGATTTAAACACAACATTTTTAATTTTTACTTTTTTTTTATCTGATCTACACATTTGTTGTGTCATGTCATGTTTGTATTTAATTGTTGAATTGATGGATCAGTTGAATTCTCCATAAGGCAATGGTCTCCAGAAGATTTCACCTTTCTCTGCTCATTAAATAGTAACTCATGGAAATGCATTTACTTCTGTTTTTCTCATTTTGTCCTTATATTAGACTGCAGGCTGTCAATCATGTGAGGCTTGCTTGGGGTGGCCCTGGCTACACTACATACAGTAAAGTCAAACAGTGTGCGTGCACACACACACACACACACACACACACACACACACACACACACACACACACACAGACATTTTTTCAGGCCACCAGCTCCAGTGGTAAAATTCAGACTATAGCAAAAGGACAGTTGAAGCTCTAATCATGACAAATGGCATTTTCCATTGTACGCACAGCTAAATATTTGGCTGTATTGTGTATTTTAGAAACTAGATCTATGGGATTGGGCTTAACAGGACAAACAAAAAAAAAAAAAAAAAAAAAAACGATGAGGCTTTAATTTCAATGAGCTCCAGATGTACTTCATCATTGTTGTGGATTTTTTTGGGGGGCGTGGGGTTGGGGCCGGGAGGCAGTGCAGCGGGGAGTATCCCCGAGGGGATGATTAGCCGTGGGCTGATCCCTGTTGAAGGCATGTTGATTCTTTGACATTGTGTGTTGTGATGAACCCATGGCCCGATGATTAAACAGTAGGAACAGAGTGGCCACACTCAGGGCTCCGGAGGCCCTCTGTCCCTCTGTCACATTGGCACGACTCGGGTTTAAACACACAAAGACAGAGCTCGGCAACGCCACTGTCACTTGCTGTTAATACAACTTGTGGCTAAAGGCTGGGGCGACATCATTATCACTCGCAGTACGAGTTTGAATCTCTCATTAAAATGTTACATTGGGAGGACAGTTGCCGCCACAACAATCTGTATCTAATAGAATAGATAAGTGAGGTAATAAAGAACCTCAATTACCATCTCCTCTGTAAAGAAATACCCCAGTAAAGGTATTTTATTTGACTTCACTTTAGTCCTTGTTTTTGGTGAGCTGCAAAATTTAATTCCTGGTGGCAAACTACAGGTGCTTCCTGAAGCAAGATACATCAAGACATGTAAGCTTTTTAAATTACCCTGGATAAAGGGGGTCACTGAGCAAATGTAAAGTTTTTGGGCTGTTGTAATCACATGGACAGGAGTAATATTTAAAGCATATGTTTATGACAAGAAATGGGGAGATAAGATGCCAAAGGGAGTCATTTTGTCCTGGGACTTCATCTGGCATTTTCCTTTTACGCTGTTACCCTGTTGCAGGTTCTGGATTCTGTACGGCATTCTATTCTTGTTACAAAATGCCATTTGTTGTGCATTTATTAACTTTAATGACATCATAACTCTGACTAACCAACACAAGAGCCACAGAGAACAATGAAATTGAGGAATTGGCCTTAAATGAAAGTTGCATCGAGCTGTTGACTGTTGACGTTAGTGTTTAAGTGTCGGCAGGTGGCTGAGTCGTCAGACGCTTGACTGCAAATGAACTCAGCTCTCAGCGCGGTTTTGGAGCCCTCAGCTTTGTGATAGTTAACGGGTTGGAAAAACAGACCCCGCAGCCGCCAGCCTGTGTTTTTCTATGGGGTTTCCTTCAACTCAGGCTTGATTTCTATCATAATACTAGTTTTCATACACGTTATGCAATGGAAGTGTCTTGTCTAAACACACAAGGGTAACTCCCTGACATTGGGGATCGACACTCTGGGAATAGGTGTGTTTGTTTAGAAAAGTTGGCTTTTGCATGCCATATTTGCGCACGTGTGTGTGTGTGTGTGTGTGTGTGTGTGTATGTCCGGAAGTCGCTGTCTTTATTCTGGAAGGTTCGTAGCTCCAGATCAGCTGACACAGTCACTCATGTCTGTGCACATGTCTGAGACAATTCATTCCAATGCTGAATTTGTCCATAGTGACACAGTTGGATGGTCTTAGGGGTGGTGCTTAACCCAGATGTCCTTAGTAAATATCCAGCTGTACAATTGGACAACATGTAACAAGTGTTAGCTATGTAAGTCACTCTGGATAATCGCATCTGCAAAGTGCTTTTGATATGTACTGTATGGCTGTGGATGCTTTTGCGTAAACATGCATCTTCATTATCCCCTGAACTGCAGAGTGACTGTAAGGCTGTGTATTTACCGATGCATTTGAAGATGCGGTTCTTGGTTTTGTTTTTATGGGATTTCCCGCAGAGAGGTAGACTCGTGTGTTACCCACTTGAACGTGGACAGTTTAAACACTGGCTGTGGGACCCGCGCAATGGGTGGTCTGTTACTGGCATAAGCGTTTGCAGTCGCTAACTTTCATGCGCATGGAGGTTTCGCATTCCGACAGGGGATGTGCACACATTTGAGCTGGCTAATCAGATGGGCACTCACAGATAAAATACTCAATGTTCAGTCATCCTAAAAGCAGGTGTTTTGTTTTTTTTTATAAACAGCCAAGTTCTTTTCAGCAACCTTTGGAATGGAATGCAATGCCTCTAATATCTGATTGGCTGAGCTGGGAAGTGGGCGGTAGTGGAACTGTGACCTCTGTCTCTCTCTCTCTAACCTGATTGGCTGAACGGGGCAGTTGATGCATGTGGCACTGTAATTTCTGTCTCTCTCTGATTTGATTGGCTGAGCGGGGCAGTTGGTACGAGCAGCACTGTTATCTCTGTCTCCCTCTCTCTAACTTGATTGGCCAGGCAGTGGGACTGAATGTCGCTGTGAAAGTATTTTACCTTTGATGCCCTCGCTTCCCTCTGTGTCTCCCTGACGCCAGCACTCCACAGACCATAATGAGTTTTATTGTGCAATGCTGTGAAGCCAGCTGGATATGTGCGGGCTGTCTTACAGTCCTTTGTGTGAAACTGTGCTCCACTCAAAGACATGCTCTTCCTCCACTCCAGTTCATACACTACCCCACTGTCAGCTGATTGCTTAGACTGTGAGAGTGCGTATTACTCTAACTGCTATCAGTAAGTGTATGTATTCTCCATCTGAGTGTTTGGGTGTGAACCTGTGTGATATGAGTGTGAATGACCTAGTGTGTCTGTGTAGGAGTAGCATGAATGTAGAGGGGTGTGAGCAGACTGTGAGTGTATGGATGTGATTGAATTCACAGGACTGGGACTGTATAAGTATGATTTATGGACGCATATATTTGAGTGGATCTGAGCACAGAGACTCTTTTCTCACGCATAGGTCCTCCTGTGTCACGGGTCAGAGGTCACAGAACTGTTTCCGCAATTGGAAAACCCCTTTTTTCTGTGCCATTGCATTTTAAGAGTAAAAAAAAAAAGACTCAGATGTGGATCCTTCTCTTTTTTATCATATTGAGAAACACTTAGACTTTAATTTGTTTTTGGGAAACAATGTTTACTGTGTTGGCAAATGAGGCGACAGATGCCTTCAATCAAGGTGTGAATAATCCCCTCCACACATTACAGAGGGAAGGGAAGGGGAAACTCGTGGGACAAAGCGAGTCCAGTTCACGGCCCTCACACCAGAGAAGCGTCTTGTTCTGGCACGGAGCACGCAGGGACAGCGTGTTGGCATGATGACCGCAGCGGTTTCTCAGCATCTGGAGCTGTTTACCCCAGATAATTCCGCCACTCTGGTCGGTGGTCCTTCGGACCCAACGCATGGTCGTTTCCACACAGAGTTATGATTAGTGGTTGTTGGGATCAGGTAACGCTGATTGGTGTATAATCAGCTGTGGCGTAAGGCTTGCTTGTTGAGATTTAAATTCATCATTAGTACTCCCCAAACAGTCGACCCTACTTTGTGTCACTTTTACCACCTGCCCAGGACAGGCCTGTGTTGGCTGCTTTGATGTTTTCCTTGGCTGTAAATGTTGAAGATCCTATTCTGAGTGTTCGGGACACATTTTGGCTTTTCCCGTAACACAAAGGGATTTTTGGATTTCTCTGGTTCCTTCAGAATACTAACAACATCTACCTGTGGATGTCAGTTACCAGGAAGATGCACTGTATTATATCATGAAGTTTATTTTTATGGATATTTTACCAATAGATGTCATATACATTGTGATCTGTGTACATATACGGGTGTCCATCTGTGTGTGTACGAACAGACGTGGATTTCCCTCTGTAATGTGTGACGTAATAATTAAGTCCATGGTTGTTGGAATGATGAAGATTATGATTTAGATGACACGTTAACCCTGCCATGTGCTGACTGGACATATAAATGAGTTGGTGTACCGTTACGCCTGTGTTTATTAATCTGTTTATAAAATATATAATTTTTCATATAAATATATCAACTTTTAAGCATTTCAAGAGTATAAATTAAGGATAGCCTAATGATTGTACTGAACTGAGTATGGCTTTCTTACTGCAAAACCATGTTTACAGTGATTGGATAAACTGGTAATGCCAGTGCTGGGATCAGTGAGCATAAAAGGAGATTTAAGTCATCCTCTTGGGAGACATAACTATCTGTGATGCCATGGTGATCATGCTTTAGTGGTATGCGGGTGTATCTCCCATTAGCTGACACATCACTGGGACTGCCCAACATTTGCGTGCACATTACAAGGCATGCTGGGATTGAGCTGTGTGGGCCCTTTTTGCGCTGGATAGGGTGAGCATAATGTTGGGGAGTTGATCTGGCTCCGAATAGGATCACATGACCAGGGACCGGGTCGCTGCACCTAATTAGCTGCGTTTGTCTTCAGCCAGTTACAGTCGCTCAGCACGCTAAATTTCACGGCTCATTAAGGTAATGCCATTGATGCAGACAGAGTGTGCACGAAAACCCACTGCCACAGTTAGATGGACCTCTCTGTGATTACCTCGGCATTTTGAAAAGATCAGGGCCTCTCTGTTGATAGCTGTGTTGATTTTTTTTTTTTTTTTTGCCTGTGGTCATCCCCACAAACGTAATGGAATTGGCAGATGTGACCAGCAGTCTGGTCCAAGATGTCGGTTTATCGGTGACAGTTTGAGTCGAGTAAGCCACCTCTTCACACATGCCTGAGGTTCTGGTGTCAGCCCGAACCTTGGGCAACCGGGACCGTAAATGGGCACGGGGCGTGGCAGGTCCGATGTGCTTCACTGCACCGACCCCGTCAGGTGGAATGAACTGGACCGGCCTGGTTATCCGACCAGACCGAATGGTGACTGCAGGCTCCACAGAGAGGCTGATTGTTGCTCTGAAGGGACAGGGAGAATCAGATTCACAGAGGTATGCAGGACGTGTCTGACTAACCACTGGAACTTCCGTCATGCATGTGAGCCTGGGAAACCCCACTCAACAGCTGGGGTTTGGGTCAGATGCGTGTAGCCTGAGATGGCCGGCTCTTTGATTCTAGACCTTTCCTACCCGCTCTGGTTCACACACGGTGCATGTGTATGCGTGCACGTGCGTTCATGGGTGTGTGTGTGCATGTCCAGAATCTCATATGGGACAAACTCTCCTCCTTCTGCAATGTTCTCACTGCCTGCACTGCACTTCTGAACCCTGTGAGTGTTTCTATTCCCCCGGCCAACTGTTGAGTGGTGAATGAAACCTGATCACTGCATGTAGACACTGTATGAAAACTATGAAAACTGTCCATAGGACTGTTGGACTTATTTGACATTTGAGTTATCCCTGTAAGAAGATTGGACTAAAACGCTGTTTGGGTTATGCATGTATGAACATGAACACCGGACTAAAATGCTGCTTGGGTCATGCCTGTAAGAACACTGGACAAAAACACAATCTGGGTTCTGCCCTCAAGCCTGCAGCAACACTGTAACTGCCAGCTGAGAGCGCTCCAAGTGTTTAAGTGTTCCCAGAAAACTACTTAAGACCAATTAGGCTCCAAACGATACAAAACACTCTGTGGATTTTCTGCTTTTAGAAAATAAGGATTCAAATGTGCTTATTGACATTGCCACAAAAGTTACGGATTAATGGAAAGAAAAACTCTCTGTCTCAGCAAAGACAGCTTTTACCCCCCTCCAGGGGTTTGCCTGCACATCTGAACTTTCTTTCTTTTCAGCCAAAATCTGGGCCTTGACAGGTGTGGCCTATCTCCTTACAAATCGCAGTACAGTAGCATTATGTGCCAGCTGGAGACGTATGCAGTTTCAAATCCACGATAAAGCTGTAAAGTCTATTTGCTTATACAGAGATGTTAGGTTTACAGGCTGATGGCTGATGCTCCTGGGAGGCAAGAAGGGAAAGTACACGGTCACAAGGTTAACTAGCAGAATACAGCCCAAGTGTTCACTGTAATGTCTCTAATAATATCATGCTTTTCATCTCAGGGTGCTGGTGCAAGTCCCCATTCAATTTAGCCTTATGAGCCATTTACGATATATAACTAGACACTTGCTATGTATAAAACTATGCTATTTATAATGGTCTGTGAATTTCCCATACAATGTTTGCTCACTGTTGCATTTTGCTTAATATCCAGGTCTAACCAGCCAAAATGGATTCCACTGAGTACAATAAATATAAAAACAATAAATCCAATTTTAAATGCCCATGAAATGAATTTGAACTGCCCTACAAAATCAAGTTAAAAATTTTAAAAAATCAAGCAGTCTGGATGCATTAAGAGGTCAGTCAAAAAGAAGACAGAGGGGAGGTGAGTGTCTATGTTGTGTGTTGAGTGAGTTCAGGCATATGGGCCTGCTTCAGGTTCTCCTGTGAGAAATGCGTTGATATGGATCCAGCAACAGATGTTACTGCATCACTGGAGTCGACCCGTTATTGGACTCCTATGATATCTCTCACAAGGTTCAAATCATCAATCCTCATGGCCTGTTTTGGGAAGGGCCAGCGACGATGATAGTTTAAACAGGCATAGGATGCTGGAGACTGTCAGGAATGAAATAGAAAGTAGCTGGCTTAGTTTTATGGGGGACAGGGGCTAAGTGCCCCTCAACAGACGCAGATATCCCAAATGCAGCGTTTCTGATCGCTTGATTTCCGTGACCGCTCTCTGCAGTGGGATATTTTCTGCATATTTGAACGAATGTGGCTTTCCTCTGACATTTGCTGAGCTGGGCTGGATCACTAACAGCAAAAAAAAAAGAAAAGAAAAAGCAGGAAACCTGCATGTGGTGTTCATGTGATGCTCATGTGGTGTTCTGTCCACAGCTGCAAGGCTAAGGCCAATCACATAGCTCAACCAACCGTCAGTCACATCAGTCAGCCAATCAGCTTTTGCATCCATCAGGGCTTGTATACACATTTGAAATAGTTTGTTTCTGTTATATTGGTGAGCACTTGATCTGGAGATGAAAGAGGCAGATAGAATGAGGTAATGAAGCCAGAAAAAGCACATATTTCCCCTCCTGAGAGAGAGCATGCACATCTTTCATTTGAAAAACTGCACATACATGTAGGACGGGAACATGAATGGCAAAGCTCGCCCTGTTTTCAAAATAGTAGTATATAATGGACTTATGTGCACTTGCACCAGACCACAGTCAAAACCTGAAGCTGAAAATTCATAAAAAAGAAACTGGGGATATTGATTTAACAGCTCAACAGTTCAAACCTACATGTCAGCATGGGGCCGGGAAGTCAGGCCTCAAGAGCCCCACAGATTGATTTGCTGGTAAATAACAGCCTGCTGGAACAGTCAGCTAAAAAGGACAGTTTGTTTCAAGTAGAATATGAGTTATATGTGGAAACAAAATGTCACTTTTTTGTTGCATTGCGGAGCACACATTGCCGTTCTGTTTATGTGGACGTTGTGTAAAAACCACATAAATTGCGTCATTAATTATGAAAAGTGGATGAAATGGAATGGATTCCAGATCTGTAAAGGGCTTTCAAAGTAATTGAATTGTACTGCGTCAATAAAGGAATGCCCTTCATATCTGGATGAGATGAGCGGTTATGACTTGTCGATGCTGACCTCTGACCCCAGGAGGCATGTGAAGCTGCAGCATGTCTGAACAAAACACATCCATCATTCCTCCCCCCGAAAATGTTCATGTTCCGTTCAGTCAAAGGAAATGTCCTAGAATAAGAAATGACTTTATTGTTGTAGACTGAATTCTCCAGCATCACTTCTTTAGTATGTATAAAAGGTAAAAATTGTCAGTTATCTCCTCTCTGCCCATTAGAAATGTCAAATGGAAGTAGTACTGGAAGCAGGCAGGTAAAATGAAAGTACATTAAATTATACATGATGTAATTATGCATAGGGTCATGCCCTTGGGAGGGTTAATGAATAACCGTCATGTAATTCAATTTATCCTAGAGGTATTTTTAATTAATTCCACACATGGTTTTTGGAGTAGAATTTGTATATTAAAATTTGTATTGTTATTGGATTGGCAAAATAAAAATTTTAATATTGCCGTTAAGTAGAAAATAAGGTCTAAAATGCAATTTTATTGGAAAACGTTTACTTTGGCAATGGGGTTCGGGCCAGAATTGAGTGTTCTCATCCAGGAAAACTGGCACCAGAAAACCACATATTGATTATCTAATAACATTTGGGATAATTGATCTTTATCTGATTATTTTGGCGACTACATGACGATTGCATTACCCCCAACCTCAAGCCTCTCTGAATCTCGGCGTTTGTTGTAGACGAAGTTGCACATCTGTGTTTGATGAACTCAAAGCTGGACCAGATCAAGCAGTGGACCGATCCAAAGATCAAATGGTGACCTCCCAGTACATGTTATCCACTCTGTAACAGGATTTTTTCCAACAGTCATGGCGGGTTTAAGGAGGGACAGTTACAGGTGGGTGACTGGTGTTGATGCGGTCTGTAGGAATCGCGACATGGTCGTGGGGGTCTTGATGCAGTCAGTGGGATAGTTAAGAATATCTGCTGCCCATTCCCTACGATAAGCTGACCAATCACAAGCTGTCCGATTGACTGGCTGAGTGTATCTGCATGTAATGTCAGTCTGGGAAAAGGGTAAGGACTGACCTTTTACCCTTGCGGGGTTTAGCCACTGATCATGTGTGGCGTAACCAGGGGAAACAGCTTCCGACACATCTGTTGAAAAGCAGGTACCATGTGGAATCCCTTAGCCGGGGAACACATTAATGCGTGTAAACTGAATGTAGTTGACCCTGCGTTTCCTTACGACCTTACTGCCGCCGACCTACAGTTTCTCAGGCCACGAGGAGCAGTTTATCTGAAGAGTGAGACTGTATATGCAGGGCTCTCTGCTTAGAAAAACCTCTGCTTTCCAGCAAAGGAGAAGCGTGACAGGGAAATTCTCACATCATACCAAGCAGATAATCTGGGGGAGCAGGGTTGCCAGCTCTCATGCGTTCGCAGTGACTCTCACGCTCTGAGGCCCTTTCTCACGGTCTCGCGCTCAACTGATAAAACTCAGTTTCAGGTGCACTCTCATGGCCACACTGAACTCCAAGTGGCGCCGACTGATTTGGCTTACCCGCACAGTGAGATGATTTGTTGTTTCTGGCCACCGACACAGAGACCGTGATCTTCACTGTGTCTACATGGTCGCATTGTGGACACAGATGTCAAGCCCCTCTATATGATATATAAATCAGTGGATTTTGTGTGGCACGAAAATGAAGAAAAAGTAATTCTGTGGTATGAGAGCGTTGAATGAACTTCAAAATGTTTTGTCCATGATTTCAGTTGAATCAAAATTGATGATGTCATTCCAAAGGCAGTGACAGCATAGTGAGGCTTCATGAATTCCATAATGGTTGACTACCATTTTTAGTCAGTTGTTGAACCAATCAAAAGGCTTTACTCTCTACAGCAGAAAGCTGTGATTGGTTCAAATCAGTAAGACATTGGTAGAAGATCATGACTTCATACTTCTTGGTGTTCATGAAGCATGGTTACCTGAATATTACACAACAGTACTTATCTTAGTGCAATCTAGAATATTGATAAAAGTTGATTATTATTATAACTGTTACTCATTATTGATTAATAACGATTGTTTCACCATGCTGTAAAAAGGTGCTCGTTTTTATTTGGGGAAAAAAGAGATATATATCAGTTTCAGAGAGCATATTAGTATTTGTGTTTGAGGCCTTTTTCAGTGCAATAAGGATGGTTTTGTCCCACCTCCCAAAATTACAGCCCCATGGCTGACAGAAAGTTCCCTTTGGCATTTGAGCAGCCGCTCTTTCAGGGTGGCTACTCTTCTTACCAGATTTCTTTCTAGACAGTGGGTGGGACAACATGCAGTCATAGCCCATCAAATGAACTTTACCATCAAAGCTGCGATCTTTCAACAGCAATCTCTGAGCAGCAGGCCGGCTTCCAAACTGTCTCAGATGGGGAAAATATTTGTGCTGCTGGTAAGACTGAAAGAGGAGGTTTGGAAATAAATTGTTTTCAGGTGGATTTTACTCCGGAGAAATCACAGCTGGGTTTATTGCTGGTTGCTTGATGTTTAAGCCACTTTTCTGCGTCTGCTTGCTACATTATGAGTGACGCATGCATACAGGCCCAGCTCTTGGAGACGTTCAGCCTTCCTGCTCCAACTCATTCAATTAGGTCATTGGAAAAAGCATGCACAACATTAATATGGCGAAATGAGGTATGAAAGTGGGTGAAATATGAATCTGAATAAGTAATAAAATGGATGTTAGAAACATTTCCATTTAGTGAACTTAACTTTGCATTTGTATTTAAATGGAACAGCTATCCTGGCAAATAGGAGGCATCACTGATGTAACTCTTGGTAAACATGTGTATGGCCTTGCATATGATACCCTAAGCAGTGTACTATATGTTACTTGGTACTATATGTTACTATATGTTTGGACCTGAGTATATGAAAACTGTGATATTTCTGTGCCGTAGTGTAGTACCTTACAAAGTCAGTAGTAAAGAAAGGTACCACCAAGTGTTTTCTGACCTGCCTGTTGTGCTCATAGCACAGTCTTCTGTTCACATTGGATTCTGGGGAGTAAAACCATCTCAATCCCCTCACAGTGACTAAGACAATCTCCAGCCACCCTCACGCTAATGGTTACCGAACCCCTGGTGTCATGCAAGTATCAACATACTGTTGAAATGCATTGATCCCACCTTTCTGCCATGACAACTGGGAGGGACCAAATACAATGATATGCCTGCTGTGGAAAGAAATAACGACCCACACAGAGAGACTGTCAGAGCTGCTAAATCTCACATATCTAAAAGCCCTGCCTCTCTGGCCTGTGTCCCATTTGAATAATGTGTTTAAGTTTGAGTAATTTCCAATGAGATGACACACCAGCAGATGTCTGCAGCTCATCAAAGGAAGGCATTGAAGAACAGAGGACAGAGAGGAGGAGGGGCGTGAAGGATGTCTCTGTGCGAGCGGAACTTTTTGTCATGTGGCGGAAAGTGAGGGAGCACAGCCTAGAATGGACGTGGGTGCTCTGGACTTTCCTTAGCATGTTGAGTTATGCCTCAATCAAACGTGACCCCCTCATAGTGACGTCACAGCCACATATGCCCCTCCCCTCCTAGCTAAATAAAAAAAATAAAATAAAAAAACTTGTGTACAGGGAAGGATAAATGTGACATAGGTCTGAAAGGAGGGAAAAAACATTTACTCAGTGATAGGATGTTGTTAGTATGTTCAGGAAGCTTTTGCAAAGCTTCATGGGATATCAATAGACATCATGGCAATCAACACTGCAATGGAACTACACTGTAAGCTAATATTACACCAAAGCTATTTTCATACAAAACACGTATTTCACGTTAAACAGGTTGTGTTTTTATGGTTTATTCCAAAACTTCCTGTCCAGCTCCGTAAGTCACCACTAAACATGTAAAATGACAGTTGAATCAGATTTTCCAGCCAATCGGACGCCAGTAAAGTAATACTTTTAAATCTGAATCTCCCAATTAGATCTCCTCGGCTCTTGTCCTGATCCTTTTCTGTCCAGTTTCAGGGATGAAGGATCAGTGGTGACCCTGAAGCAAAGCAGAGACTGGACAGAGAGGTTCCTTTATGTGGTCCTCAAAATTCAGTTCACCTCCAGCTCAGGGGCTGGGCCTTGGAAATCTGGCTCTGCAGACTCTTGAAAGGGTCCAGTTCATTTTTCCTGTTTGAAGTCCCCACTGTAGCAAATAGCATTTACATGTTATTGGTCTCAGACACGACATCCAGTGATTGTGTACAGTTGCGTTTGCGTTGGGCGTCGCACACAGATGCATTCAATAACAACAGACTGCCCTGTCTCTGTGGCCTGGACGCCTCCCCCCACACTCAGGGGGAAGGAGACGAGGATTTAGTGTTCTGTTATGTTCTGCTGGCATCGTGATTCCACCCTGGCCCGGTGTCACGGACGCGCCTAGACAACTGCGTGGGGGACCTTTTAAACCGCCGGACTCAAGGGAAAAATTCTTTTTCCTTCCAATAGCAGCAGTTTGGAAATGTCCTTTCGCTATTGGAGTTAATACCTGGGGGGATAGAGCAAATTAAGAGCACATTGTCTGTGTCTGCGATACAGTGTACAGTGCTGTTCATTCCATTGTGGCAGTTCTAAGCGCAGGATAATGGGCCAAGGTGGGGTTCTCTGCAGCAGCCAGCATGGGTTGCCATAACAGGAAGTCCTCTTACGTGGCCGGGCTGTTTGAGACATAGACAAAACAGAGAAGATTAAAGTTTAATGATGCTCATCTATGAGGGGGCAGAGGAGAGGGTTAGGGCATGGGGGCAGGAGTGGGAGCATACATTTTTGAAGTGCTCCTGCCCTGTGGCACGAGCTGTGATAGACAGCGCTTGTATTTGGGAAATGGACAAAGCTCAGGATGCTTTGGACCTGATGCCTTCATCTTTCATCCTGATTTTACCCAGAAGGCTGAGGGCAAGGTGTACATCCTGATGCACACATAATACTGGCATGAAGGCAGCCAAGTCTGACAAGGAAAGGAAGAAGCAGCACCACAGTGTTTCATACACAGGTCATGTGTTTCAATCGAGAATAGAAATGCTCTCTCTAGGTATTTCTCATTTAATGTGCAGTATGATTTAAAACACTAAGCATTCAAGTCCAATCAGAACTGAAACCAGCCTTGAGGAAGGGGGGAGCAGAGGCTGTGTGCACAGGGAAACTCTCTCAATGGACACAGTGTTTAATTCATTGCTATAATTGTATTATAAGTGGGGAATGCAGCAGAGGCATCTGACAAACGGGGGCTTGAGACAGACACACACTCGTCTCATTTACAGGCGAGGGCACTGGCTTGCGTGGGGAGATATTTTCAGACCTCCGTTTTTGTCTGAGATGCTTAATCGCGCCCGACGTCCTTTAGATATGCTAATAATCCCATTCCCAGTCAGACTCTCTCTGTTTTCCTCCGTAATACACAACCATTTCAAACTGCAGAAAAGCTGTTCGTAGCAGATCTGATACTGCGAAATATGGAATGTACATGTTAAAACAAGAGATCATGACACATGGTGTAACTCACATCCAAGTACATCACGTGGATGGTTCTCTCATTAACAGAGGCAATGACTGATTTTCTTTTGACTCGAGCTGGCAAACCCCCTACAGTATCTTCATTCATTTTAGCACGAGGTGAAAGTGAGCCTGAAGCACTCTGTTTTTCCTGTCGTGTTTACTTGTATCGCTCTGTCCTGGGGTGTTTGTCTTGGAGTTTGCCGTCAACATTATTCTCTTTCTTTGTTTTTCTAGAGTTTCATGCCTCTGTGGCAGCTGCAACCTCAAGCGTTTTGTTTGTTCTCTGCAAACAGATATAAAAGACATGAAAACCAGGACCAGCTGCCTCAATAGGAAACAATGTGTCATTATTCCGACATCAGGAAGGAGTTCATTATTACGTTTGGATATTAATCATATTCAGCTAGCACGTTCAGGCATACGCTCAATCTTTCAGCAGAACAGTAATCCTTGAAATTGTCCTCCTGAAGTCCTGGCCCTCCCTTCATGTCTCTGTCAGTGTTAGACCCAGGTCAGATATGAAGGCACAGGAATTGTGGGATGGCAGGGCTTTTGACCCAGGACTTTTTTTTTTGTACCCATGAGACAGGGCGGTCAAATGTGAAGGAAGGAAGACTCTGGAATTGTGGGATAGCTGGGACAGATGCAGAATTCTGAAGGAGCCTGGAATTCCTGGACAGCAGAGTCACACTCAAAATTTCTAAAAAGAAGGACCCCTGGAGCAGCATGTGGGTGTGGGTGGGGTCTCTTGGGAATGTCCCTGTGAAGAATACATGTGCAGTGAACAGTTATTCTGCCACTCTCTGAGGATACACTGAACAAGTGTGACCTCTCCTCTGAAGGGTCCAGGGGAACCAGCTGTTCTGGCACAAGAATCTCCACCTCATTTTCACAACAGTGTGACAAACAAAGAACATCTGCCTGCAGCAGCGCAGGACTCTGAGAGAGAGAGGAACGTCATTCCTTCCACACATTTCCAACACTGCCAATGCGGCAACAGCCATGTAACTGTGGGATAGATGAGGGTATAGGTGAGACAGGTAGAGGACAGGGGGGTACAGGTGAGACAGGTACAGGGCTGGGGGTGCAGGTGAGAGAGTGCAGGGCTAGGATTACAGGTGAGACAGGTACAGGATGTTGAGATGACGGGGAACATTGTGCACACATCTAACAATTAAACAGTAACAGGATGGTGACTGTTTTTTTTTCAACTTTAGATTAAGCACATAAAAGCATTTGTTATAAAAGCAGACAGCATTTGGTCATTTTTGTCAACTGACCAAGAATTTTCTGACTAAGTGCCGATTTGCTGTTCGTGCCAGGTTGACATGTTGTCTGTGAAAGTTGAGCCAAAACTTGAACTCTCTGTGGAAGTGAGTTTTAAGTAAGAAAGTAGGCATGGTGCATCTTCTAAGAGTTTTTTACAAATGAATGAACAGTGCTGTTTTTTAGCCCATATGGTGAATGTATAAACCTTAAGTATCTGCCACAGTTATAGAGAGCTGTGGATTCTAGGGTATATTACAGGAATCAAAGCAGATCTGATGCAATTTTCCCTCTGTTTTCAGGAATTATGTCATTGTTCACAGTTGTGCTCTATTAGAACGGTCTCTGACAGGCTTTAAGGGGTCCATTGTGTTTGTGTTATTATGGTAATTTACTCCTGCTTGTCTGTTCTGTGATAGGGAAAGGAAGCTCTTTCCCCTTTTATTTCAAGTGGGTGGCGTTTTATTGCCCCGTGAGCCGTTCTCCCCTCTGCTGCGGAGCTGACAACTTAATTGGGAAGGCGTGAATCAGTCCCCCTCCGTCTGAGGGGAGGAAATGGGTTCCGTGTGTCTGGACACACTTTCGCGCCGCGACCCGAAAAGGATTTCCATCGCTCGAGGTACCCAATCCTCAAAGAGGCAGAGAACACCGGAGTCGTAAAGTGAGAGCCCTGCACTCGAGTCGTACACCATATCCTGCCTCACTGAACCGATCCCAAGAGAGAAGACGTGTAAGCTGCTATTTGATTTGCAGCTGAACAATAAAGCGATAATCATAGGATGAAGACGCAGAAATATGGCTATCAAGTTACAATTACTTGCTCTTCTGCCAGGATGTGTGGACTGCTACACAGATGCAAAGAACAAAAGGAACAATCAAAGTGAGAGTGTTTGTGGCAGCTCTGATTCTGTCACATTATTTTGATGATAAATACCATGATGAAACCATTTGGCACCATGGTTGGCTTGAGGATGCTGGGTGGTGTCTCAGTTCTTTTTTGATTGGGATTTTTGTACCCTGAGTGATGAACACTGAAATCAGTTCATATTGTATGTAACAGCAGAGTGATGGCTGTTCATGGTTGGTGTATTTACAGCACACAAAGGGTGTTTTATAGATGTAGCTATGGAGATATGTATCCTGTTGACACTCACAATGCTGTTGTAATTACGATTATGCAGAGACCTTTCTCTTTTGCTGAGGTCAATCATTTGTCATAATCCACCACTGGGATTTTGGGATTTTTCTCTTCCTGCTGTTTCAGCACCCTTCAGCAACCCCCACCACCTCAGTAACACAAGGTCCCTCATTATTGTCATCAGGTTGACCTGCAATCCACTCTCTCTCTCTGCCCTGCAAACCTGACATTTGCATCTTAGTTGATTGTGTCATGTAGCCTTGACTGCACAACACTTTTGTGAATGCCATTCATGTTTGAATATGAAAAATCTGCGATATCACTTTAATTTACCAATAAAACAGGTAAATTGTGAGTCAGTGCTGCTCTGACACCGGCACTGATAAATGGTGAGCCCAGTCATCTGCAAATTGATTTCTCATTTGGAATGTAAACCATCCATTTTAATGTTGGTAGCCTTAGCCCTCGCCTTTCATGTGATTGTTTGAAGTCTCTTGTTTTGAAAGGGAACTTTCTCCGCCGGCACTGTCTAATGGGCAGCAATAGTTAAACAGTTTGTACACAGCTGGTACAGTGGGACTCCCCCGTTCTCTCTGTGGTGTAGGAGTGGGACTCCTCTACAGGGCCAGCATTTGTGCTCTAAAGATTGAGTGATCCTGCCACAGTGAGAGAGAGAGACTGGGACCGAGAGAATGAGAGAGAGGGAGAGAGAGAGGGAGAGAGAGCAGGAGAGTGAGGGAGATGGGGGGGGGTTAAGTAGAATGCAAAGTAATAGGAAACCAGACCTCCCTCTTTTCCCTCCTCTCTCTCTGTCTCCCACTCCTGCCTGTCCTCCAGGCTGCTCTGTGCTCTATGGGATAGCAGCGTTCGCCTTCCTCTCCTCTCTCTGGGGAGCTCACAGGGGACCTGGCACTGTGGTGGAATAAAGAGCTCCAGGAACGGGAACCCTGAGGAGACTGGGTCTGTGGAGGAACCAGGAAAAAGGACCAGAACTGAACCGGTCACAGACTGCCAAGGTGGGTCCAGGACTGCTTCTGTCCCAGTACTGCACTGATACAAACCAGCTTATTTGAATGGATAGGAGGCGGGGGGGCTGTTAACAGGTGTACAGCCCAGTAGACCTGTGTATAATAAAATAATAACGGCTGAAATAATTTCTTGAATCAACTTTAACTTTTAATTAAGAAATCTGACACATTTAATGGACTTGAATATAATATTAATTGAATATAATATTAGGATGAATATGTTGTTTCTCAGGTTGTATCTCCCTATTTGATAATATACTTTGTTTTTTGCACTTTTTCATAAGGTTTTGTGTTTCTACTCTGTTACTCATCACGTCGTACTTCCGTTCAGTTTAATTACATCAATGTGGTTCATACATCATACTTTAATGTGGTTTAATTATATCAGTGTGATTCATACACCATACTTTAATGCAGTGTGATTATATTAAGCACTGATCAGAGGCAGCTCAAATCACTCACTCCCATGATCAATAAAACACAGTTTTGATTTTTATGATTATTATAAGTGCTTTCAGTTAATACAGCTACTATTTCAGCTCTACAAATGAAGGTATTCAGCTCTACAAATGAGGGGTATTCTTTATCAATAAGAACTGAAATACATTATATACAACATGGTCAGTTAAGGTTAAATACTATATAACAGCCACAGAATGAACAATGACCAAATTTTCCTAAATTTTAACCCATTATAATAAAAAGTAATTCAACAATTTCTAGCTGTTGGTTCCTTCTTGGGTGGAGGACTTGGATAGTGAGACAGTGGTTTGTAACATTGTATTTCCAGGCAGAGCTGCAGTATGAGGGCAGATAACCAGTGAGGCAAAGTCTGGTGGTTCCTCTGGTTGGGGCTATCCTTATGTGAATTCAGTGGGATCTGAGAGATTGTGCAAAGGCTGTCATACCATGCTTCTATGTCATGCTGTGTCCCGTGTGTGGGGAGTCTCTCTGTGACAGTGAGGGTTGTGTCATTTGTGTGGGAGTTTCTTTGCCAGTGATTGCCGTGTTGTGCGTGTGGGATTCTCTCTGTGACAGTGAGGGTTGTGTCCTATGTGTGGGAGTTTCTGTGCCAGTGATTGCCGTGTTGTGCGTGTGGGAGTCTCTCTGTGTCAGTGAGGGTTGTGTCATACGTGCGGGAGTTTCAGCAAGCTGTTGTCTGTTCACTGACGGGGTATGGCTGTTCACAGTGCGGGTGGAAGTCCAGGCAATGCCATAGAGCCAGCCAATAGTGCGGACGTATGAGGCGGAACGTATGAGTGATAGTGTGGAGGGTGGATCTGAACGTCCTGCAGCAGCCTGTGTGGTTTCTCAGAAGCAGCTGATCCCGAGCTTGTGTGGAAGACTGATATCAAAGAAGCAGCTGATTCAAAGGGCATGTGGAGATGTGAGTGATATTGTAGAGGCCGGGCTAACCCCTCTCACACTGAGTCTTTCGTTTCCTATACACGTTAGAGCTGTTAACAGAGCTATGTTTAATTAATGTTGCTATTTTATGTGCTTCATTCAAATTGGGTGTGACAGTCAAACTGGATGAAATATTTACCTTTAACCAAGAAACAGGACAAAAGGAACAAAGGAAGCCATTTACAAGCTTTAAATTTCAGAGGCCAGACTGTGTAAATTTTTATAAGCCATTATTAGCAGACGAGAATCACTCACAATAACCCAGTAATTTTAGATTGTGATTACCAACAATGTGTGCACTTGTGTCCGTCTCAAAAAAAACAGTTTGTGAAAGCACGCCTTTATTTTCATTTGTTTGCATTTCCATTCTTGGTATTTTAAACAGACTGCAAACAACACAATGTATAAGTGAGTTATTCCGGGCAGCCAAAGAACACACAGTAAACATAATTACAATATTTTTCCCTCTCATGATTTCCTCCTAATTTCCCTCAAATTGGGTTTCTTTGTTCTGACAAAGCTAGGTGGCATTCCAGAATTTCCTGCTATGATTTTAACCAAATTCCTGCCCCATTTCCAGTCCTTCAAGACAAATGAAACTGGGACATTTACTGTGACATGTTCTATTCTGACTTGTGAGACTTATGAGTTATGGTTCATTCCTTATGATAAGGGTGTAGGGTTACACAGTTGGGATGTTGAAGAGATCACTGGGAGGCAATTAAGTGCTTCATTTCCCTTCCTGTAATATAGCTATATGTATAACTGTGTCGCCCCCAGTGTGACATGCCATATCACTACAGTAGTTTGTAAAGCTGCCAATAAATAGCTTCTAGTCCTTTGGGACATAAGGCCGTGTCTTATCTCAGAGTAATGATATCTGGCACTTGCTTGCAACACACTGAGCTTCCTGCAATGGCTTTAGCAGCTGTGAGGGTGACATCCACTGCACTGTGTGAGGGGCCTCGTCCTGGGATATCCTTAGGAGAACTGTGTAGCATGACGCTACTGCCAATGGGCTTTCACTCTTTCCATTTTCCACACAAAACCCCTGCCCCTCTGCCCAGCTCTCTACTGCACCTCTCATTTTGTAAGTGTCTGCAGTGTCCTGTAAATTCCACTGTTACCTGAACTTTACCTGCAGCTGCATCCTAAATTGAAGGTTTCACTGATTTCTAGAGACCAGATTTCTTCCTCCAGGTCCATATTAATTTTTTATGAATCTTACATATAAGGCATGAGCCAAGATATGGACTGAAGTGTGTGTGTATGTATGAATGTATGTATACGATATATGAGTCTAATTGATTGACTGACTAATCAGTAATCAGTTTGCTAATCAATAATGTCTAGACTTTGATGTGGAGGTCTCTTTTCCTGTACTTGCTTTTGCTGAAGACTTTATTAATCATGTTGCGACAGGTGATTGGCTGCAGGTATGAGATGGATCTGTTCCTATAAAAACCAACATGCAAAGACAAGCTTTTACTTGGGAATATATTCTGGATAGGATACATTACTCCAGAATCAGTAAATGTGAAATTAAATTATGGTTCTGACCAAAATGTAGTGTGTACTCACAACTTTTGTACTGTACATTCCCACACCCTTTACCAAGGGCCATAAACAATATTTTGCCAAACCTTATTATTGTTGTTAAGGGTTGCTGTCTATGCAAATAACTAACAGTAAGTAATAATTTCCGCTAATGCCTTGGATTATGAGCAATTTTGTTTATAATACAAACAATGCGAGGTTGCAAAATAATCAACCACGGCCAAAAGACCAACAGTGCACAATTCTCAAACAAAAATGCTGACCAGCAGCAATGATTCAGACAGCATGTCCAAATGCATCACTCTGATCTATGAAACTCCAAAGAGAGCGCCATTCCAAAATTAGCATTGGAAATGTCACAATGGCAGGAGTCCAGGAGCACACAGAAGTCCCCAGCGGTGACTACTGATGACATGTGTGGTCGTAGTTCAGCCAGGCAAAGAGAACACCCATGATCTTTAAATGATGCAGCTTGCTCTTCCCGTCAAATGGAAAGGAAAAAAAAAACATTGAGCCAACAGTTCATAAAGGAAAATGCATTCCCGGCCCAATGCACAGAGTGTTTCATTTTGGAGTTTTAAATCTGAATTAATGGCCAATGTTTTTACTTAGATGGGTTAATAACATGGATATGATCTCTAAAAGTGGTCTCTCTCTGTTTCTCCCCTGACACTGCAGGCACTGTGGTCTGGGTGTGGTTCCTGAGCCCAGCGGTCATGGGACGGCCAGCGGGGGTGGTGGTTTGGTCAGCTGGGGTCATGTTGCGGTCGAGAGGATGCAGGATGATCTTGGCTCTCCTGCTTCTCTTCACTAGTGTCTCCAGCCTCCCACAGCCAGTGCCGAGACTCTTCCTGTCCTTCAAAGGTAAAGACCAGTTAAAGAACCGTTAACGTTCGTTCCAACCATCTGTCAACCACATGTAAAACATTAACACAGCTCTCTGTCTTGAGAATGGCGCCGTTATTTTATAGCTTGATAATGCACAGCAAATGGTTGATCATGGTTGACTGCTGGGGTTTTTTTTATTATCAGCTTCTCTGGCTTTGAGCTTTGTTTCAAACAGCCTGGACTGCCTCTGTGATGTTTCGCCAGGACAGGTCACCGAGAAATGTCACTGACTCGTAATCAAGCTGACAAAGAGGCCTGCTCTACATCAAGGCCTGGCTATCAGTAGAATGGGCCGTACTGTTCTCAGGAGGGCTGACCATAGTAGCGGTTTAATCCGTGCTGTGGGCGACGCGGACACGCATTCCAGTCCCTGGGCATTGTGGCTTTAGCTCGGGTGGGGGATTTCTAGGCTCCGTTCCTGGGCGCGTGGTTTCAGTAGCTTCACTTTCCCTGGTTGTAACTGTACGCTGGTGTGGTCGAACTGGCTGGCCTGCCTTTACCGACAGCTGATTTAGTGAATGGCATGGGAGTTCATTGAAGCCCACATGGTGGTGAGTGATGGGATGGGTTCTGGATGTCTGCTCTGTGTGCAAAGCCGTGCGTGGATGGTGTTCAGGCCGTCTGCGCATTTCTGCTCAACCCTCCCCTCCGCCGCAGCAGACGGGCCAGCAGCCTCCCACTTCGCTTTCTTCCTCAGAGCTGACTTTTCAGTGATGTGAGTGAGTAGCGGGTGAGTGACCTTCTCGGGCTGGCTGGTGTGACTGGTGGGTTAGCCATCCGGCAAGCTGCCAGCGGGTCTGTGCTTGAGAGGAAACACTGTTTCTGGAACAGAGGGGAGAGAAGGCTCATTTTGTCTCTGTCTGTCTCTCTTTCTCTCCTTCCCCGCTTCCCACGTCTCTCTGTCTCTCTATGAGATTGTCGGTGTGTCTTTCACTCTGTCTCTGCCTCTCTTTCTCTCCCTGTCCCTCTTTCTCCAGCCCTGTCTCTCTCTCCCTGTCTTCTGTTGATATCTTGTGGTTGGGCTGCTGAATGTTTAAACACAGCTCTCAGAGAGGATAAAGAAATGTGTGGTTCAGCTGTGGTCACAGAACCAAGACATGGACCGTGGGCCACAAGGAAGCGTGACAGCTCATTAAACTCTGGTCATCGAAAGGAATCCGCACCCACATCCTGAAGTATCTCTGGCATTTAAAGAAGGCTATATTATTGACCTCTCAGCATTGAAAGATTCGCCTTATAATGTCAAAGGTGACTGTGCTGAAATCAAATCAATCCTGGTAGTTATATTCCAGTTGTGGTCTTGTCTTCAGTTTGCCTCAATTTCATGACTTAAATGTGTTTTGCGCTGGTCTGTTATGCTCAAAGGAGACATTAGAGAGGAATACTGTGACCGGAGACAGGAACTGCAGAATTGATATTTGAGATAGTGAGGTGGCCCGGACACTTTGAGAGCTAAATAGCAGATTGAATGGTTTGGGTGGGGTGCGTTTTCTTATTTTGATTTAAATGGGGTTGTGTTCTCAGCTCTGCTCATGGGAGATGTTAGGCAGAAATAGAGAAGACAGAAGTTGTGGGGTTTTTTCCTGGCAGGTACTTCAGGAATCGTTTTGGCTGGACGGACAGGCTCCGTATTTCTCCATCTCGTCAGGAGGAGCTCCAGATGGTCTCCGGGCTGCAGTAGCTCCAGGCTCCAGGGTGGAGGCTCCTGTCTCGTGCTTACCCCCATTTGGAGTTCCTTTCTGATGGGGTCAAAGCCCTCTCTACCCTTGTTAGTGGTGTCCAGAGAAAGGGTATGATTTAGGAAGGGCACAAATGGGTTACCACCTGTGTGTGTGGGTGTGTGTGTCGGGGGGTGGTTGATGAGCACTGGGGGCTGAGGCATGTCTGTGGCTTCGGGGGGCATTGGAGAAAATACTTTTGGAGGTTGGAGGTTGTAGATCTTTTTAAGTGTAAGAAAAAATACATTTGAGGTGACAGGCTGGGATCACAATACCAAACTTATGACCCTTTGTTTTCAGAGTGGAGGATCTGTTGCTGGTTAGGGGTACTGCTTTCTTGTTTTCATTCCTGTAACTTTATCCTAAGGTGATGACACTTAAAAAAGGCAGAGTCTGCTTTCATTCCTTACAGTATAAGCTTCCTCTGACATTTCTATTCCTTTTTCCTGATTGCATACTCTGTAGCTGTGAACAAAATGTAGTAATAAACTGTTATAACCACTTTCCAGCATTCAGCTACATACAGTAATAAACCATTAGTAACATGACTGAACATTCAGTAAAGCACAGTATAAACCAATAAACCAATAACACCACAGCTCTAGCATTCAACTACATAAAAAAAACAAAACAAAAATGGCTGCAGAATTCACTGTGATAAGGAAACAACTTTGATGATTTAATATTATTTTAAATTCAATGTCAGGCAGTTAATGGCGTGACTTTGGTATTGAGCAAAACACAGTAGGAAGCAAACAGCGCTCAGGTTTCAGTGCCAGTGATGGGTCTCTTGGGACTGGTTTATTTTCACTGTGTGCTTGTAAGTGTCACCAAGCTCTGGGTGCTTAGGTTTCACTTTAACATCTCTTAAACAAACCTCTGCCTTTGCCAGGGCTTTACTTGGAACTAATTGGTATCGACTTGACTCTGCAACTCTGCACTCTACTCAAATGTCAGATGGGATTTGACATTACCCCCAGAATGTGATACGGGTCTTACTTAGGAATTGAATAGATTTTTTCTAAATGAAAAATTTTGAAAATGAATTTGACAGTGCTCACCTGTCTTGGCCTGTTATTAATCTTAGCATGACAGCAAGAGTTGTCTGAGAATCCAAAAAAAGAGGGTCTATTCTAAGTGGGTTTCTCTGCATTTATTTGTAAAGCATTCAAGCACACCCAGGGTACCTCTCTGAGAAATTATCACCAGTTCACCCACCTATAGTTATTTAATGCTGAATTATGACTGGTAACTTGATTAACATAGCCTTTATCATTGGTCTGTGCTCAATTACCAACACAAAGTGACAATAATATAAAAAACAGTATATATCTACAGGTGGTTCTAAAATGTGAATTTAGCGGATATACCTGTTGTTACATCATAATGCATCTCTCATTGTTAAATGTATGCCAGCTGTTACTTGCTTCAGTGAGATGGCTGCTGTTGGGTTATGTATTGAAGTTAACATTTTAAACCAAGAAAATGTGTTGTTTTCTTCAGACAGGGTCAGAGTTTAATGCTGTGAAGCTGTATTATAGCTATGTAGGAGGTTGGTCAGCGTGCAGTTACAAAGTAAATGCACGTTCTCAGTGCACACGTCCGATCACAGCGTATCCTCAATGTGTGCTCGTTTTTGCGTAACCTTGCTCTCTGATGCAACTGGGCTACTTTGGTCAAAACAATAACACTAGTGTCTGCCTGAAATATCATAACTCTTCATTGGAACATTTTGTGCTGTGACGCCAGTTTGAAATGAAATACACAAGGTTGTGTTCTGTGCTCTCCTTGCAAGGGAGAGACATTGTAGAGAGAGACATTGAGTTTTGGGTGTGTCGTTCTCAGAACATCAGAGCATCAGGGGATATCTGTTGTATGTTATGCGTCAGGCACTGGCAGAACTTTGAACTTTCCCTCTGCTGTAGCCTTACAACAGTGCCTGCTACAGGTGCCGCACTGGACACGCGGAAGGTCTTAAAGGGTTGCTTTGCCTCATTGACTGCTTCACAGTTCCTGCAGACTAGCTATTTCAGTGCTTTAGCCACACAAGCATGCGTGTAGGTGTGTGTGTGGGTGAGTGGGTGTCCTGGTTTCCAGCTGAAAATGGAAAATCACTGTCAAGGAACAATACTCGGTGCCAAATTGCTAGACCAGGTGTACTGAAACAACCAATTATATGAAACCATTAGCACTATAAACTATTTGCAAAAGGAATGGAATAACTGCTAAGCAATCCCAGTCAGAACAAAGAACCACAGTCAGAGCAAAGGTAACAAAACTCATACTCTTGAGCACATTGTCATATCATTGTTACTTGCATACTTCCACTGACAATGTGGTACAAAAATTGCCAGAAATATTTCAGTAATTTTTTAAAGATTTGGATGTGTTAAGATTTTAACAGGACTTACAGACCAAAGTATTTTCAGCAGAAACTGAAGGATACAATTAACTCAAAGGAAAAATGGCCAAGGAAATTTTCTGCATTCTTTAACAGAGATCAGTTTAATATATTAAAGTTCTTCACCGAGCCAATGTTGCATGCATCTTCCGTAAGGTAATATCCACAGAATACCATGAATGAGATGGCATCCAAAGATGAATGCTCACAAGTAATGGAAATTTGTGCCAAATTCCAAATTGACCACATGTTCACCACATTCATTTTATTCCTGCATCATTATGTGCATCATTTGGGTTCTTGCTTTGACCCAGTGTTATCAGTCTCATCTTGATCAACCACTCAAATGTGGTCTAGGTTCAGACATTCAGTTCAATACTACAAGTTTTGACCACAGGACTGAAGTCTCAGGTCTGTCATTTGTCTCTTTATACTTCTCATTGCTTATCCTGCTGGTACCATTTTATTATCAGAAAATGATACATGAAAATGATATTTCTCTTTATTGCTTTTTGACAAATTATGGTAAATATAAGGATCTACAAAAAGATTACATGATACGAAAAGCCTAAACATACAACATACATGCATATTATTATTTTTTCAAATAATAATCAGTAAAAGCTCTCCAAAAGGTTCCTCTTACTCCTCTTAGTTAGAATAAAGTAGAAGAGTGTGTCTACGTGAACATATTCATCTCATATTCATACTTCATGGCTATATTCTCCATTTTGTAGATTACCGGCTCTCTCTTTGTTTCCATATTAATGTCTTGAGTCTAAGATAGAATGAGCAGAAAAAATATGAATCTTTTTGAACATCTAATCAACTGCCATTAATACCAAGCACCGGTCCTATTGAGGAGTTCATATGGAAATGATTGAGCTGGACTTGAATAGAATATTTGAATAGAATGAATAGAATATTTTAATTAAGAATAATGCAATCTGGCTTTGTTTCAAGACTCTTTTGACCTCATAGGCATTTCTTCAGATTCAAATACTTATGTCTCAGTAATAGTGTAGCTCTGTTGTGCTTGTAGAATTCTTTGGAAGATATTAGCACAAGACCACAATGACCAGGAAGTTTTCAACTCTTCTCAACTTGGCTTCAGACTTGAGTGGTTTTCCATCTGAAAAGGCCAAAGCTCGGGCGTTGATATTAGACTGGGAGTCGGAGGATATTATCATCAAACAGCGAAAGGAAAAACACAGTTCCACTGCAGTTCAGCTTAATATTTAATCCTTTTTGAAATCCAGCCAGTTTTGTCGGTCAGTGGAAACTGCTGGTGTTTCATTGCAACAGTTATGAGCTGTCCTGAAAGGAGAATGAGACTGTAAATCCAAGTTTATTTTAAGAATAACTGGCTGCGTCTTTACTGATTCTGATGAAAAGTATTGTCTGATCTGTCTGAGCTATACTTACAGTAAGTAGAACTGAATTATACTCTTAAACAGATCTACAGAATGACCAACCTGACCCTAAATAAGGATTTCAATGAATAGAGCATCATGACTATACCACAAAGGCCATGGGACCTTACTTGCGTCAGCTGGGGGTTGGCGGCATTTCGAGATTTATATCCCTAAAGGGAGACAGTGCAGCATAGTGGTAAGGAGTAGGGCTTGTAACTGAATGGTTGCTGGTTCAATTCCCTGCTGGGGCACTGCTTTTGTACCCTTGGGCAAGGTACTTAATCCACAGTTGCCTCAGTAAATATCCAGCTGTATAAACGGACATCATCTAACAATTGCAGACTTTGTAAGTCACTCTAGATAAGAGCATCTGCTAAATTCCAATAATGTAATGTAATGCAATGTCCATACATCATTGTGCTACAGAACTAGCCATGCAGTGTGGAGTATGCCACCCTCATCCTGTTTATCACCTTATGAATATCCAGCTTGGAGTCGCAGTTAATACATTAAGATGCAATTTTAATAAAACTGCTGGCACATCATCTGGGTTTACGCAACCCAAGCTCTGACGTGTATATTTTACAGCCACAGGGGTCAAAGGTCACAGGAGGCCCACTTTTCGGGTTTGTTGAGGGCCCGGAGGAAGGCCTTGACAGGTGAAGAGGAGGCCAGGTGCTAACTGGGGCAACGACAGCCGTGACCATGGTCTGAATGGCAGGTGGACCTCTCTCATTCCGCAAGCTGGGGGGAACATTACCCAGCAACGGGCGTGAAATCAGACCTGCTGTGATTCCGATATTAAATAACTGCACATGGCCTGACCGCAACATGACCCTGATATTAAATAACGGTACATGGCCTGACCGCAACATGACCCTGATATTAAATAACCACACATGGCCTGACCGCAACCGGCCTGACTCACCAGCTTCCATTGCCCCCCTTTGTTCAGACACAGTTGTCTTTATCCAAATCTACTAAAAGAATCATCTCATTCCCTTTGAGGGGAATAGACTTTTAACCTAAAGACAGGACTCCCATGTGCAGGTATCTCCCATCTGTGAGAAAAAGGACAGCGCAGACTGGGCGTCGATTGGTTGGAGAGGCCCCCTCTCTTGCCGCCTCCTCCTCCTCCTCATTCGGTGCTTGCAGACGGGAATGCCTGCTGAGGGGTTTTCCGTGCGCGCGCGTCCTCCTGCTGCCAGTGGAAGAATGCAGAGGATGCCAGGAGCATCACTCCCCGCCCGTCGCCCTGGGTGGTCCGTCCCCCGAGGACACGGCGGACCAGCCAGGGGAAGCGCTTCTCGGCTGGGCGTTCTGACTGTGGCCCAGATTCACCTGCAGAAAACCAAAATCTCTAGCAGTCACATTATACTGCATTTTTCATCCATTAAGCGGATGCCCCACTTCCTGCCTGAGTTCTGTGAGGTGCATTTTTAGATATTACATTAGATTACTATATGGGCATTTAGCAGACGCTCTTATCCAAAGCTACTTACACAGGTTACTTTTTAACATGTTATCCATTTATACACCTGGATATTTATTGAGGTAATTCCAGGTTAAGTACCTTGCTCAAGGTTGCAACAGCAGTGCCCCTGTGGGGAATGGAGCTGGCAACCTTTCAGTTACAAGTCCTGCGCTTTACCAGTGCCACTGTTATGTTACTCACTTACACGGCTAAATATTTACTGGATCAATTCCAGTTAAATGCTTCACTCAAGGGAACAACTGCAATGTTCCCAGTGTTGCTACAAGACTGAATTCACTGCCCTTCTAAGAGGACAGGGTCTCCTAGTTAAAGACACTGAGGTGTACAGCGTACGTTAACCACGGGGAGCATTATGGGAATTAAATTATGCAAAACTCAACCGAGGAAACCCAGAAGTGCCCAAGCAATAGCAGCGGTTCTTGGCAATGCTTTGCAGTTAATTTATTTGTTGTAAATCCCACTCAGGCTTCACAGGGAACTTGAATTCCAGGCGCATTAAGCTCCTGCTTAAATATTTATTGAGGCGGGTGATTGAGGTCCACCCTCTTGCTGCCCTTGGCAACAGTGGCACAGGTTCTACTTGTGTGTAAGGAGCCTTGCTCTGACTAGCATGTGGCTAATTTATTCATTCTTCCCTTTGAAGGCATGGCTTGTTCTGCTTTTTTCTTTCTTTTGCCCTTGAGAGTGTGTGGTGTGCGTTTTGTTTGAAATAACTCAAGGAAATTTAGCACTTGTGATTGGAACTTGGCTAAGAAAGATCATCCTATCACAGATAGGCTAAGCCCTGAGGCTGAACCATTTAGCAGTAAGTTGTACTGAAACAGGCTGACCCTTTCCTCACTGGCACATTACATTACATTTTCTCTACAGATGTAATTTTGACATGTTATCCATTTGTATACCTGGATATTTACTGAGTCAAGTACCTCGTTAAAGGGTTCAATGGCACTGCTCTGCCTGGGAATCAAAGCAGTAACTTCTGGTTTACATGCCCTGGATACTATGTAACATCGGGGTATGTAAGTATCACAGGACCTGTATGTATCCTGTGTCGTTGCATTCATACATGCTGCAGGCCACTGCTGTCTCTCCCTTTGGGAAGAAATTCAGGCATTTAATTTCTGCACCCCACCAAAACTTTCACCCCTCGCCACCTCCCTCAGGGGGGCTCTGGTGATCGTCCCATCGGAACAATGTCACCTGGCTCCACGTCCCTGAACCCTATCCAGGGGGACCAGCCTCCCTTCCTCGCAGCTCTCATGAAGCCTTTTTTCATCGTGAATCACTTTTTACGATCTTTTGGTACGGCACACCACACCTTATATGGTGAGCTAAAGCACAGAACTCCTGTGTTGTTTACTGTGCGAGGCATCCTTGGCTGGACTGTTCTGATTGGATTAGTGGAGAGCTGGGCTGTCATTCAATAGGCTGAGTGGAAGCCAGCAGGGACTGCGTGCCACGGAGCTCCTCCTCTACGTGCGAGTGCAGCCAAACAAACACTGCAATTTCTTCCTTCGTTTAAATTAATGCAAGCAAAACATGTGGCCCCTCCCAGTTCAGCAGCATTGTCCTCTGAAGCCATACCATAGATGTATTATCCGTCTCCAGGGAAAGTGGAAAATTTCATCCTTTTTCCGTTACTTGCGTCATACATCACCCCCATTGTGTATACATTACACTGCACACATCTTGTACATTGAACGGTCACCACCTGTCATTGGAATGTTCCTGGTTCAAAAGCTTCCCTCACAATGCGTGCTGTTTGAAAACAGGTTGGGTTAGGGAGTAAGAGGCATGCTGGGAAGGGTGTGGTCTACCTGGCCACGTTGATGTTGATTAAATCTGTACTATTGTAATGAAAACCCTGGGAATATGAACATAAGCACATACGCTGGTGTTTAGAAGGCCCATGTGTCCCCAGAAAATGGATGGAAGTCATTCAGCATTAAAGAGGTGCATTGTGGGTAATTGCACCGTGAAAGACTGACATTCTGTCCAGGGTTTGAACATTATAGTGGCCCTCAGCATCTTCATGCCACATAATCAATGCCTGCAGTTATGGGCATAGTCTGTAGCCTCAGTCAGCATTGATCAGCTCTATGTGTTTACTGTCCTACTTGGGTCGCCTTCAATCAGCTTCTTACCGTAAGAATGAACAACAAAAACAACCCCCGCCCACCAGGGAATAGTTTGCTGAGCCCGAACGGGCAGGAGAGTCAGGCAAGAATTTCCGTGAAATGTTTTCGACATCCCTCAGGATTTCAGTTTGTGATTTCACAGAGGAGGAATGCATCCAAACCCATGACTAATATAACACATGTTCAGAGACCATCACAGCTCACAGCTTCATTCATTACAAAACAAAGGAAGGGCTCTGATTTCACTGTTTGTTTAGAATAACAAGTTGGGCGTGCATGGGTTTGAATCGTGTGTCAATAATTCATAAAGCATGAAATGATGAGTAAAGTGTAGTGCATTGTATTAAAATGCCCCAGGAAACTTTTACATCAGAATGCAGCTTTTATTTTATGGAAATGATTGCTTTGTGGTTTTTAATGCAGTGGACATATTCATTGTCTTTTGACAAAAACTCAATGCTTGGCCAGTGAATTGAGCCAAGTGTCTCTCGGGAGGGCTTGTGTTGTGTGAACTCTTCACCTGAATGGAAGAACTGGGTTCAGATGTGACCACATCCTAAATCACATCACCAATGTGTTGGAGGACGGTCAAAGTAGCATCAATCTGGGTGAGGCCATGTCAGTACAATGACATTTTTACTATGAAGAGATATTAATGAATAACTATATTAAAAAAAGTTCCCCACTCCTTCTGCTGATGTAGCCAGAAATACGGGAAATCATTTTCAGTTGGCATGGTGAGATGAACAAGACTCACCCCAAAACCCAAAAATGATTTCTTACGATTTGAAATGTCTTTTGATATGCTGCCTGCTGTTATTTTTTTTTTTCAAGCGCGCCAACTGCTGTGTTGTCTGCTCAAAGATCAAGTCTCAGTGCCGCTGATGTGCGAGAAAGTCATGGTTTTGTTCATTTGGGCTGGGAGAGAATCAAAATGGAAATGCGTTGGAGGGTGGGAGTGATTTATCTGCTTGTTTGAAGGGGTTAAGACCACCCGCTTCCGTTACCCAGAGAAGCCCCTGGTGAGGAACGATTCCATGTGTAGATGTAAATAACAAAGCCACAGGCTCCGTGGATGTGAAAGGCTCCCCTCACAAAGCAGACCGCGGAACACCGTGTCACCGGCAGAGCGTTTTAACGGACAAAGGAATCATGTCACCCCGCAAAGTGTGCCTTCGGGGGAATTCCGAGGCCCCAGTTTACCATGTAGTTTCAGTAAACAGTCATTACTGCGTGGCTTTGTTGTGCGTCCGACATATCCCCGAAACAGGAAACCCGGGTTTATAAACTGTAAAGATTTCTCCTTCCAAACAAGGAACAAAAACAGGTCATAAACTTTGTAGACGTGCAGCGTCAGGTTGGATTACTGAATGTGTGTGTTTTTTTTTATTACGCTGTCATTCATGGCGGCGTGATTGACCACTTATTCAGCCCTATGGCAAGCTTTAGTACTTTGTGTGTCACATGATCTCCCCAACACTGATGTCGGTCTCATCCCAACATAATTGGATTGTTTTTCTGAAGCATCTCCTAATGAGGCATCCATCCATCTAGTCTGAGGAAGATATGTGTTCACATTAATGCTACTACATGCTATGTATTCAGACCCTTGACCAATTCTTGAATTTTACTGAATTAGAAATGTTAGATTGAAATTATTTTTAATAGAATAAAATAAAACCTATGTCACCTTGAAATAATTAATTTTGAGTTTCAGTGTTTTTAAATCAGTGGATGATCATAGAGCAAAATTTAAATCATCCATTTCATTTCTAATTCAGTGAAGTGTGAGAATTGGTCAAGGGTAAAAGTCTTAGGTGGTACAGAGTTTTATTTCTGAACAATATGCAGAACAAGACAAGCAGACAGTGAACAGTGGGGTGTATGAATGACTCGGTAGCAGAAAATGAATGTGCAATGGCTATTAGCAATCATTCCCTGTGTTCGGGGAAAAGAGACCCATGAAAAGGCTTTGGAAATGGGCGTTACTGTACTTTTAGCCGCGGTAGAATGGGCAGACACCCGAGATGATGAGGAGGGAGAGGGTGTGTTGGAATGCTTGTTTTCTACGGAGGAGAGAGCTCACGTATCAAAGGCGTGTGCACTTGAATAATAAGACTGTGACTCTGGGCGAAAGCACAGAAGAATAAACCTGTTTTACCGCCTAAAGAGAAGAGATGAGAGAAAACAAGCCCAGGAAAAAGAAAGAAAGAAAGAAAATGGGGAAAAAAGAAAGAAAGAAAGCACACATCAACTTGCTCCACTTCAATTTCCTTTCAGTCCAGATTAGAAAGGCGATTAATATTCATGAGTTGTGCTTTGACTGTGGGGAGCTTTGATGCTGCCAGTGAGAGCTCTCTCCGTCACTCCCTGTATTGATTTTCTGAGGTGAACCTTTCTAAAGGGAGGCACAGATGCTTCTCCGCCCCTTCCCTCTGGAACCGGGACAATGAGCGGGTTCTGAGCGGGTCAGGAGATCGACCACGGGAAAGCTGCCTTTTCGAGGGGGCATCGGTCCCTGTGCGGTCCCCGCGGAACGCCGAGTCGCACGCCTCTCCCTGAATGGGCCGCGTTCGCTCCGTGTGACCGTTCTCACCGCGCGGAGGGGAACGCCGCCCTCACGAGAGCCCTGCCTCTCTTAACATCGCGCTCTTTGTGTCGCCTTTCCCCATTCACCACAGCCCCATGATGGATGGCTTGTTTAAGCGACAAATGAGAGTTTGTGTGCATTCAAGTCGTCTGAGTGAAAACGCCATCTCCTTCCTCACTCGTTTATGGCGCCTTTGTCTCCTCCATCCCTACTCATCTCAACTGCCATTGCAGTCGTCTTCTGTGTGTCTTTGTTTTCTTCACGGTGCAGTTCGTGTTAGCGGTCTTTATGTGGTCCGCCAGGAGATGTTTCAGAGAAGCATATGCTAATGCTATAAACAGACACTTCCCTTTTGTCTGTCCTCAATGGATCTCTTCAAACTTTCAGGCAGACACTTCTGGAATAAAAATTGGCTTGAGAGTATTTTGAGCACATACACACAAACAGAGACAGAAAAGAAAGAGACAGGGAGATTATGAGGATCAAATTTAAAACCAACACTAATATATAATGGATAGCATATCTGTTAACATTTAGGTATATATCAATCATTTTTTATTCAGCGAAGAACAGCACACAGATGAGAAAATCAAATGCTGTGTCCTATAACATGAGAACGCAAACTACTAAATGATGATAACAGGCCATCCAGCCCTGCAAGGCTTGTATAGAGTGTATCTATTACACCAGCAGTCAAACCACACTACCTTAGTATTAAGACTTGCTGTTTTCCATCATTCCATCTGTTGTTCCAGAGCTCCAGGAGTCCCAGGCCTTTGAGCACTACACCCTGTCTGAGGAGCCCATGGACTACCGCCTCCTGCTGATGGACGAGGACCAGGACCGCGTGTACGTGGGCTGCAAGGACCACGTCCTCTCCATGAACATCAACAACATCACCCGTGGGGCGCTCAAGGTGAGTGCCCCTTCCCCCCGTTCAGTGCGGTGGGGTTACCACTCACTGAGCTCTGTGTTACACAATGTAGCCGTGCATAACACATGCACCGTGTTATGGAACATGGCTGCATGTGGGATGTGCCCAACCTCATATACTGTGTTTAAGGGACATGACTTCAGGTGCTGTATTTGAGGAACCAGGACTGAGACTTACAGTGTGTCCAACTCAGTGAACTGGTTGAATGGTTGGAGCATATTATTAGTTTATGCTTGTCCCATATTGCTGAGGTACAGAGCATATGATCTCATGGATGAAAAAATGAACACAGCCATTGACTCAGATGGTCATAATTCTTAATTTTCTTCTTAATCCTTATCTTAATATGCTGTTTCTTTGAGCTTTCTTTGAGAATGTCAGTGCTTGTTGAATATTTGAATTATAATGCTGGTAATCCTCACCTGCCCACTGATGTGTGCCTTACTGGTGCTCCTCCCCAGCAGTCTCTCACTGTTGCTGATTGGCTGCTGTTACAGTCCCATCATCTTTAACAGCACAAAATGTACTTTTCTCTGCCTGACAAAGCTGTCAGTGAGGATTATTCTCAACTGACATACCTGGTTAAATGAAGGCTGCACAAACAGATGGAACAAATTGATTGTCGAGTGATCCGGAAACAGTGCATTCTTCTGCCTCTCTCTCGCTCAGGTGTTTTGGCCCGCATCCAGCAGCAAGATCGAGGAGTGCCAAATGGCAGGAAAAGACCCCACGGTAAGAGGAGTGTTGTGTGGCTCCGGGACGCCCCTGTCGGCTCGCCTCTGCCGGCCAGAGCACAGTGAAATGAATAAATGCAGTGATGGGCCTCGTTCCCCAACACAGCCAGTATGTCTGACTTAAAATGAGCTCACCTCTGTTTCTTCAGAAGATAAAACTCTCAGTTGGATTTAATGCGTGTGTCAGGATTAAATGAATCCAGAGGTGTGCAAAACTATAAGTCCGCATCACAAAAACATCAGTGTGCATAAATGGGGCACAACCTGCTGGCACGAATGTCAGTGATTCTAATCACCTGACTCAAGTTCATGGTGACATCATTTCAGTCATTGGTCTGTGAATAACAGCATTATGGTTGATCTACCTCACTTGGTTAAAACAACCTTAGTCTTTGTGAGGGCTGTTTCCTTGGAGATATCGTTGATAATTTCAGTTTGATAAGTAATAATCAATGTGCGTGTGTATTTGAGAAATGTATATATTTCTCAGTCATCCTCCAAGCCTGTGAGAATGGGTTTTCGTTGTATGGGCTGTACTGCTGGGCTGTTATTTTTAAATAACGGATGATGCATGTCAAAGTGTTCCACCACACATGGTTGGTGCTGCTTTGAGTCACAGCACACACTTTGCAGACAGGTTAATACTAATATTTGTGTGAGCAGAGCCGTCTGCTCCTCCGCCCCCCCCGCCTACTCTGTGATCTCATTGTTAGGGATTTTTCAGCCAGCCTTTCGCCTTTTTCAAGACATCCTTGCTGGAGGATTTCAGTCCAGATTTTGTCAGCCTGTTAGCATTACTTTCCTGACTTGTATATTAGTTTAAGAAGACATTTGAGGTGTCAGATGTAAGCAAATTATATTACACTATTCACTGAACAGACCCCTTACCCAGAGTCATTATTCACTTATAGAGCTGAATATGTACTGAATCAGGGCAGGCTTGCCCAGATGCCCCCCCATGCACACTCAAACAAACACACACATTCACACATGCACAAGTGACACACTCTTCTTGAATGCATCTCTTTGGTGTGTGTTTTATGTGGTTATGTAGCAGTACTTGTATTTAGCTTGGAGTCCAAGGAAGGGATCGCACCTGGCCATAGGCTGTTTTTGACCCCCCTGTGTGGACATCATAAACAGGGAAAAGAAAGGCAGGAGATGAGGAGGGAGTGGAAAGGAAGTGGTGAGTGGGATTTTTATAGTCGTGGACGGTATCGGTTTGACTGGGTTTGGTAAATCTCTTTGCATAGGGATTATGTTTACATTATCATACTGAATCTTTGTGACTTTAGTGGATAATACTGTATGGCTCAGTGTTGAGAATGAAGGAGAGAGCAGGATGTATAGTGCTGAAACTGACTGTAGGAGAGAGTGGGGTGTACAGTGCTGAAATTCTCTATAAGAGAGTGGGATGTACAGTGCTGAAATTCTCTGTATAAGAGAGTGGGGTGTGTTGTGCTGATGTAGAAATATGACAGAGTGTGCTGCTCACATTAAATTTTAAATGTGATACATTTGTGGGGTGTAACACAGCGCTGGTTGAAACAGAGGGGTGTGTGCTGTTGGAAGTGCTGTTTAGGAGTGCTGTCTGCAGAGATACAGCACCTACAGCTGCACTTTCTCCAGCGAGGGCCAAGTCATTAACGATCCCCTCGGTGCTCCTACTTCCCTCTCTCTCACTCTCTCTCTCACTCTGTCTCTGTCAGCCTCTCACTCTCTCTCTCCTTCCTCTCTGCTCCTGCTGGTGTGGCCGAGTGGTCTAAGACACTGCATAAAAGCTTTAGTCTTCTTGGAGGTTCAAGTCCACCCACTGCCAGTTTTAGGGCAGCAGTGTAGCATAGTGGTAAGGAGCAGGACTCATAACCGTAACCAGTTCAATTCCCTGCTGGGGCACTGCTGTTGTACCCTTGGGCAAGGTGTTTAACCCAGAATTCCCTCACTAAATATCCAGCTGTATAAATGGGTAACATGTATAAAATTGAAACCAATGTAACTGACTCTGGATAAGAGTGTCTGCCGAATGCCAGTAATGTAATGTAATGCTTCACCATTGCTTTGTTCTGTTCAGTAGCCCTGAATATGACACCCTGCACAATTCATGAGCTGAACCACATCACTAGGCTCCTTGTAGTCAGGATTCACATTCAGTGCTTTTATTTGACTCTCACAACGTAGAATGCTTCTGTGAACTTGAAGTAAATTTCCTGCCCTTTTTCTCAGCTTTGCAGTATTGCTAGTTGCCTCCTGTGTTTTCTGATCTTTTGAAATGTTAATCAGGACTCATAGGAAGCTCTTTGTTGCTGTTTGACCGGCCCATTAATCGTTTGACACACTCCCTCTCCCCTTCTATCCCTCCCTCTCTCTCCGTCTCTCCAGCACGGCTGTGGGAACTTCCTCAGGGTCATCCAGCCCTTCAACCGAACTCACCTGTTCATCTGCGGCAGCGGCGCCTTCAGCCCCATCTGCGCGTACGTCAACAGGGGTCGGAGGTCAGAGGTCAGCATCCTTATCGTGTTGTTGTTGTTGTTGTTGATCCCTCATAATATTATGCACAGGCAATCTGTTGGTGTTACTGCCATTTCCACTGTTAGTGGGTGTGAGGACAGCAGATCCAATCAATGCATGACCCAGGATGTTAACCCCCCCCGGCCTAAAGAGCCAGTGAAACGTGTCAGAGGGAAAAGCCCTGGAAACGTGGCGAGACTGATCCTCCAGGAGGAAAGCGCTGTTCATGCCTGCTGGCTGCGGCGGCTGCCAAGCTCTAATAAATGTGCTGCTTTTACCCTGTCCACTTCCGCAGAGGGGTCGGCCTTGTTTGCCATTTCGATTTAGCTGAAAAACCGGATTTGTCTGTTTTCCTTTGCAGCGCTGGATGCGTCAGTCCTCTCCTCTCTGGGGTTGAAAGTGGGGCAGAGTGTTATGGGAGAGCGTGGTGTATATCACTGTCGAGTTCTTAGCCAGAGGTCCGCATCGCGTTGTTAGCGTGTGTGGCTGTGTTAGCGTGCGGGCCCGAGGCCGCCACGGTACACAGCGCACGAGCGTCAGAGGGATGATGAACAGCGCCCTGCTTCGCCAGCCCGCGCGGAGCCAAACGGCCTCTCGGTCTTCAAACACCAGCTGGACGCGGGCCACGCTTTCCTGGAGAAAGTCTCCCGGCTGACAGATCCACGCCCCCCACCACCACCACGTCCCCACCCCACCCCCGATCTCTGCAGCGGCCTGCTGGGCTCCGCCGGGGCTTTCCGCCGGGCGTCGCCGCGGAACCCCTGAAGCAATCGGCGGATGGGCTCTGCTGAGGGCCAGGGGCAGGGAGCCAGCGCAGAGATCCGGAGCTGCAGCCACTCTCCTCTCTGGACGGAGTTTCCTCTCCCTCTGTCTGCAGACTGGAATTCATATTTAATGGCCCAGCAAAGGGCTTTAAAAACCGGACCCCAGCCTTGGCTCTGTTGCTGTTCCACAACAGAGAGCTTGTATGGTGTTGCTACCTGGTGTGTTTAATTCTGTTGAATGGAGGCCCTCGTTTTAACGCGTGTCCCATTTAATAAAGCCTCTCCTGTGTTCTTTTTCCTCCTCTCCTCTCCTCTCCTTTCCTGCAGGAGCAAGTGTTCCACATAGACTCACGGGCTGAATCAGGGAAGGGGAGGTGCTCCTTCAGCCCCAGAGTCAACACCGTCTCTGTCATGCTCAGTAAGTTCGCTTGCCACTTTATAACACCCCACAAACACACACACACACACACCCACACACGCTCACACACCCATGCACCATATCAAGCTTTGGACACCCTTTCACTCAGCACAGGTCTCTGACCTCTGATTGGTCTATGAGTATCCAGTTGACATGACACAGCCAGTGTGCAGTGTAGCACCCACAAGTTGGATTTCAGACACTCAGGCTCCTGCTTCACCTGGCAATCCAATCAGATGTGCCAGTTAAGAAACAGAACTGCCATTTCAAACTTAATATGTCATCTCTCACAATACTCCACTGCACCAACACAAATCTTCGATTTGATCATCTTAGCCCAGTTTGTGTTCTGAGCATCAAGGCTGCTTGTTTGAGAGTTCAGATTGGGGTCGACAGATGAAATCTGTGGCTCTGATGCTTTGCTTGGCTCTCGTGTCCAGACCAGGAGCTGTTCTCTGGAGTCTACATCGACTTCATGGGCACAGACGCGGCCATCTTCAGGAGCCTCACCAGGAGGAACGCGGTGAGGACGGACCAGCACAACTCCAAGTGGCTCAGCGGTGAGGAACTGGATGGAAACTTAACAAAGACCTCCCTGTCTCTGCATTCACCAAGCTTTGTAATGCTCCTAAGATGGACAACATTGAGCCAAAGATTTCAGAAATTTCAACCCAAAAGTCAACAGCCCAAAAGGAACGCAATGGAACACCATCCATTGAGTTCTTCATTATGTAATGTATTTCGCAATCAAGATTCAGGAATCCAGCCTCCAAGAATACCAAAGTTTCTGTTTGTATGCCTTCAGTGCCACTTCCATTGTTTAGCGGCATTTAGCAGACAAAGTCCTTACTGTGTCACAACAAATCCCAGCAAATGTGAGCGACTGCAGAGTAATTCTTTTCCCAAGTGGCACTTCACAGAAGAAGGTAGCAGTTTAGAACATGGTGCAGTTATTAATTATCATAATAGCACTAATAACAGATTTATACTTCATTAAAAATACATCACTTACAGACAGCTCAACATTAATACACTCTAGTAAGTGAATTATGAAGTAGGAGACCAGGGAAATTTCCACACAGGGTTTTAACGTGCGCTGTTGAGAAATATAAACAATACAACCACAGTGCATATTGTAACCTTGAATGGAATTGTCTCAGCCTGGCCTCCTCCTTAGTAGCATATTTGCCAGCAATAATTATTATTGGCCTGTGAAGGCAGCAGGGGTGGGGGTTAGTTGCTAACAGGCCCAGAGGCTGTTTGCTGCCTCTGTCAGGCCTGTTATTAGGCCTAAGGTGCTGCCTAGAAGTCCCTGGGACTTCTGCTTTGTTGCGTTTTACACTTGATCAGGGCCACTCACCTTCCCCAGTCATTTTCTAGTGCCTGTGCTCTTGTCCGATCACTGCCCGGCTTATTGGCCCCACATACCACATGCGGTAAACACAACAGTATATTTTTAATGATGTAAAATGCAACTATTATTACTTTATGAAGAATGAATAACTACACAAATTTTATAAGGTGTTGCTGTAATATTGCTGGCTCATGCTCTGCACTGAGAAAAAATAAACAGAGGGAGAAATATTTATAAAAATTAATCATTTATTTTAAAAATGAAACAATGCCACATCAAGCCAACTGCTCACAAACTCTGGCTCTCTGGCCACACCTGTGTATGATGAGCTGATTAGGGCAGGTGTGGCTCATTAATGACTAACTAGCTGAGGTATGGCTGGTAAATTTAACTTAGTAATTAAGACAAAGATTTCCTTCATTAAACACATTGAATATACAAAATATTTTATTTATAATGCCACTGCTACTACTACTACAAATAATAATAGTACTAATAATTATAATAATATACTAAACACACTAAATATGTGACACACATCATAAACATTTAATTTAGTTTCTGGGGACAGGTGAAGGTTCTTCCCTCAGTTACATGGGATGGAGTGGTCATGGTAATAGTCCAGCCAGTGAATATTTCATACTCCTGTAAATAGGGGTGGGTAAAATACTTGAATTCCATTAGACTGGTTTCCCTGAACAGGTTCAGATTGTTTCTGCTGGAAACACTCCTGCCTGTCTCTGATGTAGCTCATGTTTTCAGCACCAGAGTGATTTAATGCAGGCTCTATCTGCAGTGCACGCCTGCAGGGTTTCTCATTAAGGCTTTGGGGATTGTATCGTATCTGCAGAGCCGGTGTTCATCGATGCCCGGCTGATCCCAGACGGCTTGGACCCCAACGACGCCAAGCTCTACTTCTTCTTCCGAGAGAGGCTGACGGACAACAGCGGCAACACCAGGCACATCCACACCATGGTGGCAAGAGTGTGCCCGGTCAGGGGGTTTGGCATTGCACGTGTGTGTGTGTGTGTGTGTGTACGTGGAGATGTGTGAACATGCATATGTGTATATGTGCATGTGCGTTTTGCTTGTATGTGTGAGTGTGTATTTGTATGTGTGTGTGTGTGTGTGTGTGTGTGTGTGTGTGTGTGTGTGTGTGTGTGCGTGTGTGTGTGTGTGGACGTGCATGTGTGCATGTATGTACGTGTTTTGTGTCTGAGCATTAATGTTGCCAGACATTTGGGAGGGTTGGAGGGGTTGGGAGATGAACTGTGGGAAAACATTTCTTGCTATTGCTCTTAGCGGGGAAAAAAGACAGGTGGCAAATTTAAAACGGCATCAGTCCCACTTGAGGGTTTAAGTTCAGCTCCGACAGCGACCGTCCCCTCTCCCCTACATCTCAGAATGACATCGGCGGTCAGCGGAGCCTCGTCAACAAGTGGAGCACCTTCCTCAAAGCGCGGATGGTGTGCGCCGTGCTGGAGCAGGACGGCACGGAAACGCACTTTGACGAGCTCGGTCAGTGAGACCCGGGGTGTAACACGCTTTCGCCAAAACACCTAAACCCAGCCACTTCAGGGCACATGCATTTGCCTGAGTGTTCTGTCTGATACTCAGATATTGCAGCTCTGTACAGCACATTCATTTCTGGGTATTGTGTGCCTAATAATACAATATGGTAGAAGCATTAATATGATAAAAATATTATCAGACATTATCAGAACAATGTTGAGGCCATTTAGGTGTTGAGGTTTTTAGGTTATTTATTTCTTACTATTCAAGCAAAGCCTCATCCAGCACTTGTAAGACCCAGACCCTGGCCTCCTCTCAACTGTGCAATCCAGTTAGGAGACAGGCTGGCTGATGAATGTGACCGGTAACACAAATGTGTGTTTTCCGTCTAGAGAGCGTGTTTTTACTGGAATCGGAGCGGCCAAAGAACCTTTTGGTGTTCGCCGTCTTCACATCCACGAGGTAAGCCAACTGTAATATTGTTCTTGCCCCTTGAGAATATGGATGTTGGATATGCCTGATCTCGGTAGGGGAGATCCGGGCATAGCCAGACAGCAAGATATAGCAGGAAACATGGAAACCTCTCGCTAAAGCAGTGCCAGTTTTACAAAGACTCGGCCCCGTGCTTCCCACAACCACATTATTGCTCAGGAAATTAGTGACTTATTTGTTTGATAAAACAGATTAACCCCCCATTTTCTCATCTACATTGTTTCTCTGGCTATACTTGTGGACATAGACCAATATACACGTAAGAGCGCAACACTAGACTGATAGCAGAAGAAAAGTTTTTCAGATGCTTCTGAGGCAGTCAGTGTCTGCAGTCTAATTAGGGTGATTATAACATAGACATTCTACATGGTGACCAGATAGTCAACTCTTGCATTTCTTTCATCATATTTAATTCCTTTTCTAGGAGGTTTCAAATGGTAACAGGAGGCTCTGGTGCCACGGTGCAAGCTATGGATGTTCTGTTTTTGACCACGCTCCTTCTCAAATTTTGACACTGAGCCAGCCAATCAGAACACTGAAAGCTTGAACAATGGCAGCAGTAGAACTTTCAAGGTGTAGCACAGGGATGGGAATGTCCATATATAGAACATCTGTGATTATGGTAATGGAGGGCCTTTACCCTGGGAGTGAGTTTCTTCTTCTGTGAGCTCATTCGTACTGGCCCTCCAGATAACCCATGGTGGGCTTATTTCCATGTAACACAGCCCGTAGGCAGTCCCATAAGGTATTGCACCTTTGGCCAAGCCAAACAGGGAGAGCTGTGCAGTGTTCCGAACATTATTTTTACTGCTCATACAATGCGTTTCTTCCTTTGTTGTCGAATTGTTTGGTCTCCGCAGCAGAGGTTTGCTGGAGCCGGGCACGAGGGCTAAATCACATACTCCCACAGTGGGGGCGGACAAAGTGTATATTGGGGTTGTGTTACTGGGAAATCCCGCTGACACGTAGGAGCGGGATATCCCCAAAAACACCACACCCAAAAGGGGCGGTTCTTTTTTCGGATGTTCTTCCTGACTGGTGAATGTAAATGTATGCGGGCGGCTTTTTTTGTCCTCAGCTCAGTGTTCAAGGGCTCGGCCGTCTGTGTGTACAATATGGCCGACATCCTGACCGTCTTCAACGGCCCCTTCGCCCATAGAGAGGGTCCCAACTTCCAGTGGGGGGCCTACCAGGGCCGGATCCCCTACCCCCGCCCGGGCACGGTGAGTCACGGGGGGTGCGAGTGAGAGGGTGGAAGAGGTTGAGTGTCACAGAAAGGAAGATGATTTTGAGCGAGCGGGTGGTCATTGTCTAAGAGACAGCAACAGAACCCGCAGTGTCCTTTTCTACAGCTCAAGAATCACAGTTAAACAAGTTGCCCAGTTAATGCACCTTAAAATCCCCAACATAACCAACCATTACAATAAAGGTTAAATGGAAGCAAATGATTTGCCTAATTTTTTGTTGTGATTCCTGTGATGTAAAAATTTTGCAGTGACATTTCTGAAATTATGCACCAAAGTCTGCAACTTTTTTAATATAAATAGCAATGTACAAGTCTTCTCACCAAAAGTAACATTTATTTTTCTAGTATAACCAGAATAATGATAGTCAGCTGCCCAGCTAGTTAGCTCTGCTAACATCATCATTATTCAGTTATATAGCTGACTTGAACATGAACAGAGGCCATGCTCGAGTCTGCCACAACTGATGGAGGCATCTCCATATTAGACACAATCAACAGAAATAACACTATTAATATTTTTTATTTATTATGTCGCATCTTACTCTGTTTCTTTGAGCGCTCGTTAGTTGTTACTGTTTTTGACTGCATTGCAATCAGTCGGAAGGGGATTCTACCTTTTGCTGTGCTTAGCCAAGAATAAATGTAATCCACTATTGATTCTTCCTCATGTTCCAGTCCACAGTTGCACATGAAACAAAAAAGGTTTTCCCCCACTTGTGTGCAAAATATTTGGATATTGTTTTGCACAGTCTTTGAGATTAATATACATTTGAGGGAAAGTGGGTGTTCATGATAAAAGTGACAGGTGAAAACGCCAGCCAATTCTCCACCGAGAGAGAGATGGATACTAATGGGAAATATTTCTTATTGGCAGGAGGCACTAAAGTGTCACATAAAAATTGAATGTAGTCATTGTGATATACTGTAGATATTTCCTGATTCTGTAGATTTTCCTGCGAGATCTGAATCGTAGAATCCTGGAGGGACTGGAGAGAGTTTCATCAGCTCTGTCATAGAGCTGCATTGAGGTCTGGGATTCCATTGCTGTGTAGAGCTGTAGATAGACATGTTTCTTAGGAGGTTTTTCATTTGGAGCCAATGATTCAATATATCAATTGAAGAGATTCAGTAACAATAGCATTCTAAAGAGAAAGGCACAGAGGGCTGTAGCGTAGGCCAGGATTCATTGTTTTCTGAAGCGACATCCAGTTGAGACATCTGTGTAATCCTCAGAGTTTGTCGTCCCCCCCCATCAGCTTGTCAGCTGGGGTTGATTACCAAAAATGTTCTCCCCCCAATCCTCCACAGTGCCCAGGTGGAGCCTTCACTCCCAACATCCACACCACGAAAGAGTTCCCCGACGACGTGGTGACCTTCGTCAGGAACCACCCTGTGATGTTCAATCCCATCTACCCCGTGGGCAGGAAGCCGCTGCTTGTGCGCACAAATACAGAGTACAAGTACACCGCCATCGCCGTGGACCAGGTTGTCGCCGCGGATGGCCGTTACCAGGTCCTCTTCCTGGGCACAGGTAAAAGGGGAAAACTATCATTCCACTGCTGTGTCATTCCAGGACATGGTAGATATGACCACCACATAGTGCTGCATGGACCCATGAAGAAACATTTACAAACTGAATTAAAACAGGATTGATCACATTTTTTCCTTATTCTTGACTAGGAGAGCAATTTTTCATGTGTATCTGTTTTTATAGCTGTTTTTAATTAATCTGTTCAAAGTTTCAAAGCTATCACTCCCCTTGTCTTCGCTTAAAATCTATAGCAGTCTACAAAATGGGGACTGTTGGTAAGCTTATGTAACCAGTGTCATCTTCACTGGGAAACACATCTTCATATTAATACACAGCTCAAGCAGAAATGCTGTATCAAGGTCAAACTCTGTGGCTCAGCAGATTAAAATGACTGGTCCAGCAGAGGGCAGCATTACTGTAGACCCATTATATGTGAATAAGCTCTATTATACTGGCAGTCGGAGAGTAATTGAGTGGGACTTCTCTATTCGCCATTAAGCAGGCGTTTCATAAGCATGCAATTGCACTGATGACATAAAGTAAGGTAGGGTTACCAGCAACACAAAATAAAGCAAGACTGTGGGCTTATACAGGCAGACTCCTGTGCTGGGGGAACCTCGGCTGGCGCAGGTAGATTCTGTGCAGATTCCTGGAGATTCTGGGTTGATGGCCCAGGCAGAATGTAGACTGATGCAGGGAGATTGCGTGGCGACAGCACAGTGGGGGATTCTGGGAGTCTCTGGGCTGACGGCGCAGGCTGACGGGTTCACAGCTGTTAGTGTTTATCAGTTTTGCATTTTTCCCGGATTCCTGACAGGAAGCCAGCAATGTCAGACACGGCCTCTGCCACAAGCGGCTTTTGTTTTGCTGTTGTTGGGGTTTTTTTTATTGGGGATTTCCAAGAGCATTTTCAGGCTCATTTTTCTAATCCTTTAAGAAAATCCTTGGATAAACAGAGCACTGTCCTCCACTGGATGCCTTTCACTTTTCCATGGAGTACTTATTGTCTTCATCTCCACGGATTTATAGGCGTATGCCAAAGCTGCCATCCCCGTAGCAGCTGTGGAAGGCATGGCTTTCCTGAGAGAAATGAAACATTCATATTCATAACAACCAGATCATTTTAAAAATTTGCTCCATTCCAGTGGGACTCTTACTGAGGATGTACTACAATGACTTTTATTGCACCTCAGTTGTTTCTGAATACCCACCTTCCACTTTTCCATTGCTACCCCACATGCTATCTTCCCCTCTGCTTTAATTGTGAATTGAACAGCTGATTTGATGAAGCACAATAAACAGCTTCCGTCAGGGAAAAGCAAAAATGTTTCATTTTATTTTTATAGATACAGAATATATTCAAACAGATAAATATATGTATTCATGCTTTCATAAGACAATGCATTTGTAAATAGATAGATTCAGTATTAATTCTTTAATGGTTCTTTGCTCAGCTGTTGTATTGGTTCTCATTGTCTTCAGATAAAGGAACAGTGCAGAAGGTTGTTGTCCTCCCAACCAACCGTTCCCTGGGCGAAGACCTGATCCTGGAGGAGCTGGAGGTCTTTAAGGTGAGGCTTTTATCAGTTACAAACTTGGCCTTCTCAACCATTCTCTGAATTTGCAGGTCCAAGCTTTTGCTAGAGACAGACTTGGCCTTCACCATGTTCTCCATATAAGCAGGTCAAAGCTTTTACCAGAGAGCTAGGTTTCCTCCTCATTCTCCATACAAACAGGTCAAAGTATTTAACATTTGCCAGTAAAACACCTTGTCCTCATTCACCATATGGGTTACAGATCAAAGCTTTTACAAGGGAAAGACTGGATCTTCTCCTGGTTCTCCACATGGTTGACTGATCAAAGCCTTTTAAAAGAATGTGCAGCATAGAGGCTGGCTGGAGCACAAAGAGATAGAGAAGACCAAGCCAAACATCCTGAATAAGGGCAGATAACACAGAAAATTGACGCATTTACAGATATCTCAGAATTTTCAAAGAACACCTGATTCGGGTCGACAATGTCTTATCAAAAATACTTACCAATTTCAGAATTTCTCTCTTTTTTCAGAATAAGGCCCCTGTGACAAATTTAAGAATCTCCTCTAAAAAGGTAAGTTAAACCAATCTGTATTTGTACTGGTATTGATTCACGAGCCATGCATTAAGTGATTTTTAACATCTTGTTTTGTACATCAACCAGGGAAGCAGGGGTGTGACTTAAAAGTGTCAATCCAATGACTGCATGTATTTCAGTCATGTGTAGAGTAATTCACATGTGAAGTTTTACTTATACGCACTGAAGCAAACGCTCATGTGACTGTACAACCCACTTGCATTTTAGCAACAGCTCTACGTGAGTTCGGAGCACGGCGTCTCCCAGGTACCTCTATACCGTTGCCATGCCTACGGCTCAGCCTGCGCGGACTGCTGCCTGGCCAGAGACCCATACTGCGCCTGGGATGGGCTGAGCTGCTCCCGCTACTACCCTACGGGCAAGAGGTATGGGATGTTTTTCACAGCGCCCCCTATGTGCAGGAGGAGCAATGAATTCATCGTAGGAATCACTCCCTATTTAAAGGTGAAAAGGGGAGTCTGTCCCCAAGCCAACATCCCTGACTAATTATGGGCTGGCGAACTGGAGTGCTCATTCCCTCTGGTGTAACGCGCCATGAATCACTGCTATACATGACTGAAAGCATGTTCGGTTCTCGCTTTTGTACGCTGAGTGAAATCCGGATGCAGAATTACTGCATCAATCGTGAGCCCCGTAATATCATACGTCTGTCTAAACAGTAACAGTTGGCGATATCTGAGTCATGTCTTATTTATGCTCCTTTTCTCCGTGCCATCCGCCCGGGAGCTACTGTTGTCTGCCACAGTTCAAGTTTAGTTTGGTCTGGGTACAAAAAGCCACGCTTCCTTTAGCTCCTGAAACGCTCGGTCTTCCTGTCGTTTTTGGCTCCTCCTCGGCTGCACCTTGCAGTGGAATAACACGACAGACCATTCGCCACGCTGGCAGACGGGTCTGGCTCCAAGCGCCGCTTCATCTCTCTGCTGACATCATCTGCCTTTCATTGAGGAGAGAGGCCAAAAATAGCAGAAGTAAAACCGCTCTGCTCTGGAAAATGAAACCTATCTATCTGCTAATACGCACAGTGTCAAGTAAAATTATTCTAATTAAAACAAGCCCCGGAGGCTTGGAAGCTACTCTGGGTTCACCACATCAGTGTCACATAGCTTCAGCAGAGAAAATGCAATTTTATCTCCATGTAATATCATTTGCAGTGTAATGTATTTATCCTGCAGGATGGGGCCTTATCTGCGTGTATGTGTGTGTCTCTGTGTGTTTTGATGCAGGAGGAGCAGAAGGCAGGACATTATTCACGGAAACCCACTGACACAGTGCAGAGGCTTCAATCTCAAAGGTAGGATTCAGAAGAGGCAGCACGGAGCGGGGTGGCACAAGATCAGCACACTCACACACTCACCACAGACCCGCCCATACCCTGTATTCATGGTAACCGTGTGTGTTATTAGCCCCAGGGTAACTCTGTCTGTTACTATAGTTACTATACAGGGTAACATGTGTACAGCATGTTCCAGGCATGTTACTGTATGTGTTTTGAATCCAGGATAAGTCTGGTGGAAATTACCTTTCTACCCCAGTACATCAAAAACAAGCCAAACATATTTGTTCTTCCAAAATACAGACAAGATATGAAGGCTATGTGAATTTATAAATTCAAATCAATTATCTGTTCTGTGTCCTAAAGCAAAACTTTACAAATGTCAGAAGACATTTATTTATTTACATCCTGTAATTGTAAGTTGTATGTGTGTGTGTGTGTGTGTGTGTGTGAGATTTTGATTAACCATACTGGGACACAGCAGACACAGTGCAGTCTGTGCAGGTATGTATTTCTGTGTTTGTGTAAACACACACGTGCGTGTGTGAGTGTGTATGTGCGCCCTCGTTTCAGCATACAGGAACACAGTGGAGGCAGTGCATTCTGCACCGTGTAGGTGTGTATTTCTGCGTTTGTGTAAGTGCGAGCGTGTGTGTGCCCTCGTTTCAGCGTACAGGAACGCAGTGGAGACGGTGCAGTATGGGGTGAAGAACAACACCACCTTTCTGGAGTGCCTGCCCAAATCCCCCCATGCCACTACCAGATGGCTGTATCAGAGAGACACTGACAGGAGAAAAGAGGTGACGGGAGTGGGGGGTGTCTCTTAAAACTCAGAGCAGTCTACATGATTCATAATGGGACCCATCGGGTCACATAAAATGGGACATTAATTAAGAGGCGTTCCACAGTGTTGCATGGAGGTGGAGGCCAATCCAGAGGCCACTAGATCAGTCCAAGGTGTCTACATTAATCATACGAAATCACAATCAGACCCCGAAAAGGAATGCTTCTCTGAAGGCTGAACACGGGTTTTACAGCCAGATCTCTCGTTATTGAGGGGAATGGGTGGAGTCAGTGATAAGGAAAAAGAAAAGTGTATGTGTCACAGGGGCTGTTCACAAGCCAGGAAGGAGGGAATCAGCGTTCACTTACAGGCAGAGCTCTGCTGGAAACGATGTTAGAACCGTGTTGCCAACAGAAACTGTGACTACACAGCGGTCTGAGAGAAGCGCTACAGCGGGGAGATCACTTTTACCCCCTTTCTCTGTCTCGAAAAATGAGAAATGTCATATGAGGCATTTTGCTTTCATGAGGGTTGTTTGTCTATTTCTCAAAACTGTCCCCACCACCCCTGTAGGTATAGCCACACTTTTTGGCGCTCCATGAAAAACGGTTACTGTACTCTTGCTATGTGTATGGTTTATACTTGAGAGTCAGGGGTCCAGGTTCTAATGAGGGGTAGTCAGAGTAGGCCTGTGTGTATGCTGACTTCAATAATTTGGCCCAATGCGCTTGCTCTGGCATTTAGATGTTTTTATGATATGTCACAGCTGAAGATGGCACACATGATTAACACTTACAGTGCATGTTACTGCAGTGTGCTTAGTAAAACAGATTGGTGTGAATGCATACTGGTGTTCAACTAACCAGGCTAATTAAGCCGTGTTACATTACATTACTGTCATTTAGCAGACGCTCTTATCCAGAGCGAATTACATAGGTTACAGTTTTAACCATTTATACAGCTGGATATTTACTGAGGCACTTCTGGGTTACGTACCTTGCCCAAGGGTACAGCAGCAGTGCCCCAGCAGGGAATCGAACCAGCAACCTTTTGGTTATGAGCCATGTAATTGATGACTGAGACACACAGCAGGCCCTGTTGGATCGAGTCTGGGAGCCCTGTTCTGTGCGCTGAGGGTAAGGCGCCGCCTCTCTCTGCAGGTGAAGCCGAGCGAGCGCGTGGTCTCCTCCGGTCACGGCCTGCTCATCCGCTCCGTCCAGCCCTCGGACCAGGGGCTGTACTACTGCCAGGCCGCGGAAAACGGCTTCAAGCGCACAGCGGCCAAGATCCGGCTGAAGGTCCTGAGCGACGGGCTGGTGGAGGCGCTGACGGACAAGTGGCGCTCGCCCTGGGCGCTGGCGGGGGCGCTCCACCCCAAGGCCCTGGTGTCGGACTTCAGCCCCGCCGAGGCGCTGGCCCTGCAGCAGTACTGCAAGGAGCAGAGGCAGGGGGAGAAGCCGGGCCCACTGAGGGGCGACCTGGCCAAACTCAAGCCCCTCATGGACCACAGGAAGAGCCGCAACCGCAGGAACCACCTCCCCGAGGAGTAGCGGGGCGGGGGGAGGGGTGAGAGGGGGTGCGGTGAGGGGGCGGGGTCTGGGCAGTGCCCTATGGGTGCAGGCCACGCCCCACAACAGGAAGACCCAGCTGCCTTCTTCCCCTGCGCCAAACACGCAACGTCAGCAGGAGCAAGGGTCGTCAAAGTGCCGTACCCTCCCTGTAATATCTGCTGTGTGAGGTACTGCGACCAGACTACTGTGAGAGCGGCGTACGCACACGCACACCTATTAATTTCACCTCCTCACCTGCCCCACACAAGAGGGCGCCCCCTATGGGCCAGCTGTGCAGCGCAGCCAGGGTGGGTTGCCGGTAAGGCCTTACTTCAAGAGTAAATGTCACGTTCCAGTTGTTTCTGATTGCACAGGCATGCCTAGACTTGTCTGACGACACAGCAACAGCTTGCTGTGGAGCAGAAGAGAAATATTTCAGTTAATGACCTTTTCATGGTAGTTAAAACACATGAAATAAGTAGTTTTGTCCCACCCTTTGGACAAATGTGTGTTGAAATCCTTGAGAGGCAGAGTAATCTTTTATAGTTGGATATCACATGTATTCAAAGGCAGTCAGAAGCACTGATAGACAAATTCTTATTCCAGTCAAACAAAAGACTGACATTACTAGATTAAGAGCCCTACATTTTGCATGGAAATCAATGTGTGACTTTAGAAATTATGCATCTGTGAACCAAAAGAACTGTCATGTGCTGGAGGTACAGATTTAAAAAGCAATTACTGAAATGGCACATCCAAACTGGAAAATACCCAGAGGTTTTTCTGTTGAGTCATTTCTCCAGAGACGTTCCAGCAGCGTGTTTAATCATTACTGCGTACTCTTGTTGAAAAAAGGTTAACACAAATTATGGAATATGAAAGCTTATTAAGCAGGCATCAGTTACCATGAGATAACCTTAATTTTTAATCTCACAGTATTAATTGTAAAAAAAAAAAAAAAAAAACTTATGTATAGCATTTTATAGTATTGCACATGGTCTTGCACATAAAACATTAATATTTAGCAACTGCTTCAATACAGTAACTTGCATGTCCTGGTGTAGGAATGAGAAGTCTTATGTCTGAGGATTCTCATAATGCAATTAAATCAATATTGTAAACATGTAAACATCCCCTTGAGGAAGAATGTCCTTTGTCTTAATTGTTTTTATTTAGTTTTATTATTACTATTTGGGATACTTGTTCATCATGTTGAAGGAAAATGTTGTCACTTGTACAGTCCCCTTTGTGTGTGTGTGTGTGTGTGTGTGTGTGTGTGTGTGTGTGTGTGTGTGTGCTTTGTGAGTAGTGCTAATTGTTTTTATGTGCCATTAGAGTCTGAACTTATTTTTATAGTAAAACCTGTGATTATACTGTGTATATAATAATTACTATCATTGTACATTCAAGCTTTTTAGACCAGACCTGCAAATAACAGAGACATTTTTTAATTAACTTTGTTTTGATAACTTATTTTTTCATAATAATGTTTGCTTCTCTATAGAAGACCAGTGTCTGAAACATAAGACATGAAATTTCATTTATTCATAAAAACAGAAAATGTAAGCTTTTACTTAAAATATGAAACTACCTTCAGTGAATGACTTTGTTCTTTTTTGTGTATTTTAAATCTGAAATTAAAACTTACAATTTATTATTTTATTACCTTATTTATGAATATAATAATATTGAATACCTGGTAAAATGCATTAAGAATGACCTGAAACTCATGTGTGTGTTCAACTGCACAGGTTGTCACTAAAGGGCACTATTTTGTGGAGATGATTTTGAGGGCAGAATTGGGCCTAGAGTTAGCAGAACTGATTTCAGAAGTCAATGTGTTTGTCTCTCACAGGCCTCATTAATTTAAATCATGAATCAGACTGTTGGACTTTTTTTTCTTTGTTTACATGATGCTTTCAAAGTAAATTGATATGCTTCAATTAGTGTTTTCTTGGTGTGACATTGGTCAGGTAGTGGCATGATCATTTACAATAAAGAACATATCAGAACAAACATGTCTTTTGATAAAGTAGTCTCCAGTAATTTGATTGCTTGCACTAGGGGCGATTATAATACTATTCTGAGTAGTTTGTTTGTATGCTGGGAAATGTAGTCCAATATGAACTGTATGTTTTAACTTTATGTTTCTAATACATTTATTTACCTTGCACAAGCGCATTTGGTCCAGGCAGGTGTCTTTATTTTTGGGATTTTTCTTTTCATTGAAGATGCAAGCAGTAATGATTCTGTTACTGTGATTTTATTAGCGATGTTTCCCTTTAATACCCAGTATTACAGTATCATTTTATCACCCATATGTTAGGACAGTCAAGGGTTAGCTAGCAAATATGACAGTGCTAACAAATGACATTTTCTCCCCAATTTGGAATGGCCAATTCCCCGAATTTTTGGAATGCCCAATTTGTCATTGATGTTCGGTCCCCCCAGTCAATCCGGCAGAGCGTGGACAAGCACGTGCCCTCCTCCGAGATGTGATGTCAGCCGCTGCTTCTTTTCGCTCTGCGGTCCACAAGCTAAAGTAGCACAGAGATGAGTCGGAGGAAGACATTTCATATGCAGCTTTGGCACGTGGACCACAGGCGCCCGATCGACCAGCAGGTCACTAATATTGCTAATGGGACCGAAGCCCCTGCCGACGTACTCACCCCTATCCCCAGCGGAACGCAACCAATGTTTTCCGCCTGTGAGGTCACTGTTGGTTTGTGACACGGCCGGGATCGAACCCGGGCCGTGGCGTTCAGTCTACACTCGGACCCAGTGCTTTTACCGACTGAGCCATTCGGGAGCCGGATTGGCTGTTTTTTTGCTTGTTTGTTCCGTTTTGCTTTACGCACAAACACATACATCCACAATACAAAACATATTATCTGCTTCGAAACCGACATACAAGATTGTTAAAAAGGGCCATTGTCTCAGTTTGTGCAGACCACCCCCTCCTCTCTCAGACGTTTGTTCAAACCAGTTCAAACCAACCCAAACCTGTCTTGCTGCTCCGCTCAGCCGCAGTGCCTCCACAAAAGAGGCACAGGCACACAAGGTACAGGCGCATCAAGCACAGGCACACCTCCGAGGACAGCCCCCACGTCACCATTTGTGCTGTGATGTGGCCATATCCACCGGCCACCAATAGGAACCCCAACGGACCAAAGGATTTTGGACGATATAAAGACAACCTGTCGCACTTGGCACGGCACGGAACATCACGTTCGGATGTGGAACAGATTTTCCGAGTTCCACATCAGAACGTGATAAGGTACAATCCAAGCTGATAATTCTCAGATGCATCATAGACGTTAAGTAGCACAAGAAAAGTGCCTGAATTGTGAACTAATAACATTATCACAAGAGAGCCGTTTTTCGATCTCTTCGTCAGGACATCCTGCATGCCATAGACCTACGCGATGCCTGGTGAGTTTTTTTTTTTTTTTTTAAGATTTTAAGATTTCAAGACATTAGCTACTACAAAACCAATCTGTGTTTAGGTAGCCAGAGCTCTAAAGATTGACCTCTCCAGATTGTATGATTACTTCTGAAAGTTTCTCTGGCTGGAAAAATATTGCATTTTACCTCGACATCTTTAAAAGATGAATAGAGGAGGAGGAAAAAGGAGGACGGGGAGGAAGCGGAGAAATTATTGTGGAGGCTAAACCCTGAATATGTATGGTGTGATATAAGTCTTTTATTCCATAGCATCAAACACATTCAGCTGCTTGCTCATAAAAGTGGTGAAAAAAGTAGTGTAGAAGTAATATTTCTCGCAAGCATTTCTCTACTATTTCTCACAAGAAATAGTCTGCAAGAAATAAACAAGCCCTGAACAAACTTGAGGATGAGTGTTCTTGGCATAGAGCCAGGTACATAGTGTACTGTGCTTAATGTGTGAGGTACTCCACACAGACAATAAGCACACAAACTCGGGATGTTTGGTGTCTAGCATGCAGAATTGTATGTGTGTGTGTGTGTGTGTGTGTGAGAAGCTTTCACTCCTGTTTATTAAAGTGCAAGTAACTGTCTTGCTGTATAGACACTTAGAGAAATTTTTGTCCAGTTAAAGTGCAAATTCGTAACTTGAGTATTCTACAGACTGCATGTCAGCATTCCTGACAGGTGCAGTAATGACTGGGGCTTTTTCTTGAATGTTTATCTCTGCATGGAACTTCCATCCTTTGTCCTCTGAAGAGGGAGGGAATCCTGACTCCCTAAATAAGTCTTACTCAGACAGAATGCTTAATATTATTGCAATACTGTGTTTTTAGTCATGGGGAGCACAAGGATATGCAGCCAATAAGAAAATCCTCAATGCATTGTACACTTATAAAATATGGAACATGAAATTCATCTACATTGTAACTTAATGAATGCTGTTGTTTGTTTTTAAACAAATGATATTTTGACATGATACTATAAATTGCTGTAATGATGGTCCTTGATGAAGTCAGATATTTGCATGAATTATAAAAGCAATTGTCATCAGTTTGACCTTTTTAACCTAATTTGTCTCTTTTTTAAAGAAGGGAGGATGTAATTATATGAGTAACAACATTGACATGTTCTGTGGTCCTTGTAACAAATCATGCTGACCTTGAATGTTCCTCTCAGAATGGTGGGGGAAACAATTTTGTGAAAGTAAAGGTCATGTGACCATGCTGCTTCCCACAGGAGCCAATGAGAGGAGGATTGTGCTACTTGGGAAAACTGGACATGGGAAGAGCAGTACAGGGAACACCATCCTGGGAGAGAGGTTGTTTGAAGCCAGGCTGTCTCCACGCCCTGTAACACAGTCAACACAGAGGGGAGTAAGGGAAATCAATGGGAGAATTACTGTTGTGGTTGACACACCAGGCTTCTTTGATGCTGGTATCACAGAGGAATCATTAAGGCGCGCTATAGTGGCGTGCATTACTTATTGTGCTCCCGGCCCCCACGCCTTCCTCATTGTGTTAGGTGTACAACGATACACCCCTCAAGAAAGAGAAGCGATCCGGCAGATCAGGAGAGTTTTCGGAAGCAGGGTCTTACAGTTTGCTGTGGTGCTTTTCACACATAAAGATCAGCTCCAACGAGAGGGGCGCACAATCGAGGAGTTTGTGGCGGAGGATGACGATCTGTCTAGGCTGGTACATGTGGAATGTGGAGGCAGGTACCATGCGTTCAACAACACAGATATGGGAAATCGGGCCCAAGTCCTAGAGCTACTGAGGAAGATCGATGACATGGTGATGAATAATGGAGGAGGCTACTACACTACCGAGATGCTGAGAGCAGTACCACCGCTACACAGCTCAGAGGATATATGGCGCTTCATTGATGCGCTGCTAATAGAATTAGCAGGGATGGGAACGGGGGCGCTGCTTGGAGCATTTTATGGAGTGCAGGTAGGTTGCATAGCGACGGTGATCCTTCCAGGAGCAGTCATAGTGGGGGTTTACAGAACTGCTCATAGCAGCATCGTGGAAAGGGTGTCAGACCACACCGTGGATGGTGTGATAAGTGTGTCTGCAGCGATGATGGGCCTACAACAACAGACTTCTACCGATCAGCCTGCCCCGCCCCTTCCATCTCCTGATCAACTTGCTGCACCTCTTCCTCCTGACGATCTCCCACCAGCAGGACTGACTGGATTAGATGTGGTAGAGAGAGTGGCAGTGGGAATGGGGAAAGCTGTAATGGTAGGCGGCACAGTAGGGGGCATAGCAGGGGGTCTTGTTGGAGCGTGTGTGGGGCATTCCGCTGCCTTAGATGCAGGAAGTGTGTCAGAAGCCTCAAGGAAAGCAGCTAACGCTGTCAGTGAAGTGCATCAGGATGCCCTCGCTCGGGTTTTCCGCCTGGCGCGAACAGTAGCCTTTGGAGAAGAGCAAGGGCAAGAGTAACGGGAGCATGAGTCCGGTTCCAGTTTCAGAAGTTAATGAAACTAAATTAAGTGAACCCTGAGCATCAATGCTATGTTTCCCCTCTGACTCATCCAAAATGCAGCTGCGTGACTTGTCTACAATCATCCTAAATGTAGTCAAGTTACTTTGCTCCTCACCTCACTTCACTGGCTTCCTGGTAACACTTGCATCTAGTTCAAAACCTTTGTGCTGGCATACAGGACAGTGGATGGGACAGCCCCCTCATAACCCCAACAAACCCTATGTTCTGCAAGGGTCGCTGTGCTCTGCGTTTACAGGGCAACTGACTGTCCCGTCCCGGCAGCGTCTTTCCTCTCAGACACCATCCCTGTCTGTACTGGTCCCTCAGTGCTGGAATGAACTCCCCACGGAGGTCAGGATAGCGGAATCCTCTTCAGACTGTATCTCTGTTCTACCTCCATCCCCGCCCCCTAACACATTCCACCTCTCGGACTGATGTTTGTTTTATGTGTAGTATTGTGATGTATTTCATATCCTGTATTCTACTGTATTTGGCATCCCTGTGGTCACCAGCCAAAGATAAGTTTCAACCTCTGAACACTGGAAGAATCAGATGTGCCTCTGAGGCTGTTAGAGCCATGTAGGATACCTGTAGATACCTGTTTTTACAAGGACTCCTATATTCCTCTTATTTCTGTTTTTATTCTTGTTGTTCTGTTTTTTCCTGTTGCTGTTTTCTTTCCTTTCTGAAGTAATAAGTGAGGGTCATAATTTTTTTCCCATTAGACATTTCTCATTATTAGTGCCATATTCTTCATTTTCCTTAATGCTAAAAATGTTACCTAAGCATAATTGATACTATTAATAAGTTATGTTTAGATATATGCAGTACATGGGTGCAAATGTAATCTGAGTGGGTCTGAAAGTAAATCGTTTTATGATGGTTTCATTGCTTTCTGTTGATTACTTCACCAGCAACAAACAGCAAAATAAACAAGTCCTGAGTAAACTTAAGGATGAGTGGCTTTTTTTTTCGTCACAGAGCCAGGTACATAGTGTGTTTTACATGTGGGGTACGCCGCACAGACAATAAGCACACAAACTTGGGATGTGTGTCTGGTGTCTTGGTGACTTTAAATATATATATATAAGACATTCCAGGAGGTAAAATAAGAGAAGACCACTCCTATGCTACACTGCCACCCACACTGGGGAAAGTATGTTACACAGAGTTGCACACATGGCTTGAACTGAAGGTGAATTACCTGCAAATGTCTGAGGAGAAGAAGTACAGCTGCTTCTTCTTGTCCAGGAATGGAAGAAAAAAGCATATGGTAATTAAAAGGATCAAAACTGGAATCCGATGGATGGGTAAAGTAGTCGCCTCCATCTGTCCACAGCAGCCATTTTTTCATCGTTCCCAGTGAAAACATTGTAATAACCATCGTTTGTACCATTGTACTGTCTTACATGTGACACTTTCAAAACTCCAATCAAGATAACATTCCTGACAGGTGTGGTTATTACTGTGACTATTTCTTGAATGGGTGGAGTTCCCATCTTTTCTCCTCTGGGGTGGGAATTAGTCCTGACTAGCAGTGGTTGTCCAACCCACCTGTAGTATCAGAACCTGAATAGGTATTATTGTAAGGACACCTTAAAGAATTTATAACTGATTTCACTTTGTTTTTAGCACCCCATGAAGGTTTTTACTAATTAACCGAATGTTATTTGAACTTGTTGGGCCAGTAAGTCACTGAATGTGAGACAATCCTGTAACTGCATTTCAAACACTGTCATGTTAAGCAATTGTAACCTTATTGTTACATTAAAAGTGGGTCCTCTCAGTGACAAATGTATATTCCCAATGTATAACTACAGTTAGATGACTTAGGCCCTTGGTATCAGAGGAATCATATCAGCTCACAGTTTGTCCTATTGACATGCATGGAGTTAACTGAAGACCAGAGAGATTGTATGCACAATATTTGATCTTCTGAGATAGTCCTCAAGATATTTGAGGGATTGTTATTGACTTGGGGAATCTTGAGATATTTGGACATTGATTACACAGGCTATTTGTAATACCTATGTATGGCAGACATTTGTATAGCATTGTGATGTTTGTATATTTTCATGACTACAAAGCCCTTGGTCTGTAGAACTGTCTGTAGATGCTGAAAACCAGTGCACAGACAGGGACACCATATAATTTTGATAAAATTTATATTAAATGCACATGACTCCCATGCAGTTTCGAGTGCAGTTCTTCAGTTGATGATTACAAAGTTCTTTGACTCATTCAGTTCTTCTTGCTGTAGCTGACTATGCAATGCCAGCTGGAGGCATATATAAAATGCTACGTTATAAGACTAACTAAACAAATAGCTTCATCTCTTCAGTGTGGCCCTGTTGATAATATGAATTCATGCAAAGGTTGAATAACTATTTTTCTAAGTAAATTTTGTAGTATATAAATATTGTAGTCATAGTCAAGCTTTTTCGATTAATTGTGATACTGCTAAAACATGTCTTGGCTCCGCTACGTGTCTGACTGGTGAGTCAAAAGAACGAATCTTAAAGACGTACAAAACATGGAAAAGACTCGTCTTGTCTGTCCTGCATATCTGGCAACCCATCTCCCTTGACATCGAACGAAAGTGAAAGTGCATCTTTACAGATCTTTCGAGTTCCACATCAGAACGCGTTAAGGTACAATACAAGCTGATCATCTTTTGTTGTGAAAGCAGGAGTTTGAAAGATATAATAACAACAGGAATAATAGCATTGTCATACGACAGCCGTTTTACGATCTCTTCGTCAGAAAATTCTGCACGTCATAGGACTACGCGATGCCAGGTGAGATGCCAGCTGGATATTTCCTGAGGCAATTGTATGTTAAGTACCTTTCCCAAGGGTACAACAGCAGTGGGAAATCGAATGTATGTAGCAATGCAAAGGTGTACGTGACGCATCATCTTACACAGTCAGAATGCTTAATATTATTATTGTAATGCTGTATTTTTAGTGATGGAGAACACAAGGTTATACAGGCAATAAAAATGCTGAATACAGTTAATAATGGTAAAATATGGAAAATAAAATCCCTCATTCCAATATGATGTATTGACATGATACAAATTTCTGCAATGATGTTCCTTGATGAATTCAGGTGTTTGCATAAATTATAACAGTAATTGTCATCAGTTTGGTACCCTTACCTATACCATCTTCATAACAGCATCACTCTATCAAAGTGTGTTAGTCTATCAAGACATGCTTATGCCGTCAATTACTCAAAATATGAGAAGCATTTGGGAGGAAGTGTTACAGCATTCTTTTAGGCTAATAATCCATTAGCAGCTCCATTGTATGTTATTGCTATAGGGTATACTGCTCCAAAAATCAAATTGTGGGTAATATATTTACATGACTCTTAGTAAGTGGGCCAATATTGGAATGTAAGTGTACATCATTGACAATCACCCTTGAAATAATCTTCAGTCAACTTTTTTTGAGTAGGGAGGATGTAAACATAAATGTAATAACATTGACATGTTCTGTGGTCCTTGTAACAAATCATGCTGACCTTGAATGTTCCTCTCAGAATGGTGGGGGAAACAATTTTGTGAAAGTAAAGGTCATATGACCATGCTGCTTCCCACAGGAGCCAATGAGAGGAGGATTGTGCTACTTGGGAAAACTGGACATGGGAAGAGCAGTACAGGGGACACCATCCTGGGAGAGAGGTTGTTTGAAGCCAGGCTGTCTCCACGCCCTGTAACACAGTCAACACAGAGGGGAGTAAGGGAAATCAATGGGAGAATTACTGTTGTGGTTGATACACCAGGCTTCATTGACACTGGTGTCACAGAGGAATCATTAAGGCGCGCTATAGTGGCGTGCATTACTTATTGCGCTCCCGGCCCCCACGCCTTCCTCATTGTGTTAGGTGTACAACGATACACCCCTGAAGAAAGAGAAGCGATCCGGCAGATCAGGAGAGTTTTCGGAAGCAGGGTCTTACAGTTTGCTGTGGTGCTTTTCACACGTAAAGATGATCTCCAACGAGAGGGGCGCACAATCGAGGAGTTTGTGGCAGAGGATGACGATCTGTCTAGGCTGGTACATGTGGAATGTGGAGGCAGGTATCATGCATTTAACAACACAGATATGGGAAATCGGGCCCAAGTCCGAGAGCTACTGAGGAAGATCGATGACATGGTGATGAATAATGGAGAAGGCTACTACACTAACGACATGCTGAGAGCAGTACCACCGCTACACAGAGAAGAGGACATATGTTGCTTCATTAAAGCGCTGTTGATACAATTAGCAGGGATGGGAACGGGGGCGCTGCTTGGAGCATTTTATGGAGTGATAATAGGTTGCACAGCAACGCTGATTCTTCCAGGCGCAGTCATAGTGAGAATTTACAGAGTTCTTCATGGGAATGGCATGGAAAGGGTGTCAGACAACAGTGTGAATGCTGTAGGACATGTGGTTGCAGGTCTTGCATCACAAATTCCTTCTGATGTGGCAACAGATGTGGCAGCGGGAACGGGGATAGCTGTTGCAGCAGTTGCCGCAGCAGTTGCCGCAGCAGGTGGCGTAGCAGGTGGCGTAGCAGGGGGCTTTGCTGGAGCACGTGCGGGGCATTCTGCTGCCTCAGATGCGAGAAGTGTGTCAGAGGCCTCAACGAAAGCAGCTAATGCTGTCAATGAAATGCGTCATGCTGCCATTGCTCGGGGTTTGCGCCTGGCAAGATCAATAGCCTCTGGAGACGACCAATGCATAGAAAAGCAAGAGTAACAGTAACATGCATGCAGTAGTAGTTTAAGAAGTTGACTCAACTACATTAAATCAATCCTGAAAATCAATGCTATTTTACACCTCGCTTTAATCACCAGTCTTTGTTTTTGACACCTTCTATTTCTTCAATTCCAATGAGTACAGATAGACACATAGAGTAGAGACATACAGTAAATACTGAAAACGTATTTGATAGCTCTAAACAAAAGGTTGTGGGTCGGAATATTCAGACAACTGATGGCTGAGTCTGATGGGAGGACAGAATACGGAGCAACACAAGGTAGAACTACTTACATTACATGACTTTACTTTGTCATTTTATTCTGTCTCTGAATATTGTCACAAAGTGTCACAAAGACACTTTGAGTGAAGCCTGATTGATTAGCTACCCCTTCTGCCTGACGGCCGGATCCAGCATCTGGAGGTGGTGAGCAGTGCTGGCTGCCTCCCCGCCTCGAGGCTAAACCTGCCCTGAAGCTGCATCACTCAGCAGTGGTGTGCAGCCCTGAAAGCCCTGTGGAAGATGGCGAGGGACTGCAATGTCATCCCCACCTCCCTGCGGTCACCAGCCAAAGATAAGTTTCAACCTGAAAACACTGGAAGAATCAGATGTGCCTCAGGCTGTTAGAGCCATGCAGGATGAGCAGTGAACAACGAACAAGATACCTGTTTTTACAAGGACTCTGATATTCCTCTTATTTCTGTTTTTATTCTTGTTTTACTGTTTTTCCTGTTGCTGTTTTCTTTCCTTTCTGAAGTAATAAGTGAGGATCATAATTTTTTTTTTTTTCATAATTGCTCATTATTAGTGTCATATTCTTTTTTCCTTAATGCTAAAAATGTTAACTATGCATAATTGATACTCTTACTATTAATAAGTTCTGTTTAGATATATGCAGTGCATGAGTGCCAATGTAATCCAAGTGGGTCTGAAATAATATGAGATCATTAAACTGGTAATAAGTGTTTAGTAAATCGTTTTATGATAGTCTTTCTGCTTTCTGTTGATTAGTTTGGGTAGATTTTGCTGCTTGTTGCTGGTGAAATAAACAAGTCGTGAACAAACTTAAGGATGAGTGTTTTTTGGTGCAGAGCCAGGAACATAGTGTGTTTTACATGTGGGGTCCGCCACACAGACAATAAGCACACAAACTTGGGATGTGTTTTTGGTGTCTACTATGCAGAATTGTCAAGTGCTTATTGGAAGCCCCCTGAACAGGCACAAGGAAATGTCCTGATATAACACCATATCACAAGGATATGTGGGTTCCAGAGCATTATATTAATTATATTATATTATATTATATAGATATTATCTATATACATATTCATAGTGTGTGTATACATATTTACACATATAAACACATACAGATAGAAGTAGAAAGTCAGAGAGAGAGAGACAGAAAGACAGAGAAATGGAAATTAAAGGTAATCAATCCATGTCTGGGGTACAGGCTTGGGACAAAAGTACCAGAAGACGCAGAAGCAAAATGAGTAAAATATCCATGAAATTTGTAGCTGCCTCCTGGGTATCATACCCTGATATCACCACCAGTGGCCTTCCATTGTTTTAGACTACCTTTTATTGCTGACCACAACTTCTCCTGAAGGCCCACAGTCCTGAGGTTTTTAGAGGCCTGACAAACAGTGGCTGATTGACACCTGCTGCAACAGGTGAATCAAACTACATTGCACTAATTAGGTCATCATGATCAGTGTTTGGAATGAACCCCACAAAGCTATGGGCCTTCAGTGTACTGCGCTGTCTTTGCGTTTTACCAGTTTAGCCATGTGAAATACACCACATCATCTTTAGGAAGAAGAGGTGAATTTGTTTGAGCTCCTCATGGAACTGGTGAGTTCTGAAAAGCTGATATTTGTCTGTCCTTTGAGTCAATGGGATGTACCAAGTGAACTGTTTGTTGGCCTAGAGACTTTCAGGTTTCATATGAAATACAACACAAATCTATAGTTTTCATGCAGACAGCCTGCATGAAATTCTAAGCATACAATTGAGAGAGTGTAAATGCTTCCATTTATATTGAAACTGTTCAAATTAATTACCAAACCTGTGTCAAAATAGTTTTTCTTTTAGTGTTTAGTCTTTCTTTAGGATTATCAATAAAAGCCAACCAATGTTTTATCCCAAATATTTCATTCTTAATATTTCCTTCCCTAGATTTTAACAGATGGTAGTGTTGTCAGTTTCAGAAAGGTCACATTTTATTTTCTTCTGTATTTGTGTTTTTGTTTGTTTTAAGCTCTGACAGAAAATGCATTTCATGTTTTTGATAACTGAAGCCAGTGTTGGCTGTTGCGGCTTATTTTAGGTGTTTTACAGCACTAAAGTGTAATATATGAGAATCAAAACACCAACACATATTTGATTATTAAATATAATTATTATGAATATGAAACAAGGTACACCTGACAAATAAGAGCATTTAGGGATTTAAATTAGAGAATGAACATTTCACCCTTCCCAACTCAATCTTAGCCTCTGTCCCTGGATTATTGTACAACTCTCAACAGTTGAAGTTACTGCTTTCAGCAATGTGTAAAAGTGAGATCAGTCACAATGCAGAGAACAGAGAGAACAGTTTGAATTCTGTGCACATGGTCCTGCACAATCAGTATGTGGAGCACTGCAGTTATGACAATATCTGTATTTTTCCGTTCTTCCCAAATGGTTAAACCTCTACAGACTTCTTGAAAGATTGTAAAATGATCAGATGGAGGACGGGCTTCTGAAAATAAATTAGGGGTAATGCAATATATAACTGTAGATCTGAGAAGAATGCATTTAAATCAATACGTTACAATGCACTCCTCTAAATGACTTTAATACAGCGAGCGGGCGCATGGCTGTATGTGATCACAGCCACGTTCTTTCAGTCCACATCACGTTCTCGCAGCGTTGCTGTGATGTTGTTGCGACGTCACACGCTCCTCTTCAGCTTCACCCCAGCTTGCTCTCGCTGTTCCTGTGCAACACGCAGCTGGCGATGCTGCAGACCACGCACATGATGCTCCCCACCGTGAGCAGAGCCACCTGCACCGCCTCCAGCGTCTGGATCCGCGACGTCAGCTCCGCCTTGAACATGTCCGCCGTCTCGTCGTCCAGAGCCGCCGTCTGTCCGCCGCAGAAAAACGGGCGCGGTTACAGAGAGGAAACGGACAGAGCCGAACAGATCAAGGAGAATTTCGAGACTGCAGGGCTGCTCCACGGCGCCCACTGGAGGTAGGAGGACTGAACAAATAAGCCTAGCCAGCAGTTAGGCTGGGTTTCATGTTCTCTTAATGTGTTTTTCCATGTCACTATGTGTCACAATTACATTACATTATTGGCATTTTGCAGATGCTGTTATCCACAGCCACTTACATCAATTACAGGTTTTTACATTGTTATCCATTTATACAGCTGAATATTTACTCAGCAATTCTAGGTTAAATACTTTGCCCAAGGGTACAGCAGCGGTGCCCCTGTGGGGAATGGAACTGGCAACCTTTTGGTTATGAGTCCTTCTCCTTAACCACTATGCTACACTGCCACAACAAAATATACCCCAACTTGAGAGCACTTACTTTAACATGTACAGAGTTGTGCTAAAGTTGAGGTGAACTATCTGAAGACAGCTGGTTCATGCCTACAAGTATAAAAGTGCCCCTTGTGATGTCTCTGTTTCACAAGGATATAATGCCTTCCCCAGCTAACGCTCACCTCATTCAGCCAGAGCACAGGGAAGATGGTGTAGTCCTTAACTTGCTTCAACACACTGAGGAAAGAGAAGAGACATACTGTAAAATATCTACCCTGCACCAGCTGGTGAGAAAACATTAAAAGCTACAGAGGGAGTTAATGGGCAGATGTGTCGCAACGTACGTTATCGTGTTGGAGGGCCCGTACATCATATTGACCTGAAGCCTCTTCGCAAACCTCATAGTGAACCCAGTAATCTGAATGCAATACAGAGGAGAGGTAGTTAGTGTCAGCACAATAATGCCCTTTTACCCCATCCCTACATAAAACTCAGTCCTCCCACCTGACAAATAGTATTGGATAGTTACTTCTCAGTGTGGAAAGGGTTGCCCTGTTTTGCATTGGTCTACCTGACAGGACATGTGACTGACAGTACAATAACCAATCGGACACCTCACATAAAATAAGTTGGGAAGGCTAACTGTTAACATCAACCCTTTCCAGACAGTGGTGTCTTGAATGTCAGCTCACACTGAATGTCAGCAGTGCAGGCTACTGAACAACCAGAGATGAAAAGGCCTTTTTCACGAGTATTCTCAGGTTGCAGCTCACTTGTTTCACCTGCTCTTTAAAAAAAAAAAAAAAAACCCATGACAATAGATAGCAACTGCTATGGGGGCAGGCTGATGAAGAGGACTGGTAAAGAGCAGTGTGGGAGGGGGAAGGCACAGAGGTTAAAGGTCAAGGACAGGAAACGCTCACGGGTTCAACGTCCAGGAACGTGGAGTGCTGGTCTTCGCTGGGGTTTAGACCAATCACAGCCTCCCTCAGGAAAGCACTGCCATGCAGGAAGTGGGGCAGGGAGATGTAGACGGGTGCTCCTGGAGACGGGGAGATGACAGGCAAATGTTCATCGTTATTTTCTGCTATTTATTTTTTGTATTTCCCAATTGTATCACCTCTTGAATAGAGAAGCAAGATATGATCTCCTTGGATATTGTCCTGTTGGACTTGATTCTATTGTCCTAATCACCAAAGTTATCCTACTTACATTCTCTAACCCCAATAATCCATTAAATTTTCCCAATGACCCAACTAATGTCACTTACATTAGTTAGTAGTTCCAATAACTTAACTGATCTTACTTATACTCAGTAATCCAGGTTGCCTAACTGATCTCATTTACACTCTGTAGTCCCCTATGGCCTCACTTATCTCTTATCTTATTAGTCTCAATGACTGATCTCACTTATATTTACCGTCCCTGCAGGAGCTGACATCCAGGACCCCTGCCATGGTGCAGTTTCTGGTAACCACTGTGTCCTTACAGAAGCAGCGGTTATCTGGGTTGGTGGAGGGAGCGGCCAGCGTTAAGGCGGGCAGCATGAAACGGTACACTTCAATCCCTTTCAGGTCCTGACTGCTGTCAAACTCCGCTGAAACGGACCTGAGAGACACACACACACACAGACAGACACACACGCACACACACACAGTTTTGTCAGGTCGTTTGTGACATCAGAGGGCCATGTTACAGCTGCACATCCACCAGAAATTCAGTTCCGTTCCTCGTTCCCCATAGCTGTGTCTGTAGGAGCAGAGTCTGGGAGCGGTGAAAGAGCTGCTCTCGTGAACAGGAGGATGCAGGTTTGAATCCAGGGGGCTGGACAAAGTGATGTTAGCTACATCCAGCTCACATATTACAGCGTTATATGTAATAATGTGAGCTGTGTTGATTACCCCCAGATTAGAGCAGCTGCTTATCTAGTCATACACAAGGACCGATCAGCAAAATGTGACAGAGGTGAAAACAAAGATGCTCTTATCCAGAGTGACTTATAGTTTTTTTTACAATTATAGAGCTGGATATTTAGTGAATTGTGGGCAAAGTACCTTCCCAAAGGGTACAGCAGCAGTGCTGCAGCAGGGAATCAAACCGGCAACTGTTTGGTTACGAGTCCTGCTCCTTAACCACTATGCTAGACTGCCGCCCACACTGGGGAACGTACGTTACACAGTGCTGCACACATGGCTTGAACTGAAGGTGAATTACCTGCAAATATCTGAAGAGAAGAAGTACAGCTGCTTCTTCTTGTCCAGGAATGGAGGAAATGCGGAAGCATCTAGTAATTAGAGGGATAAAAAACTGGAATCAGATGGATGGATAAACTAGTCACCAATTGGATGTCTGCAGCTTTGTGGATGAATCAGTCGCTAATCAGAACTGAGCTAATAACCATGGATAGATCAGTCACTAATCAGACCTCTGCTAGGCCTCTGCAAGTAATTACAAATCAATCACTTATCAGACCTCTGCTAATAACTATTTATAAATCACTCACTGCTAGTACTTATAGATACATTGCTGTACTTGTACTGACCTGTACCGTTGATCATGTCGCAGTATGTGTCATTCCAGAAGTTCAGCTGCCTATAAGACATGAATGAGCCTGTGACCTGTGCAACTAATAGCCAACAAGCGATGTGAATCAGAATGTCAACATTAACCAAAAAAAACGTGCATCAGTCATAATTGTTACCTGTGCAAATTATGGATTAACGACACATTTAGTATTACTTTTCAACGGCACACACAATGTGAAGAAGGACTGTCCTGCTTAATCAAATCTTAATGTAAAGGTGAATGATCACTCACCTTTCACCCTTCCATCTGTCCACAATAGCCACTTTTGAGATGTCATCCTTCCCAGTGAAAACATTATAATAACCATCATATGTGCCGTTGTACTGGATGAAACACAAGACGTTGGAAATGCATCACTGAAACATCATGCATACAATAATTTGCAGTTTCCACTGAAAAATATACGTTTATAGATCAACCCTCTACAAAATAGAAAACCGCAATCATTAAAACTATTAAAATTATATTAATAATGTAATACGTAAATATGTGATTTATGTAATATGCTATACCTACTGGAGCAAACACTCCCACTATGCCATTTAGTATAGGGTCCTCATAGCCCCAAAGGATTTCTTTTACTGTCCTGTACTGAAAGAGAGAGGCTTTGTTTGCTTGTATTAGCATATTCAGTACACCATGAAGCTCTTTGGGGATGAGAGAGTATGCACCCTGAAAGAGAAAGAAAAATTAGTTTAATTTTACAGTTCCAAATAATACTTTACAAATAACCTGCATGATACGTATTAGCATTGGAAATGTAATGGAAACTCATTTGAATGCAAAACACACACATGCAAGCACACGGCTGTTTGTGCTGTACAAGGTTCTCTCTGATAAGGAATTTATCATTCAAAGGAAATCCACTTTTATGACTTTAACGCCCATATCAGAGACGCTGAGAGAAATTGCTTAATCGTGTAATTAACTTAATCAGTATCGCATTGTTATTGGAGACTGCCATAAATGTTCTTTTGCTGTTGTCTCTAGGCAGTACTTCAGCAGAAACCGTCTGCTGTGTAGAACTGGCGTCTGAAAAGCCCAGATGTCAATTTTCATGTCTTTATAGTTAAAAGGGAGAAAGAATGACGCTTCAGACAGTTTCAGAGGTGACAGCAGCTGACAGAAGGGTATCAGAGGATGTCACAGCTCTGTGTATTGGTGTGACATAAGGTTGTTGTGACTGTGAAGGTCGGACAGGTGACATTGACTCACGGCAACAGCGAGGTTAAGAGACGTGATGTTGTCCTCCTCCGGTCCGACAGACAGGGAGGGCTCAAATATGGCACCGGCGGGCAGGATGAAGGCGATGGTGTGGTTGCTGTGGGCGGTGATGTTCTCTTTGGGCAGGTAGCGGGTCCTGGGGGATTGGTTAGCCAAGGAAAAGCACAGAAAACATCAGCAAGTCTGCTCTTTCACTCCTCTCGCCCACTTTTTTGACCTTTGACCCTCTGTGTGAAAGAATGATAGGCCTCTGAAGCAACCATAACTGCATATGTTATGCACTATATCAGCCTGGGACCGTGAAATTGCTGATGCACAGCTCTACTAAATCATGCATTTAAAAAACAGCACGTTTTCTTTGTAAGAGAAGAACACCTGCAATAAGTTGAGGTTGCTCAAAATTTCCTTTCACTTGTTATGTGTGTGCATACCTGTATGTGTACGGTCCTTTTTCAGTCAGAACTGGCTTAGCTCCATACTGTAATACTTCCAAGGGATTTTTCACATTGAATAGCCAAAACTGTCTGTACACGACACCTCCCGTGGAAACCCAGTTTTCATAGGCTGTGGTGCCGTTCTCTATGACAGCCTCCTGGAGTGCAGAAAATCACAGCGTAACTCAGTGAAAGTGTCAAGAAGGAAAAAAATGTTCAGATTGGATATGCACATAAAGCCAAACCTCCTTCATAGTGTAAAATCTCAGCACAGCCTCACACTCTTAACCATTTTACTCTCTGCAAATTCGGCAAGGCCTTGTTTCCATAGGGTGCTTCCATTATGACTAATGGCTACCCCTATTGTGATTTCTTTCTAGACCCTTTCAAGCTGTGGATTTTTCTTATCCAGACCGTGTGGTTTAGTTCTGCACATACAGACTGCATGCAGCAGGCGCTTTGTTTATCGACAAACGCACAGCCGTGAGCGAATCGACGCAGCGAACGGACCCGCCAATGCATTTTTTACACGACCGTCAGTCACGCAGTTGCTTGCTTTCAGAAACCATGCGTTCCGTCGGTGTACCTTCTTGACGTTGTCCTCAATGATGGAGTTGCCCACCGGGATGAGGATGCCCCCGAGGGCGGCCAGCAGGGCCCCTATCGTCGCCCCAGCGATGAGCCCACACCTGAAGTTGCAGCAACCCATGGCAGTGTCCCCTGGCAACCGAGACAGACGTCTGAAGAGAGTGAGCTACAGCCGCAGAAGGAAAGACATAATGCAGGCTGTCTGTACTTATATTAATCTCAGGAGCTAAGGTCACATCGTAAACCCAAGCTAAGATAATGTACTGATAACCACCAGTATCAACACACTTATGCTGCAGGGTATGAAAATTGTACTATAGATTTTAGATAGAGGTCTCACAGAGGTAGACCACTGCACTGAACTGGGAGACAGATTCACAGCACAGTAATGCTACTTCCTGTTTGCTCACAATGGATGTAGGATATAGGTAATTTTGATTTACTTAGTCATGGTGATTTAGATGCTGGACTCGTGCTCTTAGACAGGTTACATTGGACTCATTCTGCCAGCTTGTCAGAAAAAACAAGTGACCCACAACATCAGTTACAGCTGTCATATACTGCATGCAAACTGTAATCGGTTCATAAATCTACATTACTGTGACATTACAATGCTGGATCCCTGGGTCCAGAGTCTGATTCCTTCACCAGCGATTGTGCCAAATTCTACCAACATCTCTGCACACTAGGACCAATGCCCAGTGCACAGTACCCTCTAATACAGGAAATGGAACTCCATATTACAGAGACACAGCTCTATGCTGCTGTGCCCTGTGTGATAGGCCATCGTGAGGAGTCCGTCAGAGGGGGAAATGCCTGCACGGATATCAGGGAACCTGGTACGTCTGAGCTCATAGACATGCAGGCAGATCTTTATCAGCATGTGCTGATGGTGCGAAGTACAATTAAGGCCAAAAGAAAAGTCTTCTTATCACTAAATAACAGCCATAAAGTCTATAAAATGTCTCCTGCTTATGAACACACAGACACATGCACCCGCCCATTAATTTGAGTAATGGTAATTTAGAAAAGGCTTATAGTGATAGCAATGTTGAAATTGTGTGCAGTACGCTTCATATACCCCCATATTAAAGAGAAACAGAATGCATAATTAGGCAGAAAAAATGTGTAAATATTGTAAAATGTAAAAAGGGTTTTCTTAAAGCACAGCAGTTAGTCATATTGTTCACAAATAACTTTATTACAGAAAGCACAAGGGTCCCATTTGTATGGAGAACACTGTAAACATAAGTAATTGATGACTATATAGGGTTATCAATAAATTTGATAATTAATTTGGTAATTAAACATTTTTCTATTAAATAATTGGATTTTAGTTAGTTCCACTGCTATTTGTTTCTGTGCATTTTGGCTACTTTCCATAGATATTTGATTAGAAGTACTGGCAGTTTGAATTGTCACCTTTTTGCACTGAGTTGTGACATTGCAAAGCCAGCTTACATTTTGACTTGTACTGTTTACTGTTTTATTTATTTATTTTTTTTTCTTTCCAGAAATTATGTCAATCACGGGAAAAATGGACTAAGTATAAATGCTAATGTGTTTCCTTAGTGACAAGGAAGATAATTTGGTCTCTTTTTGGATTATTCCACAATTATCATCATTTGGAGTTTGACTTTTATTTTGCCCATGTAAGATTTTGGTTCTTGGGTAGCAAATAATGTCAGTTTGGCTAGGCTTGCACTGATGAGAAAGTTGTTTGCCTACATGCCAAAATACTCCACCATGTTCCTGCAATATGATACGGGCCCTGAGAAAAAGATGCTTAGCACATAAATAATACTGTGAACCAGCCACACTACCCCTGAATGAAACACTCTGTAATGTCCAGCGTAAAACGTCTCATTTGCTGCATTTCCTTTGGCATCTAACTGGAAGCCGCAACTGTAAGTAGATTTCCCTTGTTACTAAACTTGTTGACTCATGGCATTGGATATGCTTGATCTGCTCTGGGAAATATCACCTTAATCCTGTGGATTTCTGGCTGGTAAACTGGTAGTGATTCCCAAATTCTGCATTTCAACTGCATGCTTAATGTCCCCTCTGCTGTGGAGAGCAAAGGTGTCTTATTAAGCAGTGTGCAATTTTAACAGGATTTCAGAATTTTCCAACGTGGGAGGTCAAAGTTCAGCGATTTCTATTGTCACATGGTATGCCTGGCACCTTGGCATGCAAATGCAAATTCAGTTCTCTTAAGTCTTAACTTCTCTCAGGAAGTAGAATTTAGGAAATTGAATCTCTCAGAAGTAACTGCAAACTACCTGTGTTTTCATTAAGTCTTTATGAGTACTGTTTCTCCTCATTGAATCTAAGACTCCACTCCAGGTCTGCTGAGAGAAACACAACCAGTGATCTCGCCAGCAGAACAGCAGTTGGCTAGGCAAGGTAGTAACATTAGCAACAGTAATGCTAGCTGGCAGTAGTTTAAACAGCATTTCCTGCCTTAGATGTAGATAGATTTTAGCTGTGGTAGTGGATACGCTGACATTTTGGTGACCCTTGATTTGTCCTTGGGAAGTGTTACTTTGCAAGTGACCAATTTGATTGGGATTTCTAGGTACGGTATTATCAGTTAAGTAAATTATCTTAAAACTGCATGCAAAGCAAAAAACAGCTATAATTGATTTTAATTAGTTTCATCTGTGTAGTCTTTATGGTGTATATTTGCCAATTAGTTAGTCAAACACAGGCTAAGAAAAATGTTTTTTCATTTTTTTTATCCTGCCAAAAAAATCTCAGTGGAGTGACATTACCAGTGCCGTGAGACTGTGTATGCTGCCAGCACAGCTTCTGTCCCGTCATGTTCAATGTACTGCAAACAGTCCCAGAAAAAGCCTTCTCTCTGCTGTGAGGAGTCTTCCTCCTGCCATTTGTGCTGGTTAATCATTCCACCTTATCCTCCTTATCTGTTGGAGACTGGAAAACACAGGACTTGGGACTAGACAGGGAACTCCTGGGATCTCTGTCTGGGTAGGAAGAAGGATTAAATATTCAGACGTACAGTACCGGTCAAAAAATTGGACACACCTGATTAAGACTCATGCTTAAATGCTTGAAATTGAAGTGAAGTTGATACTTGTGTATGAATTTCTTTCCAAAAAAATAAATTTGGCTCCTTTGAAGAATCTAAAATATAAGATTTTAACAGGTTTTAATACCTTTCTGGTCACTGCACAATTCCATTTGTGTTATTTCATAGTTTTGATGTCTTTACTATTATTCTAAAATGTGGCAAATAGTAAAATTTAAGAAAAACTCTTCTATGAGTAGAAGGTGTGTCCAAGCTTTTGACTGGTACTATAAGAAAATCTCAGGATGCTGCTTCAGAGTTACTTATTCCAGTGCATAGAAGTTGCCACCACAATAAACCACTGCTTTGATACAGGCAGGATGCCATAATATTTAGTCTCTCTTTCTTTAGCCTCAGTATACCAACATATGTACCAACAGACCTACAGATTTAGCACATAAAGTTGCTTATTGTGGAGGATTTCCTGCATCCAATGCTGCAGCAGGTGTTCCTGTTGGTCTGTCAGTGAGATGGTGCTATAGAGGGTTTAGAAGACATTCACAACTCAAGACCCCTTTCTATTGCTTTTTATTATGAAGCTTTACTTGAAATATTATGCCTCCCAGTGGTAAGCATTGGTAGTGTTATATGCTTGAAACTACAGGAATGTGTTGATGTACTGTCAAGAGTACAAAGAAATGCTGTGGCACCTAACTCAGACTGTTCAAATGTGGAGAGGCAGAGTTTAGGCTGGTGGAGAAATCAGCTTATTTTCTTCTGGTGACACTGTCAAGAAGACTTCAAGAAAACTCTGTAAGAAAAGTCTGACTATTTAAAGACAACAAAATGTGACAGGCACATTTTCACACAGCAGAGCACACAGCGATCAATGCCAGAAATAGTTTGTCAGCACCTTAAGATGAGACTGAAATTGTTACTTGCAACATGTTTCTTAATCTCCATTTATTTTTAACATCTCAGTTATCTCAGTTTATCTCACATTTATTCCTCACAGGCACACACACACAAAAGTATAACACCCCTCATGAAAGAACAGATGCCTTATGCAGATGAATTATGCCTTCCTTCAACTAATGAAAACGACACTTCCCTACTTCTCACAGCTGTATTCAGATGTTTCAGGCCTGCAGACCGGTAAGGAAAACATTGAACTGGATATAAGAAATAACCTTGACCAGCTGAGTTTTGAGGCCTTCAGTGTCTGTGAGGTGGTGTCTTAAGATGCCAAATCCCTCAGTAGTCCACACTTTTGCAAAAGAGCTGTTCTGTGGAAGATGCCACAGGGGTCCCAAAGGTCCTACAGTCATCTAGCCACAGTTTAAGGGTGTTAAAGGGTGCCAGCATTTACTTTAAAAAGTTCAGCCACAGATGAAAGCTGAGGTGACTGGGTTCCAGATCATTCTGAAAAATTTTTGGTGTCTTCCTCCTGTGAGGCATGAAAGGGTCTTCCATTTGTAAGCTCTCTGTCAGGCTGCTAAATTCATCCCAGAGAAAACCATCATGGCACATCATGGTATTGGTATGATGGTATTGTTTCTAACCATTCTCTTGATCAATTACTTAATTCATAATTATTCTTATTCAACATAAGAATAATACAAGCATAACCCGCATTACAGCAGACGTACCAAGTGTGTCCTTGAAACCCAGTCTGGCAGCTCCTGGCAAGGAATGTTGCCTTCTAGGAAGAATTATTCATTAAAGTGTGAGCATGCGGCCGCATAATTTCAGAAGGAAACTTTCTGAGGAATTTGTCGTCTTGTTCATTCCTTTCTCAGAAATGGCACAGGTTGCCACCGCTCCACCCTTTGCTGTAAAAAGAGGCTTCAAGCTAATGCGTCATTCGCCGTCTGGACGTCCCTGTGATGGATACAGGGCTTCAGATACCATCATCAGGTAAGATACCTGAGCTGGGTGGAAATGCATGGGAAAAAACAAGCAGTTGGTATTAATTTCAAATGACAGCAATTAACAACATATACCCATAACAAGTTTAACAACGTGAGAAAGCTATTTGGCCCAGCTCAGTTTGTTATTTGTGCTGCGGTTTATATTATATGTAACACTGTGTCAAGTCTGGTCTGCTTTCGTTATGAGTCTTGGTAACCTATTACGTGCATTATTAACTCTCTGCTTGAAAAAATATGTTCTAGTACCCTATTTTGGAAGTGCAAAATAGAGCACAATTATAAAACACAGGAGGCTAGCACAATATCTGTATGTTGGGACAGATACGACTGTGATGGTAGAGACCACCTGACTCAGAGGCTGCAGTGTTTAGACTGTGGGATATGGAGAGAGTGCTGAAAGAGTAACAAACAGTGGGAGGTGGGATTAGGTCCTATAGGGAGGGTATTGTGAACTAGTGTATGAAATGTATTGTTATTTGGATTAATTGTGTAGGAGATTTTGTTTTCTGTGGATTGATGGTTATGATGTCGGTGGGGTAATGGTGCTCTGTTAATTACAGTGGGTGATTAGCATTAGGCTTGCATGATGGTGTTTGTGTCATAATTAGTCTTGTTAGGTGATTGTTAATTGTATTGAACTGTGAGGGGTAGAAGGTACTAGATGGGTACCCTGTCACTTGCCATATCAGTTGTAACAGCAAATTACAAGCCATGGTTTTACATCAGTAACATCAACACCCTGTTCTGTTAACCTGTACCATATTTAGTCGTGGGATTGGGTATGTGTTTGTGTGTCACTGGCTGTCTAAAGTTTAAAAGTCTGTTGGGGAGGTGTTTTTGCATGACAGGGTGTGGCTGGATGCCTCTTGTGAGGGATAGTTGTCTGTCATTCATCCATTTTAATGTACTTGCATCTGTTTTTTATTATTATTTATATATATATATACACTCACTGGCCACTTTATTAGGTACACCTTGCTAGTACCGGGTTGGACCCCCTTTTGCCTTCAGAACTGCCTTAATCCTTCGTGGCATAGATTCAACAAGGTACTGGAAACATTCCTCAGAGAGTTTGGTCCATATTGACATGATAGCATGCAGTTGCTGCAGATTTGTCGGCTGCACATCCATGTCCACCACATCCCAAAGGTGCTCTAATTGAGATCTGGTGACTGTGGAGGCCATTTGTACAGTGAACTCATTGTCATGTTCAAGAAACCAGTCTGAGATGATTAACTTTATGACATGGCGCGTTATCCTGTGGAAGTAGCCATCAGAAGATGGGTACACTGTGGTCATAAAGGGATGGACATGGTCACCAATACTCAGGTAGGCTGTGGCGTTGCAATGATGCTCAATTGGTACTAAGGGGCCCAAAGAGTGCCAAGAAAATATCCCCCACACCATTACACCACCACCACCAGTGAACCGTTGATACAAGGCAGGATGGATCCATGCTTTCATGTTGTTGACGCCAAATTCTGACCCTACCATCTAAAGTTTAAAAGTCTGAATTGTAGCCTCAGTTTCCTGTTCTTAGCTGACAGGAGTGGGTGTGGTCTTCTGCTGCTGTAGCCCATCTGCCGTGTTCTTTCAGAGATGCTCTTCTGCATACCTTGGTTGTAACGAGTGGTTATTTGAGTTACTGTTGCCTTTCTATTCGAACCAGTCTGGCCATTCTCCTCTGACCTCTGGCATCAACAAGGCATTTTCGCCCACAGAAACTGGATATTTTCTCTTTTCGGACCATTCTCTGTAAACCCTAGAGATGGTTTTGAAAATCCCAGTAGATCAGCAGTTTCTGAAATACTTCTGGCACCAACAACCATGCCACATTCAAAGTCACTTAAATCACCTTTCTTCCCCATTCTGATGCTCGGTTTGAACTGCAGCAGATCGTCTTGACCATGTCTACATGCCTAAATGCATTGAGTTGCTGCCATGTGATTGGCTGATTAGGAATTTGCGTTAACGAGCAGTTGGACAGGTGTGTCTAATAAAGTGGCCGGTGAGTGTATATATATATATATATATATATATTATCATCAATTCTGAAATAAAGATCTCTGAATATTTAATGATCTCATTTATTGAATAGATGTGGATGGTTTCCCCATACAGGTACTGCTCTGCTAATACACTTCGTACAAATCTGTTAAGCACAAAACAGATTGCCACATATTTGTTTCACAACTGTTTTGCTTTGTGTTGACTGTTTCATGTACAATGAATGTAAAAATAGTTACTATGGATAAAACACGGATAGAACACATTGACCACCATAACACAAATAATTGGCCTTCAAATCTCTATTATGTCAAAATATGACAAACTGAAAGTAAGAAGAAGCTGTGATTTTGTCAACAAGTGGAATTAAAGATTATGTTGCTCATGGAGGATTGAACATGAACATTTGTCCAGGGTTAATTCTACCCTGTCCTTGATCATAGATTCCAAATTCAAATGAGAAGAAAGTTAAACTATTGGTTTGTATCCTCTTTCTTTAACTGTATGTTGGTATTACTGTTTTGTTTCTAGTCATCAGCAGCATCTCCATTATTTCCCAGAAATTGCATTATGCATAATGTCTTAATGATTTATAAATAATAGTTCTATCATCTTGATTAGTCTTGGCTATGTGTCATCAGGGCCTGCTGACTTGGTTGTCTGTAGTTTTTGTCATTTTTCCAGTACAACACTGTCCCTTGTTTCAATATTATCAGTATCAGCTGTTTCTACAAGCATATTGGTAAGATCTCAACAAAATATCTGTTGAGTGTATTTACAATATCTCCATTGTTATAAAGGAAAACTACTTCTTTATTTTGGATACATCTAGCCTTTTTCCAGTTACTTTTTCTGCTATAATTGAAAACAAGCACTTTTATATTACATTATTGCATTAATATGTACAATATTACATTATTGGGTTTATTATATTACACTTGGGGTTACTTTTAGCATCTTTAGCAATTTACTTCTCCAAGAGACATCTGGCCACTCTTGGTCACTTGACCCGAGTGGATCAATGGCATTAGCCCTACTTAAAGCTAAATAAATATGATCAGCCTTAATTTCAGCAGTTATTTTGAGTGCATATTCAAAACCATCAAGTCCCAATCTAACCCAGCTGAACGCTCACTCTGACGCAGCCCAGCAGAGTGTGCGTGAAACACAAAACGACAGTGTACTGGAATAAATGAGCCATGTGCCTGGATTTGCGCCAGATACCACGTGCTGGACGGTCTGTTTTTCCTGTTTATAGTTGGCTCTCTGAGGTAAGAACTTAATGACAGATGGGCCAGTGAGAGTCCCCACAGGAAATCCCAGGCTTACTCTTTAACACGGTCAGAATGCATTGGAACATTTATTACAAGTTTCTGTGAAGTGCCCTGTGATTGATTGACCAGTGAGGCTAAGTTTGTGTCATCCCGCGGTCATGATTGACAGGTGAATCTAAGTTTGTGTAACCCCTCAGGGGGTTATAAACGCGCGTGCTGTGTCACGGCCTCCTCACCTTTCTCTCTGCTCTGCTGAGGCACGGAGATCCATCCCATCGTAAGCACGAGCCCTGGCGGACCCGCTGGCCATGACGCAATCCTCCAAGCAGTTCACGGTCACGAGGCCGTTGTACTCCGAAGACCTGTTCGCCTTCCAGCATGAGAAAATCTACCGGCAGCAGAAGACCCCGCTGGACCACGTGAAGGCATATTTCACGTAAGAGCTCCGTCCTGTCATTCCAATGCGATAAATTCACCTGACACTCTGACAGCTTTGTCTCATCTCTGCATGACATTCCTGACATAAACCTGCCTTAACTTACTGTCAGGCACGGACATCATGGAAAAGATTACCAACAGAACAATTTTAGGACAATCTAAACATTTTTCTAAAAGTCTCTGAACCTCAGCTTGAAAACTGACATACTGTTAATACATCTTCATTGTGCTGGCAAATACTTGTGCAGTGATTTTGTTCTCAAATTGTGAGAGTAATATGATGGAAGATCTGAAATACTGCTTTAAAGCCTTTTTGTGGATGTAATTTAAAAATCATACAGCAATAAATCAACAGCAGACAAAATACAAATGTATGTAGATCCCAAATGAAGTACGCATCAAATGAAGACAGCAAATGCACTGTAACAATGTTTTCTTTGTTATTTCATTCCATGTAGCGCTAGAGGTTATATTGAACCTTTCACATGAAATTGATAGAATGTATGGAATAGACCAAAGGGAGTGTGCAGTTAAAGTGTTCTGGGTGTTTGTGTTGTCAGCTGTAACTCAAAGAGGGCAAAGAGTGCTGCTCTCTCTCTGCTGCCTGTCATTGACTGGGTGAGAATGTACCGCATCAAGGAGTGGCTGCTGAGTGACATCGTGTCTGGAGTCAGCACTGGATTGGTGGCTGTGCTGCAAGGTAACCCGAAACCCTGAGGCCACGCCCCTTGTGAAATGCAGCTTGAAATTCCAGTGCATAATTTCTCTCTGTTTGACTCTTCAGGTCTGGCGTTCTCCCTGCTGGCCTCCCTGCCCCCAGGCTATGGGCTGTATACAGCCTTCTTTCCTGTCATCGTCTACTTCTTCCTGGGAACTTCCAGGCACATCTCAGTGGGTGAGTGTGGCATTTACAGTGAATCGTGAGTGTGTACACCAATACAAGCTGCACAGAAGGCTTGCTAGGGCATTGTTGTCATCCTGAATGTGAGCACTTCTGTATGTGGGGAAAGTATGAAAGGCATGTGTCAATATCTAGTTAGCGTGTTTTGCATGGCTAGGCTGTCTCTGCTTTGCAGGTATGTTGTGGGTGTATTCCTGGGCCTGATGACAGGATGTGTGTGCTGTTGTGGAGGCTGTGTGTGTGTGCGTGTGTGCGCATGCTGTCACCCATACAATTTCTCCCCTATAGGTGCGTTCCCGGTTCTTAGCCTGATGCTGGGTGCGGTAGTGACACAGCTGGTGCCAGATGATGGTCCACCGGCCAATATCACAGGGTTTGAGGGACTGACCCAGGATCAGCAGAGGGTCATGGTGGCTGCCTCTATCACCTTCCTCATGGGAGTGTTCCAGGTAAATCACAGCCGGCGAGACAGCACAGACCTCTTTACCTGTCATTGGTTTGGGAGGACAGTCTAACCTTGCAGTGCACAACATGGAAAATTTTTCCCTGAATTCTCTCATTTAAATTCACAACTCATAATAGTCTTTCTCTCAGCTGTTTTCAGCATTAATAATGTTCCTCTGAATATTGCAGTATTGATCAATGCGATACGACTTATTGTACCTTGTCATTTTGCCTGCATTTAAAATAATGACAGTACATTTTATTACGTTTTATCATAAATGAAAACAGCTAAAATTGTAATGTACTTTTAGCTCAATTCCTCTTGTGCCCTCTAGTTTTATTGTGTAGAACAGCATAACTTATCTTAAAATAGCTTGCTAAGTAATTACTTTTTTAAATTTTGAAAACCTCATTTCAAATCCTGCACAGATCAAATTATTTATGTCTCTCTTTTGTTTAAGACCTGGGACCAGACTTGTTGACCTTCTATGTACCTTTTCTAGGGTGTCTATATATTCATTCTTATGGAGTGACCAAAACTGAACACAGTATTCTAAATTAGTTTTACTGCAACTTCTAGTGTTCTATCTATACCTGTGGCTGTTTGTTTCCCAGCTGGCCATGGGGCTGCTGCAGGTGGGGTTCATTGTAATGTATCTGTCCGACACCCTGGTGTCTGGGTTCACTACAGCAGCAGCAGTCCACATACTGGTATCGCAGCTGAAGTTCGTGTTGGGCCTGGTTATACCAGGCCACAGTGGACCCCTCTCCATTACCTTTGTGAGTAATGAGTGGAATCAGATCTGAAAGTAACATGATGGTTTCAATATTTAAACCAACTCACATGCCCAGAGTACTGCTAGCTGAGAAATCTTTTGAGATACTGTTAAATTTAAAAATTTGTACTGTTTAAAACTTGTCTTGCGTTAAATTGCTTGCTTGCAGATAATCTTAATGTACTGATACTCTTTTATAGGCCATAGAGAAGATATTTGTTCATATCAGAGAAAGCAACATCATTGACCTGGTAATATCCGTCATTATCATGGTGGTGGTGTACTTTGTGAAGGAATTCAACGAAAGGTGCAAGGCCAAGCTTCCTGTACCCATCCCCATAGAGGTCATCATGGTGAGTCCCCAATTACAGCTACACTTTATCATTAGCCCCATAGAGGATGCTGTTATTAGCTATGTAGCTTTAGTTTTGATCAAATGTATTTCATCATTACTCTTCATAATTATTAGAGTAGGTCGGCTGTTGTATCTGTTACTGACTATGCAGGTTAGTCCTTATTGCTGAGTTGTGTCTACCCCTGTCAGTGGCCCCCTTTGCAGAAATGTTTTGAATTGTGCTTTCACATGCTAACTAAAGGACATGGAATCCAATATTTGGATACTATTTTAGACTGTTGTTGCTTGTGGCGTTTCCTACGGATTCAACTTCAAAGAAAATTACGACGTAGATGTCGTGGGCGCAATGGTGACTGGGTAAGCAGCTGGATCAACCTACGTGTGCGTTGGACGCAAACAGAAGGCGTTCTGATTGGCTGTGATGAGCACATGTGACAGGTCTGCTGAATTCCCAACCCCCCCCGCAGTTACGAGCCCCCAATGGCGCCGAACCTGGAGGTCATCCAGCTGACTGCAATGGAGGCCTTCCCCATGGCCATCGTGGGCTTCGCCGTGGCTTTCTCTGTGGCCAAGGTGTACGCCATCAAGCATGACTATGTTATCGACGGAAACCAGGCGAGTCTCTGCACTGGAGAGGTGGGGGAGGGGCACCAAAAATAATGCAGTAATGCATGAAATAAATGGTCACGCTCATATAGTCTATAGTGCGATCATCAGCCAATCCAACAGCATCACTGACAGTTTCATGTGTGACAGTGCAACAGTGTAGAACCTACATATCAGCCTCTTCACAGACAAGTTAATATTGCATACACAGATAGTAGGGAAGAGGTCTGTGACCCCCTTTACACATTGTGTCTTTAGTACAGTGGAGCTGTTTACTCTTTGTCTTACCACGGAGCACGACAGAGGGAAAACATTTAACAAGAGGACCACGTTCTTTGAGGTGTTCTCTTGCCACCATCTTGCATCACTTCAGAAAATCAGATTCTTTTGATTTTCATTGGCTTCCAGGAGTTAATTGCTTTCGGGGCCAGCAACATCTTCGGGGCGACCTTCAGGTCATTTGCGGCGAGCACTGCCCTCTCCAGAACTGCTGTGCAGGAGAGCACAGGTGGTAAAACCCAGGTAAACGCCCCAGGTAAAGCTGGCGAGGTGCACCTCAGACACTGTTTCTGCACCCCACCAAGTGTACGTCACCCTGAGAATATCTTACTCAGCCCCACATACATGATGTTGTGTATCTTACTTGGTGTACCCCAGATGTTTCACTGCACCTGTCACCTGAAGTGATGCCTTTCCTGTCTAGTCACCTTCTGCAGCTTAAAAAGGATCCTTTTCCTCTCGTTCATGTTTTAATACCAACAAACTACAAACATAAAAATAACACAATTGAAAGTAAAGACAAACAGCAACCTACTGACACTGAGACCTGTAGGGATGGCTTCCTCAGTGTCTGTTTCTTTGTGGTCTGGTTCCTGCTTCCTCCTATACACTTTGCACCTTCAAAAAGAGACAAATCTCTACTTTGTCGTGACACATATTGTGAAATACTGCATTTTACAAAATGAAGGAGAATATTGAGCATTAATTCAGTTTCCAATTACAGATAGCTGGCTTGCTCTCAGCGATGGTGGCAATGGTTGTTACTATGGCAATAGGATTCTTGCTTGAGCCACTACCCAAGGTGAGACAGACTCTCACACTCTCACATCTGAATAAACGTGTGAAAAACTCTACATACATTTTATCTCTCTAAAGTGTGACACTGAACAGAGAGCAGCGTTAAGTTGCAGTGATTGATCAGCGTGCTCTAGGTGTGTGTTATGTGTACTCTCAGTGTGTGTTAGGGGCACTGGTGATTGTCAATCTGAAGGGGATGCTGAAGCAGTTTGGAGAAGTCCCTGACCTCTGGAGGAAGGACAAGCCGGACTGTGTAAGTTTGTTTCATTTCATATTAATTTTGTAAAACATTACCGTTCAACTGTTAGAATTTCTGGAAATAACTGGCTCCAAACCTTCATAGAGGGCATAATGCAACAACATGTGCTTTACAAGAGGTTATTATCCACTTTGTTGTTGCTATTAATTTGTTCATTAATAATAATAATTCTCTCTACTGAGAATAAAAGCTGCTCAGAATACAGCAGTGTTCCCATTGCACTGTAGGTTTGTTTTATTTGGACAGAAGGGAAGAGTACAGCCTAATCTGACACCACTGCCCAGACCAAATTGCTGTTGTTTGAAGGTTTCTCATTTACATACTGACCCAGGGCCTGTATGGCACCTGAGAGGAAGGTCACAGCAGAAGGTTGCGTATAGAATGGCCGCTGGCCCCTTACCCCGTGATCATGGACCAGACCCAGTGAGTCTGGTTTTCGGGACAACCTGCTGGTTATGACCCTTGACCCCATGGCTCCTCTCCCTCCTCTTCACACAGGTGGTGTGGGTGGTGGCCTGCGCCTCCTCCATTGTGCTGGGGCTGGACCTGGGACTGGCTGTGGGCCTGGCAGTGGAGCTGCTCACAGTGGTCTTCAGGACTCAGTTGTGAGTACGGTCCTTCAGAACACTCACCATTTTGTAGGTGACCTTTGCTTTGTTTTGAAACTTTGAAATGGGCAACAAGTGCATGGGGAGCCCTACCACCATCCTTCAATGTCACTGGAAAGACACGGTAGCCAAACAAATCCCTCGTTCAGCACATTCAAGAGTGGTGATATGGCAGTAACACACATACCACACTGAGCTTCAATAACACCTTCCCTTACTGGAGCTAAAAAAATCACACTTTTAGGTTGCTATACTCATTTGATGGACTGCTCACTTCTGAGGGCTGGATGTGTCAATGTTTGACGTTTTGATTGGATATGAGAGTAAATGTGGTGACCTCATCTGTTCTCTGGTTGGTCTTCAGTCCACGCTGCTCTGTCCTGGCCAACATCAAGGGGACAGAAATTTACAGAGATCGGAAGGACTACCTCTGTGTAAGTCTGGCCTACAGGCCCTTCACTGAACACAGAATATGTGTGATAGATCACAGACCAGGAGAGATTGTGTGGTAGATTCACAATGAGTTCTAATGCAATTCATTTCAAGATGCATTTCATCCCCATATATGTGTTGATTTTTCTTTTCATTTTTTATTTACTAATGACAGGTCTGCTGCAAGTGCATTGGCTCTCACAAAAATGCTATTTTCCATCCTTTAGATTTACGAGCCAGAGGGTGTGAAGATCTTCAGAATTCCCTCTCCAATCTTCTTTGCCAACATCGAGTTCTTCAGGGAAAAACTGGTTGAATCCGTATGTATATCGCACAAACTGTGCAGTTGTAGTTAATTGTGCTTTGTATTATGTCACAATGACTTTTTATTTTACATCTCAAGTAATGCTGTTGTGGAACATTATAAAAGTACCTGTGATCAATCTAATAAATAAATATAAACACAGAATCTATAAACCTGTTGTTTCAGATGGAAATTAACAAGCGTTGTTTCAGGTGGGATTCAACCCTCTGCGAGTGCTGAGGAAGAGGAACAAGGCCCTGCGGAAGATCAGAAAGCTCCTGCAGCAGGGGGAGCTGCAGATAACAGAGGTGAGTCCTGTGCCACAGCCGCCATCATCATCATCACCATTGTCTTATCTCACAAGGAGAAAACTTCTACAGCTGGACATAAAAAATAATCTAGCAACACACAGCATCAAATACAAAATACATGAAAACATATAAAGTGCAGAAGGGCTGAATAAGACATATTATTGCACTTGCCCGTATTAAAGGAAAACAAATATTTGGGACTAATTCAAAACACCCAAAACCAGCTCCGAGAGTCCTGAATTCAACAGACAGATTGCAGTGGGTATAAGTGAACTCTGTTGCTCTTTACCCCGGGTCACCCTGGTGACACTGAGCTGGCCGCCTCCTCCTCTGCAGAAGGGCCTGCTGCACACGGGCTCCACACCCATCGAGGAGCTGGAGGACGAGGGCAACACCGACGACCTGGACCAGCCCACCAACGTCCAGGACCTTCCCGTCCAGGTCAACTGGAACGCCGAGCTTCCCGGCCACATCCGCGTCCCCAGAATCGATGTCCACAGCATCATCCTGGACTTCTCCGCCGTCTCCTTCCTGGACATCTCGGCACTGAAGGGCCTCAGAGTGGTAACGTTCCCCTCTCCATCCGTCAGCTTCCAAACGTAACATTGCTGGAACATTGTAACAATATTTTATCTGGAAATATCACCCCACAATACAGTACCATTCAAATGTTTGGGCACAGCCGATTAATGACTAATGGGAAACATGCATTCAGACATTTTGATCTAAAGACTTGTGTTAAAAATCTTGAAATTTGTTTCTTAGGCATCAATTAAACTATTTCTATTTGTCTATGTATGAATTTCTTTACAAAAAAAAATAATTAAAAAATATTTCTTGTCTACTTTGAAGAATCTAAAATATGATAGTTTTGATTTAACACTTTTTGGTCACTGCATAATTCCATTTGTGCACAATTTTCATTTTTGATGTCTTTACTATTATTCTAAAAAGTGGAAAATGGTGAAAATAAAGAGAAATCCTTCAATGAGTAGGTCTGTCCAAACTTTTGACTGGTAATGTATTTAAAATGTTTTTTTTTTTCCACAGGCTTTGAAAGAGTTCATCCGAGTGGATGTGGAGGTCTACATTGTGGCATGTGACTGTAAGTATGCTTGTACTTATGATGATGCTGATAGACAGCTCCTGTGGACTGGGAAGGGGTTCAGACATTCAGATCTCAGACGTGTATTCTCTAGGAAAAGTTGCACAACATCTCCAAATAATTACCAAGTTGTCGCTGCTTGGAAACAGATTGACCCAATTTGTTTGCTGTAGAAGCTGAAGAGCTCATAAAAGTCTTGGTAAGCCCTGCATTTGAATGTGCTTTTCCTGTTGAGCTCTATTGCTGTACTGTGTTATACTGACATATCACTGTTATGGATGCTAGCTGAATAGTGCAAACTTGTCACTGTTGCAGCGCACATTTTGAAGAAACTGCACAGCTGCAAGTTCTTTGACAGCGAGATCAAGACATCCATTTTCTTCCTGACTCTCCACGATGCCATGCTTCACATCTTGGAGAAACATCCAACCCTACCAGAGGCCACATCCACATGTGGAAAGGTACCACTTGGCCTACCAACACCTTTCTTTCACAGCACCATGTTCCTCTTCTAATTATTGCATCACTGGTCTTCAGAACATTCAGTTACACATAGTAGTAGTACAGCTGTAATGAGATTGCTTTTAGTTACACATTCATTGCAGTTCAGTGATGAAACAAGGTCAGTTTGTGAATACCAAATCAACACCAGAGAAGACGTCCTACACAGCCTGTCACTGCAAGTAACCTTGGAGATGCAGAATCTCACCGATTTCTGGCCAAATCTGCAGGCTCTCTCCCACGGTCACCGCGGCATCCACGGCAACGGCGGCTGCAGCTTACGGAGCCGAGAGAACACGGTGAGTCACACATCTTCCCTTATTACCTCTCCTTTGGTCAGAGGTCAAATATACCTGATGTGCCACATCTACTGCTGTCAGGATTGTCAATATTTACTTTCCTAATTAGACCCTGATTGGTCCAAGTGCATCAGATGGCCCATGTGGACTAATAAAAGCCAAGCATATTATTTAGATGCAAAATATAAACAGACTATTTCTCTTCACTCCCTTTGGGTAATGATCTGAATTACATTCACGCACACCTTTGAAAGCATCTAGAAGGAAACAGTGAGGCTGTTTCTGGTTCCACCCCAGGTGTCAGAAACCCAGCTATAGACAGGACGGTCCATTTCCACGTCCTGTGGGCCGTGAGTGGGACAGAGACCACTTTGTGTGGCGCCAGCGGGAATCCTTTTCAGGGACAACATGTGAATGCCGGCAGCGAACATTAACGCACACTTCCAGCTTCTGTCTGAAACAGCATCTCTCACCATCACAACTACACAAATAAGACCAAATCAATGGAAAAAAATGTACTCCGAAAATTAACACTTGTCCGAATACATTGTTTGACATTGTTTTGGCATTTGTATACTTTGTGTATTTAATATACTGTTACAATTTAAAACTGATGTATGTATGCCTCTTAGTATGTGACTTGTTAGATTTATTGCTCAGTTGATACATGCAACTATAATACAAAAATAGTACATTTTATTAATGAACTATAAAACAATTTTAACAAAACATTCATTTTCAGTCAACCCATGATCTTTATGGTGGAAACAGTCTATGTGCTCACATTTACACAACACATCATCATGTTACAGTATCTGATAGACCTCCTGCACTTCACCTTTCAAACCTGAACACAGGTTTTCACTGGTGTCAATGAGCAAACAGCCACAGTCTGAGTTCACAGAGATTTAGAGGGCAACCTGAACGCAGGCTCACACATTTGTGCGATTATAAACGAGTGAAAACAGCAATTCGTACTGACTCCATGTGATACAACTCAAAAAGGTACCTGTCTGGTAATGCAGGTTTGGTGGGCCTGTACAGGACATGTACAGGTAACACTTTCCCTACAGGACAGAGTCCTCACCAAGCCTCTGCCTCTCTTGTCTTGGTTCCTGAAATAGGAGTTCATTGACCTTTTCATCCAGGATAGCAGAATGCGAAGAATGCATGAAACGTGTGTTGACTTCAGGGAAAAGCAGTTTGTTTGTTTTGCTTTCGCTGGCTCTTTTCTGTGAAGACGAAATGCAGCAGTTTCTCAGGGTTGCAAAAATGGAATGAAAACATTGATACTGGAACACATTTTTTTTTTATTTATTGAGGTGGAAACAGTTCCTGAGCACAGGACAAATGAAAACCGAATACAGCTGGTGCAAAACATGTCTGCTTGTACCAGATAGCATTGTTAAACCATAATCTAACCTGTAACGGGGGATGAAGACATGAACCAAGGGCCAGTAATGACTAAAGTTCTGCTTAGTTTTATACACACTTCTTAAAAACCAATTATTATGATGATGCATTTGCTGGACACTGTTTGATAGAGTTGGGGCAGGGACTATTGGTAATAGGGTCTATACCGGGACTGATCAGGATGATGGGGTCCAGGCATCTGGCCCTGGGGGGGAGGGCCCTGCATCCGAGGGGGAGGAGGCCCCCTGGGGGCGGGCCATATTCCGGGACTCAGCCCCCCCGGCTGGGTGAAGGGGGGGCTGAGCGTCCCTTGGTCCTCAGAGAACTGTGACATGGAGGTGGGGTTGTAGTGGTGCGGCGGGGGTGCACTGACAGGGGGTCCACCATGCTGGGGAGGGGGCCGGGCGGGGGGTGGTTCATGTAGGGGGCATCTGGTTGATCAGGTGTCCAGGGGGAGGGGTGATGGGGGGCGGGGCAGTGGATAGGGGTGGAGGCGGGGCCTGGTTGTACACCATGTGGGGGGTCCCGGAGCCCTGGGGCGGGTGCTGCATTGGGTGGCTGATGGGGGGGGGAGGAGGGGGCGGCCCGTAGTGCTGCTGCGGCGCCATCATGTGGTGGGGGTGTGACACAACGGGCTGGCCCGGGTAGTCCCCGGGGTGGTGGTGGGGCGGGGTGGGGCCCGGCTGGGGGAGGGGCTCCCTCTGGGAGGAGGCGGAGCCGGCGGAGTCGTCGTGGATGGGCACGGTGATGAGGTTGCTGTGCTTGCGCGTGGTCACCGTGGCGATGCGGAAGGTCTCCTGGGCGAGCGAGCGGGACGGCCCCAGGTCGGAGGAGGGGGAGGGCGGCGGCGGCTGGGCGGGGCGCAGGTCGTCGTGCGGCGGCGGCTGGCCGTAGGGGTCGTGGTTGCCGTGCTGCAGCGGGGGCGGGAGGAGGACGTGCGGCTTGGGCAGGTGAGGCGGAGGGGGCAGCCGGTGCTTGTCCGGGGGCAGGAGGAAGCGGTCGGGCAGCTCGGAGGCCGGGGGCAGGTGCAGGCCGTCGCCCCCGCTCAGGCCCGGGCGGCTGGCCGCCGGCTTGCCCCCCCGCATGTGGCGGTGGTTGATGTGGGCCTGCAGGTCTCTCTGGGACAGGTAGGTGCGCTTGCAGCCCTGCACCATGCTGCACATGAAGAGGGAGCCACGCAGGCACTGCTCTATGCGCTGGACCGGGTCTGTGCAGCTGTACAGGGACACACTGTACTTGAGATTTAGTAAGGGAAATGGAGCCAGCGACAGCACACACAGTGACAGCACACTCTGAACTCAAAATGACAGCTCCTACACTATTTACTTAGTAACAGCACACACAATGACTGTACACGCTGTACTCAATGACAGCTCCTACACTACATACTTAGTAACAGTAAAAACACAGCGACAGCACACCCTGTAATCAACGATGGTACCACCACTACATACAGTGACAGCACACCCTGTACTCAAAATAACAGCTCCTACACTACATACTGTGTAAGAGCACACACGTGGTGACAGCACACCCTTTACCCAACAACAGCTCCTACACAACGTACTTAGTAAAAGCCCACATTCACCATCATGTTAGACAACAGCAATTAACATGGTGCAACCAGCCTAACCAGTCTACCTAAGGAAAGTGGACAACACAAGAACTGTGTGCTAACATTTCTGCATTAGTAGTACTAAATTTTGAAATCAGCAACAAACTATGAAATAAGGTTCAGCAATATGTTTTTTTACCCAGATATCCTTTAAGATTTGATCACTTTTGATCTAAGTAAGATGCAGTCATGTTAAAAGGTCTGCATTATAAACCAATGTGCAGGACAGACAGTGTTTCAGTTGTGCTTCTTCAAGAAATTTAATTCCAGAACACCATCACTTTGAACTTTGCAGATGTAAGACAGTGAACGTGAACAGGCTGGGCAGTCAGTGGGAGGCAGTTAGACAGTTAGAGAAGCAGGGACAAGGTCTACAGTTGATCAAGCCTAAACCCTGCTCCAGAAGACCCGCCGCTAAGTTTGCTTTCCACTTCACCCAAAAGACGTCAGTCACCCCACATCTCTTAAACAAGAGACAGCTTTAACTGTAGATGGCTCCAGTCATCCAGGAACTTGTGATTTGGAGTGATATGGAAAACAAGCTGGGAAACAGATCTCCAGGGACAGGTTTGGAGACTACTGGTCTATACATAGAGAAGAAAAGACGTACAGAGCAGAGGGAAAAAAAGAGAGGGAACAAGGAGTTGTAGAAGAGGGAGGAGTGGAGAGGGATCTAGAGGAGAAAGCATGATTAGGGACATACCCAGGACAGAGCTTGTCTCCCTTTTTCTCGTGAAGCACAGCGCACTCGTAGCAGAACACATGCTTACAGGGAATCTGTGGAGAAAAAAAGGAGGGCTGTGAGGAGACAAACTTAAAGCAGCACTGCAGTCTGCAGCATCTCATTATTTCCCCTACTAGCACACACTGATAATCCCAACTGCTCTATCACACATGCTGTTGCCCCTTCAATGACAGTCATTATTATTTTATTATAAGTGTCAGTACAGCATTCTGACATTAAAGGTAAAGTGACCCCAGTTGCCAGGTATCCTGAGAGTAGCTCATCTGGCTGCTCTGTGCTTGGGTTACATGTAAGCAATGTGGATGGGTGCTGAGATACCCACACATGTCAGCAGCTATCTGAACAGTGGGCTGTAAACACTCTTAGCTTCCACTTTGTCAATACAGAAGTAACCTGTGGTCTGAGGAAATAACATCTGATACATATGATTCATGCAAAGCACCATTATACACCATTATAACATGAATACTCTACCTGCATGAAGGGTAATATGTGTGGTAAAGAAAGGGATTTTTGGTTTAGATTAATATTGATGATGTGTATATGAATGTAGAAACACTTCAAAAAAAAGCTTTATCAATCAGGGCAGGACAAATGTTAAACACAAAATACAGCCAAGCCCTTAACAGAGCACACATTTGACAATGGTGAGCAGATGAGCAGACAAACTCAAGCAAACATGTCTGTCAGTGCAGGACAGGAAAGGAGGTACACATTAAACAGGGTTGTATGCAGGGCTGTTTTCCTACCATGCGCCCGTATATCCTTATAGGCAGGCCACATTTGTCACAGAAGTGCACAGGTGTGTCATCCTTCTCCCCAATCAAGTTCATCTGAGGAGAGAGAGGATTGGCTTTAACCTCTGTATGAAAGACACTTGCAGGATCAAAAATGCTGACAGGTTCAGTGGCTTTAGAGGGACAGTGAATGAGGGAGAGAAAAGAGACCAGCTCTACCTTGTAGTCCCAGAACATTTGCTGAGGAAACCTCCGTTGACTTCCAAATGCATCTCCAGACTTGCACTCAAACCTGTCTTCTGGCTTGTAACTGAAGCCTTCTGGAAGACAGTACACAATGTTGGCTAAGGAGGACTGTGGCTGCCTTCACTCAGCAACACTGACCATCTATCAATTCTCTGCAAGAGAAAACTTATCGCTGGCTATTTACACCCCACATCCTGACCGGAGATTAGTACTGGGGGCACTGGGATATATACTGAGACAGCTCAGCTCTGTCAATTACAGCTGCAAACTGCACTCAATGGAAACAGGCCTGATACAAATAAATGTGGATTGCCAGTAAGTTAAGTATTATGACTAACTACTGAGGCCTACCTTCATCCCCAGTCTGTGGTTTAGAAGGAAGTCTATTCATTGTTCGTTGCGGACGGGCGACGGGCTTGCATCGGATGGCCTGTTTGGATATTAGTTTGATGGGGATCCTTCTACGGACATCGGGACCCCCCAGACTCCCCGAGCCGTCTGTGCCCTGCAAGTCATTGTCTGCGAGAAAAGGGGATCAGTTTTTATATCAACACCAGACAGCCCAAAGATGGCATTTTTTGCTCACTTTATGTCATCTGTGCCGAAACAAAGAAAAAGGCTTTCAGTTAAATACCTAACGATCGGTCCTTTCAAAACACGTCTCACAAGATGCCGCTTGCAAGAACGAACATTAAACATTCGCAATGCTTAATTCAGAAAACATGACACCTAAAAACATTTATGTCGCTATTCTGGATCTTGTTTAAGATTAAACATCAAAATACCGCTAACGTTAGCAAGTTGTACATATTTGGCTAACATTAGCTAGCGAGAGTAAACAACTAGCGAAATAACTTGCTACCGCTACTCAGCTGTCATGTGATTAACGCACACGGTTAGCTAGCCAAGACAGATCATGCAGAAGACATTTCTTTAATTCTAAGAGGTGTAGGAAGCCAGCCGGTGTGGCTCGAATTAGAAACTAAAAGACATGGTACACCGTGCTGTTAGCTGGTCTAGCTAACTAACTAGCCGGCGGCAAGCTCCGCGCTAATGGAAAACTCCAGCAGCATGCTAGCTCAACAGCTACAGGTGACATTCGCAGGATCACAGTGCCGGGAGATGTCTGAGAAGCTAGCCATCACATACTCAGCCAGATAACGAAGCTGCAATTGCTGCTCTTTTAACTTCCATGGGGCAGATCATACACCACTAGGTAGCACACTACTGCACCAATATCAAATGTTAACATACTTGTAGAAATAAAGCTAGACTTTCCTTGAATGCAATGTTAACTAAGAAAGGGTGTTAACTACTTCTGCTACTCCTAGCTAGGATAAGCAAGGCCGCGATAAAACAGCTTTCCAAAGGTGTGGATTTCCGGGAAGCAATTATATAGCAAGGTAGCTACACGATATGTGAATCTGCTACTACATGAAACTCGTGAATATGGTATTCCGATTGCAGTCTTCTAGTTCGGAAAACAAATGAAATGCATGCACAGGGCTGTTCCCTCCTTACCAGTTTGGTCCATGATTCTGGGCAATGCACGATGGGAGCGGAAGCCGCCGCTGTCGGGGCGCGGCGTTCCCAGGAAGTTTCCTCTACGCGAAAGTCGACGCAGCGTAGGGTGAGTTTGATATTTTAGGATTCGTTTTTATGCACCGGTAATTAATTGTGTTACTATTAATTTTTCAAGAAAAAGAGCTTATTTAAAACACACCAGGGAATTAATTCAGTGGAAAAACATACAAGTGTTGCCAGTGGGGGAAAGGTTATAAACAAGCATTTTATTTATTACAACACCAGAATATTCATTTGGAGAAAAAGTGTTTAAATGTACCTTCTGTGCGAAGTGCTTTAAACATACAGTACATGTAATTTTAAAATAAACCATACAAGTGTACCCATTTAATCAAGCCCCTAATTTAACATAATATTGCAATGCTCCCTGGAATCAAAAATCATTTAAAAGTAGAACTTGTGAGAAGTGCTTTAATTGTGCAAAAGACAACAACAACAACAACAACAACAACAATAATAATAATAATAATAATAATAATGATAGTAATAATAATAATAAATCATTGGAGAGTTCATTCGGGTGAAAGAAGTTTACCCCGTGGGAATGTGCTGTAATCAATCGTGTAATGTAAAAGAATTTAAAATCTGAGAATTTATTCTGTTGAAAAACAATTGTGTGAATCGATCTATTTCTTGTAAGAATGCCAAAGAATTCAAAATGGTGGTAAACAATTACATAACCACTATAACAGCACAAAATGTGTAAACCTACAATATGTCCCGCAATGTAGGCTACGGTTTGGAATGTATGGAAGATTCATTAATGTTCTCATTAATGTTTACCCTTGGTGAGACACTTTGATGAGCACATTATATACCTTCCTATAGTGTTATTATATAACACTCCGTATTACCTATTAAACTGACCAGCTGAGCTGTCAATCAGCTGTCAAAGCTGGCAGTTTAGTGAGCTAGCGAGCGAGCTACAGTGTAGCCGAAACACTAACACGCGAGCGTTTCTCTTTCGTCGTCATCAAGAGATGGCCAATGAAAATACTGAGATGTACTAAAACAACGCATACGTAACATATGTCACAGCTGACACTGAACTTAACGTTGGAAACGGGCCGCAAAAAAGGTGTAGCGACGTCGCGTCTGACTGTACTGTAGCACCATAAATGTGACAGTTATTACTCTACATGTCGTCACAATGAGGTTGAAAAAGGCAATATAAACATTCAGAACTATCATAGCTAATTCTGCGTACGACAAAACGCTGATGAATGCCATCTAAAATTCATTTGAGGTAGGTTATCATGTTTCTTTATGCTATCAAATGAACATAGAATTATATATTAAGCTAGTGTTTCCCAACCCTACTCCTGGCGGCACCCTGTCCTGCATATCTTCTATCTATCCTTGCTCTACCTACCTGACTGAACTCATCAGTGACACGTTTTATTAGTTGAGCACACCTAATTTAATCAAGCAGCAAGGATAGACAAGGCAGGACAGGGTGCCGCCAGGAGTAGGGTTGGGAAACACTGTGCTAAGCAACCGTATAAGTTCCATTTAGGAAAAGTACGCAACGAATACGATAGCCTGCAGACTAAGAAATCAACAGTTAGTAGGCTACGTTTTTATAAGAAGAGTTGTTGGTAGTTCTTGGTCTGTCCAACTACAATTTCATGATTAATTTGTGCCGTTCCTGGAGTCTTTTGCCAACCGTTACTTCTGCTAAATCACAAAAATGTAAATGTAAACATTATCTCTGATCAAACTGACTGGGTGGAACTGAGTCAAATTGGTCACTTGGTGATGAGGCTACGTCACAAAACGGCGCTGCACAGGTCACAGTGAGAAGTCAGGGAATATAAAACCGTGGCAGTCAAAGTCTGGCGTCAGTTCATCTTGGAAGAAACGGTGGAACGCATACGGAGCTCCTACGAAAAAAACAGGTTTTGGGGTAGTAATGCTACTTTTAAGCAGGTCTGATGAACAAACCCTTACAGAAACATATTAACCAACAGGCCTCAGGATCATGAAATGGGGGAGGACCAGACCCTGTGGATCATCCAAACGCAGCATCTTTTTGGACTTTGGAGCAGAGGAAATCCGTGTGCCCTCAGGACTTAGGTATTGTCATATATTGTGGCTATGCATGTGCTGTTCTTTCAGGCCTGCGCAACCTGGGACGCTGGAGGGGACATGGGATTATCTATGAGCGCCATGCCGGTGTGGTCCACTCGAACCCTGCCCTGTGGAGCTGCTGCAGACTCATATCCAGCCCAAACTACAACAGGTCCCCACACCAGTCCGCATGGGACACATGGTAACACAGGAAAACACCCACCTGCAAGGGGCACCCACCGTATATAATAATAATAATAATAATAATAATAATAATAATAATAGTTTATTATTAAAATAAGGAAACAAGCTAATAAGCAAATTAAAAGTAACATTAAAAAATGACATAGGAAAAATAAGAAAGCGATCATAATTACATTTGGTAATAAGTTCAGTTATTAAATATAAACCATTTACATTAGGTATTTAATAAATAAATAGGGACTTAATGTATGAATAAACTATTTACAAAGTGAATTAACATTTATATAATGATAATAATAATAACAATACTAATAATAATAGGAAGTTATAACTTCTTTAAATATATGATCTTTAACTTTCTTTAAAAGGCATTTAATATATGAATGAGCAGTTGGCTGAATTAGCATTTGTTATTTAATAATAATAATAATAATAAGGAAACCAAGTGAATTTGCTAAATAAGCAAAGTTATTTAGATAAATATTAATATATTAACTGCTGTTTACAAAATTTCTATAGTATGACAAGAATTAAGCTAAAAGTATCCTAATTTATTAGAAAATAAAATGAGGAAAAATAAGACAATGAACATTATTAAATTATATAGCCAGGTAGCTAATACGCAAATATGAAGAAAAGCACGGCAATTCCCCAGGAGGATGGCATTGCTAGGATAGACTCTGAGATGACATCTGTCAAATCTAGGTCAGTAGACATTAGTTTCAGAGGTAGTGGCAATCCAACTGTCCTTTGTGGTACAGCTGTGGTTGCTGTGGACCCTCCTAAACATTCTCAGTTTGCCAGGAGGAAGCTTGTGGTTCCAGATCTACCTTTCTTGTACATTGTTGGTTGTGACTTTATGGTGCTGTCCTCAGTCTGTCCAGCAGCAAAGTTTTGATTGATTGGTTATTGAAGTAATTAATTCATTGTCATTACTGGTATATAACTAGCAACTAGCAGCTAGTCTCCTGTTACTCTGTGTTGCTAGGTTACTGTTACTGGATGAGTAATTGATCATGTAAATCATGTGCTTTCAGTAAATCCTAATTTTCTCTTCCTCATGGGCCTAAACAATGTTAATAGTAGCCAGGATGCAGGGATTTTAGTCTCTGCAGTCTATTGACATGCTAGTCTACTGGTGTGCAACAGTCTACTGGTGTGCTAGTTTGCAGTAGGAAAGAGGTATAAAGAAGTATAATTGAGCTATGTAGCTGACATAGGTCCTTAATTCTGAGTCAGTGTACATGAAAAATAAAAGTATCATCATTACGGATTCATAACTAGCAGCTAGGTGTTGTTTTTCCTGTTTCTTGCTGGGGTGTTGTGGTTGAATCTCACTGCTGCAGCTTTACTCTACCTAACCAGTGCACAGTGGGCTCTGGGTCACTTTCCAGCGCTATGAACAGCTCAGTAATTTATCATCGTTAATAACTTATCATCATTACCGTTTCATAATTGTTTGTTACATCAAGGAGTGGGATGGGATTGACAACAGTTGTTTTTGAATGATGTGTGAGTTAGAAGCTCTGCTTCTGGTAGAAGCTCAGATTTCATGAACATTCAATTGTCAGTCAGAGTTCATGAAAGATGATAATATCATCATCACGGATTCATAACTAGCAGCAATGTGTCGTTTTTCCTGTTTCTTGCTGGGGTGTTCTGGTGGAATCTCGCTGCTGAAGATGTACTCTGCCTAACCAGTGCACAGCGGGCTCTGGGTCACTTTCCAGGGTTACGACCAGCTCAGTTGTGTCGAACAGGCTCGGAGGGTGCCAGACGTGGACCACCCTCTTGGCTTCATGCGGCAGAGAGCGTAGGAACTGGCTCAATACCTTCTGGTTTTTGACAGACTCCTCGGTCACACCCTGCATGCAACGCCAGGTCTGTTCGATTCTGAGCAGGTTGTACAGCTGCGCAAACTGGTTGGCATTTTGCTACATCCAGGAGTGGGATTGGGGTGACACCAGCTGTTTTTGAGAGGCTTTTGAAGTTAGAAGCTCTGCTTTTTAGTAGATGCTCTTCTTACATGATGTAGCCTAATAATTTAAACCCATGAGGAGGGTTTCCAGAATGCAGGTCTTTTTGTTCAGTTTGTGTAGTGGTAGTGGTGTAGATAGGTGACTTTGCAACGGCATAAAAAAGACGTTTCTTGCTTTGAGCTGGATAGCTGAAATCAGTCCTTCATTTTGAGACATTGTTAATGAACGTAAGTTTTTTGCTGTAAGTATTATTTTCTGTTTTTTAAGGGCGTAACTGATGTCGATAGTAGAAAGGATTGCAGGGGTTGTAGTCTCTGTAGGCTTGTGATAGCGGTGTGCTAGTTTGCACAGAAGTAGTAAAGAGTTAAATAGAGGCAAATATTGAGCTATGTAGATGAAATAGGTATTTAATTTTGAGTCAGTGTACATGAAATTTAAAAATAATTAATCATTCACGGATTCATAAATAGCTGCTATGTGTCGTTTTTCCTGTTTCTTGCTGGGGTGTTCTGGTGGAATCTCGCTGCTGAAGATGTACTCTGCCTAACCAGTGCACAGCGGTCTCTGGGTCACTTCCCAGGGTTACGACCAGCTCAGTTGTGTCGAACAGGCTCGGAGGGTGCCGGACGTGGACCACCCTCTTGGCTTCATGCGGCAGAGACCGTAGGAGCTGGCTCAATACCTTCTGGTTTTTGACAGGCTCCACGGTCACACCTGCATGCAACGCCAGGTCTGTTCCATCCTGAGCAGGTTGTACAGCTGTGCAAACTGGTTGGCATGTTTGGTGCATCCAGGAGTGGGATCGGAGTGACCCCATCTGTTTTTGAGAGGCTTTTGAAGTTAGAGGCTCTACTTTTGGTAGAAGCTCTGCTTACATGATATAATTATAGCCCATGAGGATGGTGGTCAGAATGCAGGGCTTTATGTCCAGCTGGGCTATTGTTATTAGTGTAACTAGGCGACTTTACAAAGGCGTCCAAAGAAGTTTCTTGCTTTGAGTTGGATAGCTGAATTTGGTCCTTCATTTTGAGTCATTGTTAATAAACAGAAATGTTTGCTGTTAGTGTAATTTTCTGTTTTTTAAGGGCTTAACTGATGTCAATAGCAGCAGGGATGGTAGGTATTGCAGTCTCTGCAGGGTAATTATAGGCATCTTTGGTTGAATAGAAGCAGTAAAATGTTAAATAGATGTAAGTATTCAGCTATCTATCTGACAGAGGTCTTTAATGTTTAGTCAGTAGGTGACCAGTAAAGTTTTGCTGTCAATACAATTTTCTGTTTTTAAAGGGCCTATCTGATGTTGAATGTAGCAGTAGGTGTTGTATTCTCTGCAGGCTAATGACAGGCTTGTCTTAATTTGCACAGAAGTAGTAAAGAGTTAAATAGAGGCAAATATTGAGCTATGTAGATGAAATAGGTATTTAATTTTGAGTCAGTGTACATGAAATTTAAAAATAATTAATCATTCACGGATTCATAAATAGCTGCTATGTGTCGTTTTTCCTGTTTCTTGCTGGGGTGTTCTGGTGGAATCTCGCTGCTGAAGATGTACTCTGCCTAACCAGTGCACAGCGGTCTCTGGGTCACTTCCCAGGGTTACGACCAGCTCAGTTGTGTCGAACAGGCTCGGAGGGTGCCGGACGTGGACCACCCTCTTGGCTTCATGCGGCAGAGACCGTAGGAGCTGGCTCAATACCTTCTGGTTTTTGACAGGCTCCACGGTCACACCTGCATGCAACGCCAGGTCTGTTCCATCCTGAGCAGGTTGTAGAGCTGCGCAAACTGGTTGGCATGTTTGGTGCATCCAGGAGCGGGATAGAGATGACCCCAGCTGTTTTTGAGAGGCTTTTGAAGTTCTAAGCTCTGCTTTTGGTAGATGCTTACATGATGTAATAATTTTAACCCATGAGGATGTAAAATTTTGCCGTTAGTGTACTTTTCTATTCATGAAGGCCTTCACTGATGTCAGTAGTAGCAGGGATTGTAGGCATTTTATTCTCTGCAGGCTAGCGATAGGTGTGTGGAGTTGGGTCGGAATGACTTCAGCTGTTTGTGAAGGTTGTACGAGTTACACGCTCTGATAAATAAGATAAACAGGTGAAATGAGCGTGAGTCATTGACTCTCAGGATATCCATATTATCTGTTTTTCTTGTTCTAAGCCAATAAGGATGGTAGTCAGGATGTTGGCTTCCTGCTTCTTCTCAGAGGAAGTGCTGTTCTGTACTAGTCTTTCATATATGGACCTGCAGCCATCATAGAAGCCAAGAAACTTGTACATGACCAGTCCATCTTTACTCATAAATATGTTGTATATGTTAAATTTGTAAATGTGTTAAATGATTGCATGAACCTGGCAAAACCCAAAATTCCAATTAAAACACACTTAATAAAAACATTAAATAAATTAAAATGAAATAATAAATCATATTTATTAATTAAATCAAATAATAACAAATAATAATATGTAATAACTAATAATAAACTAAATTAAATACAATTAAAAATAATTTAATAACTAATACTTGACTATATTTCTTCCTTATAAAATCTATTTTATAATCTCGGCTCCAAGAAATAAAACTGGTTGCTTTGTCAGCAAATGAGCAAAAGTGACATTTATGTTTAGCTTATATATAATTCAAAATAGGTAATGAATAGAAAAAAAAAATTTTGTGCCCCTTGTTTATCAACAGATAGATAGCAACTTAATAGAGACAGACTGTGATTTTACTGTATAAGGATGTTGTTTCTCCATCTAGAGCAGGCATACTTGTATTTAACATAAGCTGTTTTCCAGGAGTCTCTCGACCGCCTTTTTCTGGGGTCAGGGAATAATTTTCCAGCTTTTCCCCTAATTGGCCCTGGGTTTTCTGGTTTTTTGATTCCCTCTGGAAAATGCTTTCTGTGGGACAGCCTTTTCTGAGGAACACCCTCAGGTGTAGCAGCTTATCTTAGGAATGCCTTGCTGTCTTTGGAATTGTTAAATAGTTATTTCAGTAAAGATTTTAAAAATCAAGATCTAGTCCTCTCCTTTTTATCTCTTTAATTTGTATTAAAATAGTTTATCTGCTGAAATTTGAGCACACATTTGAGCACACATGCTCAATATATTGTTTAAAAATATTTTTGTGAATATTTTTAAACAAGCATTCGAGTTTATCCCTTTATTGCTGCTGTTGTGGTAGATGCAGAACATGGCATGGGTTTACATATATGCATTAATATAACTATAGCAGCACTTCCTTTGGAAACCACTTGAAAAAATTCATCAAGCAACTGACATCACATAGTGCATGCATGAAATTCTACAGTGAGATGCAGTAAGGACAGAGAACTGAATTTTTCGCTTTCAGTGTAGTTCACTACAGCTCATTGATCACTTTGGTGTGCCCTTCTCACTGACTGCACATTACATCCTAAGACACAGAATACACAGTGCTATACACAGAAGCACAGCCTGGGTTGAAGTGAAAGTGTTTACATACATACATACATATATATTAATGCTACAATTCAAAAACCCACTTGCAAAAACCTTTGAAAAATGCAGTAAGTGAATGACGTAGACAAGAACTATTTACACAGAGAATGCATGCTCAAATCCATGACTTTCGATAGTAAAACCATTATTTATCTGTTGAGTCAATTCAGAGCGTTGTAAACACTTTCAGAGCTAGTCTACCTTTTCCAGCACTGTTAATGCACATCAGAAAAGCCAATTGTAAAATACCTTCTTTGAAACATTCAACAAGCCAGTGTGACAGGTGAAGACAACACACAGATATCTGAAAGACTAGAGGAAAAACTGGGTTGCATGCATTTGAAATAGCGCCATTGTTAGCTTTGGGTCTTTTGTATTCCACATTAAAGTGAAGTGTATGACCATTAAGTATGAAAAACATGTATAGCTTTGGACAACCATGGCCACAGCTGGCATAGTGGTAAAGAGCCAGATTCTCAGAGCAGGCACACATTTTTCTTGGTCTTGATCATGGAAGTTGCCGAGGTAGAAGGAAGAGAGTGAACACCCAGTGCACTTCCACAATTGAACCAAATCCCACATCGTTAAGACTGTTGCAGGCGCTGACAGCAATAATTTATCTCACCAGCAGATGTCAGCTGAGATAAAATATGTGCAGATTACATGAGGAAACCAAAAAATATTAGTCGTTATTCTTGCAACTACCAAATGATGTGATATTTAACAAAAAGATAAAGATATGAAAAAACCTATATAGATGTAATATATACAGAAAATTCATCTGCTCTCAGCAGAACCTGCTCTCACACCAATGGGATCATCTTGAGGAGTGTGTGTGTGTGCGTGCGTGCGTGCGTGCACGCACATGCATGCAACAGTGTGTTAGTGTGTTCAGTAGAGACTAACATGCACATACCACAATTGCAATGCAAAAATCTGGATGTTTTGCGTAATAACTACACAAAAAAGAAGACAAAGCCAAACCCTAATCAATCTGCCACCATTTCCTGCAGTTAACAAACATTGATTTATGATGGTAAGTCTTCAGTGAACCTCATTAGCATGGGGTAGGTCTTTGTTGTGTTTCAGCATGAGGATAATTTCAGTGAACTTCAGTCACATTATGACCATAACATAAGGATTCAGTGACATTTAGCCACTTCTATAATGTAAAGTAAACCTTGAGTCAAAGGAAAATGCCTCTTGAGTAGGTGGAAATGCCTTGGAGTTGATCAGAAGCTTTGTCTGTGGTTGTTTAATGTGTTCATTGCACTCTCATGTTCTCATCTTCATTCTCTCATTGGATTGATGATGAGCTGGTACATGATGACAGCATGAAACTCAGTCTGCATGTGGCTGTGTGCTTGAGAGCTGCTCACAGCTGTCAGTATTGCATTTGAGCTGATGGTGGCAGACCAGGGAAAACAACCATCCTCAACTCTGCAGTCCGCAGTCTCTTCAACCATGATGTTCGGCTCATTCCATTTTAGTCAATTGCTTGGCTTATTTTTTGTCCTGAGTTTCCCTTATAATTTTCCAAATTTCAATAATTACCAGAGATGATTATGGATAATTTGTCAAATCATAGCAACCCATGACAGTGACAGGTAACAGTTTCAGATGGATTTTTAAAATTTTCCAATTAATGGTGGGATTGTATTTATTTATTTTCAATGTGATAGATAGTAAAAGAATTAGTAAAATGATGGAGGCAAAGAAAGTTTTCAACCAAAGCTGAAACTAAGTAATATAATGTAAAAGTTATTTTAATTCAAACATCTAAGGATAAAATCATTGAGAGGAATTTCAACAACTGAAAAGCAATTACTTTTTATGAACAATTCAATTTGCTTTATTATTTGTGGTAGTCACCATTGTTAAACTGATATTGTTCTACAGGGAAAAAAAACCCCACAAGGCCAAAAGCTTTCGTGGTGCATTGCTTGAACTTAAGTGTGCACCCCCCCCCCAAGCTTTCTTCCATCTTTTGCTTTACTGTAAGTACATGAACATTAATTACTAGAAAAATCTGGCCTGTAACCCAGTCTTGGTCAATGGCACAGTGGTAAGTTTGCTGCCTTCTGGTTATGAGGTTCCACAGGTGATTGGCTAATGGAGATGACATCTTCAAGTCTGATGAACAAAGTCCTGTGAGCATGTCCTGGCAGCTGGGGCAGAGGGCTAAGGCACATGTCTTCAGTGTGTAAGGTTTGCGGTTCAAGCCCCTCCTCTTCTTTGTGGTTCAAGCCCCCGTGGTTCTTTGGTTTCCTTTTGGTCTTGCCAAGTCGCTTGTCAAATGCGCAAAAAAAAAAGGATGAAAAGTGTCAAGGTGTCTGTGGCGTTGGAGGAAGATCTGCTCCTCACACTGCTGAGGTTGTGGGTTTGAATCTGGCCAGTGGCCCTGGGCAAGAGGTAAGGGGGGGGAACTCAGACCCCCCCCGAGGTTTCGGGAGGTGGAAGCTGGTGGTTATGCAGCTGGCTGCATGAACAGGCTGAAGTTTTGATGCGCTATCTTTTTCAACAACCTAACTGAACTGAGGTAACTAGCCCAACTAACTAGCAGAAAAAGGGGTGTGGCTTATTGCCTCTTCATCGTTTCCCTCCTCATCCTCACCTCTCTTCCTCTTCCTCCCTCCTCCTCCTCATCCTGCCCGCTCTCACTCTGCCTACCTCACTGGACAGACCGGGTCCTATGTCCTGTCCTATGGATCTGTCATCCCATCCATCTGCCCCTTCTTAGCTGGTCTTGCCACACCCTCTGCTCTCTACTGCTCTCTACTGCCCTCTAGCTCCTGCTGTGTCCTCAGCTCTCTGCTTCCCTCTACCTCCTGTTACAGCCTCAGGACTCTGCTGCTCTCTACCTCCTGCTGTGTCCTCAATGCTCTACTGCCCTCTAGCTGTTGTTCCATGCTCTGCTCCCTACTGCCCTCTGCTGCCCTTTTGGAGACCTCCTTTGGCCATTAAAATGCCAGACACGCTCCTGGTCGGTTTTGAACCTGGGACCTCCTGTTTCAGAGTCCACAGCTCTACCTCAGCGCCACCAGAGAGTAACGATACCTGATCTTCGGTTCGACTCTTTCTAGCACAGCACCTGCCGTGACCAAGAGAAGAGAAGTGCATAGCCTGGTGTCAGGATTAAAGTGGGAATCTCCAGGTTACGAGGGAGTGGACTTACCACTGTGCCACCCAAACATGAGTGGGTTATGAGTCAGATTCTTCTGCTACTTAATAATTGCTGAGGGTTAGCCATGGTTAGAAAATGTATTTGCAGTGATCATCAAACAAACTGTTTTATAAGTTATTTGTTTTGTTAATAAAAAAAAAAAAAAAAAAATTTAAAAATTGGCCGTGAAACTGTTACCTGGATCACGATGACGGTTTGATGTGCTGTGAAAAATTACCCACAATCCTCTCTGGTAATCATCTGCATACAGTACAGCACGTGAGCATGCGTGTGTTTTCCTCATGACCTCATGTAGATTCAAGATTCAAGAGTTTTATTGTCATGTGCACAGCAGAACACTCAGTTACACCGTACAATGAAATTCTTACTCTGCTAATCCTTCGTTACCAAAATAAATAAGTCTGAACAAAATAAGTAAATCTGAACAAAAAGAAGAAATCTAATAAAACACTGGAGAAACATGAGAAGAAGAAGAATGAGGTAGAACTGTAGAATGAGGTAGAACTGTAGTGTGCAATGTTGCGGTCCATGTGCAGTGTGTGCAAAGGGCAGAGAGCAGCAGTCATAAAGTGCACTTGTGCATTGTTGTAGGGTGTCAATGGTCATTGGTGGGGGGGTAGCAGCAATAACAGTTGTGTAGTGTGTGAGGAGTTGAGTGGTGTTCCTTGAGGTATGTGTGTATCAGTCAGTAACTCCTGGTTCAAAGAGGTTGAGAGGGACCAGGTGTCAGACGGCTATTCACGAGCCTGATTGCCTGTGGATAGAAACTGTTTGTTAGTCTGGATGTCCTGGACTTCATACTTCTATAGCGCTTGCCTGAGGGTAGAAGTGCGAAGAGGCTGTGCTGGGGTGTGAACTGTCCCTGATGATGTTGTGGGCCCTCCTGATGACCCTGGTGTGGTATGTGTCCTGCAATGGGGAAGGCTGCTCCTGAAATGGACTCTGCTGTTTTAATCACACGTTGGAGAGCCTTCCTGTCCTGAGCAGTACAGTTTCCATACCAAACAGTGATGGAGCTGGTAAGGACAGTCTCGATCGTACTCTGTAGAAGTTGCTGAGAATTTTGGTTGACATCCCAAATTTCCTCAGCCTTCTTAGAAAGTACAGTCGTTGCTGGGACTTCCTGATGGTGTGCTGGGTGTTGTGAGACCAGGTGAGATCCTCACTGATGTGTACACCGAGGAATTTGAAGGTTTTCACCCTCTCCACCTCGGTCTCCCCAATTTGCAGTGGTGTGTGCAGCTCCCCCCTCTTCCTTGGATCAACAATCATTTCCTTGGTCTTGTCCGCGTTAAGGTAGAGATTGTTGTCCTGACACCAGGCCACCAGATCTGCCACCTCCTTCCTGTACGCCGTCTCATCCCCACCAGTGATCAGTCCAATGACTGTTGTGTCGTCAGCGAACTTGATGATGCTGGTATAATTCTGGGAGGCCACACAGTCGTGCGTGAAGAGCGTGTACAGCAGTGTACACCAACTTAATATCAACCCACACCCAACCCACACAGATTCTGAGAGAATCAGACAGAGTGCGAGGGGAGTTCACCACCTTGTACTCTCCAGGTAATCTGAGCGGCATCATAGTAAATTCACTGCCTTGATGGATATTATCACCCCCCGTCCACCCCCAACCCCCAACCCCCAACCCCCAACCCCCCACCCCCATCAACCCCCTCGCACTCTGTCTGATTCTCTCTGAATCTGTGTTTGAACTTGTAGATTTCCCCCCACCACCCCACCCCCCGCACTGTCTCTGAATTCATTATCTGAGTAGCAGAAGAATCTGTGTTTGAGTGGGTTGATATTAAGTTGGTGGGGGTGGACGGGGGGGGAGAGATAATATCCATCTTTGTTGGTAATGATATTGAACAACAGCCGGAAACCAAGTACATGAGGTCATGAGGAAAACACACGCGTGCTCACGTGCTGTACTGTATGCAAATGATTACCAGAGAGGATTGTGGGTAATTTTCACAGCACATCAAACCGTCATCGTGATCCAGTTAACAGTTTCACGGCCAATTTAAATTTTTTTTTTTTTTTTTTTTTTTTAAATTAACAAAACAAATAACTTATAAAACAGTTTGTATAATGATCACTGCAAATACATTTTCTAAGCAATTAATTACGTAGTAGAAGAATCTGACTCAACCCACTCATGTTTGGGTGGCACAGTGGTAAGTCCACTCCTCGTAACCTGGAGATTCCCACTTTAATCCTGACACCAGGCTATGCGCTTCTCTTCTCTTGGTCACAGTAGGTGCTGTGCTAGAAAGAGTCGAACCGAGGAACAGGCCTCGTTACTCTCTGGTGGCGCTGAGGTAGAGCTGTGGACTCTGAAACAAGAGGTCCCAGGTTCAAAACCGACCAGGATCCTGTCTGGCATTTTAATGGCCAAAGGAGGTCTCCAAAAGGGCAGCAGAGGGCAGTAGGGAGCAGAGCATGGAACAACAGCTAGAGGGCAATAGAGCACCGAGGGCACAGCAGGAGGTAGAGAGCGGTAAAGTGCTGAGGCTGTAACAGGGGGTAGAGGGCAGTAGAGAGCTGAAGATGTAACAGGAGGTAGAGGGCAGTAGAGAGCTGAGGACACAGCAGGAGGTAGAGGGCAGTAGAGAGCAGAGCTGAGGACACAGCAGGTGGTAGAGGGCAGTAGAGAGCTGAGGACACAGCAGGAGGTAGAGGGCAGTAGAGAGCAGAGCTGAGGACACAGCAGGAGGTAGAGGGCAGTAGAGAGCTGAGGGTGTGGCAAGACCAGCTAAGAGGGGACAGATGGATGGGATGACAGATCCACAGGACAGAGAAGGTCTGAGTGAGGGTGAGGAGGAGGAGGATGAGGATGAGGAAGAGAGGTGAGGATGAGGAGGGAGAGAAATGATGAAGAGGCAATAAACCACACCCCTTTTTCTGCTAGTTAGTTAGGCTAGTTACCTTAGTTCAGTTAGGTTGTTGAAAAAGATAGCGCATCAAAATTACAGCCTGTTCATGCAGCCGGCTGCATAACCACCAGCTTCCACCTCCCGAAACCTCGGGGGGGGTCTGAGTTCCCCCCCCTTACCTCTTGCCCAGGGCCGCTGGCCAGATTCGAACCCACAACCTCAGCAGTGTGAGGAGCAGATCTTCCTCCGACGCCACAGACACCTCGGCACTTTTCACCCTTTTTTTTTGCGCACTTGACAAGCGACTTGGCAAGAAGATCCAAGGTAAAGGAAAAGAAGGAACAAGGGGGGTTTGAACCGCAAACCTTCTGCACTGAAGCCATGCACCTTAGCCCTCTGCCCCAGCTGCCAGGACACACGCACAGCCCTTTGTTCATCAGACTTGAAGATGTCATGTCCTGTGATTGGGTTAGTTCACTTCCTCACCTTGAGGCGGCTACCTCCTTACATAATTGCTCATTCAATTCACCTGAGGGCATATAAAGGCTTGTTATCCATGCAGTGGGTTTCCTGGCTTCTCTCAGGTTGCGGTGAGTTGGAATGTGCGTCTGGGCTCGTGGCAACTTTTTCAAAAGGATCTTTGCAATTAGCCTGTCAGATTGTAACCTTAGAGAGTAACAAATTTTGCAGGGTGGAGGGGAAGTGGTGCCGTTGTCCCAACATGTTTATATCAACCCTAATTCAATTTAGCCAGCCATTGAAATACAAAATGAATGTTTGTGTTTAGAGCTTCCCAGCTATTTACTGGCTAGTGTGTTGAATCTACAAAACTTGCTTAATGGTCTTGCTCTTGGCTAGACTGTGTGGTGATAAGTTATGGACATGCACAAGACTGGCTCTCCAGTACCAGGATGTGTGAAAAGTTTCCCAGGTTCATGTGTTCAGCTGAGGGGAAGCAAGGCTGTAGCAGCTGAAGGTGTAATCCTGCTTGTGAAGAGCAAGTCAACAGGTAAACTGGTCATTTTGACATTCATGAGGTGAGCAGTCCGTGCTGCATCTCCATGTAGAAGCATGTAAAATAATCACGCAAACTTTAGAAGCAAAGGCCTTGTACTAAAACTCACGTAAAGCAGTATTCACCTGGGAGTCTCCAAACACTGACTTGCATTGTATTTCAATGGCTTGATCAACTGAAGTTCAAGACCAGTTATTCCCTATCCCCCTCCAAAGGGACATTTGTTCATATCTGTGCTTAATCTGTGATTATTTTTAAAACTCTTGGTCCTTTTGGAGGCCTTCCCACCAGAAGTTGATTGGCACCTGGAAGAGGAGATCTGAGGTGCCATCCAATCAACAGGTCCAATAATATCACTGAGACAAGCTGGAACAGAGCAGAAATGTGTGAATCAACAGCAGTCACCACTGCTCTGAGCAGATCTTAAAAAATAAATAAATAAAAAAACTGCTATTGCTGCTTTGCATGTATACAAGTTTTCTGTGAACTGAGATTTCATTTGCATCGCACAAAATTAAAATAACTTCATGGAGATGATTGGCTGTTTCTGTCCTGAGAATATATATGTTGGGACAAAAAATTGAAGTGCACTTCGAGTATCTATGCCTGTGCTTCTGTGTTGTGAATAAACGGAAATGTTGCATTGCTGGAACGATGTTGAAATGTGAATGATGGCGGCTGAACGATTCCTACACTAACAATGGAGGTAATGACCTGTTTAAATACCCGTCAGAAGCTGAAGCTTAAATCGTATTAATGGTTATAGGTGATGAACGATCAGCCACGGTAATCTGTATTTTTTGAGGGTATATTTTAGACGAGCCTGTATGAACTGTTCAGACATGCTGTCATACCCGCGTTAATGTATGCTGCAGAAAGAGAATAGTAATTTCCCTGAGCGATCTTCCTCAGGAAGTATGAAATGGCTTTTGGAAAAACAGTTTCATTTCAGCCAACTGTCGCCAAAGGGGCTGCATCTACAACGTGAAATTGTCAAACGAAATGACCGCAGACTCATATAACCAATGCTGGCTACCAAGCCGCGTCAAGTTAATTCCAGGACAGCGAAGTTAACAATCGCATATAAGATACAGAGTAACGTTAAACTGTAGTGTCAAAGTAGGTAGCTAGCGCACTACTTCACGTCAACTTGCAACCGCTTGTTCAGCTTGTATTTATCGGCATTCGTGTCGCTATAGCAGGCTTGTAAAGGCAAATATTGTTTTAAACGTTATTTGTGTTTGTGTTTAACTTACCTTGGAGCAGACGTCGATGTCTTTCGTTATCTGGACTGGGTTAGAGACAACGGCGGCAGAAAACGAAGGTATCTATCTAATGTTAATTTAACATTTGTTTAAAGTGGCGGTGAGAAATGTGGTATTCTGATTAGTGAGCTATGTAATGTGAACTAAATGTCCAAGGAAGGTCAATCGGGGCTTTGAAACAGAAGTTCGTACTCACAACTGCTTTCTGCAGAAATTTTGCTGGTTGTTGTGTGTTGGATGGTATTTTCAACAGCGATCGAATGTAAAAGATTGTACCAATGCTGCCATCTAAAGGATGAAAGTGGTCATGAAAATGACAAATACTGGGCAGGAAGACACTGCAGACACCCCAGAAGCAAGAAATAACATTTCTTGCAGCAAGATAAGGAATACGCACACACAAAGACTGAAAATTATATTTCACATAGAAATATCCTGAACAAGTACAACCTGTTAGTAGGCTATGCTTGTCTGTATGGTAGCTTAGCTCTGCGAGCACTAATAGCAATTTTGAATGTGATATGAAGACACAAAATCATAGGCTTATTTAACTTGTCTGATAGGTCAGGAGAGTCATGAGATCTGAGGAACCTATGACCAAGCTGATTACTAATGAATTCCCTCTACGATACTTGCCAAACTCCCCGTGATCATCAGAACACTGTCCAACCAGTCTTTTGTGTAATCTTTCCCCTTCATCACAATTCCTCTTAGATCCTCATTCACTCACCTCCCCAAACACACAGTTAGACAAAAACTAGACATTGTAAACTTTCCTTAAGTACTGATTTTGTAACATTAAGTAGTTATGCTAGTGTACTATACTGAATGGTATACTGCCATTGTGTGTGTGCATGTGTGTGTAAGTAAGTAACTAACTAATCAAGGACTTTTGGGGACAGTCAGAGCTGAATGGGGGATGGGATGATCTGTGCTGGCCTAACTGATTATTGACCCACTTTTTTCCCCAAACTCATTTTCCTTGTAGTAATAATGACATTTTGTCACCCCAGCCCCCCCAACCCCCTCACCTCAGTCACAGAAGGGCACTGCTGTAGTGTGAAGACCATACACATTGGTGGGGGTTGTTGACTCATCCACCACTGGAAAGTTCTTTGAGATCCACAAAAGACAATGCATTTCTGCCATTTCATCATCATCATCATCATCACCCAAACACTTCAATCCAATCCAACCATCACCCCACAGCTAAACCAAACCATAACCCTTTGTGCAGCACAAGACCAAACATGTGACAAGGATGCTCAGAACATCAGTATTTTGGGATACAAGGATAGACATGGCTTTCATAGTGGTTTTCATGGTTCTGTCAACAGAAATTCAGAAGGGAAATATCGGTCACTATGGAAACAGCAGAAATACAAATAGAACATTGCCTTTCTTTCCAGAAAATCTATTTTAGAAACTCATAGCACTGAAGCTGTAATATTGAATACCCTTTCATGGCTAAAAATGCATCTGTTCACCAGTCTTGCAAAGTAAATAAAATTAACTAGTTGTTATGTGTCTGGTTGTAAACAGCTTTGACGCTGGATTATTCTTTTTCATTTCTATTCTTGTTTTATTCTTTTACAGTTTAGGGTGAAGGTGGGAGGAGGTTAAGGACATTGTCTGACATTTTGAACTTTATTGCTCCTGGCTGTAGATCAGTGCATGTGTTTAAGAGGATCATTCTTTTGTTTTTGACTGAAGTTTTGAAAGGTTTGTTACCTGTATGGTTATGCAATTGTTAAGGTGTGGGTAAATACAGGCAAGGAGAGACATCAGAGGTCTAGCTGTGTTTGCCTGTGTAAAAGATGTGTAAATCTGGCAGGGAATTCTGCCTCTGAGACCGAAGCGATCCTGAGAATCCACAGCGGCCGGCCTCCAGCAGAACTTCAGAGGCCTAAACTGGTGGCAACATGGGCAATTATCCCAACCTGTGCCTAGAAAGGCAAGCAGAAATCAATGCTGAAAAGTACAGACAGTTCTGGAGTTGTAGCTATGGGATAATTTATTGACGGACATCAATTCAAATGCACCTGCACTGTTGGCCTTTCATGGGTTTTTCAGTTTGTGGCACTGCATTACCACGCAGCTGCAGGGAAGTGATGCCCAGGCGCAGAATGAAGAGGAACAGACAGGGACAAAGCCAACATACTTCTGGAATAATGTCACAGCGATAACTCCTCCTGTTGCCATCCAGTGCCAGTAGGATGCTACAGAATGAGACGATGATTAGGGGTACTGATGCATAAATGTGAAATGACCAGGGGCTCACAGAAATGATCTCACTCCTCAGGATATGTAGCATCATCTACGTATGATCAAAGACAATTACTGACTGCATACCCCCCCCCCCAATGCCACCATTGCAACATGGTTCATGGCCTCTGCGTAGCTGCTCTGTTGAATACTGCACTGTGAGTACACAGCTTAGCGTGAGCATCAAATGTTCTTATGGCGCAATGTTTTAAAAACGTAAAATATACTCTCCACATCCTTGGGGTTATTTCACAACCTTTTGTCACAGACAAAACATACAGACCAGGTGTACATCCTCCACCTCACCTGCAGAATGTTAATGTTGTTAGAAAAATACACACATGCATGCCGGAGCATAATTCATTCGACCATAAACAAGACTGATGTTTGTTTTGTTTGGTGAAGTACTGCCACTGTTTTGTGTATGGTTTTATGTACTGTGGAATGATTCATGGGAAGTAAATGGGTAACTCTTCTGATGCACTTGGAAACATGCCACAAGGAAGACACATTGCAATTGGAAGTTGAAGGTTACTGATGCTACATAAATCACCATGGTTACAAGCCTCTGCTGAGTAAATAACAGATGCGAAGAGTGCAATGATGATGGTTAATAAACAGAAAAAGCTGTAAGACGTCTGTAAGTCTGGAGTTGGAATCTCACGTACAAGAACATGTGTCAGGGCAGAGCAGAGGTATCTGACAGGCTAACTGTGAGGCCAGTTTCACTTGGATAAGTGAATATGCAGGAATGGGTCCAGGGCCTTAAACAGAAGTCTCAATTCAGCAGTCACTTTGGGTATTTAATAGATTTTTTAGTCACTAGCAACAAAATACCCCCTACCCACAGTTTTAAGCAATTTTTTTAACTTACCTAGCTCATAAAAATCAATCCCATACCATCAATGAGCACAAAGAAGCAGAACAGTAATTGGAAAAAGGATTGCAAAGCAAACATGAATAAAGTCTAATATGATTACCACCCATATGAGAGTCTCATTTTAAACTGGTCTCAGTGAAAATGGGCCTCAGGATGTGGGGTAACTGGATTCTGGGTGGGACCCGAGTGATTTCCAATATCCTAGGAACTGACAGCTCTGGATTCCGTCAGGACCTTCTGGACGGGCCAGCGGCAGTGGGCCCGGCTTCCCCTCGCCCACGTAATGGGTCAACCCAGGCCGTTCGGCTGACTCCCAAACACCTAAAAGGGCAACAACTGCTCTTTCAGGACACGTTTTAGTGACCAATTATCTGTTTCATGGAATACATTACGTTACATTACTTTACATCATTTAGCAAACACTCTTACCCAGAGCGACTTCCAAATAAGTGCATCACTATGCTAAGAGTAGTTATCGAGAAGTATTACAAGAGGTCAGTAAGATGCTGAGTTAAGTGCTAAATTAGTGCAGAGTGCTTTTTTATAGAAAATAGGGATAGAGGTGGATAGAGAGTAAGGTAGACTAGAGAAAGTTCACGCAAATACACATGAATACTTACCAAGTATTACCAATATCTACCAATACTTACACAGAAATACTTACCAAATTTATATAAATTCCATGGGAATTTCCATTTCCATGGGAACCTGTTATTGACTTCATGGATCTCTGTGAGGCAACATGCTTTTCTTTGTTTCTTTCTGAATATTAAACGTACATGTTTACTAAACATACATGCAGCTAATAATTTGCAGCGTAATTTCACTTTGAGGAAAAAGACATTCACGATGGCTGATTCTTTCAAAGAAATGAAGGTTTTTATTTTTGGTTTTGTCATTTTTTGGTTGAAATGACGTTAGACATCACTGACACTTCTGACCTGATCTATTTGCTCAATGCAAACAACACCCGGACTACCTTAAACCTGTTGAAATGATGTATTCTAGAACAAAAGAGGAAAATTGTATGAGCCCAGTTATTATGAAAACAGGATCATCTGCTTGTATAGTCAGTACTGTGGGTCAGTGCAGATCTAGTTAGGCCTCAGCAGCAGAAGCACATGTATTTCACTGAATTAGACACAAAGAGAGGTGTGAGACAAAACCTCCCGGCTCTGTCTGCAGGTCGCAAAGTTTGTTTTCCACTGGGAGCCCGTTGCAGTTGGAGCAGAGCGCGTCGACTTCCTTCTCCTCAGAAGCGTGACAGGGCGTCTGTGCTGGTTTTGTTCGTCCAACACAAACGCTTACACAGGCAGCAACAATGCCCTGTTTGTTTACGGGTTCCCCGGGTTTGCATTGTGCTCCTGTGGAATCATTGATCAGGCATCCCCCCACCCCCCCAACAACCGCTAACCCTCACCGATGAAACGATAAGCCTCCCTGCTCTCAGCCTTTCAGCCTGAGTCCACGCCACAAGGCAGAGCAGAACAAACAGCCCGACATTTCATTCATATATTTGCATCTTAAATAATCATAGCTTGACAACAGTCCCTTTGTGCCGAAGTCACGCCATCCATGTCAGACGTGCCCTTTCTCTGTAACAATAATGTTAACAAATCATGACAGTGATAGCTAACATGTTGTGGTACACTGGAGCATTCTCAGTGTCCCAAAAGAACAAGAACAGCGCAAGCTGTTCCTGCAGAGTTTGTTTTGGACTCCTGAAAAATTGATGACCACACACACATAGCATGAAAGGCATTCAGTTTCAGATCAATCATCATCATTTCATTGATAAACTATTCAGAGGTACTGATAAGTGTATAAATGCACATGTGTCCATACCACTAAAACCCTGTTACTTTTGGCACTTTAGATGTGTAATTACTCATTCCAGCTGAATGAGTCACCCTCTCAAGTAAATTCATAGCTTTCTATTTCATATTTTAAAGTGAGTCTTTGGCCAGCCTGGTGAAATATACTGCTATCAGACAGAGACATCATTGCCCCCATTCAATGTCACCACAATGTGCTTAGTCCTGCAATTGGAGTAATGAATTTCAGAAGTGCTCATCTTTTCATAATGTCTGCTGAGCTCATGATGTTATGAAAGAAAGGAAAATGAAATATAATAACTGCTTAAATTCATTATTCATTCACAGAAAAGGTCATTGTGGTTCAACTGACTATAGACAATGGAATTGTTCAGTGAATGCTGTACATAACCAGGGAGCTGAACAACAGATTCAAAAGAATCACCACAATTAAGGAACAAAAACAAAAAGTACCTTACAATTAGCCATTTTCAGTGCATTAATCTTCTTGCAAGGCTGACAGGAGGCAGGAGTGAGAGAGCAAAATCAGGTTAAAATAAATTAGAATTTGTAAAATGAATTACCCATATGTTAATGACTATGTCATAAAAGAACGTATTATGCTGCAGATGTGTACATCTTGCACAGCTTGTGAATAAAGGCGCTGTGCAGTGTAGGTACACACCCTGGGGCTTGTATAAAGCGCGTACACGTGTGGTGCGTAGGCCGGCGCTCAGCACTGCGTCCCCACGGCGGCGTAGACGGGCGTGTCGCGCGGACGGAGCCGAAGGGTGACAGCTCCAGCTCGGCGGTGCGCTCGCGGTCGTCGTCCTCGCTGGCGGCGGCCGACGCTGATGACGGTGGCCCGCCGGGGGCGCGGCGGCGGCGGCAGCAGCAGCAGCAGCACTCCACGAAGGCGCGGCCGAAGGGGCGGCAGACGCAGAAGAGCAGCGAGGGCGTGGCGGCCGAGCGCAGGAAGAGGAGGAGCTGGGCGAGCAGGCGGAGCAGGTCGGCGGCCCGCCGCGGCACGCCCGCCGCCATGTAGAAGGACACGGCGTTGCTGGCGTTCTCGGGGATGACGCAGAGGCCGTAGAGGATGGCCAGCGCCACCACCGCGCAGTTCATCTGGCCCTCCAGCCGCGCCTGCTGCTTGCCGCCGCGGGCGCCCGCCTTCTCCGCCAGCCGGATGCGCCGCGCCGTCGCCAGCGCACCGCCGATGGTGAAGAGCGTGGGCAGGCAGAAGTAGCAGCCGAAGCACCACCACAGCCGCGCCCCGGCGTAGGTCAGCCCCACCACGTACACCGTGTCCGGGAGCTCCAGCGAGATGGCCACCTCGCAGCGCTCCCGGGCGGGCGCGTCCGGCGAGTCCCCGGCCCCCGCCGTCAGCTGGTGCACGATGAGCTCGGGCAGCGCCAGCAGCAGCGCCCCCACCCAGATCACCGCCAGCTTGGCGGCAGTGGAGCCGCAGTTCTCCGTCATCTCGTAGTACATCTGCGCGCTGGTGGCGGCGCGGAAGCGGTCGATGCACAGGGCGCACAGCGTGAAGGTGGCCACGCCCAGGGACACCACCTGCAGGGCGGGCCCGCAAAACGCAACAGCTCAACCACCATGGCACACACTCACAGTACTACAGATTACACCGAAGAAAGACACAGACACAGCTCTCCCGCGCTCACCTGAACACCTGAAACATTACTACCTAAAGCAATGTCTTTCTTAAACACTGTTTTCCTTATAAAAAAATTCAAATCTATGGTTTCATGCACTCGTATCTCTAACAGCTAGCTTGTACCTTGTCTGGCCAGCTATTGAAACCTGGTTATGCGCTTTTAATATTGTTGACTCCATGTATGGCTTTTGCTTGTGTTGTACTCTGCCTCACTTGTAAGTTGCTTTGGATAAAAGCATCTGCCAAATGAATAAATGTAAATGTAAATGTAAAGGGAAGCTCACCAATGGTTTAGTAGCTGTCCATGAAAAAAATAGTGTTAAAACCCAAATTTGTGTCTAAATAATAATATTAAATATTCAAAAAAAACCTATATTTTGGTGTTTTCTTTGAATACTTTATGAAGGAAAACCTTTTCACAATGATAAGTTTGGTGGCCTCTCTAGAATGTTGAATAAGTACTCATCGTAGCAGTAAAACCTTATTTCCTGAACAGAATTAGATACATGCTGGGAATTCACGAAAAAGCTGAAAGTTCTGGTTTCGCTCCCGTCTACATGATGTTTGTGCCAGCGGGAGGTGCCGCTTCCTGTAAATAAAAACATTAAAATGCAGCTGGAATCGCTCTTTTGGGAGTTCGGCATCAACAGGTCCCGAGAAGAGCCGAAAACGAGATCCTCAGCCTCAAACAGTAAACAGGCCGCGCTCTGACACTGCCGGTGCTTCTACATAAACAGGAAAGGCAATGCGAGAGAGCTGCACTCTTCTTTATAAATGGCAGACAGATGTTCCTTTTCTCCACTGCTAGGCGACACAAAACACTCCCCTCCTATCGAGATGTTTGGGCCATGATGCATGAATAGACACCAGACCTTCTCTGTACTAATAAACTGCGGGCCAGAGAGGCCAGAATTAACCGACGCCAGCAAGATCCAGAGGCCAGCAATTATCACGATGACAACATAATGGGTAAATAAAGCAGATCCTTCCACACTTTCTCGACCAAAGACTGAGGAAATGAAAAGAAATAACATGGATTACAAGTAGCCGAGTTCTTGCAGTTCTGACACCCTTATAGAAATTGCTGAAAGAATTATTCTAACACATTTAATCAAGATAGTGCCATTTTCCATGCATGTAGGGGAAAATACAAGAAAAATAACTGAGCAAAATAAGTTAAACATTTAAAAATGAGAGAACACAATGGAAACAATCAGATCAAAGAATAGAACCATGAAAAACAGTTAATGACACATTAAAAGCCAGTTTAATTAGATGAGCCTTAAAGAGATTTAAAAATACTGACATCATGCATATTACTAATAGTGAGGGACAGGTCATTCTAAAGTGTTAGAGTCTGAGTTAGAGACAGTGAAAAATCTGTCTCCAAGTGGTGCAGTTTCGTGATGGGGCCCGGGAGACAAGTTTAGAGTTCTGGTCTTTCCCATCGCTGAAAGTAACGTCTGCCAAGTCTTTTACACATAAACTTTGGCAGCGATACAGGTGAAAACACAGTGAATATTTCATACTGCAAACAGTGGGAGAGAACGGCACTAACTGCTGACAGATTTGCGGGAGAATGCTTTCATCTGGGCTGCAAGACCCAAAAAGCACGTCATGCTTTGTGCTGAAATGCACTGTAGAAACACCAGAAGTCTTGGGTTACTGACCACACTAAATTTTAATTGACTTAACTTTATTGTCTGGACCAAAGCTCTTTCAGTCAGGGATAACGTGACAGCACATACCTTCTTGGCAGACGTATTCCCCGTGATCATGATCAGCACAACAGCTCAATATTTTTCACAAGAGCGGTGCTAAAATCAGGTTGGATGTGTATGTCTAACCTCTGCTATATCTCTGTTTACAAAGATGGATCGAGACACATTGAAAGCATTTAAATTGTTTCTGCTTTGAGAACAGCGGACACGCGAACCCATTCCCCTGACGTTCGGCGTAATTATGCCCCATTAACTGCCTGATTAAGTGCTGCTTAGCATAACCAAGGCCCTTGTTATTAATGCAGCTTTAATGTCCGGTCTGCAACTGGGTGACTCGGGGTGGCCATTTCGGATCTGGAGCTGGTCCCAAAGCAATTACTCAAACCTGTCTACAAATGGGGAAAAAATGCACGTCCTTATGAAGACAAATGGCATGCACACATAAGCCACAGACAGGGGCTGCTACACCAATTGTCACAGACTCCTCTGACTTCAATAAATCAAGACGCTGACCCTCCTTGCCCATCGCTTTATATAAACCCCATGTGAAACAGTACATTCTATTCAGAGAACAGAATAGAGAAGAACTGACTTCATAGAAGGCTGGTGTGTGTTTCAACATTAGCAACAAAACAGACACTTTGGCCTTTTTTGCTAAAATGATGCATGATAAATTTCACATGCACCCCAAACTCAAATATTTTCTTCTGCAGTGTATTTTGAGGAAAGGCACCATTGCAAACTTACACAGTTAAATTAACCAACTGAGCCAAGGAAATTAGTGAAAAAAACAGCATACACACCAGCCTTCCAGGAATTGTATATACTAACTGATTGATTGACTGGTCCACTTTTATGACCTGTGAGTGAATTTACTGATGGGGCGATCCAAATTTCTGTAAAAACGTGAATGTTCTCCTTACATGGATAACCCATTGATGACCCTGTGTGACACTGACTTAACTTTTGACTAAACACTAACACTGACTAGTCACTAATTCAGCCTGCTTCAACCCTGAAGATCCAGAAAACAGAATAGCAACGGCTCAGATGATTCAAATGTTAACGGTTTCATTTCAGATCTGAAACACAGACTTCAGTCCTCTCTCCATCCTTTATTTCTCCTGTGGGTATGAGTCTCAAATGAGACTGTCCTCACAGCAAAAAGCATCTGTATCCTTCCCTCACACAACATTGGAAAAGAGTCATTAGCAGCTCACCTGTCGAGAGGCTCCCTTTGGCCCAGTTTTAAAGTTTGTAGGGATGAACCAGACTTGTCTTGACTCCAAGGGATAATTAAGAGCCCGTTCATAATTAATCAGCTCTAATCTACACTGAAAGAGCCACCAATCTGCACCAGTCACGCACTCTGCGCCCATGGCAAGGTAAAAGAGATCAGGCTAATGATGCCACCCGTTGTTTGGCACATGATCAAGTCCATCTGTCCTCCAACTCTGGAGGTACAGAGCAGCAAGTAGAGTGGATGCCAGGCAAACGCACCGGACACAGACACTGAGAGACTACATTTCTACAGACAGTCCTGGGACCTAAAGTCTCTGTGCAGGATTTGAATGATAGGGGTGCTCTTTTGGTCCCTTCTCCTCTTAAATTATGTCCATTTTCATCTTTACTGTGCCTTGCTGTTTTTTGAACTTGGCCATTTTTATTGGGTTCTTCCTGCTTGATTGTACGTTTGACATTAGGAAACACTTTGCGCATCCTGGAATGAAATGAGCGATCCTCTCTCCTTATTTGAAAGAATGTGACACCCCTTGCCTCAGCTATGCTCTCGTCTCTGGCGCTATTATTGGAGTCATGTTGCGTTTTCGCCGTTTTGTGTCAGACTGTGATGCAGCCTGGGGCTCCCTCTCTTTTCCTTGATCTCTCCTCCCTCTCTCTCTTTTCCTCACTCCTGCCCTCCAAATCTCCCTCTCCCTGCAGTGCTCTCTCACGGGACTGACTTTACTCCCTTCAGATCTTATATGCAGCGCTAAGCAGTCACCCAGGCTCAGAGGTCAAACCTTCCAACAGCTCCACTGGCCTGTTACACACACCAGAGAGAAAGTGTCATGTTCACTTCCTGCTTCGCTCCCAACTCTTGGGAAACTGGCCTCTGTTAATGACACCTACTGAAAAAAAAAACACATTTACATTTGCCTTTATTCATATGGCAGACGCTTTTATCCAAAGCAACTTACAAGTGAGGCAGAGTACAACACAAGCAAATAGCCATATAAGGAGTCAAAAGCCACTGCTGACCATTGTTTTATATGTTCTTTATGGTCACCTCCATTCACACTGGTAGGGCATTATGGCACAATGGCAGCTCACTAAAGGGCAGGGTGGAGGGGTAACATGAGCCAATACCAGGTGGGTCAGGTGTTCGTCGCTGAAATAATTACTGAGATCTCAGGGTGGTAAGAGAAGGCAGACCCTGGGAGCAGGTAAATCCATCTCTGCTGTGAGCAAGGCGGGAGGCCGGGTTTCAAACACAGGTGACCTGGGGGGTGGGCGGGGGTGGTTATGTGGTCATATAAGTGGCACAGCCTAGCATCTCTAATTCCACTGTATCAGACCCCCGCACCATGGGAACTGAGAACTCTCCTTGCCTCAGGGAATGTAAGCATAGGCGTGGACTCAGCACTATGGACCGACTCTAAATCTTATGAATACAACATTCACACAAAGTTTATATAACATTATACTGGCCTTGTGCTCACAGACCATTGTTAGGCTTTATGTGCACATTAATCTGATGAACGTTGCTCTTAAGGATAACACTTAAGGCTGTTTTCTGCCTATGTTCCTGTTGATCTTGTGATATGCATTTAATGTATCTTACCAGGATGGCCCTTCAGGTCTCTCTGAAATCAATAAACAATAACAGTAATATTACTGTAGGGGATTACTGTGTAACAAGCCAGTAGGATTATCACTTCAAATGCATATGCATTTCGACTGTCTTTCAGTCTTAGGAAACAGGAAGACTAGCTCAACTGATGGCTACAAAGCATTCCTCACCATCTTAACACAACCAAATGCAGACGTTTCTTCGCTGCATGCTCTCAAACGAGGGTTTTTTTTTGTTGTTTAATTAAATGTGTGCCGCATGTAATGTTAAACAGACGCAGTCTGAAGCAGATCTGGAAATTACCCGTTTCACCTCGTGACGTAGCGAGTTATATAACTGCGTTGCCATATGGCTCCTCTTAACATCAATTAGTCTCGAGCCACAACAAGCTATTATCCAATTCCTTACAAACTGGACGGATACTACTTTCATCTGTGAATATGTGTGCGTACGTGAGTGAAACACTAGGAACCTTTTCCAACGAAAGCAATTGCTAAAACTACAACAGTATTGTGGTATTAAAAGAAATTTTGCACATGCGTTCCTTCCTGGTTTATCTGATATCACTGAAATACAGTACTGGTCGTGGTGATGGTCTATAAAATCTCGGAATAACGTTAGTCAAAATTACACTGTACTAATACAAGGGTTTGAGCGGCTATGGTGTTGAATGTTACTTCAGCAATACAATGTAGCAACCTTCATCTGAACTTTTTTGGTGGGATAAATGTTGCATCTCCTAATCCAACGCAAATCAAACCACTACTCTTAATACGCTATTCAAACACCTAAATAACTAACTTGCTGAATTCTGTTATTGACCACATGTTATAATCACTTGCTGAAAAGTTTTCAGCTTCCAAATTTCACGCCAGGAGAGCTGTATAGCACTATTCACTATTTAACTAATCACTATTGATGGAATTACCTCAATATAAGATACGAGTTTGCACGAGAACTCGCCCAGCAACCAGCTCTTGGTCAGCTCCTGGTACACCACCAAAGGCAGGCAGACAACGACGACCACAAAGTCCCAGAAGGCCAGGTTAGCCAACAGCGAATTGGAGATACTCCTCATGTAGTAATTGTGACACACGATGCACATGGTCGAGATGTTCCCGATGACTCCAACGGTAAAAATAATGACAGAGACGCATAGGATAGCGTATGCTCCATACGATTCACTCGTTATGGGATAGAAGGGATTCTTTGTGTCGTTCGTCTTCTCTTGTGTGTTAGGAGGAATAGGTGGGGTAACAGTTTCCCAGAGATCATCATATGGCGGCGTGAATGGTTCGTAAATTGTGGTCATATCGAATGGAAAATCCGTGGATGGGGTGAAAGCCAGAGTTGTCGAGTCCATTTCTTCCTCCGACAAAGTGGGTCCCAGCAAGGTATGCGACTGTGTGGGGGGAAGGCGGTCTCTCTTTAGCCTTTTTCTTACATTCTTCTGGTGGTCTGTGGTGCCTCTTTTATGTCTGTGGGTCCTCACATGGCCTTTAAACTCGCCGGGCGAACGTGGCTTTGAGGAATTGTATCCATCACCTGGAGTTTCCATGGAAGCAGGCTTCACAGAATCCAACTTTTCTGTCCTGCGCCTGCGAGATTCTTGGCATCTGGTTGCTGCAGGAGAGTACATCGCTGGCGTTTCGTGGTAGTTTGAGGAGTCCGCGTTTTTGTGTGCAAAGCGTTTCGTTTCATGCATTGCTATACTTTTTATCTTAAACGAGCTTGCATTAGAGTTGATGACCGAAGTCTTGATGGCGTCCCTAGGGGACACACCTGTCGCAGGTCCCCTCCCGTGGACCATGTCGGTAATAACTGACCCATACGCCCTGCGCCATCGCCGTGTACTTTCTGAGATGGACTTGTGCACACTCCTTTGTGCGACGTTATAGTTATGATTTTTTGGAGTGACGCTTGCCCTTGTTTTACTGTCATGTCTGTGAGTTAACACATCTTCACTCCACACTAAGAAAAATATTATTCTCAAATGTAGCACGTGCATTGTGTAAGCCACATGTAGTACTGATATCTTGAATTAAGGATCTGTGTTTTTCCAAGGGAATGTTCAATCCTGAGACCACATCTATGTAATCAAATGACGAAAACAAAGTCAATGCTCAAGGCATCCTTCGCGTGAGGCTAAGACCATCCCCAAAAAGAAGGCTCGCAAAGTAAAATGACAAAAAATTTCTTTTAACCCGTGCGCATTTCAAAGAAAATCTTTGAAGCTATTACGTCCACTCGACGATTTGCCAACTAACAAAGGCTTGTATCCTTTCACCAAAGCTGCTTTGAGAATTGAAAGTCTTACCAGCGGCAGTAGTCTCGCAAACGGTTGCACACAGGTCGTCCGATAATACGGCAATAGCATTTTGAACTTCTTGGCATGTAAATATGAACTTCAAGGCGATTTGGACTGGTACTAATCAGCGCAGTGAGGTTTCGCGTCTTGACTCCGCGTATCTGTGATCTGGAGTGAGGGGATGGGCGTGACTCGGCCTGGGAGGCGTCAGGCGCTCCGTCTTGAGTGGCGCGGTGGCTGTGATCTGAGCGCCTCCGTGAGGACCGACGAGAAAATGGGTTCTCCCGTCGGTTAACCCGGATCTGTCAAAGTTAATCCGTCAGGATCCGCTTTGAAACATTGGTAACTGAGTGGTTTCAACACCGATGTTTAAAACATGACGTCAAAAAATGTGTTCATGAGGATCTCACCACAGTTTAGAGAATTAAACAGCATCGTTTCCTTTCCAAAATCGAGTGGAATAAAAATCTAATTCTGTATTGCATATGCTTTATATTCAAGCAGGTCGGTTTGAAAACGGATTTCTTCCAACTTTTGCAAATTAACAAGGAGTCCTTTACCTAAACAGTACATAGAGAGTATGTATTAGGCAAGGCTTTTAGTGTGAAGGAAGCCTCCTGCCTGACAGATCTGAACCCCAAAGCATGAGGGAAAATCAGTATCCCTGTAAAGGTGAAAGTGAACCACAAAACTCAGGTGCCGCAGTGGAAATCCAGGAGCCATTACTGTCTGTTTGACAACAAATAAGCACATGAGATCTGCACTGCCATCTCTGAGGCAAACCAACTCAGCAGTATCCCTTCGCACAACATTCACTGAAACCATTCGCAGTATGACACACTGGATGAAAAAGCTTTCAAGAGAAAGCTGAAAACACAGCTTTTCAAGCTGTATCTCTAGTCTACCTTCCTCTCTATCTACCTCTATCTATCCCTATTTTCTATATTAAAAAGCAATCTACACTACTTTAGCACTTAACTCAGTATCTTACTGACCTCTTGTAATACTTCTCGATAACTACTCTTAGCATAGTGATGGACTTATTTGGAAGTCGCTCTGGGTAAGAGCGTCTGCTAAATTACGTAATGTAATAAAAAACAAACAAGCATAAATTACATTAGAGTGAGGCATCTCTCAGGTGCCACACAGACATAATCACAAGAACAAAAGCAAGCGTGTTTGCTGTGTGGTTCACTGCTTATTTAGTGTGATGCACCCATGGGCGCTGCTGCCTCTTGATCAGCGTGTAATATGAGCAGAAAGGCACTTCATCCAGTCTGAGCTCCCTCACAGGGTGATGATAATCCACTGTGCCATTTCCTGGTCTTCAGCGCATCACCCAATCACATTCCACCCCCTCTGGAGGTGTGAGATGAAGAACTCAAATCCCTCCAGCTGTTGTCTCTCTGTCTTAGGTATAATTTTCAATACTCAACAGATGTCCTTTCCTGTCTGTAAATTCTGACATGTAAAGCTCCTTCCTGAGTCTGGACTCACCTGAAGACACATTCATTCATTACCTGTAATCAGTGTTGTCATTATTGCAGGTTAAATCAGAAAACAGTAAATAACTATAGCTCCTAATCAATGCTATCACTGTTACAGGATCACCTCTACCTGTCTCTGCTGGTCCACAGGTAAGCCATGCAAAGTATATATTTAAATGCCACAACTGCAGGTACTAATTATTTCTAAGTTTATATCGAAAATGTACAGTATATACAGTATGCAAATTGAAATGTCACAGGCATACTTATTAAGAATCTAGGCTATTGCATAGCAACAATGTACTGATCTTGCAGAGAAATAATTAATTTAGAAAGGATAAAGCTAACAGTTTTTTTTGTTTTAAAAAGAAGACAACTAGGTTTTCAATCAGCACCATATTTCCCAGCAAATCCATGACTTTTCTGCAGCGTGACAAAATTCCCTCAAATGTCACCCATCCGCCACTCTACAATTGCACGGGCACGACCCAGAGAAGGGTCACAAAGGCGAGTCATGAGTTTGTGTCTCAGACTACCATGGGCACAGCCCTTGACAATAGAAAATTGTGGTCCATTTCATTCATCACATAAATGTAAATGAATCAGGTAAACCTCTCTTTAATAATCTTGATAATTCCCCTGGACCTGTGGAAATTCAATTTCAGTAAGAGCTTAGTGAAGAACAAGCAGGTTGCACGGAGCGGACAGGCTCATGAATAATTGCGGGTGGAACAAAGTGGCATTTACCCATCATCCTTTGTGTGAGTCTTCAATGAATCCTAACGGGCACAAAGCGGTGGTGGGAAGGCATTCAGTTTCTAATATCTTTCTCTGTTTGAGAAGCTCCTTACTGTGCATTTTAGCAGTGATTGCCTGAGAACTACAGACAGAGGAATTTTATTATACAGTGATCCAGCAGTGGAAGATAATCAGTATCTCAGCATCAGCCTGATATAACTATTAATTCACATCATTATAGTCGTTAAGGGATTAAAATGAATCAGTTAGGCAAGTGACGAGAGAACACATATGAGCTTGGCTTTAATCTTATAAGGTTGCTTTTCGTGGGTGCTTAAATGTCCACAAAACACCACACATTTGTGAAAAAACACATATATACAGTACCAGTCAAAAGTTTGGACACACCTACTCATGGAAGGAAGTTTTTCATTATTCTTACTATTTTCCACATCTTAGAGTAATAGTAAAGACATCAAAAGTGTTAAACAAATGAAAACTATTTTATATTTTTGATCCTTCAAAGCAGTAAAAAAATATTCTTTAAAAATTATTTTTTTTGGAAAGAAATTCATAAATACGCATCAACTTCACTTCTTATATTTGTCTAAGAAACACATTTCAAGCATTTATAAGCATAGGTCTTCAGACCAAAATGTCTTTGAATGCATGTTTTCCATTATCTTAATCAGGTGTGTCCAAACTTTTGACTAGTACTGTATGTTTGTATATATCATGTAGAAATATATGAAGTCCACAAAGGCACAAATCATGTGTGCCCAAATCTTTGACTGGTAGTGTAAATACTATTCTTAACCCAGTGTGTCTGTTGAATGCTTTTTTTTCTCCTGAATGTTGCATCTTGAAGGAAAGTAGAGCAGGCTCTGACAGGTGAGAAAAATCGAGCGTTTAAAACGGAGCACCAGAGGAGCCGTGCGGGTTTTTCACCCGGCGGCGTGAATTCTCGATCAATGGCTTCTCCCCTCGCAGCGACGCCTGAAACCATCCAGCCAAAGCTGTGAAAAGCGCTCTGATGTTGAAAGCCTGAAAGCGCTAAGATGACCCCCGGCCCGAGCAGCTCAAGTGTCCCACTGTGGCCCAAACACCGCCTCACAGTCCCCTTAACCCCCAAATTAAACATGGAGGAGAGAGAGAGACAGGCCCGCACTTAAAGGCCCATAACACTTCAACCAAGATCCATTCTGAATGATTCAGACTGGCTCACTGCCTTTTTCGAGCTTTATAGGCAACATAAGAGACCAGTGTCAACACTGGGGGTGGGGGAATTTTCATGTGAATGTGAGGAATTCACACACCAGTGCAGCACAACAAAGACCCTGGATAAAAAAGGTGATGTGACCGTCTGTGTTGTTAGTAGACCTGGTCAGTGTTCTTCTCCCTCTGATTAGCTGTTACAGGGTAGAGGTTAGAAGGTACCAGCCTCCACATCTACTCGAAGACACCATCTGCACAGCACCCCACACCACGATGCAGCAGTAGCATAGTGGTAAGTAGCATAGTGCTAAGGAGCAGGGCTTGTAACCTTGTAAAAGGTTGCTGGTTCGATTCCCTGCTGGGGCAGTGCCACTATACCCTTGGGCAAAGTATTTAACCCCAAATTGCCTCAGTAAATATGCAGCTGTATGTAATGTAATGTAATATGTAATATTGCACACAGCACTCCTCATTCCTTACCAGCCTGTCGCCACTCTGTCCTCCTGCTGCCTCCCACACACCAGGATTAAGCACATTACCGCTTTACAGTGCTCAGCATCTATCTGGAGCCACTCACAGGACTTTCATATCATTCATTTACACAGATGGATGTTTACAGAGTCCAATCCTGAGTACTTTGCTTTGGGGTTCTGTGGCAGCAGACTGCCTGGCTGATGTCAGGTGTCCTGACCCCTCCTTCATGAAAGGGTCCTTCTGTTATTGTCTTTTGTGCTCCACCTTTTTATTTTACCTGAGGTTTCTGATTGGTCGGTGTCTTGTCAGTCATACAAACCTCTGGGCAAGGGCAGAGAAAGAGAGAAAACAAATGGACATGTATACATTTTGATTGCACTGTGGGTCATAAAGGAAACCCTAGTACATTAAGCAACACTCCAAGGATGAACCATCAACATATAATTTATAAGGTGGTAAGCCAAACCAGACTGAGAAGGAAGTTTCCTATACTATGCATCCGTCTGCTCAGCAGGCTACAAAATCAGTGTCACAGCTTGGACATGAACCTGCAGTTTCCTGCTTCAGTGTGTAAGTCCCCAGCTGCTTTGCCTCTATTCACATTCTGTTCATACAGTGCTCTGACAGGCTGAAGGTGAGATGTGAAGGTATGACAGCAGCCCCTCCAGGCATCATCCAGCCAGAAGAATCTAATAAACCCCTCCTTTCCTCACCTCCTGACTGAGGCAGTGTGGCAGCGGACCAGGAAGGACTGCATCTCGGAGTGAACGAGCTGTGAAGACCAACAACCACAAATATAGACAAAAATGGAGGAAAGACAAACATGAATAAAAGTCTTCAAGCAGTCAGCTGTAATAAAGACAGGTGGAAACTGTTTTTCTTTCCAGATGACATGTATTTGAAACCATCTTTATAGTATGAGAGAAAAAATGGACCGTGTATCCCCTTTTTATGGCCAGTTATTCTTTGTGCCATGGGAAAACTGTCATTTGCATGCTCACCGCTAGATGGCAGAAGGTGACTATCTTGAAAAATAAGCACACTACGGCAGAAGCCTTCATCTAAATGACCAGATCTGAGAGTAATCCCATTATGAAAAGTTATCATTGTCAGATCATTGTCAGATTATTACAGTTACAAAAGGTAAATCCCAAGAGGCTTGGAATCCAGAGAAAAGATTTAGGGGTCAGAGAGCTTACCTTTCACAATGCAGTCTGGCTCTTGCAGGCACACCAATACAACAAGACTCTTCAGACTGTATCTTGTCTCCTCTATCAACAGTAACTTTAGCGCTTTGGTTTTGCCTTCTTGAATAGCATTTAAAGGGTATCATTTTTAGATTTATATATTATTACTATGTGATGAAGTTTATATTATTGTGGGACTTCATTTGATTTTCAGTAGGCTGTCTCTAGTCAATGGAACACCTTGTATTGACATTTTTAAAATCTTGTTTTGCGTTTAACTTTTGCATGTTATTCATGGGACCATATATAAACGAAATATACTTTTGATTTGTAACTGACTGTGGGTGAGATAGTATGCCAAGCGAATACATGTAATGCAAATTTAAAACAAACACGATTTTACTGAGAGACCAATGTTGTTGGATGTATTCTGGGGATTAGTTTCAAATACATAGCCTACTGAATTTTTAACGGAAGGCACTGGCATAATTTCAAGTTTTATATATATATATATATATATATATATATGTTAAATAAAAAATACTTAAAAGCACTGACATCAGTTTATCAGGCTGCGACTATGAAGCTGGCACGGCATTGACGCCCGCAGACATGTCAATGAATGCAGCGCGCTCTTTTCCCTTTGCTTTTTTTTTTTGCTGTTTCACCGCGGTGTTCGCAGCTCTGATGCAGCACTATTCTCGTTCTCACGCTTCTGTCTTCATTCGTTGTTTTATCGCAGCGCTTTGCACCTTCGAAGGTCTCTGAATTAATTCAGCCCTGCTCACGCTCATCGGAAATCGCTTGGGAGGGACCTCCCAGCGGAGTTTACTCGGCTTATTGGCTCACCGCTCCTCGAATGCCAATTGCCCGTCGGGGCAAGCTCTTTATATCGGGTTAAAGATGTTAAAGGCATTCTGATGCGAATATCGACGGAATGTGTTTCCTGCATCTTGTTAGCTCCTGTTTAAATTCTGAGTGCGAACGCATTCGTTTAAGGAGGAAAAGGCAGTGAAACAGATGCAGTTAACTGTGCGCAAAGCGCCAGTGCACTAGGTATTGTGAATACAGACCTGCCAAGGGTCAGGCAGTCTAATGAGCAAGATCGGGAGCTGGAAAGATTGAGATATGGGGTCAATAAGTGAGATCCTTCCAGCCGTCACAGATTATCTTGGTAAACAATGGAGAAAGCCTACAGTAGGGAGGGAGGAATCATAACACCCACAAGGAGAGGACAGGAGTCACAGCAACACTCAACACTGGAGAGAGCTGAGTCATAGCAACACTAAGCACTCAGAAAGGAGGAGTCACAGCAACACTCAGCACTGGGGATAGAGGAGTCAGAACAACACTCTCTTGGAGGGGGGGGGAGTCACAGCAACACACAGTCAGGAGAGAGGAGTCACGGTAACAGGAATGGGGAGGGGGAGAGTCATATTCTCTGTTACAGTGTCAAAAGAGTGCAAAGCTTCTGCCTTGCAGAGCCAGGTATCATGTGGAGCTATTAATTACCCAATTAAATGGCCACTTAATCGCATTAAGCTGTTTGATTGGATGAGTTCAGCCCTGATTCTTTTCCATGCGTTCCTCTCACACACTCAGCCAGGGGATTAAGAGCTGAATTTTCATAATAATTTAATATCCTCCTAATGGATATTTGCCTCCTGTTCTTGTTCAGAAAATGTACCTTGTCATGCAAACAATAAATGGCCACTGCTGCAACAATATGATCAACGAATATATTTACTTGGTTAAAATACCAAAATAAAATAAAATATTTTTGTCAGATATTTATTTATTGTATTTTTTTCAGTGAATTATTGCGGCCTATTGTTGAAAGTTTATTCAAATCCTCTCCTATTTATTAAACCCCACATTCCACCAGCAGGGGGCAATATCTCACCGAAGCAAATGTGCTATATATTGTCACAAGGCATAGAAATATAACACAACTGCAGAAGGAAATATATCAACCAGAACTGAAGCTCCCATTGTAGCGCTGGAACTGAACTGCAAGACTCCTTAAGATGCAATCCCTGTGGATTTGTCACGAGTAGCCCCTGGCAGATGGAAACCCGTATGCCTCATTTCCTATTCCAGTGTTTGTGTTTAAAAGTGACTCACTTTCAGCCATATTGCTGAGCAAAGTGGATGCCACTGCTTTTTCTGCACTGTGGGCACCACGGGTAATTGCATAATGTGCAAAATGAATGTATTAGATGGGTTGTGTGGTTGAATACACAGGTAGCATTTTGTTGCTCTGGTATCAGGTCACAGTGGGTTTCCTCAGGGATGAGACAGGCCAGTCTCCTGTTTGAGTGTCTTGTGATGGAGGGATGTGTCATTCAGGGCATAGTCCTGCCCATCAAGGGCGTGGCCCTGCCCATATAGGGCATGGTATTTCATTTTACCCTCTGCCTGCAAGGTTTGTCTCCAGCTCCCTGTAGTCTTCAATAGTGCAAATAAATAAATGCAGGACCAACCTTAAAGCCAGAGTTCTCCTGAATTTCATTGACTGTACAAAGTTGTACAAGGTACATACACCATTACAATATTAATTTTCTCATCCAGCCTCATAAAGGCTAATTGCTTACATACATCAGATATTTTCGTAAAAAATCAGGCCAAGTACTTCACTGAACTGCAGTGTCCCACAGGGATTAAAGTCCACAAAATCCAGAGATACCTACAAATTATCTGCAGGACTGTGACAGGGCTGCCAAAAACTGTCACACCCACTCAATCAAACTCCCCTTTCCTAAAAAGCCAGCATCACAAAGCATGCAAAAATGGCATGCACTTCTGATGCACTTAAGAGGATTCAAAACTACCTTAACTGTCCCTTTATCTTTATTGCAGTGGCTCTCAGCGCTGTGGAAACTACACTGGGAATAAATAATGGGGAGAGTGATGAGGGGTTTAATTGTCCTGGCGCAATGTTTTGCCTTTCAACACTGTTATTCCTTAGGAGTCTCTTTAATTCCTCCTGAATCACTCATTAGGGAAAGGGTCACTAAAAACAACAGCAGCCGTGAAGCTGAGGCTCCCTATCCAACCAGAGGCCATCAATTTTCCCTCCAAATCTCCCGTTGACAATGGCAGCTCATTGAGCTCCAAGCCCCTAAATCACGGCGGGCTCCCTGTAGAGAGGGCTCTGTTCTGAAGTCCATTAACCCGGAGATTTGTGGGTCTGGAGTTACCTTTGGCCCTGGCAGTATCTGCAGCCAGGCACCAAACTCAGGTCGTACACTGTAAGTGGGTTTTTGTGCCTCATTATTTAAGGAATATCATTTACTCCGCTGGGCATAAAATGGTGCATACCAGCCAAAGACAACATAAATGCCTAATGTTCAAATATTTTTACTGAATTGTGTTTTGGGTATTGCATCTGTGTAAATATATGCCCCTAATTAACTAAATGGGATGATTAAGCCAGGATAAAACTGGCATACTGTATGCAGCAAAGCCCCCCCCCACCCCCACCCCACAGAGGTGAGTTTGGCAACCGCCAACTGTCAGCAGAAGAGTTCTGCAGCGGCACAGGTGGCCATTGGGTGGCGCTGTGGTGCCGAGGAGCTGTTGAGCCGTGGCGACTGGTAGAGGCTGCAAAACGTTACGCTAAATTAGCGGCCCAAGGTGCTCTCGAGGAAGAAAAACTATTTCACCTGGCATCTGTTTTTGTAATGAAAAAAAAAAAAACAGAGTGAGGGCAACATAACTCAAACGCAAAGAGTTTGCAAGATAGAAAAAAAAGGAAAAAAAACATAAACTCAATATATACAGCCTGCAAAATGATTGAACAACCACAGCTGAAGCTAGACTTTCTGCTTTGGAGTCATTTAATAAGACCTGTCAGAAATCACATTGTGTGCTGTTTGTGACCCGAGGCTTGGACTTGACAAACGTCTTAAGTGGTTCTATAAGACAGTAAAGCAAGAGAAAGTGTTTGGCTGGGTATGCCATTTATAATACTTTATAAGCGCTTATAAAGCAGGAAATTAGTCTGCTCTGAGCATGGTGAACATTTCTGCTGGAGTTCATGCTGGAAATGCTTTCTGACTTCTGCAGGAAACTTGAACATTCCTTTCAAATCCTGTTATGTGCAAATATGAAATGATAATTGCAGAGCAAACAGCTCAAGGTGCCCTTCCTGCTGGGGATCTAGAGACTCATATGCAGTAATCACAAGTTTATATTGGCCTGCCAATACCAATTGTCTCTGTTAATACAAGGCAACAGCATCTCATATCACAGCTATGGTGACCTGAATTTCCTTGGATATTCTCCAGAGACATACACACAGACTCTTTCTCTCTGTCTCTGTCTCTCTCTCTCTCTCTCTCTCTCTCTCTCTCTCTCTCTCTCTCTCTCTCTCTCTCTCTCTCACACACACACACACACACACACACACACACACACACACACACACACACACACACAACGTGTGTCACCCACTGCCTGTCTGAGGGGAGGAGATCAGAGCCAGCGGGCAGCTTCTGATGTTCTGACGGACAACATGCACACTCACTCTCTCTGTCTCTCTGTCTCCCTCTCTCTGTCTGTCTTTCCTCTCTGTCTGTCTGTCTCTCTCCCTCTCTCTGTCTGTCTGTCTCTCTCCCTCTCTCTCTCCCCATCTCTCTCTCTCTGTCTCTCTGTCACTCTCCTCTGTTCTCTCTCTCTCTCTCTCTCTCTCTCTCCCTCTCTTTCCCTCTCTCTGTCTGTCACTCTCCCTCTCTCTCTCTCTCCATCTCTCCCCCATCTCTCCCCTCTCTCTCTCCTCTCTCTCTCCTCTCCCCTCTCCCTCCTCTCTCCCCCCCTCTTTCTCTCTCTCTCTCTCTCTCTCCTCTCTCTCTCTCTCCCTCTCCTCTCTCCCCCTCCTCTCTCTCTCTCTCTCTCTCTCTCTCTCTCTCCCTCTCTCCTCCCTCTCTCTCTCTCTCTCTCTCTCGCTCGCTCTCTCTCGCTCTCTCTCTCTCTGCATGAATAATTGATTGGCGGCTGTGTGGCCAGGCAGCAGGCTGTTGTGGTGCGGAGGTGGCCCAGCGCCCTGCTGCTGTTAAATCTGCACCCACACGTTTATCTCCAATATAACGTGTGAGGAAGGTTTTAATCTGCTCCCACACATTCATCTACTATACACTGTGCGAGGAAGGTTTCAATCTGCACTGAGCCTTGATCTTTAACACAATGCGCAAGGAAAGTTTTGATCTGTACCTACACATTTGTCTTGAATACACTGTACGGAGAAGGTTTCAATCTACGCCTACACATCTTTTAGGTATCTTTGATACAAAGTATGAGGGAGGCACAAGGAGATAGACATCTGCATGGCATGTCCACTGAATGAAAAATTTTCTCTTGCTGCTATAGCGCAGTAATGGTCAAGAGTTGACAGCCAAGTTGACAGTGAAGGTCTGCAAGTTCAAATCCCAAGTGGGGCATTGATGGTGATACCCTTGTGTAAGGCACCTGACCTGAGCTGCTTCTGTAAATGGTCAAACAACTTCCGACTGACAGGTGGAAGTATGTTTAATGATCAGATGAAACATATTTCTAAGAATTTCAGCTTTTTGGACTTGCTCAACGGTGTTGCGCTTGGCATAATAATACAATGCTTATTTTTGGAAAAAAGCCATGCTCAATGTGAAGCATGGTAGGGGGTCAATGATGTTCTGGGGATGTTTTGCAACTTCAGGCCCTAGCGCCCTTGTTGAGAGAAAGGGAGTTATGAACTCCAACATACATTTGGGCCAGACAATTGGTTCCCACTGTGAGGAGGCTCAGGCTTGGCCAAAAATGAGACATTTCATGACAGCAATGATCAAAAGCATTCCTCCCAGTCTAAAAAGAAAAGGTTAACACAGCACAAAATCAATGTGTGCAGCTGGCCATCTCAGTTTCCAGACCTGAGTTCAATCAAACATGTGGGTTTAACCCAAAAAAACAGTCCACAAATGAAACTGAAGAACTTAGAGCAATGCTGCCTGGGGGAACAGTCAAAAATCCCCCCACAGAAGTGTCAGAACTACTGGAAGCATCTCTTCATGATAATCCATACTAGAGGAGGATTTACAAAATACTCTCTACAGTGTGTGAATAAATGTGTGAACAAATGTGACCTTCATGGTTTCTTGTATAAAATTTGTAACTGGTTACAATAAAACCTACTCTCCATGAAATGATATTTATGATAAGTTTTATGATTAGTACAGCATAAAACCTGAGCAGTTAAGGTAACATTTGTATGTTATATCATGTTTTTGATTGTATTTAATCAGGGGTATGAGTCAATATGGAGGGCATAGAACATACTTTGATGTATGCCAAGAAGACTGATGTGCCTGAATCAGTCTGATTCAGTCTGGAATTATATACCATTCAGTACAATCAATACACAAAGGAACAAATATATGAGGCATAAACCGATGGCCAGGGAGGGGCCACAGAGATACCAGTGCAATACCAAACTAATCTCCCCACCTCAGAATAAACGTGACTCTTTGCCCCTAAGAGTCATTCTTTGTCCCAGACCCAAAGGACACTTAGTAATTGTAATGAAATGCCATTGACTTGGGTCAGCCTCATGAATAACACCAAAGTCTCGATAAGATTAAAAAAAAGGAAAACTCAGTTCCTACAGCTACAGGGGAACAGGGACCTTCCCTCTTTCAGACTGCAGAGTTCAGTTTCCATCATGCTTATCTGCACCGGCGGTGACTTCACAGGACCACCGAAAAAAGAGAAAAAATAGTCTTCTCTATAAATTATGGATACCGCTCAGGCATTTAAAACAAAAAAACCAAAAACAACAAAAAGCATCTAGCCTACTCTTATCTTCAGCCTGACCTTCTTCGCTATCTAAAAAGAAGAGAACGAACTGTTCCGAATATCAACTCGCGGGAAAGTGACAGAGAACAGGTGCCAGGGACACACAAACACCTTGAGCAAGAAATTTCGGGGGGATGTCCATGACAGGCACGGTGTCATTATCTCGGGTCCCCGTGGCGGACTTCGCACGTCCCCTTTTCCGCCAGGGCGACAAAGTCACCCCGGCAGGGGCGAGGAGAGGAATCACGCCTGCGTGATAATGAGAATGAAGGACCCGCACCTGTCTGACGGTCAAGCGCTCTGAGAAGGTGCCCTCGATAACAGTTTCCCAGGCACCTGCAACCTATTCCATGGACCCTACGCGCTTCCTTCTTCTTGTCCAACATTGCCAGAAGACTCCTCACCAAGACGGCGGGTTGCCCTGCTTCAGCAGCCAGAGCGTCTCATTCCTGCGGAAATGAAATTTGACTTTGCCGGATGGGGGTGGAGGCAGATGACACAGAATTACACAGAGCTCAGAACGGGGGGCTGTCTGACAGCTGAAAGGATCGATGAGGCAGCGGCTTCAAAGCCATCCTTTTCTCAGAGAGCCGGCTGCGCGGTGCGGCCTCTTCTGTGAAAGAGGGGGGAAGATGGTCTCAAGTTTTAGGCAGCTTTACCCCTCAGAGCGAAGCAGTGATAAGTATAACTAATCTCGTTTTTATTGTCAGTGATGCTCCACAAACAGGAAACGGAGATCACAGCCAGCTAAAAGATGACAGTCTAGAGCCATGCTTATGTAGCTGCGGTACATTTTCAGAGAGGCAGTGTGGCATAGCCGGGGTGCAGCCTGAAGGTTGCAGGTTTCATGCCCAGAGGGCAACACAACTCTTCTCTTGAGTAAAGATTAACTTGAGTTCAGTAAGCATTCAGCTCTATGAACAGCCAATATGTACAAACATATCTAGGGAGATCTGTGAGGATATCATGGAACTTGTAATAAATTTTGGATTAAACTTTAGATTAAGTCTCAAAACCTCACAAGCAAACTGCAATCAGTTGGGCAAAATTTTAAATTCCCCCTCTGCCACATAAATGCAACCCATCCATCTGCAGATGGTAATTTCTATACATATTTAGACGATCGTTCACAGGTGAGAAATTACCAGCCTCGAGACTGCTTGGTTTCACACAGCAGGAGGAGAAATTGGATCAAACTCTTGCAGCCTCAGCAGAAAGCGCAATTAAACTGGGAAAAGGCACATTCACATCTGTGTGTCTGTGTGTGTGAGAGAGAGAGAGAGAGAGAGAGAGAGAGAGAAAGAGAGAGAGAGAAACAGAGAGAGAGAGAGAGAGAGAGAGAGCACGCAGGAAAGAGAGATGAGAGAGAGAGAGAGAGAGAGAGAGAGAGAGAGAGAGGGAGAGCGCACAGGAAAGAGAGCGGGAGAGAGAGAGGGAGAGAGAGCGACTGAGAGAGAGGGAGACGCTGAAAGATGGAGAAATTGACAATTAGAACAGAAAGGGAGTGATCATGGCAGAAAGGGAGAGGAGGGAACAGGACCCAGAATGAGCTGAGTCAGTGAAGAGCTGCAGCTGGAACAGGATGAAAATGGAAGCATCAGACCCAACATACACGCATGTGTACACATGCACGCAGGCATGCACATACACACTCACACGCAAGCACAGTATGATGTGGGCAGCACTGTGGTGTAGTGGTAAGGAGCAGGGCCTGAAACTGAAAGGTTGCCAGTTCAATTCCCCGCTAGGCCACTGCTGTTGTACCCTAGGACAAGGTGTTTAACCTATAATCGTCTCATTAAATATCCAGCTGCATAAATGAATAACACGCAAAACTGTACCCTATGTAAGTCACTCTTGATAAGAGCATCTGCTAAATGTCAATAATGTAATGTAATGATAATGAGCTATTGTGATATGTATGTCAATTGTGCTATTTCTAGAGTAGAAACGGAATAATGGACAGCAGAACAGTAGATAACTCTCCTGGTTTAAATGCCGTTACTGCCACTGAAGCTGAATACTGCTATTGTTTGTAATATGAAGTGTGCTGCTCCCTGTGGAGTACGCTGATGAAGAGGGGCATGGCCTTCAGACAACTCTGATAATTATACACAAAGATTTTGCGGTAATCCTCCTCTTTTATCCTTTTCTTGCCACTCCTCAAGAGAACTCTAACATTCCCGGCTAAATCCCCTCCCTTCCAAAATCTCATTGTGGAAAACACTACAGAGCCTGCCTACAGGAGCAGAGTATCTCTGAATATGAGATGCATTCTCAATCTCACATCACAGAGCTATATTCAATCTCAGACTTCATACGCTTGTATCAGAAAGCAATGTGTAATATCGTGTCTGTGTCGGAAAGCTATGCTCTGCAGCAGACTATCTCCTGTCAGCCTCATATCTCAGTGTACTGTAAGGTATGTTTGGAGTCAGATTTCATATCTCTGCATCAGACAGCTGTGTTCAATCTTATATGTCTGTATCAGAGAAAAAATGGTCGATTTCATATCTCCGTCAGAGAGCTGTGCTCGGTAGATACTGTATCTGCGAGTCTGAGATGATCTATCAGTCTTGCATTTCTGAATCAGATGTACATGTCAATTTGACTTGTGACAATGTCAGTGTGGCAGTGAGTGTATGTGCATATATGTGTCTCACATATATGTGTGTGTGTGTGTCTCCCTAAGTGTGTGTGTGTCTCATATATATATGTGTCTCTCTCACATGTGTTTTTGTGTCTCGTTTGTGTGTGTGTGTGTCTCCCCTATATGTGTATGCGTGTGCGTGTGTGTGTGTGTGTGTGTGTGTGATATATATGTATGTCTCTCTCACGTGTGTTTGTGTCTCATTTGTGTGTGTGTGCGTGTATGTGTGTGCATATGTGTGTGTGTGTGTGTGTGTGTATGTGTGTGCGTGTGTGTATGCATGTGTGTGGGTGTATGCATGTGTGTGTGTGTGTGTGTGTGATATATATGTATGTCTCTCTCACGTATGTTTGTGTCTCATTTGTGTGTGTGTGTGTATGTGTGTGTATATGTGTGTGTGTGTGTGTGCATGTGTGCGTGTGTGTGCACGTGTGTGTGTGTGTGTGCGTTTGTGTGTGCGTGCGCGCGTGTGTGCGCACGCGCGTGTGTGTGTGTGCGTTTGTGTGTGCGTGCGCGTGTGTGTGCATGTGTGTGTGCGCGCACGCGCGTGTGTGTGTGTGTGTGTGTGTGTGTGCTCTCTCGTGTGTGTGTGTGTGTGTGTGTGTGTGTGCACTCGTGTGTGTGTGTGTTTGTGTGTGTGTGCGCTCGTGTGTGTGTGTGTGTGTGTGTGTGTGTGTGTGCGTGTGTGTGTGTGTGTGCGCTCGTGTGTGTGTGTGTGTGTGTGTGTGTGTGTCTATGTGGCATGTGGAGGTTCTCTGATTCATGTCGGATTGATTCTCCCAGGCTGCTCTCATAGCCTCCCTCATCCTAATGGGCTGCCCCATCCCCAGCACTGCTCCCCTGCCCTCACTCTGCCCATCGGTCCGCTGCAAACGAGTCCACGCGGAGCGCATCCGACCCACGCTGTGAAGCGCTCCCCTCCTCTCCTGAGAAAGAAGAAACGCGTTAAAGGGGATCGATTGGCAACCGACAGATCCCGCGTGAGGGAAAATCTCTTTTCATTAAAGCAGGCTGAAAAATGGCTGCGAGTAAACTTTAATGTGTGAGATATTTCCGAGGTCAAATTCGTTATCAGCCGCGTCAATGGCGGTAAGCGTTCTTTATATGTCGTTACAATTTCAATTGGAAAGCGTTACTCATTGAATAGGTCAATCGCATGATAACTACAGCATCACTGATTCAACATCTGGTCAATGCAACACTGCATCACAAAGTGGGAGGAAGGTGTATTGTACTGGATTTATTAGTAGTAGAGAGAGGGTGGGGGAAAGTGAATCACAGAGGGGACTTCTTTCTCTTTGTCCATGTCTATTTGCTTGTAGTTCGCACACTCCTACTTCCTTTATGCTTCAGAAGTGTGTGAGTGATTTCCCGTCTGACATTTCCTGGCCTCCAGATAAACAGTCAAGTGGCAAAGAGCATCAAATCATGTCTTACATCTCGAATCACGGCCTCTGTCCAAACATCACAAAAAGCGCAGGAACACTATTAAAATATTTACTTGGACAAGCCAAGTGAAAAAAAGAAGACAATTTTATTTATAGGCGGACTTATCAGCCAGACTTTTGAAGATGGGAGAAGAAAAAAAACACTTGAGCAAGACATTCAATAAACAAGATGTCAGCCCTGTCGTGTTTGGAAAAGCAGTGTTCTTGGAATCCCTGATAAATTGTGAACAATAGGGGAAAGAGAGGAGAAGGGACACTCCAAACAGGGGCTAACACCAGATATAATTCATCATTTAGAAAACTGTCAAGCACTTGTGTTGGCTGCAGAAATCCCTGCCATTTCTAGTCTCTGGTGGTATAGAGGATTTGGCACTGAGAGGGGGAGGGAGGGGCAAAGCATCCACACTACTATCACTGTGACATCGCTGTGTGACATCACAAATGCACTGATGACACCAGTGGTGGAACTTAAGGTGTAAAGGCAAGGCTCATATGACATCATACCTTAACATCTAATGTCACAACATCAACGAGAACTTGGACCAAAGCTGCACCATCATCACATACAGCAATACCTCAAAGGACTGCTTAAACACAAAAAGGAATCCATTTGATAAAATGAAATGTATTTGGGAGGGACAGGGGTAGGCTCAGGGAGTGAGGGAGACCATTTATTCCAGAAATTAATCAAATGGGACATGGGAGATTTTGTCAACGTTTGCATTACTATTTAAAAGATGTTTGAGTCTTATTATCAGGGAAGAAACATAGAATTTGAATCAAAGAATTCTAGGAAGGCTGTGAAGATGTAAACTTTCAAAGTGAACACACAGGAAAGTATTGAAAAAAGCAAGACAAAGAGGAAAAAGACAGAATTAGGTGGTTTGTTTTAGGCAAGACATGTAATCCATAACTCTCAGTGGAAAGCGAGGAGCCAGGTGGGCTGGTGGTTGTAGGGGGGAGAGTGAGTCAGTCTTGAGCTGACAGATACATAGAGGAACAGGGCCGAAGCCGGGGAGACAAAGACAGCTACAGCACTAATCACCTCCTCTTTGGACCCCAAAGCTAACCGGCCCCACAAGGGACAGGACCCAGACAGACACCAGTCGTGTCTCGGTTTAACGGTTTTGTGAGTCACGGCAGTGTGTGTGTCAAAACCAGTTGCCGCCACTGCCTTCATGTCCATGTGTCATCCTAACATTTCTTTTTTTCGAGGAGTAAAATCAGCCTAAGTGATAGCCTGTTGCTTGGATACACACCCCACTTTGCCCTACTCTCTTAGTGAGAGAGAAAGAAAGAAAGAAAAGAGAGAGAGAGAGAGAGAGAGAGAGAGAAACTTGTGGAGGTTAGGAGTTTATTTCCAGCTACCCCTGTCTGTTTGGTCCAGTCAGATGCAAGTGAACTATTCGGCAATTTCCTGCCTGACATTTCCTGACCTACAGATAAACAAGTCAAGTGGCAGGGAGCATCAAATCATGACTTTCATCAAGAATCATGGCCCCTCTCCGACCATCACAAAAACCTCAGGAGTGCCATTAAAATATTTACTCGGACTAGCCAAGTGGACAATTTTATTTATAGGTGGACTTATCTGGACCACTAACCAGACAAGCCTAGCAAAAAATCAGAAAATCTAAATTAGAATCAGAATCAGAATTGCGTTTATTGCCAAGTAGGTTGTCCCTACAAGGAATTTTTTTTGGTGTGGTTGATGGTGCTCCATACAGATACAACACTAAGTACAATCAGAGATACAGTAAAAACAACAAGTACTGAAAGACATCAAAACAGTGCAAAAGCTTTACTATGTACAGTGATATTATAAATATGATATCAAAATATATTATAGAGGTAGAAAATAAAGTATAGAATAAAATGTAAGATGTGCAAAGTACAGCAGTCAGATGACTGAACGCAGGGCCAGTGGGGGAGGAGGAATTATGGGCAGTGACTGTGTCAGCGGGGGTCAGGGGGCTTGTTGATGAGTTTGACTGCTGAGGGGTAGTACATTTTAGAACAGTCTTGCGCAAACATGACATAAATGACATTACAATTTTATTACTGGTGAAATCCAATGAGAGGAAGCAGGATCACCCACAGACACGAATAAGCCTTGTTGAATCTGAATACCACGCTGTCATTAGCATGACAGGAAAATACAGTGTGACAGGAAAATACAATGTGCAGTATGTCATCCCCTACAATAAAGACACTAGACTCTTATCCATCTCACAGAATGAAACACATGGCACTACAGCTAGTCTGCTAGTCTGTGATCTTCTAAAACAGGAGGCAGAAAACAACTTCCTTATCTATCCTGTAGCTGCTCATGATCAACCTGGGTGAGCATGACTTCCTCATACTACAGTTTAAATGTTGGCCGTGGCATGCCTTTCGTCTCGGTGCTGATGCTCCCATCATCCTGCCCAGTCTGTGAGCCTGATTGGGTCATTCAGGTGACCTGCCGGGTCAGGTGTCTCTCGGACAGAGCAGAACTCCACGCCTCAGAAACAAGCCGCTTCACATTTACATCAAACACATATTTGTCAAGTCAAAGCACATATTGATCATCCAACGACGGCAAAAAAGTAATCACGTCTATTACGTCTGCTGAGGATAAACAGAGACCAAAGCTCAAGACACACTGTAATAAATCATCTGCGCATTGGCATCACAAGCTAACTTTCTCGTGAATTTCACAGGTGCCATGACACAAAGTCTGCATCTCTATTCCACATTTTATTTTTTATTGAACCTCTGTTTTACTGGATAGGGCCGTATGAGAACAAATTCTCTTTTACAGTCATGACCTGGAGGAGATCGTTATTTAATCAATTAAGATGGAGGATTATTAGACGGCCAGATTGAAAGAACCTGATTGGGAATTTGGACTGGATGCTGGAGAAGCCGTTACTCTGCGGGATAAATGTCATGGGAATTGTAATGACGACAGAGAGCGGGGAACTCACCGTCTCATCCAACAGATGGCGTCTCCTACAGCATAATGTCCCCTTCGCTTCACTGGGGCATTGCTTTCCTGTAACCTCCAGAGGGAATACTGCCCCCTACTGGTCCACCAATGTATTAGTCCAAGATTTCATAAGACATGAAAGTGGAATGGTCTCAGTAGTGGCTCAGTCTTTCGAATGCGTGCTGAGCCCTACGGCTTGGGATCGATACCAGCCATGTCAACATGACTGAGAGCCCACAGTGGCAGAGCAATTGACTTCATACAACTGGGGTAGGGATTGGTTTTTCAGCAGGGCTTCCTCATCTCACTGCTCTGAGGCGCCCTGTGACTCATCAGGCACCTGTAAGCTGCCCAAACAGCATAAGCGGAGCTGCGCCTATACTCCCAATGGAGTTCGCTTCACGGTGGTGCATTGTGGGATTTGTAGAGTGAAAAATAGCCACCGCATGGTGTGTGAGTGTATCAGAGGACTGCACTTGCTTTCCCCACTGCAATTGGAAATTCCAGAACAGGGGTTCAAAAAGGGGGAAAAAAACATTATGAAAAGAAATTGGGATTCACCGCATCTGAGATAAACAATACCATTTGCCACTGGTTATTAATCATAGGTCCCATATCTTAGAACACATTATAATAAGCAAAATTCTTTAATACATGTGGATTGTGCTCTTATCTCACTTTGTATGTGAGAATAAGAGATGATATTTGTTTCTAGCCAATAGGTAGATATAGAGGTATAATTCTGATCTATTGAAGATGTAGGTCTTTGTGGATTTCCTCCTATGCATTGAGAACTTAACAGCCTTAATGACATTTGAAGCACTGACTGGCAAGGCCTCTCTAATTAACTTGCACAGCTGTGGTGAAGTTATAGATTTGGGTATAAAAAGATGGCCAGCAGAGTAACCGCATTTCACTGATGAAGGCAGTATACTGGAGCTATTTTAGCCTTCTTTTTTGTGAAGTCATTTGGATAAAATGATAATCGTTTCCCTCCCAATGACGACCTTCATGTTGGTGCGTCAGCTGGTGTGCATTCTCTACAGTGTGGGCCTGGATTATCAGTCGCAGGCCTGCCTGGGCCCACTCACAAGAAATGCATGAGCGAGTCAGCACGTCAGAGCGTCGACAAAGCAGGGACTACAAATGCTGAAATACATGCATATGCACGCACACACACGCAAGCATGCACGCACTATCACAATGGGGTTTTGGTTCTTCCTTTCAGGAGAAAACTGTTTCACCAACACCCTCCTCTGCAGATGAAAAAAGCCAAGTTAATTTGAACACCACAATGGGCATTTTTACTGAAACAGAATAATTCATACTGTGCTGTAGAAGACAATGGAATGAAAAAAATATTTGGAGTTTAAACATTGAAAATGCCTCTCTTATGATTTTTTTTTTATGAGAAAACAAATTCAAGCAGTTTACGTTAATAATGGCCTGTTAACCATGCAATGCCAGCTTTCAAATAAATGTGACAATGAAAAACAAGAAGAAAGTGAAATTAGAAAAAAAAGAAAGAGACTGCTTAGATTCAATGACTTTAAAGGAAGTGCCATTGTCACATGACCTCATGTCTTCTTGTTTTTGTGGTCAGCTCTCATTTGATCTCCAACACAATCCACATGTAAATTGAAACACTATAGTCTCAGCTACAAGTCTGTGGTAACCAAATGAGATTCCTGCTTTCCAATTACCTGTGTTATTCAGTGTGTGACTATGCATACACATGATGCTAAGAGATTGCTTTTCTATATATGTGTCTGTGCCCGTATGTCTGTGTGAGGAATCAAGAGAGACAGAGAGAGAGGAGAGAGAGAGAGAGATCAGAGCAGTAGAGAAACAAAGAGGAAAAGTGAGATAAAAGAGAAAGAGTTTAGGAGCTCTGGACACAATGACCCGCAATCGTTCTGGGGCCAGAGATCATTTATCACATAAGAGACTATGTGCTTTGTATTGCTTCCTGGCCTGGCAAATGAGTCCCTGGCAAATGAGTTGCCATTTGAAGTGTGGTGCTAAAAAGTTACAGCGATGGAACTTTCTGTTCGACAGTGCGCAGACAGCAGTTTCACGATAAAGTGGAGGAGAATCCACCATCCTTATTACTTACAGTACAGACTCTTTGACATTATCGTGCTAAAAACTGAGGAGGAACCAGTCAAGAAATGGCAGAGACTACAAATTCCTATTCACTCACCTATACATTCTGTTCACATGTCTAATGGACCAGTCTTATCACTTATAAAATGCACTGCAGGATTCATTTTAACACTTGCCTAATATGCCTCTTTCTTCTTTTCTCCTCTGTTTCTCTCCAGACAGGAGAGGTGGGTGTTCCCCCTCTTCTTTCTTTCCTTGTGCTTCCCTTTCCCTCCTCTGTCTTTCTCCCACTTTCATCTCCTGGGAGCAGCGCGGTAAAAATAGCCCCGCTCCATGAAAGAGTAGCGTCACAGTCTGATCTGCCGGGGAGCTGGCCCCAGATCAGCCGCCGTGGGGCTCTCTGTCTCGGAGCCGCCGACGCCACTTAGCGGGACAATCCTGCGGGAAGGCTGGCGGGACTGATTGACACTCTGCCTCCTAGGCAGCGGCTGTCCTATTAGGAACACCTGAGTCAGTGGGCGCTCCAAATTACCCAGCGCTGGAGCTAATTCAAAAGCTATTCAATGAGCCGAAGCTAACTTTTTTTTATTAAATGGGCCCAAGTTACAATCCCCACCAGAACTAATTTCACAATATTAACAAATTGCCTTCCTCAGATGTGAGACTATCATTTTCAGACAGAGCAGGTAAAACAGGGCTCTTCACTTTCATGGGGACCAGTTTTTTGTGTATGTTTGCCTTAAATGATGCATTTTCACCATCATATGTGCATGAGAACAAACATGAATTCTGAAAATATTCAAACCTGGTTGTTATTTCCCATTTGTGGTGAATTCAGACATACTACAGCTGTGTATCAAACAAACAAAATACTACTGAAGCATTTTAGGACCACAGTCAATACCATCAGTTGCTTCTTATCTAAAATTCTTAAATTGCAAATATGCATGCTGACAGATGGAGATGGATGGATGGATGGATGGATGGATGGATGGATAGACAGACAGACAGACAGACAGACAGACAGACAGATAGACAGACAGATAGATAGCTAGATAGATAGATAGATAGATAGATAGATAGATAGATAGATAGATAGATAGATAGATAGATTCATTGATGTGACAGCAGGGCTGACAGACCGGATGCCTTTTTTTAAAATCTTCTTCTGCAGAAAATCAAAAGAGTTAGCTAAACTCAATCTCACCCCCCACACACTGTAACATTAACCAAGCTCTATTTCAACCTCTCACACACTGTAACATTAAATCAGCTGAATCTTGCACTCTCACACACTGTAACATTAACAAAGCTGTATCTCAACCTCTTAGCCGATATATAAAAGTCCCGAAAGCTTCCCTCTATGTTCCCAGCAATTGGAACACTGTCATTATACCATGAATTATTCACAAATGAAAAACGTGTACTGCAAATAACATAATGGAAGCCAAATCACTGAAAAACGCAAGCTTTTCAGACATAATTACAGTCGCTGCCATCGCATGATTTGAAGTACAGTAAATATACGGCTGCTAGTGTTTTTCACTTTTTTTCGCTGCTCTCCTCCTTTGTTCGAGACTGATCTCTCTCGCCAGCTGGATAATCAAGCACACGATTGACCGTTCAAACCGCTGATTATATCGGACGAGAAAAACCCACGAGAGCCCCTGTGCATCAGAACCTAGACAAGCATCCGCAGGGTCCATTGAGTGGAATAAACATTGATTTTCGACCATTCTTCCATAGACCCGGTGACTAGATCTGATGTGTGATCAATGACTGGGGTGTGTCAGGCCTTGAGATAACTGCCCTCAGCAGGTTTGTCTCACTAGGCATTGAAGTGAAGCTTGGGGCCACTCTGTAATTGGTTTAGGGGGCCACGCTGTAATTGGTTCAGGAGGACTGAGCTGTAATTGTTACAGGGGGTTTGAGGTGTAGTTGGTGTGGTGGGTGGAGCTGTGATTGGTTTGGCAGGTTGAACTGTCATTAGTTTTTTTTTTTTTTTTTGGGGGTCAAACTGTAAGTGGTTGGGGTGAGGGCGTCAAGCTGTTGTTGGTTAAGGCAATCCAGCTGTTACTGGCTTGGTGGGGGGGTACAAGTTTCTTGTCCCTCAATGTGATTGACGCAGGCCTGTTGCTTTTCGTCAAGCATTTGTGTGTGTATGTCTGTGTGTGTGTGTGTGTGTGTGTGTGAGTGAGAGAGAGAGAGAGAGAGAGAGAGAGAGAGAGAGAGAGAGAGAGAGAGAGAAAATAGACAGTCAAACATACATAGTGAGCATGTTTGAGGGTATCTGTTTCAGTGATATAGCTCTTACTGCCCCTTTTTCAAATAAGCAGCTGTCAGAATGTATGCAAGGAAGAGGCAGAGAGCATCCCTGATGTCCTATACACAAAACCATGAGCTTATAGTCTGCACTAATATTCATATGCATACACCTGCTCACTCCAGCACATACCCACCGACTCATCCATTCATCCTGAACCTTCCTGCTGATACGCTCCATGGGGAACACGGCCACCTGCTGTTGCGCATTTCCACCAGCAGATGGCAGTGGAGCAGCGATGCTAGCACGGCCGAACGCTCTGGTGAGAAAATGAAAAATAAGTGAGAAAGGTAAAATGAGCTGCGTGGCTATCATGTGATAGCTGGAAATAAAGGTGACGCAGCTGCGGTTAAAAATGGCTGCATCACCTCAGCGCCACGCCACACGGGCGAGAGAACACCTGCAGTTTGGGCCGGTGGATGGAGCCAGCCGAAGTGGAAAATGATAGCGCAGTGTGTGAGCCGCTCTCCCAGCAGTAGGGAGAGGGCATCATAAACAATGCTGACATTGTATTTGGGTTGAAAGGTCTCTGGCTGTGTCACGGCGCTCTCTGTCTTTCTTGTACTCCATTTCATACCCTCTCCCTCTTTCTCTTTGTCATTCTCTCTGTAGTTCTGTCTGTCCCTCTCTCCCTCACTCTCTTTCAGTCTCTCCCTCTCTCTCATTATCCCCTTAGTTCTTTTAAGCTCTCCTGCTCTTTCTGCCTCTCTGTCATTTCTCTCTAGTTCTCTCCTTTCCCTCTCTCTCTCATTCTCTCTCCCTAGGTCTATCAGCCTCTCCCTCTCACTCTCCCTCTCTGTCATTCTCTCTCTAGTTCTCTGTCTGTGCCTCTCTCTCATTCTCTCAGTTTCTCCCTCTCCCTCTCTCTTTCTCTCCCCCCTCTCTCATTCTCCCTCTAGTTCTCTCAGTCTATCCCTCTCTCCCTCATTTCTCTCCCTAGTTCTAGCAGTCTCTCCCTCTCGCTCTCCCTCTCTGGCTTTGTCTCTCTAGTTCTCAGTCTGTCCGTCTCTCTGATTCTCTCAGTCTCTCCCCCTCCCTCTCTCTCTTCCTCTCTCCCCTCTCTCTCTAGTTCTCTCGCTCTCTCCCCCTCTCTCTCCCTAGTTCTCTCAGTCTCTACCTCTCCCTCTCTCTTTCGCAGCTCACTGTTGTGTTAGTCATCAGTTATTCCCCCATGCCTGGGGTCGGCCAAAGGCATGACAGCTGATCACAAGCATTGCCACGGGGAGGGGGCGGGGGGAGTGGTCGGGCGTGTTTTCGGGGGGTTCCGCTGGGGGAGTGATTTGGGGGCATTCTGGGGCCACAAAGCTCTGGGAGCTGGCCCGTTTGTTTGTGGATTGAGCCGCAACGTGACGGAACAGTGTCAGGATCCACCCTGAAAACAGACACGCCTCCAGGGACTGGAGCTCTCTCCCCCAGCAGTGGGTAAACAGTTGCACCAGAGGGGCCAGATTCATTTAACTCCCTGGCACAGAGAAAGGCCTTTTCACCGCCGCTCTCATTCAGAAATGCTTCCCCCCTCACGAGTCGAGCAAAGGTTTCATTTAAAAAAAAAACCTCATTCATTTTTCAATCGCCCTCATACACCTTCTCACGTGAAGTCAGAGGAAGCTCACGCATGTCCCCACCACTACGCTGTGTCATACCATCCTCCCGAAATGATTTCATCACTGAACCGTATTCTGTCTGAGATCTGGGCTGCGGGCTGTAATATTACTCTGATGTGGTGCTGAATAGCACACAAGTGCAGTGGTGCACTGACACAGGGAAGCACTGCAGACATGATTAAAACAGAGGCTTTATCTATTCATATGAGTCTAACTCATGCTGGGTTCAGGAGTGGGTGAGACTTGCTGTTGAGAAAGATTGCTTTTGCCTTCTTTCATTCACCGGCATTTATTGCGCCCAGACACAATAGGCAGTGTTTCTGAATTGCAGAATTCAAAATTGATATAACCATACCTGCCTATTCACACGCACACGCGCACACACACATAGAAGCAAATGTACAAACACACATGCACGCACACGTGCCTCCGCATACAAACACAACACACACACACACACACACACACACACACACACACAGAGCAGGATGGTGACTCACTGTATAGCCCCTCTGGGTGCTGTATGAGTGCTGTCATCCTGCTGGCTTGCTTCCTTCGTGCTCTAAAACAGAAGGACTGTCCCGGTAACCGTCCTCCCGGGCACACCCCCCCCCGCGTGAGCGCTGCGCTCGGGTTGTGTGAGGGGCGCGTTTCCGAGCCGCTGCTCCTCGGATCGGACACGGCCGCTGTGTTAGGAGGCGGTCACAGACCAACGCCTCACAGCCACGGGTCAGAGAGGAGCGTCGCCGGGCCAACGACAGAGCCTGGAGCAACCCCGCGTTGCTACTCCCCGAGTTCAACTGCTCGTGTTTCCCCGAACCGTTCGAGTTCAGACGCAGCTGGGCACGTGGTGGCACTCTGCTGTGATGTCCCTTCCAGTCCTGCATGAGTCTGGATAAAATACTTAGGCAAGATGCTAAGGCATGAACATTCCACGTGTTGTAATGGCAAAGGTGTATATCCCAGAAACATGCAGGTAGAGCAAGTAGTCTCAGTGCCTCTGGTCTAAAATCTCTGATGGGAGAATGCGCAGCAAATTAACTAGATGACAATGTTCCAGGTTTCACGTCATTCACCGAAGCTCAGGTACGCCCCACACCGAAACAGTCCTCGCTAATGTTTATTGTGCTATTTGTGAAATACATCCACTAAAGAAGGGAGTCCTGGTGTAACCTTTAGATATCATCTTGTATGTCACAGCTCACTCACCCCAAAGTAGATCTGACAGCAGGAAATGCAGAGAAAAGAGAGCAAGATGGATTTGCTTACTGGGACACAGCTCAGGTCATTTCCACTGTGTAATGCATCGTTGGACATTTATTACCAAAATTCCATTTATTGCAATGCAGTATAATAATTTATGTTTAATGGCATTTTCAAGAACGGATTATTGTATTTGTTTGAGCGGAGCTTGAACAGACAATTCTAAACACTCTAGGTTAATTGGAAGGAGTAAGACGAAAATAGGTAAGCACATTAGCATGAGAAATCCTTGAGGAAAAAAAAAAGCTTTATTATGCATTTTCTCTGAAGGTGTGCAACCTCTGTGCTGTACCATCATTAAACTTGACATACACAGCCAGAAGCTATTAAAACGCTGCTTCGGATACTTTGACTTTTCCAGGAGGTTTCAGGGCTGAAGACTGAAGCTCAAATCCAAAGTCTGCAGTCAGTGATTAATCCACTGCTGTCTGGCCGCATAAATATTATACGAAGACGGTCCGAAAAGGGATTTCTGCTGCTGGAGAAAGCTGCTGTGAGCCAGTTAGGATGGGGGGGGGAGAGGGATGGTGCACTTTTTGGGTTGAGGACGGTACCCAGAAATGCTCCCCGGCCACCACCGTGGGTCAAAGAGAGGGCAATCAGTCATTATTAACTGCATGTTACCTCTTGCTCGTGTAGCCCCATTACCTGCATGTCCTCACTGCCCTGGAAACTCAGCCCTTCCCAGCATGTCCTGGATCAGAGAGAAGCCAGGCCAGACCATTAACACCAGCGTATCACAGGCTAATGGGTTTGTCGTAAGGCAATTACAGCAGCTGCATTAAACAATGCGACCTTGTTGGACCTGGTGTTGCAAACCTGCGCTGATGCTAATATGATTGTTTGTCACAACAATGTTACCGTACTCAGGGACATGAGTCTACTGTGTGCAAGGGGTCACAAATCAGGTCAGGTCATTTGCAGCTACTCAGTAAAGATCACATGCCCGCTAGGTGTTGTTTTAACATTTTGGAGCAAGGGTAAATGGCATTTTGGACATAAACAACTGATCTCCTTCTCTACTTTCTCACTACTCCTCTCTATCCTTCCCTCTCTCACACACACACAGACATGCACACACACACACACACACACACACACACACACACACACACACTCTCTCTCTCACACACTCATGCACACTCACAAGCACACACAGACATAAAAATATACACTCGTGCACACACACACACACATGAACACACATGCTGTCTCACACACACACAGACAAATACACACTGACTACACGCACGCATGCACGCACACGCACACACACACACACACACACACACACACACACACACACACACACTCCTCATGGAGTCCTCATTCAGCTATTAGAAGTCAGCTTTATCTAGGTACCTACAATTCTGTGACTATAGTTTATATATTCCTGTCACATGCCGCTTTGATTAAATCTTCACAGGCCTCCATATGTTATTCCAGAAAGCCTCCTATTTACTCAAAGCCTGATGAAAAACCAAATGTAGAAATGACAGTTTTCCCCATTCCATTTCCTGTGTTGATAATTCAACCACCAAGGTCAACACTGCAGGAGATCAAATAAGAGGCTGCCTGATATGGACAAGAACAAGCAATATTTGAAGCAGAGGAAAATAGTTTAGAGATGATAGCGAAAAAAAAAAAAAGAAAAACGTGTGTTCAAAATTCAGTTTAATTCAGGCAAAATGATGCATAATCACAGAGATAATAAGAAGCCAACTGCAGTAGCGGTGTTCCCCGAGTATTACACTTTTTCATCAAAGACAGAGAGTCAAAGACAGAGACAGACAGACAGAGATAGAGATAGAGAAATAGTCAGAGACAGAGACAGAAACAGAGATTAAGACAGACTAATAAAACCAGAGGGACACTAGGACCAGTGCAGCAGGTTCTCTTGGCCAGTAACAGTAAGACCCCCAGCCATGAGATAATGGTTTTTCAGGGTGTGGGATATCTGCTCAGCCTCTGGCTGCATGACACTGCTCCTTTTGAACAGCTGTCAGAGCAGACGAAAAGAGGGGGAGACATCGGCACTACCCATTTCACACATGATTACGGAAACTGCAGCCGAAGACAAAAGCCTTCCTATACATCATAGAATCTATATATCACAGGACGTGTTCGTCATGTCATAATAACACAATCTCCTCCAGCTGTTTTTCCTCTCTTGCGGAGTGCTCAGGGGTGTCTGTGACATGGGGCCTGTCGCGAGGGCTCTCATTATCCATGCCATGTCCTGACACCGCCTCCTCTCCACAGACTGCAGCCTTCACTGCGCACACGACCAGCCTTAAATCGACCTGTCGACCGGACAGCCGGCTTCCCCCTCCGCTCCCCGAAACTACAATAACGTGAGCGTCTGAGGCAGTGCAGCACAGCACAGAGCTCTGGCTGCAGTCAGACGCAGCCCGAAGGCCCCGACTGTTACACTGAGCCTACAGCCACGAAGGACTCTCACCCACTCCAGAGTGTCACTGATGTCATTGCTTTCACCACGTTTCCTCCAAGGACTATTCTTCTGAAAAATTGTGCTTTAAAGACTTACACGACAATGCCAATGACAACAGCAAAATACTGATGGTCTGTGTCTCTGAGGGACAGGGTCTTTTTTCCCTCAAATTAGACTCTTTCAATGTATTACTTGGATGAAACCAACCCAAATTCCAGGCATATAATATGGGCAAAAGGATAAACATTCTGTCTGCTATTATATAGACCTACCCACACCAGTCTGAAGCCAATTTGTTTTTTAATATTCACTAAGCCTATAAAACAGAAGAATACTAGTCAGATAGTGGAATGGACAATGCTCAACATCAAGCCATAAACCTGTGACCAATTAGTGTGGAGGGTTTAGAGTGATGTGCTAGACAAGCTATGCTGTGTTCGAGACACTTAGAGGAACATTTCATTGCAGCAATTTGTCACTTTCCTCACGCCCAGAAGGTAATAAACCTGGGCCCTGTTACCGTGACATCGCAGACTGGTTCAGGTAGAGAGTGTGCCCTGCGTGTAAACACGGCCAGATTCAGAGAGCTGGTAATTACCATCTACAAATGTAGGACAGTTTGTTGAGGCCTTCGAAAGATCTTTGGGGAAAAAAAAAAAAAAAAATCAGCGCGCCTTTGAAATGCCTTGTTTCTTATTTATTTACAAGAGACAACGGCAAAGCTGTGGCCCAAATGAGCAAGAGTGCAGAAGATAAGATTAAAAAGTAAACAACAAACAACAACAAAAAGGAGAAGAAAGAAGCAAGAAAGCAATTTTAAAAGTGGAGTGGAAAATTAACATGCTACTATTACGTGTTTTACAACTCTCTCCTCTGCTTGTTTTTTTTTTTTCCTTTTCACTTTTATTATGCACTTCCTCCTTTAGGCCTCCATGCAAAAACTGCCAAGCAGGACAAGTTAATAATGCCGCTGCTAATAACAAGCATTAGCATGTCAGTCCAGCCTGCCAGCTATTGTAGTGGTAATGAGATAATTATTAACTTTGTCAAGAAAACAAAACCATGTTTCATACACAAATATGAAACGAACAGCTATGCATAATGAGCAGGAAATTGCAAGGGGGAGGAGCACACAGTGTTCTCGGTCCTTGCTATGAGCGCTACAGCCAGTTTGGCTGCTCTTGGTGCTTCCCTGACGTCGCTGTCGGTTCTATACATTAATATCTATGGGTACTGCCAGTCTGTGGTGGAATGCAGGGGAGAGAGAAGTTTGCCAAGGAAGCTGCATTATCGCAAAGTACCGACATCCGCTGTGCCACTGAATCTCTGAGCAGAGATTTGTACAACACGGACATCACAACGAAGGGGGAAAAAAAACACGGCTTTTTAAAATCCTGTTGAAATAAATTCAGACAAAGGGCTTACAGTGAGAACGAGGAAAGCCAGCCGGCTGAGTCACAACAGGGGGCTCCCTGACTTCAGCACAATAGATCATCGCGCAAAATATGAATGCAAAATGTTTACGAAGGATCGCTGCGATAGAAATCCCCACATCATCTAGAGATTTGCCTGCCAGACATGCTTATCCAGGGTGACTTACACAGCTTACTTCTTACAAATTATTAATGTAATGCTGCCGGATATTCATTGAAACAATTCGGGTGAGGTACCTTCCTCCAGAGTCCAACACAGGATACACCTGGGAATTTGGCCTGCAATCTTTTGGTCAGAAGCCCAATTTTAATCACTATGCCACTCTGCTCCTGTGCCAAGGACACCAGCAGGAATGCCTTAATGGCTTTCGCTGAAGAGGACAAACAAACAAGCGGACAGCGAGCAGACAGTGAGACTTGCTGATCAAGGCAGTAACATTAGCATTAGGCCATATGTCTGCTGTGGCTAGCAGTCCTGCTTCTGATTACGGGGGAGTGAGGTCACCGCGTTCCTCCTCTGCTCCCGAACATTCTGAGTGTCCACAGCGCGTCTTTACCTTGGCAAACACATTGACAATAAAGGACAACTACACATAAGAGCCGCACCGAGTCCCCCTCTGGGCTTTTAGGGACGGAAGTGGAAATGGCTCTCCTGGGCTCAAAGCAATCTCCGTACCAGTGCAAAACCTGCTCTTTTAAGCAGTGGGTTGCGGTGTCTGATGACACGGGTGTATCAGGCAAGCCGTGTTCCTGGAAGGCCAGAGGTGTGCGGGGAGAGAAAAGATGCTACAGGAGGCGATGCAAACCTGCAGTGAAAGAGTGGAGCAGGTGAGACAAAGACAGACGCTGTTGATCACCGCCTCGAAAAAGCATGTGTCAGAGTGCATGGGTTGAATCTGCAGACACAGCCAGTTCTATGGCTTTTGCTCCATTTCGTTGTCTTTGAGTAGTGTTGTGCCATTGACCACCTCACATTATCACCTCCAATAAGATTGATTGCCTGGCTTTCAATTTGTAAGTGTCTCTAAATCACCGAAGACGTTCAACATGCCAGCACTTGACCCATCTAATGAGATAATAGCATCCAATCAAGGTGTCTGAAACACCCATCAAACAGGCGGTGGTGTGGGGTACTAGTTCAGGATCTGGTCTTGTGACCAGGTGGTTGTGGGCTTGAATCCCACCACTGGGGCACTGCCGTCACACCCTTGACAGTTGCACTTAGCAATGTGGCAGATTTTCAGTCATCTATATTAAATGTGAGACAGGCTAGGGTGTAGGAGCCTGGTGAGTGAATGAATAACATGGAATGACACTGTTACTCATTCAGCTTGAATGGATACACTTCTGTTCCTTTGTGCTGGAAGTCACTCTTGATAAGAGCGTCTGCTAAATGAATGTAATGTAACGTAATGTGTAATGTAACAGGGAAACAAGGGAATTACAAGGGGGTGCTCTGCATGAGAGCGTCTGCAGGAAGAACGTGCAATATCAACACCGCACAGCCGTTTTGCCACAGCGCTCTGATCCGTCAGCTGGGAGCCGAACGGCCGTCCCGTATGCCACAGCGCAAACAGGCGTTGGCGTGGCGACGCGTGACAACATTCTCCTCCCGCCCACGAGTGCGCCGAGCGTTCTCCAGCGGCCGAGTGTGACGGTCAGGCACCGTGGCTCCGTGAGACTCGCGGCTCACACACTTGCCTCTTCCTCTTGTACCGTTTCCGTCTGTCTGCCTCCCAAAGATATGCTTCTCTTTTTCCTTCCCTTCATCTCCCAAAGATATGCGTCTCTTGTTCTTTTCTTCATCTCTCAAAGATATGCTTCTCTAATCCCTTCAGATGAGAGAAGCATGAACGGTTATAAATACCCACCCCCCCCTCCTCCCCTGTACAGAATTGTGCTGTCAGTGTGTGTACCCTTGTCTAATTAAAGAATTCATGAGGGGGAATCTTGTTTTTACACACACACACACACACACACACACACACACACACACACACACACACACACACACACACACACACACACAGAAGACAGCTTTCTGCTGTTTGCTTGCCAAGTTTTCTGCGGTTGCTCACTGGCATGCCGATGTGGTGTGAATCAAACTAATTAATCCTAGGGAGACATACAGGTGCTCATGCAGTCCTGAAAGGGCTCATTGGCTGGTCTGGTGAAGAAATCAAACCCAGAGAAAGTGTTCGGCTGGACATATCAAGAATTTATATTATCGCCTCTTATATAGCTATACTTATTATTTGTATAGTTATATTCTGTAGCTTGGTATCTTAGGGTTTTGTTTCCAAACTTTTGCTGCTTTTTCCTCTGGAAGATTTCAATTAAGTAGATCAGCAGGAAAACTGTCGGCATTTTAATAGGCTAGATATGGATGCCATTAGTCTACAGGCAATTGAAGTGTTAGAGTTATTTGTTGCTGTGTTTAAGCCCTGTGGTTTCTGGTACATGTACACATCCTTTGATTTCTGTACATGCTGAATGCAGAGCCAGGCAAATTCAATCCTTTGATACACACACACACTGCTGCACGTTCAGCTGTCCCACAGTGCACCTCACTGCAGAGGGCACTAATTGGACGATAGGTGCTGCTCCACTGACATCATCAGAACAAGGTCTCTGACACCAGCAAGACGGGGGAAAACCCACCCCGACCCCCGGTGGAATAAAGCCAATTTGTCTGGTTTCTGCTGGCTCCCGGTCATCATCAGCTGATGACAAGGCTGTTTTGGAATGCATGTATCGCCTCTTAATGGAGGTTTCAGCCAGGTCTCCTGCCGGCACTGCCTACAGGTCTACAGCCAAGGAAGGGGGCTCTCCACCTATGAGAAGCCTGCAAACAAGCACTGACACTCCTGCACCATGCACCGCCACTCGCGGAGAGAAAATGAATTCCCCTTTATTTCTTCGGAGCTCGGAGCCCAGTTGGGAATGGTCTGACCTTCACTCATTCAATCACAGTGAAAGGAAATACAGAAAGGCTCTGAAGCACAGCCAAGCGCCAGAGTGTTAGGAGTCCCTGCCGAGGGCGACAGGAATACGCGACGAGCTCCGAGTCTCTGAGCTCCACGAGTGGCCTTTCAATAATGGAGGGGGAGGGGGGTCCTTGGGAGGACAGCAGGAATATAAGACGAGCTCCGAGTCTCCGAGCTCCACGAGTGGCCATTTGATAGCAGGGGTGAGCGGTCCTTAGAAGGACAGGAGGACAGCAGGAATATGCAACGAGCGCAGAGCCACTAAGCTCCACGAGTGCCTGTTGAAGACCGGTGGGCAGTGCCTCATGGAGAGGGCAGGGATACGAGCCAAATCATAGAGAGCTGCAGGGAGAGGCAACCCCCATCAGGAGGAGAACAATACGAGTCCAATACAGATCATCCAATCAAAACGAGCGCCACCACGAACCACTGGGACAGCCAGTGAGGACACCCGGAGTTTAGTGTGAATTAGAAAGAGCCCCTCAAAGGAACAGGCCGAATAGTCTCACAGCGCTGCGCTCATCTCTGGCTCGTGGTGTTAAATCATTCATTCGCTCGGCAGACGGCCTTATCCGGAGCAGCTTACAGCTGCACATCCAATCCATTAATACAGGGAGATATTCACTGAAAGTTCATTAAGGTTAAGTGTATTGCTTGGTAGTCTAGCGCCCCGCTGGGGATTCAACCCACAGGGTCAAGCACGGAGCTCCAGGTGGAAGATGTCCCCTCAGAGAGGGCAGGTAGAGTGGATGAGTCCTCTCAGGGCACTTCACATGACAGATGACGGCGCGGGCCAGGAGAGAGGGGTTTACTGCTCAAAGGTGGTGTTTTACCGCAGCTATAAAAAAGACGGGAATTAAGCTGCTTTTAAGGGCTTAGGTCATTTGCACAACAAGATTTGTTTCTTTACTGCTGCCTATAAAAAGACAAAAACTGTGTGTGTGTGTGTGTGTGTGTGTGTGTGTGTGTGTGTGTGTGTGTGTGTGTGTGTGTGTGTGTGTGTGTGAGGCAGGGGGTGGGTGGTTACATGAAATATCAGAAATGCTTGTGTTTAGTCAAATTATTCACTGTGGCTATACATTTTTTGTATCTGTTGTATGTTGTTGTACCTGCCCAGGTGACCTTGTTGGATTTTCAACCCAGGAATGACAATTAATTATGAATGAAGACACTGGGCCTGGATATTAAGGTTAGAATCAGCCAGCGCCGTCTTGGTGTGTGTATTGGTTAGCTAGTTGTATCTGTCTATATTTCAGCAAAACCTTCACTTGAAACCAGCTGTGGTTGGGATTCAATCTGAACTCACAATCCAACCAATCACAATCCATTCTCAAAGTCAATGAGTCATTCGACTGATCCAACCAGAATCAAGCATGAAGACTTTTGTGATGTTACTTGTGTGCAAGCAGCCCGTTGGTTCCGTTCCAACTTTGCAAAGTAGCACTGATTAGGGCATTGCCAGAGCTAATTCGAGAGCAAGGTTTTACCAGTACCTCTGACTCCATTCCTCTCAGTCACAGTTAATTTATCTTCAATGTAGTGTTCTTTCAACAACTTTATATCATCTAATGTGAGAGAGGAAACAGTCCTTTTTATCATCTTACATATTTGCTTACCGAGGGCACTCAAAACAGCTTGTATTTTACGCATCATTGACTAACACAGATGGACATTTACTGTAAGAGCAAGTTCAGCATCTCACACCGATAAGACACTGATTATTCAAAAGTACAACAGAAGCTCCCTACCCATGATTCAACACTGCTACTGAGTGTGGGGGTGAGGGGTGGGGGTGTATGACGTCACATTGCTCATACTGAAACAGAATATTGGCTAATCAATTCACAGAAGTATTAGACTATATGTCTAAAATATATCACTCATGTCTGGCAGCATGGAGAGAAGTTTTATCCTCTTCGCCTTCCTGTGGAAAAGCTGAAAGCCATGACAGATGAAAGTTAGGGGAAACCGAAGTCAGGGTACTTCTGATTTCATCAAAATCAAAAGGAATCAGAGTTATGCAGACACCTGGACACTGAGACAGAAAATCAAAGAGGATTTTTTTCAATGGAAAATGATGGTGGTGGGGGGAGGGGGCTTTGTCATACAGAATAGTGATGAGTCAGAGAGTAGGATCTGCTCATCAAAAGAAACAGCAATGGAGGAGGATGAGGAGGAGGAGAGGAAAAAGAACCAGAAACAACAGCGAAAACAAAAAGCCGACTCTGGGGCACGTCGGAGGAGAGATGGGGTGACAGAGCTGGGTTTGACACCATCCTTTGATCTCACTCACTCACTCAAAGAGAGCTGAGGGGCTTCCTTCTTCCTGCACTTTTCCATCTTCTGCTATGCCCATCACATCTCCCTTTTCAACTCCAACCCCAAACCCCCCTCAGCAAAAGCCACAGAGTTCCAGTGAGTGCTGTGCTCTCCCAATACCATTCCTCCACCTCAAACTGTACCTCTGGCCTCCCTAAGGTAGGAAAACTGAAGAGGAGAAAAGAAGGGGAAGTTTGATACATTTTATGGTATGGTTATCTGCACAACTGAGCATTCCTAACCACAATTTATGAGCCTTCAAGTTGACCCTTCTCCAACTGATGATACAATCCTTATTTCCCTTAGGCAACCTTAAAGTTGGAGACCTCTGACCACATTATCTGCCAGAGCTTTTCATTAGAATAAATGGACAACAAAGCTGTGTCACAAAAAAATCTATGCTTTCCACCAAAACTTTTTGTCAATGCCGGGTTTATGTATATTGATGATTTTATTGTCTAGAGACTGAGTGAAAAGCCAGACAACTGAATAGAAACTAAAACAAACTGTCAAGACCCAGTCTGAGGGGTATAACTACTCCCAGATCTGACATACCCTTGCTGGACCAGAAGTGGGAGAAACAACCTGTCAGTGCTCCCGCCCCCTAGCTGTTGTGTTTTTTGTTTTTCTGTCCATGTGCTTTTGTTTTTCTTGTGTTCTAGCCCTGCCCCGCTCCCCGCCCGGTCTCCACCCGCCTGATTGCCTCATCGCCTTCACCTGCCTGCCTGCACACCTGTTTCCCATTCCCGTTGTCAGCCCTGCCCTATATCTTCCCTGTGTGTCCCTGTCCTGTTGCTAGTTCGGAGCAGTGTGCTTTCCACCTGTTTCGTCCCTGCCGTTTTTTCACGTCTGTTGCTGTTTTCCTGTTTTTTGACCTGCCTGTTTTTCGACCTGATTTCTTGCCTGCCGCTCTGCCCTGTTCGCCCGTGTATCTGCCTGCCCAGTGTTTGACCCTGCCTGCTCCGTTTCCTTGTATCTGGATTTGCCCCTCGAACTGCCTTTCTGGTTTTGACCCTGCCTGGTTTTTGCTAATACGATTCTTGCCTGTGGACTCAATAAATCTGCCGGAATACGATGTTTTTGTGGTCTGCGACTGAGTTCTTGCCCGAGCCCTGACACAACCATGGAATTGCAAACACTCAACACAACCCATTATGAAGAGAATTTGAAAATTCAGGACCAATTATTAAACAGCTGAAGTTGATTCTCCCATTCTGTATTTGAGGGCGAGGAGAGTCCTCCATGTGACCCGAAGACTCCCACAGTGTTTTTAAAGCAGGTGAGCTGCAGGTAGTACCATTACTAGAAGCCTGAGTGACAGACACAGGCTGCTCTCCGGGAGAACCTAATCACAATCCCAATTAGTCCTGTCACAGGACAAGAATGAGCTCCTTATCCAGTCTGGCTCAGGTCTTAATTACAGTACAGTGTCACATTCAAAATGAACCACTTTTCTGAAAGAGGACTGCTTGTTCCTGGAACATCTAATGCCAGAATGCATGATACCCCACATGCAATAAATCATTAGCTGAATACCCAGATCTCCATTTAGTTTGAATAGCTTCACACATTGGTACAACTTCGAACAAGGTACAGAGGCAGTCCTGTAGCAGTTCATCTCATTCAGTTCTCGTTGTAGTCCTGAGCTCCCAGCCATTTACCATGGTTCCGCTCATCTCCCATGGGTGCAGCTTGGTGCCAAAGGTTCTGAATAGGATTTACCTCAGGTGTCTTTCATGGCAAACCTACAACCTCAATCCTATCCTCCACAAACCACCCCTTCACAATGCTGGTACAATGACAAGCGTGGATATCCTGTTATCCTCTCTACCCTCCAACATTTTCCACCTACACTGATCTCTTCATGTCTGCTGTATGCTGTAGGTCAAAAAGCACTTCTCCATATCAGCAACCACTTCTACAGTAGATGCGGCGAGTAATTGTTTTTCACTCAATATTCTTAATTGGACTTAATTCTGCTTATTGGATGGAACTTGAATCTTCTAATGTTCCAGGACTGAATCAGTGTCAGACTGAAAGAGATGACTCACAATGCCTCCTTACCCTGCCAGTCACACCTGCATTGAGGGGGGTGATCCCTCACCTGGGGGGAAGAATTAGCACCATCCAAACCAATAACAACTCCCACGTTTACCTTTCCGAAAATGACAGAGCATCATGCAAAATGATTTACAACAGCAATTCCAACCCCCTGGCACAACACATTAAACACACTTCTGAATCAGAGGAAGTTAAAACAGTGCCCTAGGGTTCAGGCTTATAAATATCCCGGCATGCCTCTGCCAGATGTCCCTGCTCTAACCCCTCAGGGAAGAGGGAAACACACACGCTCTTTCCAAAACACATCATCATAAACAGTATATCACCTGATATTTCTCAGAACCAAAATCATCCTAAAAGACTCATATTTTATTTCATAGTACAGACATTTAGAGAACCTCATACTGAATATTAATACTGGATTGATGGATGTTCATTTTTTACGGTGACTCATGGTTTCTCCTGCATATCTATCTAGTATTTCTTCTTTATCAACGCAGTTTATCACAGTGTTGAATAATAGCTAAATACAGGGGGAGACTAATTGTTATCATGTAACAGGAATAATTCACCCTCTCTCTGCATGACTCAGCATTATGCTATATCACACTAGGATGCTAGCAACACACAACAGCAAAACAACATTATGTCTTGTAAGTCCGGGAATTTTAAATTCTTTTCCACGAGAGCTTAAGCAGATATCGTCACTTATGGGAATATGAGAAGTTTTGAGAGTTGAATCTGAGCCGGTTCTCTGCACTGGGGTCAAACTCACTCACATTTCTTTTTTGTGTCTGAATAGCCTTACTGTACTGGGGTCAGTCTGACACCACACACAGCCCGCTTGCACGCATACACACATACAAACACCTGCACAAACACACCCGCACACACACAAACACACATACATGCCCGCACACACACACACACACACACACACACACACCTGCACAAACACACACACACACCAGCACACACCCGCATACACACACATACACATACCCACACACACACACACACACCTGCACACACACATGCACACAATGGCCTCACAAACGCAGCACAGAAACAGCTGTGGGGTTTAAGCAGACAGGTCGATATGTGGTCATGGTGTTCGCTCTTTATGCCACTTTGACCTGACCCTCTTTCATTAAAAGTCCTCCAACCCCTGACTGTTCTAATAAAGCAAAATTTTTGTTAAAATGGGATGCAAGGCCTCCAGACAAGAGGTTGGTGCTTTTGGGAACACTAAGAAAGCATTTTCTTTTCAAAAGGCATGCGCTGAAGCAGACATTAACAGCCTAGAGTGGTGACTAACTTGAGAATGTCTAGCAGTTACACAACTACATTCACTATCGCATACCTCAAATCTGGATATTTGTCTCCACTCCCAACGGCTGCGGTAGATGTATAAATGAAAAAAAAAAAACACATACACATTCCGTTGTGCCAATAGGGGGCAGCACTGACCACTCAGCAGCATCGCATCTGAAAATCCCATATCGAACAGCTGCTGGGCATTTCATAACACAATCATTACTCTGGCAGGAATGCGGTTTCACAGAGGTATTGCGTATGCTTCCATAAATGGGCACCAACCAGAAGGTGGAAAGTTTGATGCTCTGGTGGGGCAGTGCTGTTGTTTCCTTTATTAAAGTGAGGCTGGGCTTCTGCAAACACGGAACTGTGAAAATGGATAATGCAAGGTACACAAGGAAAGCTTGATAAAGGCATCTGCCAGGCAAACAGCTTCGCTCAAAGTGTCTGTGTGTTGTGTGTATCAGAGTGCATGCGTGTGTGTATGTATAAGAGTATGTGTTTTTGCATGTGTGTGTGTGTGTGTGTGTGTATGTGTAAGAGTGTGTGTATGTGTGAGTGTGTGCGTGTGCGTGTGTATGTGTGTGTGTGTGTGTGTGTGTGTGTAGAGTGTGTGTATGTGTGAGTGTGTGCGTATGTGTATGTGTAAGAGTGTGTGTGTGTGTGTGTGTGTGTGTGTGTGTGTGTGTGTGTGTGTGTGTGTGTGTGTGTGTGTGTGTGTGTGTGTGTGTGTGTGTGTGTGTGGTGTGTGTGTGTGTGTGTGTGTGTGTGTATGTGTAAGAGTGTGTATGTGTGTGTGTGTGTGTGTGTGTGTGTGTGTGTGTATGTGTGTGTGTATGTGTATGTGTGTGTGTGTGTGTGTGTGTGTGTGTATGTGTGTGTGTGTGTGTGTGTGTGTGTGTATGTGTGTGTGTGTGTGTGCGTATGTGTGTGTGTATGTGTAAGAGTGTGTGTATGTGTGTGTGTGTATGTGTAAGAGTGTGTGTGTGTGTGTGTGTTGTATGGGGGTGGGTCTGCTCCAGCCTCATCTCCAGCTCTATAATCAGTGCAGGGAGGCTGCCTGCTGTGACAGTGCACACCCCTCCAGCCCACCACCACCACTGAGGGGTAATTACAGACAGAAACTTAACTGAAAAGCATATTATTTCAACAGAAAATAAGTACCACCAAAATAATTATCCATGAATTATGCATATTTTGCATCTTTTGTCTATAATTTTCTCTGTATAGTCATTGTGAAACAATACGCCAATGGTAATGTATGATAATTTAGGTGGCTATATACAGTATGTTTGTGTTCGTGTATTTGTGTATGTGCAAGAATCTGTATTCTTACGTATGTAGGAGGCTATGCATATTTGAGACCTTATCTCTGTATGTGATTCTGTGCATGCGTGCGTGCGTGTGTGTGTGTGTGTGTGTGTATGTATGTCTGCGCGTGTGTGTGCATGTACGTGTGTGTGCATGTGTTTCCGTGTGTGTGTGTGCGCGCGTTTGCATGTGTGTGTGTGTGTGTGTGTGTGTGTGTGTGTGTGTGTGTGATGGGGTGGTGTTCCTTGCTTGTGATCCTCAGCATAAATTGAGGTGAAAATGTATCAGAGCTGACGTGAGATCTTCCCACAATGCTCCAAATGTGGCTCCCCATTCATCAAACAAACACCGGGGTGTGGTCGGATGTTAGCGGGGGAGGGGGTTGGGGGGTGGGTTTGGATTTGTTAGATGAAAATAAATTGAGATTTCCAGCAGGCCAAAACGCTTCGCTCCCTGATTGTGTTTCTGGCCACATACACATTTCCGCACGACTGAAACACAAATGGCACCGAAGCCGTGACACTGTTCCCCTCCTCCCTATTTCCCCTGTGCACACCTCCTCCAGAGTGCCGTCACCGCAATCTCGCTGCCTTCATTTCGGGATGGCCGGAGTGCGTTAGGGGAAATACCGGGTATAATGATAAAAAAGGATCTAATCAAACTCTTAAATGGAAAACACCATTGCTGCGGCTAAAAAAAAAAGTTCACATAGTTCTAATGAGAAAAATGACAAGAGACTGACAGTACCAGTCAAAAGTTTGGACACAACTTTTATTCTTTATTTTTACTATTTTCCATATTTTTGAATAATACATCAAAAATATGAAATGACACAAATGGAATTATGCAGTGACCAAAAAGTGTTAAACAAATCAAAACCAACATTTTAGATTTTTCAAAGTAGCATAGTCATCAACGTCACTATTTATATTTGTCTAAGAAATGAATTTCAAGCATTTAGGCACAAGTCTTTAGATCAAAATGTCCTTGAATGCATATTTCCCGTTATCTTAATCAGGTGTGTCCAAACTTTTGACTGGTATTGTATACGGAGGTGCAAACTTTCAGTACATTTCAGCGGCGAGAGGGCCCTCTCTCAGTGTATGTTAGCTCACAGTTAATGATGCTGTGAGGCTTTAGCTAAGCATTCCACCCCAGTGTGTGGTAAATGCCCTTCTGTCATGGCTGCAGATGTATAAAACACTCCCCCATCACCGTTTTACTCCTCCTCCCTATTTGTCCCCTAAGCTTGTTCACCGCTGAGGCTACCTCCATTCGAAGGCCAGCCTTGCGTGAATAAATTGAGCCGATTACAGGAGGCTAAAAATGACAACGGGAACAGCGGCCTGCAGGCCGAGACGGCTCTGAGCTCTCTCGCACCCCAGCGTCACGAATGCTCTCCGAGCTCTGCGTGACACCCGCTTTCCCTCTCACACGAGCAAACTACTGCAAAAAAAGAAAGAGAAAATTGCTCTGCTTGGCTTAAATTGCACTTATTTTTCCCCCAACCTTCCTGCTGGAAACATCCATGAAATATTAGAGACACTTCTGATGTGAGAACATTTCAGCGTTGAGTCCAAACACAGGCTCTTGGGCTGTTCTTTGAAATAACTGACAGCAGTTTACTTAACAACTATCATTTAATGCATCTGGCTGAAATACGTCTAGCTTGAAAATAATTTTCCAATTTTCTGGAAACAAAAAAGCCCAATTAGCATATGAAACTGGATCCCAGTTTGAGCGGCTGAACGTACCGACGCAAACCGAGGCAGTGGCCTTTATGAGGCTGAGGCATAATTGCAAGGCACGTCAAACTGCTCAATTTCCCCCCCGTTTCGTCCTCCTCGCAGAACGCCTGAGGGGCCTTTTGAGGGGTTGAGAAAAAAGGACTTCAACACTTAAGATTCAGCACAGAAACATCCCCCGCTAAAGAGTGCACGATTAAGTTTAATTTTCCATGAGCAGAAGTACCACACAATTTGCAGCCTGACTGGGCCGGTCCACGGCCGGACCCAGAGCAACACGCACGGCTGGTTTACATTCCAGAGCACGACTCCGGGTCCTCCTACACCGCAACCCTCCCAGCAGAAGCTAATTAACTGATGTAATTACAGCAAGCTGCCTTCACAGTGCTTAATATTTCTCCACATCCAGTCCACAGCATATATCACTTCATCTGCTACTGTGATTTTACAGGATATTTGTTTTCTGAAAGAGAGCACTGACATGATTGGCCCCACCAAAAGCGAAGGTGCAGTTTCAGCCAATCAGATTCTGAGCAACATCCACAGGATGGAGAATCCAGTGTTCATTGACAGGGAGATGTTCTCACAGAGAGACTTTCAGTCAGGGGTGTCGGTCCAGGAGGATTACCTGTGTAACAGTGGTTCTCCTTCAAGTCCATTCATGTGGATGAACGCAGTCTTGAGAAATCAAGCAATTTGTTATTACATGACATTACATTATGGTCATTTAGCACTCTTATCCAGACAGACTTACATACAGTAGGTTACAATTTTATCCATTCATACAGCTGGATATTTACTGAGGCAATTGTGGGTTAAGTGCCTTGCCCAAGGGTACATTAGCAGTGCCCTAGTGGGGAATTGAAACAGTAATTGTTTGGTTACAAGCCCTGCTCCTTACCACTACACCACACTGCTGTCCCAAATTTTCAAATATTTAACAAACATCAGACTGAGTAAATTAATGGGTTGATTAACTAATTGAAAGCAGCGGTTGGAGCAGAAAGCAGCTTACAGTACACACAGCCTTCCAGAGGGTGCGCTGCAATGCCTTGTTTAAACAAGTATTCTTGGTTTTCCCCTTAGAATGTAGTATTTGAGCTGCTCTGTATAGCAGTTTGTGTTTGCTGAGAGGGTGAGGATTGCCCTTCACATGCACTACAATGCACTCTGCAAAATCTGGGCCTGATGAGGGAGAGTGCTTCAGAAAGGCAGGGACTGATCAGGATGCTTCATAAAGACAGGGTTTGAGCTGAATGCTTCATAAAGACAGGGTTTGATCAGGGAGAGTGCTTCAAAAAGGCAGGAATTAATCAGGGAGAGCACCTAAAAAAGGCAGGGTTTGACCAGGGAGAGCTCTTCAGAAAGGCAGGGATTGATCAGAGAGAGCTCTTCAGAAAGGCAGGGATTGATCAGAGAGAGCTCTTCAGAAAGGCAGGGATTGATCAGAGAGAGCTCTTCAGAAAGGCAGGGTTTGATCTGAGTGCTTCATAAGGACAGGGTTTGATCAGAGAGAATGCTTCACCATAGGATTTCATGCATGGAAAGAGAGGAAGAGAGACAGAGGACAGGTGGAAGGTCAGGCCTTGGATGAAGCATAAGATCAGAGAGGAGGGACTGTGTCACCCATGCAACCCAAAGCAGGTGCCACTGGGTGACATTAAGTATCTTGCTCAAGGGTACAATGTCACAGTTCTGCCTGGGACTTGAACCTGCAACCTCCAGGTTACACGCTCCATTTCCTTACCATTATGCCACACGACTAAGCCTTGGATTGAATATAAATACGTTAAGGTTGCAAGGGCTCATATCTTCAGACATGTGAAAAATCCTTTTGCAAAATGCTAGCATTATGTAGGAAGTATTACCCCATTTAATCACTTCAGATACGGAATAATATTTTCCGTGTACCACAATCATAAAGCCTGCATGATAACTGCAGAGCATCCTGAACATATTTCATTCTGCAAAGTAAGCTGAAAGTCCAAGATATCCCATATACTTATACTTTGTAATATTGATCCGACAAGGTGGAAAAAAGAGAAATGACACACTGTAAAGCATAACAAGCCACCTGGCTCACGCCTTGATGGATTATACTTTTCATTTAAGTATTTATAAGCTGCTGGTCTGTGGACTGAATCTTCAGGTACAGAGCTGATGTCCTCAAGCCCAGGACAAGGAAATGACTCCTGGGGGTGGAAGTTGTGAAAAAGCCAATTTCACAGTCCAATGTGTTTTTTTTTTTCTTTCTGCAGGACCAGTTTGAGGAATGGTACACTGTAATAACATTGTGATGAGCGGGTTTTTTATCCATTGTGAATGGAGTCTGGTCATTGCGTCTGTCACCTTTCTGTCCCACACCACTCCTGTCGCCTTTCTCCCCCTCCCTGTCTCTCTCCTTTCCCTCTTTTCTCTTTCTCACTCCTTCTTTCCCCTCGTCTGTCTCTCTCCCTCTCCCTGTGTAAGAATGTGGCCCTGTGGTTAAAGGGAGAGAGTGGTGTTGAGGCAGAGACCGAGAGGATCCGGTATGGCTTCCGCGTGCAGCTAAGGATGCTACTGCAGGACGCTTTGTTAAGATTCTCACAGGACTGTCTTGCTGTTAACAGAGCTTCTTTAATAAGATGGCAGCATACGGCGCAACTTCAACACATATGCCATATTCTTTTCTGGTTCTCTCCCTCTTCTCTCTCAGCGGGAGAGAGCATTATAGAAATAAGCCATAAATAGCATGATAATTATGCATACGTGCACGTGCATGTCTGTGTGAGGATGTGTGTTAGTGGTATATTTGGGGAACTGCTGTTCTGTGAAGTGTGGCCTACTTGGGCTCTGTTGTGCTCGTTATCTCGTCTTCTCCATGTCCATTTTTCTCAGCCCTTCCAAATTTCTCCCCTCTGTATGGATTTGTTATTATTATTATTATTATTATTAGTGGTAGTAGTAGTAGTAGAGGTAGAGTTAGCAGTGGCAGTCATTTATTGGTCTGTGAGAGTGAAATACAACTGTTTGAGTAAAACCATAATGGTGCTAAAAATGGGTAATGGGCCAAACTTTATTTTAGTATATCCTATATTCATTTCATTTTACTTGTTCTGTTTGAGCAATTGATCCAGGTGGTATGTCTTTTGGATTAACAGGTTGTTTTTTTTTTTCTTCTCATTTCAGAATGGGTACTGGGGTATATGAACGTAATACCTGAAAATCAGTAAACCAGTTATAAACAGTACACACACACCCACACACACATTATATATATATATATATATATATATATATATATATATATATATATATATATATATATATATATATATATATATATATATATATACGAGTAAGTTTGAATACAAGGAAAGTTAAAGGACAGCAGCACTCAGAAGGGCACTGGGTCCTTACTGTTCAGGCTTCACATTAATATTGTATGGTTCCCCACAGCTTCACTCACTATGTCCTAGGTTTGGTCTCTGAAAAGCAGTTACAGAGCCATTTCAGACAGAACAGCACAGGCTTTGGTCTGTCATCCAGACTAGTTGTGTCTGCAGCTTCCCCATTTCATTGCTTCCAGGGCAGAATATCAGGGGAATCAATTATTCAGCAGTGCAGATGACGCAAAGGCATAAACTACACGAGATATCTGTGCATTTGCGTATTTAATCGATTGCATGTAAACAAGAATTGAGGATATATGGGGGAGAAAGTGGCATTACATTATTTAAGAGCTTAGTCATCCCTGCATTTGAGCTGTCCACTGCTTTATGAATGGTGGTAATTATGAACTATCAGAAACCATACACACATTCTCAGCTCTCTCTCTTTCACCATTTCTCTCCCTCTTTCTTTTTCTGTCTGCATCTAAACCTGATACAGATATGCCTCTCACATTTGTAAACTTCCCCATCTTTGACAACTCCAATACTCCCTTTTAGCATTGCTGTGGTACTTCACTTACACCCAAAAAATATGTTGTTTGCTGACAGTCTTGTTTCTTTAGAAGACATGAAAGGACATGCTGGGAGTTGTAGTTTTGACCACAGATGATAGGCGTGATCAGGAAGCACACAGAAAGTAGGAAATTTCTGTGTGTTTGATACTCACCCAGATATATCAAGAATGAATTATAAATAAGAACTACCTTTCTGCTGAACCAAAGAGAAATTTCAGATCACTTTCAGTACCAGTAAAAAAAAAATGTTGCCATGAGGATGAATTTTCTGTCATGAATAATGGAAAGAATTCTCTGAGCGGTTTCTGAGGTCAGCTCTTGCGTTAAAACAATAAAAGAAGGTTGGCGCTGTAGAAACAGAATCGTGGAAGGTTCTGGAATGCGACGTGAATGCAGCACTGTTCTGTGGGTCACTTTGGCAGGTGGCGTGACAGGACCTTTTAGCCCCGCCCAACTTTGCCAAACCTTTCCCCTCCACAGCCTGCTTGGCCTCTTGGGTCTCTGTGTATGAAAAGGCTTCAATTTCAAACTACAGAAAAGCCAATCCACTCTTCACGTCTCCCCAATGTTGCCTGTAATACCTGGATATGACAAGCAGGCATTTCATTGGTCAGTGACCAGAGTACAATCACTCCCTCAGGACCCTGTTAAGAACTAATGTACCACAGAATTAACTACACTATGAACAAACAGAGGGCCATAACAGAGGACTATGTGTTGTTACCTTTCCCACAAACCTGAGGAACGCAGTCATGATATTAACAAGGTGTCCTCTTTCCACTTGTGAAATACAGCCCCATTCTTTCAGAGCCAGATGCAGAGAAGCCTGCTCACTTTTGTTTTCTGCCAGACAGTGAGCTGGCTCGCCGGTGTTTCCAAACCCGCTCCCAGCAAATCACAGCGTGTTCAGAGCTAAGCTGTGCAAATCATGGCAAGGATGCCCACCCCCCCCGTCTCACCTGTCCTCACTTCCTTGCTCCGGCTGCCAGCAGAGTTCAGCACGAAATTCAAGGTCGTGCTCCTTACCTGGCCCTGACTGGCCAACTCGGTGCAGAGCTTTCATTCCCCAGCGTCCCCAAACGCAATATCCCCTCTCTGGAGCCACACGCCACACATCACCGCTTTGGTGACAAAATCCTATTCAAGCCACGAAACAATGCGCCTGGAGAAATCAGAGATTGCGAATCTCTCAAATGTTTTAAACTGAAAGTGAAACTAAACTTTTAAGTTTTACATTTACATTTATTCATTTGGCAGACGCTTTTATCCGAAGTGACTCACAAGTGAGGCAGAGTACAACACAAACATTTTATTAACAGTAGTGGTAGTGTGTTTGAAAATTTTGTCTGCCTGGCTGTTTTCTATTAAATATACAGATTTATATTTTTAGTATTAGTATTAGCAGTGTTAGTAGCAGTATTACCAGTAGCACATTAATATGGGTTTAATGCAGAAGATCCCAGTTCCCAGAAGGATTCTACAGGAATTTCAGTCAGCCACATCTCCAGCAGACATATTAATAGAACGGTCAAGAGAAAATAAAGGATCTTGTGATTGAAGTTCCTGGTCGTGCATTTGGAGGGATGTCTCTCCTGGCCAGTCGCAGGAAAAGAAAAGGTTCACCCTGACAGTTCGCTTCATACCTCCTCAATAGTGCCTGCAACCATTCCATTTATGGCCACAATAGCTGTGTTTATTTCCTAAGTCATAATTCTGTGAGTCAGAACAAGAAAACAGATGTTCTCTTATTACTTATTAAATAAAATGCCACTTTACAAATGTTAGTCATTATCTGTAATGCAAATTGAGCGAAAGGATTTTCATTGAACTGCATGTGTACAAAGCTCATAAGCCTCACCGAAGATTATTTTATGTTTAATTAAAATGAGAAATGCAAAACAATCACGAATCCCCTGATATGAGCCTTCCCTTTTTATTTGTACTCTTTGTCGCCTCGCATAAGACATATTAGCGTAATGTTCATTACTCCATGCTAAGGAGTAATTGAGTTGTTTGTCATTTTTTTCCCCCTCTCGCAGCGATTTGCAGAAGACAGGGGCATCCCGTGAGAGTGCGTGCAGAGGCGCGAGGTGAATTGGCCACGTACCTCATTTCCCTCCGTATCGGCAAGCCGTTTAAGTGCTCAGCAACTCCAGCCGCACAGCCAAACAAAAAGCACACCTGCGTGCGCAGACTGCCTCGAGCAATCAGGGGAATAGCAGATCTGCGTTTTCACGGGCTATGATACGAGAAGCAAATTGAGGGAAATGAGAAAGTCAGAGGAAATGCTCGACAGCCGTCGAGTGGCGTGAAATTAAATGCCGTGAGAATTTACAAGCTCGGCCGAACAGCGAGCGGATGCAAACGGTGCGATATTGTGGCAAGCAGGGTTCAGGGTACGCACAGTGCTGCTGCAGATGCTGACTTTACTCCCAGGGTCTGGACAAGAGCTCGATCAGTGTAGTGAGAGGCCTGGGTCTTTAGTTCAACTAAGTACCTGAGTTTTTAAGAGTTAGAGGTCAATTTCAGCAATCCTATCAGGGTGTATACACTTCAGATTTAGACCACTTAACTGCTGAGCACTGTTAGAGCTAAAACAGCTTTTCCAAGTTAGTCCTAATAGAATTCAATGGCCCCACGTTCAAAACTCAAGGCTTCAACCGCTGCTATGACTCATGACTCAGTGTGGCGGGCACTGGAGGCTGAAGAATGCTTTGCACTGTCTAACCAACCACACATTTTACATGACTTTACATTACATTCATTTAGCAGACACTCTTATCTAGTGCAACTTCCAGCACAATAGAACATAAGTGCATCCATTCAAGTTGAATGAGCAACAGTGTCAGACCAGGCTAACAACACTCCCAGACCAGTGAGCGTGAGCATAACACTATTCAAGCCCTACCACAGGTTAACTTGTGCAGCCTGACTAGACAAGGGAAACCAAGTACACTACCATACATCAGTCACTAGATCACAGAATCCAAAACAGACTGCAATACCACACGTAAAATAAATGTGAGTTTATGTCTTCAGAAGACCATTCCAGGTGCCTTCTAGACGGCAAGGTCGATAAGAATCGCCATCTTTGGGCGTTCGCCGACAAGTGAACTCCAACTCCCTGCCGTCCGCAACGCACGAGAGCCTGCCAGCTCGCCCGGGGTGCAAACGGTGAATCAGCGGCCGCCATCAGTATTCCGGGTGAGGAGGGCGGTGAGAGAGCGGCGGTGCCCCATCCCTCTCGGGTTCGCGCGAGAGCCGATGGCGGGACGCAGGCGCCTCTCCGTCTCTCTCATCATAATCTCACACTTTAATATTGCCTTGCTATGCGGACTCACATACCCCCGCTCCGGCGGCGATGCCGGGGTGGGCGTGTCAAACGAGGGAAGAAAGACGAGCCAGAGAACGCAGAGGAGTGATGGGAAGGGTGAAATGTGGGTAAATGCATATTATTTAATATTATTATTAGTAGTAGTACATTACATTACATTAATATAGCAGACGCTGTTATCCAGAGCGACTTCCAACACAAAAGAACAGAAGTCCATCCATTCAAGTTGAATGAGTAACAGTGTCAGTACTACTACTACCACTGCTGTAGTGTGGTAGTACTAGTAGTACTATTCTGTGTTCTACTGTAGTAGTAGCAGTAGTAGTAGTACTATTCGTACTCATAGCACCAGCACTATTACTGCTGCTGTTGCTATTGGTACTAACACTGTAGTTGTTGTTGTAGTAATGGGTACAGCGGCAGCATCAGTAACAAAATCTCAGTCACTTATTTCTGTATATTCACTTGTGTCTACTTTTACTTGTGTCCTTATTTGTAAGATACCCTTAGCAAGGGTGGAGTGTGTTAAATGATGCAAGAGCTGTGCTGAGGATGGTATTATAAAGTATGAATGTAGCCAGCTGTGAATGACGCAGTGATATGAACTCGCCATTCAAGAATACAGGCCACTACCCAAACACCCAGCAGCAACATTGAGTATAGATACAAGTGCACGGTCAAAGACAGCTACACGAAAGGAACATCAGCCCCTTCCCTGAAACTTCTCTGAGCCCTACAGCTACTCAAGAGCACATGTCTTGCTCCTCACAGTATCAAACACAAACAGGGAAATGCAGCAAAATCATGAATGGTCAATTTGGCCACGCAAGCAGGTCTCCACAATATGCCGCCCGTCACCACAATGTGCCACGTCATTAAAAAAACTAAGGAAAACTCATAATATGAAAAGAGCCAAACAGAGAACCATAAAACAACTATGGGGGAACATCCATAAAAGCTCTGTAACACTACACAACACTGGCATACATGCAGTGCTTCATACTGAAATATACAGATACAGATCTCACTCTACAGATTTTACATACAGGTATGGGGTACTGAGGTATCATGGGTTAGGCACAGGACATGTCCAGGAAATCAGACAGGATGAGTATATCCTCAACAATCTTCTTAAACCTCTTACTCAGAGTGGAAAATGTGCAACCTTCTCAACAAACTTTATCTTGTAACAAATCGAGGGAAGCGCTTCAACACTTAAAATGATCTTTCAGGGCTTATAACCGGCAAAATTAAAAATAAAGAGAATTTCACAAAGAAGAAAATACAGTTTTGATGTTCGAAGTTGAAAAACAATAACTTTAAACATTTAATTTCTGCTTTTTGAAGTATGAAAAGGACAATCAAGATTGCAGATTCAATATAATAGCATGATGGGTTTTGAAGATGTTTTCAAAAGAAAATTAATTGGTGGCCTGCACTTCAAAAACTTATTCATCAATAGCCTTCTTTTAAGTGAATTATGCATCCGGTCTTAATTAAAAAGATATTTCAGTTGCAAGACTTAACAAGTGGGCTGAGGCCAACATGACTATTCTTGAGATTCCTACAGCATTGGACTGCATTGAAACACACCTAGTGAAATTAGTGGTAACACTTCATAATACATTTTAGTAATAAATGTTCAATAAAGCATTCAAGACTGTATTATAAATCACAAAAAAGGATGTTTAGTCCAATATTAATAAAAGTTAGTAAACATACACGTGAGGAGATGGCTGGGGTTGGCAGCTAGAGAAAGTAACATGAAATACTAATGTAACATTTACTGCTGCTATTGTATATCTCAGTTATTAATGCTTTATTAAGCGTTTATATCTGGGTCATACTAAAAAGTATGATTAAACTACCTGATATTGTTTGAAACTCTTAATTGCTGCCATTAATGAGACCCTAACAGTGTATATTGCAGTTTACAAAGCAATTTATACTTTTTTCAGTTTTGAATATCAGTATGTTTCAAATATCAGATTTAGAGGTCTCCTGGAGTACATATTAAAACAGAGAGGTCACATCGGTGAGGATGGGTTAGCAAAGATAGTTACCAATGAGGACAGTTTTGGCAGTGAAGAGGAGGGGCAGGCCTTTGCAATACTGAGTGTTGTTCCTCGTGATCTGTGACCCACTCATCATGTTCCTATTCTCTCCCCAGGATTTACCTGCTCCTGTAAGTTATCAGGGGCGCCAGGTGGTGCTCCTAAAAGCCTGTTCATGTGGGGATGAAGACGCTGATGGAGAAAAACCACCTGACACCCCTGATCACTTCCCAAACACACACGGTTCCTTTGACACCTCCCCCCCAAGTTTTTAGACATAAGTGATATTCAATTCCCATTGGATGACTCAGTGTATCATTGATACATTGATCATTGATTCCTGTGTTGTGTCTTGTTTTCCATGTGGTACATTGAACAGTATTGAACAGTATGCATCAGCTGTCCTGTTCCATTGGGTTAAACTGCTTGTGCAAACTAAGCTCTATAATCTCTGGCAACCCTCAGGAATTCAGCAATTCAGGAAAAATGGAATCCAGTCCATTGAAGCTGAAAATGAAGCTGAAAATGTTGATTGGAAAAGCAAGATCTCCCCTCTCTGTTGCAATACACTCACCAAGACAAACTGTTTCACTCACAGTAATGTGTGTACTGATGATACATTTCTGCTCCTGATCTGGATTCAGCTGGGAGTCTCAGTGACTGAAGGGGTCAAACGCATTAAAAGGTGTCCAGATTAGATTGGTTTCATTACAGTATGAATCCCAGGGTTAAAGTCTGATTGGAAGTGCCATACATTTATGAATCACAGTGGTTGTATTGCCAAATTCAATGTGCTTTATCACAAAGCTGCAAGCCCATTCTGTTTCCTGTATTGTCATGGGTCTGTAGTTAACTGGTATGACAATGAAAGTTTCAGCCAACATTAGAAATTCTCAGCTGACAGTATTAATATAGAGTATGTGTCCAACAAAAGAAACATACTCTTGTTCTCTCTTTCTGTCACACATGCATAACCAAACACATGCACGCACCCACACACACACCCACACACACACACACACACACACACACACACACACACAGACACACACATACACACACACACACACACACATACACACAGCATTTCTGTGTTACATGGAGAGGGAGCTCTCCCCCACACCTCCAGGACTCTGGGGAATTGCTTTATCAGGAGGTGTTATTCTTTCATTACCCACTGAATAATTTAATCTCTGGAGAAGGAAAGACCTGCTGTGACTCTCTCAGCCTCCTCTGGATCGATCTGAGTAAACGCTCCGCTTTTACACGGCATACAGAGGACACCAGCATGACACGACACCTCTGAGGCTTAACGTCTGAAACCTCAGTGATGAAATTCTTCCAACATTTACCTCAATCAGTATTTGATTTTGACATGGAAGTGTTAACTTTTTTCAGCTCAGATACATTTAATTAATTACGGTGATTGCCGAACCTTCCAAAATCCTGCGTGATAACAGGAGCAACATCTGAATATAACTGTGAAAGAGTTAAGTGAAAGAGTGCAAGAGAAGGTGTTCATGAGGGTGACACTGCTTCCAGATGTGTTTTAGGAACGAGGGATGCATCTCCCAGATGAGACAAGGGACTTGTTGGGTGATGATTCAGACAAAATTATTCTGTCATTCAAAAACAACACTTTAACACTGAATCCAAGATGCCTTTCCTGTGTTTTCTAAAAATGCACCAAAAACCAATGGCATCTGAATTTCAAATAAAGCGAAGTCCAAAAGTATGTTTTTTTTCCTTTGCCACTTAAGGTAATAGCATTTAATCCTGCTCTCCCTCACAGTCATTTCCTGACTTTCTCCACTAATAATGTCTCACTGAAAAGAAAATCTATTTCCATGGAAACATGCACTGCATGACTGTGGCCCAGATTCAGTCTACCTGCTGTGCTAAACTGTGGCCATAAATTTGAATAGTCACACTAAACAAAACACATGCACACACACACGCACACATGCGCGTGCACATACACACGCACACATGCACACTCACACACACACACACACACACACACGTGTGCACACGCACACACGCGCACACACACACACACACACACACACACACACACACACACACACACACACACACACACACACACACTCAGGCCAGGCTATGTCACAGGGGCTCTGTCGCATCATTAGCATCCGATACTATATGACTCCCCTACCTATCACCTGTCCTCAAATGAATGTAGGGGCTGGTGTCAGCAGCTGAATATCTAAAAATAACACCTAGTCTTTCTTTACAAGTAAAAAAAAAAATCTACTTATCCATCTAAAATCCATCGCAGCCATCCAAACAAAAAATGCTTCATCCAGAAAAAAGCTGAAAATGAAGTTTAAAACTGTAAATGTAGACCTGGCAGCGGTTTAAACAGTTCTGTGGCACGAGTTCGTTGGGTCCAGGGTTCGAATCTCCAGGTGACTCTCTTAATGAGGCCCCCTCACCTTCCATCTCCTGTGAGCAGAGAGTAAAGGGCCCCAAGTAAGCTGAAAGTGCCCAAGGGCCCCTTCCTTCTGGTCTGATTCCCTTTGCCCTGACTCATGCACCTCACACAGAGCAGTACTCTAAAAACCTAACAGCACATCATGATCAACTCCGGTCAAATCAAGTCAAACAAAAAGCCAGGGAGAGGCTCACGCATTCAACGCACACAGAGTCAATGGCTGGTTTCATAAATGCTTTCAACAGTATGAATCAACCGAATACTTCCCATTTCCTCACAGCATGACCCTGCATTTGAAGGACTGGGGCAGCGCTGGTGGATTAACATACAAAGGGAATCTGTGAAATGGTAACACGGAGCACGGCAACAGGGCGACTCGCAGGGGGGGAGCGGGAACATTAGCACATCTCCGGATCGAGGGCCAGATCGGAGGCACGTAGGCGTCGCAGAACGCCGTGCGTACGCATAAACAGAGACACCGAACCCGCGGAGCCTGCAGGACCCAGGGCGGCGGGGACGCCACCGAAGCTTCCTGCGTGAAATCAATCCGCGCCGGGTGAGGGGACCTTGCGGGATGCAGAGCCATGATGAATGGGAGGGCTAATGAGAGGTGGTGGCGGCACGTTTCTCTCTCTCTCTCTCTCTCTCTGTCTCTTCCTTGGCCCCGGAGCACTGCCGCAGCATGAGTAAGGCACAATGCAGACACGCATGCAGTGCCCCCGCAGAGCCTCGTTAGCGGGTGTTACGTAATACCCGCCCGCTTTGATTTCAGACAATTTGCCTTCCTGCCGGCACCTCGGTGGGGCACTTCAACGTCCATAATAGGGGAACATATCAGGCACGCGTTAAACGCCTAAATCTGCTCCATCCACAGGGCTGGGGGCTGTGAGTGCCATAATAGGGGGGGCAGGCGACTACAGGCACGCGTTAAACGCCTAAACCTGCAGGGCGCAGAGCAGACTCCTGAATCATCCCGATACAGAGCGAGAGGCTTTAACGATGATGAATATCAGCTGGGATCATCCACTACCTCGGCCGGTGCTACACCGCCTGCAGGAACAGGACCATTTAACCCCCTGTAATGCATCTGTCTGCTTTAGAATCAGTTCCATTTTTAACCCGTAGTGTTGTTCAGCACAGTGGGGGGTCTTTTCATTGCTGTAGTTCAACTTATAAGTGTCCTGATTACTCGAAAGTATTTTTTTGTGGCAGGTCTTTTCATTGATGTAATTCATCCTTTAAGTACCCTAATTAGTCCTTAGTATTTTTAGTGTGGTAGGTCTTTTCATTGGTTTGATTCAGATGATAACTACCTTAATTAGTCCTTAGTATTTTTGTAGCGCAGTAGGTCTTTTCATTGGTGTAATTCAGATGATAACTTCTTTAATTAGTCCTTAGTATTTTTTGTGCAGTTGGTCTTTTCATTGGTGTAACTGAGATGATGGCTACATTAATAAATCCTTGGTACCTTTAGTGTAGTAGGTATTATTTTCTTTGGTGTAATCCAGACGTGACTACCTTGATTACTCCGTGCTGAATGACAGAGGTCATACCCGGGCTGACGCCTGTTCAGGGCGCGGTTACCTGAGTTGTGGTAACTGTTCCAGCATCCGGCCGCCACCATGCTGCAAAGCAACAGAGCTGCTGCCATCAGTAACGTGAGGACAGTATGTAAATCTTACACCACAGTCCTGCTACTGCAGAACACAAAGAAATGGGCCAAAAAAGTATCTACAAAAAAAACACTTACCTACTAAAATAAAAGTAACACAACTGTTTTGCCTCTTCATGACAGACTTTCGTAGTTAATTGGACAGCACGTTCCACAGTAGCTGGCAGCAGACACTCCAGGCATTAGCATTAAAGGCTTTATTTGCAGTCTTAGTGTGCAGTCAGGTCTACCGTGGCTCCTTGCAGTGCAAGTGCTGCGGATTCAAGTGCCAGCTGAAGTCTCAGGCCGATTTTTGCTGGAAAATAAAAACCTTTGCAATATAACAGTGTCATGCACAAATGTGTGGGCATGATTGAAAAAAGTGAGATAAACCTGCAATTCTGAAACACAGAGCCTGGTGCTTTGGATATCAAAGGTCAGCCATTCACACAGAGTAAAGCTGTCCTTGTCAGAGAGAGAATGCACAAAATTGCCAAGCCTAGCAGGCCAGCGATTACCTTAGTCAGTGCTTTGGAGGCTGAATGGGGAGGCTGGGCCATTATAGACCTGAAGGTGAGGTGTCCAAACAATTGACAAAGGGCTCCTGAGTAGCTCGGTGGTCCGGGTTTGATCCCAACCGTGTCATCGACCAACAATGACCGCAACAAACTTGACTTTGTTCTGTCTGGAATAGGGGTGAGTATGTCAGCAGTGGGTGCCCGTCCCACCACTGTCAGGCACCCTGTGACTCATCAGGCTACTTGAATGACATGGGAGAAGTCACGCCCATCTTTCAATTGACACTAAGATCATGTTGGTGTGACAAATAGTCGCAGGTGGCATGTGAGTGTATTGCAGGATTTCGCTACACTCCAGCACTCTAGGGGTTTGAGAAACACAGCTGTCAGAGGATAAAGAATCGACAGGTCTATGTTCGACACCTGCAGCAACTCTTCTGTTCGTTGGGGTGGTACCGGATGATGGCCAGGAGGAGAGGGGATGTCCTAATATGCCTCCAGTAGGTAGCAGGGGGTGTATTTCAGTTTGAATCAGAAACTGAGAGAGGAGTGGCTCCAGATCATGAGGGATTGTTATCCCTCTCCTCTGTAGCCTGAAGAGGCAGCAAAATAAAATGATTAGGTGAGCATTTAAAGAGGCTTTAGGAGCTCCGTGCTCTTTGCATTGATGAGAGTCGGGCTGAAATACCACCACTAGCAAGCCTCTCCCCCATTACTCTGCTGTGCTGTGGCTAATTTGGAGCAAAGGGGGGACATTCTCACCCTGTCTCTCCCTCTCTCTCCGCGCATGCAGGTTCCCTCTGACACATTTAAGGCCATTGTGTAGATTTTCAAAAGAAAAATGGTTGGACGAGGGGTAGATTCAACCGTGGAAGGCCAGCGAACAGCTGCCTCTCTCCGTCAGGAGGATAGTGAAGCACAACAATTTGCCTTTGCTTTGGCCTGGGCCGCCCGCCTCTCTTCTCTCCCTCTCTCTCTCTCTCTCTCTCTCTCTCTCTCTCTCTCTCTCTCTCTCTGTCACACCACACGTCTGCACCTCTCAGAGAGCCCTCTCTGCATTCAGATAGGAAATCGCCTACTAAGCGGTGAAACTCTGACTTCATTCGCTCATGGTTTTTGTAGATATTTTATTCAGAATTCCGTCCTCTTTACGGAAGCCTGGGGAAATCATTTTCGGCCAACAGCGTGCAGAGAATACAGCTGCGGCCATAGAGAGCATCTCCTGCACATTTTAATGCTGTTTTAGACTGATAAGAGAATCGGCTGCCCCTTTAGTGCATGCAGAAAACTCCCATTCTGCACACATATTTATTGTAGGATTAGGCCTGTTTACCATAGGCGTAAGACAATTCACTGCGGGACTTTCTATGGAGTGGCCAGGCAGCTGAAGGCCCAGGAAATTTCAGCTTTGCCATCTCAGTAATATAGCAGGCGGCAGCAATAGTGAACACAGCAGCGATTAAATCAAGAACACATTGTAAGAATAAGAATAAGAATAAAGGTTTGGCGCTAATTCATATTCTAAGCTGCAGATGAAGCACATGCTATCGCTAAGGAGCCTTAGCAGCCACAATAGGATAAAAGCCACCCTAATGTCATTTGGTCTCAGGGCAATATGCTTGATATGAGAGGGGACACTTCTGACACCTGTAATTACCATGGTGATAGTGTGTTGGCTGGGCACCTCAATAAACCCAACCACAAAATCAAGCAGGCACCCACTCAGTTATAGTTAAGATAATAAGAGGTTTCTGATGTGTTGCTGGACAGTCAGGTGCTGAGGTAAAAAGATATAGGTTAAGGATTAATATCCTGTACCCAGCTTCCTACTGTCTGATGCTGGGCAGCTACAGGTAATTCATTTTAAATACATCTCCTCCTCTTCAATGAGGGGGATAGGCACACACGCACACAGACCTCTTAGATTTCTGTTCTGAGTATTTAATTAAATCTGTTCTCCTCAATTTGTCACAGAGCTTTGACAGGAAAAGAACACATTTCCCATTGTTAAGACGAACAGAGGAATTGTGGGAACAGCTATTCAGAATGGTATTCTCATTGTACCCCTCAAATCAAACACCAGAAATGCACTGCAGAAGCAGTCTGGAAACCTCCCTCCCTCTCGCCTTCCTCTGGCTTGCGTTCCATCGGTTTCAATCTCGTGTAACAATTTCAAAAACCCTCAAATTTGCATAAAGTGAGGCCCAGATTCAATCTAGCCACAGTGCACTTTGTTCCTTAAACATGTGGTAATTACTTTGTTTTGCTGCATACCATTGTTAGTTTGCTGGCCACTAAAAAGGAATAAAAATCCTTCTGTAAGAGATGAAAAGAATTGATACTTTCCTCTTGATTTGTCATTTAAAGTTAAGGACAAAGCAATCTGTCTTATGATTGAAGCTTGCCTAAGGTTTATGTGATTTTTTCCATGAATTCCATGAATCTTTTCAAACCAAAAATGTATAATGGGGATGGCAGGGGATGTGTGACAGGGGTAAGGTTCTAGTTGGGCAGCAAAAGCCACCTCATTGAGCAAGCTCCAGGTTGCTGCTGGAGGTTATGCTGGTCAACCAGTAGGGGGCGCTCTTCCTTCTAGCTAAACCAAATCCAATACCCCAGGACAAGCGAGCACTGTGCTGTAGGAGACGCGGTCTTTCAGACGAGATGCTACACCAAGGCCCTGACTCACCGTCATCATTAAGGATCCCCTGGCACTTATCGCAAAGAGTAAGGGTGTACACCACCATCTTCAAGTCAAATTTACAACGTGGCATTCCCCATCCAGGAGTCTAATCCCTTCACAGCCCTAAAGTTAATGGGCTGTATAACGCTCTGCATTCCCTGCCCGTGAGGAGCAGGAGCCACTCCGGCATCCTGAGCTCATAATGGTGGCCTTATCATGACCGCCGGACCTGAGGGACAATCGTTGGCGAGAGCGGACTCAGGTGCTCTTTAAACCCTCTCTCAGGCTACACGCTCCTCTTCCTGCTCACAATGGTGGCTGGAGGTGGTGGTGGGTGGGGGGGGGAGGGTTTGGGGGGGGGGGGCGGGGTAGGGAGTGATCATCGTTCAGCTCTGCAGGGCAGCAGATGTCTGCCAGCTTTTCCGGTTTATGCCCTCTGGTTTACTGTTGGTCATTTAAAGAGTGGTACAGCTGTGAAATATGGCCGAACTGGACGTGCTGTCATGGCAGTGCTGTGTGGGTGTGTGTGTGTGTGTGTGTGTGTGTGTGTGTGTGTGTGTGTGTGTGTGTGTGTGTGTGTGTGCGTGTGTCTTTGTGTATTATATTCAATCTCACCGGCACCCTTGTAAAATCCGTCTCATAATTCATTCTAAACCACACAAACATCCCTTAGGAGCCCATGTCTGTGGCTAAATTAAAAAGCAGCAGTATTAAAGACAGCAACTAAGACATGAAGGCTCTCGCAGTAGTTGTGAAATCCATTACTGCTTTCCTGCGGACTGTGGATTCGGCCCCGGCCTTGCCGCCTGGAGCCCAGTCAAGAGTATGTGTCACTTCCTGTCCTGACCTTGAGCTCACTGATCTCTACTGCGGTGAGCTGTGGAATGAATGCGCCATTTATTCAGTAGACTCTCACAAAGAGAGGGCAGCTGGAGTGTCCTCTGTCACATCTGTCCCGTTTTGCGTTCATTTATTCAAAATGAAAAAGTGAAGGTGAAGATTACTGCTGCCTTTGGGTAGGGGTGTAAATAGCCTTGTTCCTGCAGAGTCAGAATGCCCCAGGTGTCCTAGAGTCTCTCTGAATGGTGAAACGCCCAATACCTTGACCTCATGGTCACGGGCATTCATTTGTCTAATGATAGATTCACTGCAATGATTAAGGATTCTGTGAAACTAGAAGACAAAAACTACAAGACAGTGTCTTAATTTGTTTGGCTCTTTGTGACCAGGACTGAAAATGGCTGCAGTTGCACAATGCTCGATTCACCTCCAATGTTATCAAACCAGGCAGTCGGCCAGACAGCACAACCCCTTCCTCTCCTGTTCCTCCAGGCCGAAAAGGTTTGATTGGGCATTGAGATGTCAGAGCTGAAACTAGCAAAGCGGAGTAGCCAGACCCACTGGAGAGCAAACAATGTCACATTGGTAATTTTCCAATTCCAAGTCGAGCACAATCTCTCATTTAGCTTCTACTGCTATGTCATACCTGCATTTGGAATTACAACCTCGCAGTTATTACACACTCAGCATCTGTAAAAGTTACTTGAAAAAGCAGAAAACCTTGACAAAAGATTTATTGTAATCTGATTAAACAAATGGCAGATTGATAGAATAATCTATAAGTAATCTAATAATCTTATAATAATAAGGAGGAATAATAATGGGATTTCAATGGTGAGATACTGACATTCTCTGCATACAATCCATTAAATCCCCCTTTTTCAATCAAGACATTGTGGTTCATTGACTTCACTCATTAGCCAGCAGGCAGATATTGTGACATGAAGCTCTTGGGTTCCTTTGGGTTGTATGACATTGCATTTGCATACCGTGTGACTGATGTGGTCTCCAGCTGGCCTGATAAAGCCTAAATGTTGCACACAGGCCTGAGTGTGCTGTCGGCACTCAGCTGCCTAGTTTCTGCCTGGAACAGCACCACGGGGGACCCTGGAGTGTGCTTTATGACATACAGAGACAGGCATCATCATATCATAATCTGCTCTGCAGTCACAAACCCAGAAGGTATCTTTGCTGGAGGTCAGCTCACAGTGGAGGTTAGAGACTTGAGGTGAACTCACAGTATAGAGGCTGGAGGTTTGCTCACTGCAGAGGTATAAACTGGAGTTATGCTCACAGTAAAGGTTAGAGAGTGGCGGTAGGCAGCATTGTGGTGCGGTGGTAAGGAGCAGGGCTCGTAACCAAAAGATTGCCGGTTCGATTCCCCACTAGGCTACTGCTGTTGTACCCTTGGGCAAGGTACTTAATGCAGAATTGCCTCAAAAATAAATATCTATATCTAATATCCATCTATATAAGTGGATATGTCAGGACTGCGGCATCTTAGCCGGTTGTTGTTTTCCCCGTCCATGTGCTCTTGTTTTCCCTGTGTTCCAGCCCTGCCCTGCTCTCCGCCCTGTCGCCACCCACCTGATGACGTGAACGTCTTCACCTGCCTGCCCACGCACCTGCATCCCATCTCCTCATCAGCATTGCCCTATATATTCCCTGCTTGTTTCTTGTCTTGTTGCCAGTTTGCCTCAGTTGTCTGTTGCACTACTCGCCGTCTGTTCCGTTTTTGCCTGCCGGTTCTGTTTGCCTTGCCTGTTTCTCTCGACTTCGATTTTGGATCTGATTTTTGGTATGATCGCTGTGTTTTTCTGGTTTTGGACTTTGCCTGTTTTGACCCTGTTTTTGGATTACCCTTTGGATTTAATAAACTCATCGTGTACCAGTCTTCCCTGTCTGCACTTGAGTCCCTGCCTGAGTTCTGACAGGATAACATGTAAAACTGTGAGCTACGTAAGCCACTCTGGAAAAGAGCATCTGCTAAATACCAATAATATAATGTAATGGAAATGAACTCACAGTAGAGGTATAGAGACTGGAGGTGAGCTCACAGCAGAGGTACAGAGACTGGAGGTGAGCTCACAGTAGAGGTACAGAGACTGGAGGTGAGCTCACAATAGAGGTACAGAGACTGGAGGTAAGCTCACAGCAGAGGTACAGAGACTGGAGGTAAGCTCACAGCAGAGGTACAGAGACTGGAGGTGAGCTCACAGCAGAGATGCTGTAAAAGATAACCTCTGCCAGGTTGTTTGGCCACTCCAATCAGCTTCATCCATCCATGATCACTTGGCTATGCAGCCTTGGTGATGGAGAAAAGCCTACTGTTTTAATAGATTTCTACACAGCTCACTGGCCCGGACCTGCATGAACACTGTGAGCATGTTTGTCCAACTCCAAAGGCGGGAAAGCTTTAACTCCATGTGTTCAATGTGTTGATGTGTTGCAATTGTGTAATAAGGCAACACATATGAGAACCTTAATGAATAAAAATCGAGCTTTTGTAGAATTTTGTAGAACAAGAGGATATTTGAAATGCAAAAAATAATAATGGTCTGTTTTCATGCAAATGGTAATACTGAATTTTAATTACAGTGCTGAAGTACTATCAGATGCACCCAATGGACATACAATAACCAGAGCAATAACAGAAATGCTTTTCACGACAAACATTTTTATGAGATACCAGGCAAACAATATAACATGAATTTTGCATAATTATGCACCAATTACATTGAGGTCTTTGAACTGAATTTCTGTGATAAGGGACCAAAGCACTGAATGGTTCACTGAAATGTGCCAGTGTGTCAGAAAATGAATTTGTATCCTAACAAATTTGTTAACTGTGTGCTTTCCTTGTATTATTTCAGCTTAAGAGTCTACTTACGAATAAGTAGTAAGATATTAAAAATAAAAAGTGGATGTGTCTGTGCTTGTGTGTGCATGTGTGTGTGTGTGTGTGTGTGTGTAAGTATTATGTCTATGTATTTCTGAGTTTGTGCTTTAAAAATAAATAAATCATCTTGTCTGCCATATGAAATTTGAGGAAAAAGTCATTATAAATAATATAAAGGCCACTTATCTGGAGCCTCTTTATTATTAGTAGGAGTAACTGAAACCATGATGTAAAACTCTGATCTGGATCCCATGAGAGATTCTCAGCCTTTTGGAGGCTTGCATAAGCTGACATTACTAACTAATGAGGGGGCAAATTAACTCTGGATCCCAAATTAAAAGGCAAACTTAATGAGCGAATGTATGACCACCCTTCCCACACTTTGGCCCGTGTGGACGTCTTTGCACTGGTGGATGGGGTGCTTCTGTTGACCTTTGACCCTTGTAAAATAACTCCACGCATACATACTGAACCTATTGGTGTCAGGCCTAGTCAACATCACTGAGACTGAAACCAGTGAATAATTCTGCATGAGCTGTGCCCCCTCCCCACAGAAAAGACAAGAGTGCTCAAATCCTAATTGTGTCCTAACAGTTATACTGAAATACTGCCTGTGTAAAAATGAAAAATGACAGGCCACTCGGAATCAAGAAGCAACAGGGAGAGGGAATGGAAGTACAGCACATCCGCTGAGAATATTGAAAACCGTCTAATTAAACATTTATCACAGTTTCAGCCACTGTACATTCCATATGCTCCGCAGCTAGCTGTCACAACATAAACAACTAAAAGATAAAGAAATCAGGACGATGCATCTGGGCATATCAGAAGCAGACACAAGGCGTTGAAACACAACACTAAAAATATTCAATATTATTTTATAAAAACATATCAAACTATGACAGGAAAATCAAAACATCCCGCATTCAGATCTGAACACAAATGTGCCCTGCAAATTGGGAGTGCATGCGCCTGACAGTACCAATCGCACCCCTATGCTCATGGAAAATGAAAAATATAATATGGGATAATAATGTAGGGCTACCCTGCCACCTGAGGGGGGGTTTTTTATGATCAGAAACCCTCTTGGGATTTTGAGAAAACACTTCTGAGAGGATTTTGTGGATGTCATTCACACAGCAAAGGGCACTGTTCCATTAAAGGACCGGTCATTCAAAAACTACATAGTTATATATATTTTTTTAACCCCATCAAGTTTTTTCCTTTACTTTTTCATTGAGAATCAGCTTTGAAACTCCATGGGCAAAGCAGTGCATGACCATGTCTGGTCTGAGACTGTGCTGTTGTCATCGTTCTTGGGCCAGTGTAACACTTCTATGCTTGTTTAACGCTTTGAGGCTTTGAGAATTGACCATTATGCAGAACAGAATGCAACATCTTTCTTTGATTGCCTCACTTCCCCCGCCAGTAATTACACACTTACTTTACAGAGACAGAAGGGACTGGTGTTGGTCTTTAAATCATTCTGTCATTATTCACGCGCTGTGACCATGCCAGAATTGGTTTTGTTTCTTCAAAAGATCCGTTTCTGACAGGACCGATCGTCACTGATTGATGCGTTCAGCCTTTGATGAGATGCTGTTCAAAGGATCCAAAACACTGATTGAAATGTTGATTTTTCTCTCAATTTTAGTTTCAGCAGAAAAATGTGTTTTTCTTATTTTGTCAGGAAGGTAAGATTAGGGGCTGATGTAGCTTGATTTTTCATTTTCTGTGCCCTTTCAAAAACAGCATCAAACACAAAAAGACAAATAGTCATAAATATTTAAATGGTGAAATACATCTGTGGTTTATTTAAACATAGTCTTACTTAATCTGTGTTTTAAGTGTTTTTAAGTTATGTCTGTAAGTTTTTTGCTCTGTATAAATTAGAGTATTTGCTTTACTTAACGCTGTCATAAAGTAATTGCAGCAAAGCCTGGCAAACCCTAAAATCCAGTGAAATTTCAAAGAGAACAAACACATCCAATGCTCCTGGGAGACAATTCAAAAGTCTCCTGAAAAGTTGTTTTTTCATTGAAACAGTCAATATTAGCCCATTAATCTTAAAACACCCCATTACTTCTTGAGTGAAACATCTAGTAGATAATTTCACAAATCTGCTGGTTTCTCTTTTTTTCCAAGCAAAGTCCAACCCCAAGAACAGAGAGAAAAGAGAGACGTAAACAAGTCACGTATTCCGGGACCAGCGTGGCCTGAATCCATATTATTAATAATATCACATGCTAATGAGGGTTTTTAAGCAACCAATTAGTACTAAAACTCAGCTGGAAAGCAAAATTTCTATGGAGAATTTTCGACACAGAAGTGTGTGCTTGGAAATGCAGTGTGTCCGCATACTGGCCCAAGGGGCCCTCTGTGTGCAGAGGTTTCGTCCAGGTCACTTTGTTTGTTTTAATGTCTGCGACTATTGGACTTTGTTTTTACGTCTCTGAATACGAGCTGATTGTTCGTTCAATTTGTGCTGATAAAGGGACAAACGTAAAAATCATTCTTGAATTTGTTTTCATTAACATCTTTACCTCGCAGCTGCCTTAACTTAACATTAAATATTAAGTAATTGATCTGTATTTCATCAATACAAGAGAACATTTGTAGTTATTCTAGCTAAAGAACCTGATTCTGAGCATATTTGAATGGGATCCCTTTTTCACCCAATCATGGACCTTTGTGAGAACCTGCTTCTGTGGAGATTTCATTGACCCTATACAAACATGCCAGGAGCAGACCCGGATCAGGACATCAGGTCATCTAAGACCAGCATGATGTCTACCGCCATACTCCGGTTTCACATTCATTCATTTAAAAAAAGGCAAACAATATTTCCACTATAATTACAATCACCTTCGCCTTGTGTGGTCTCAGGAATGTGAATGCACGGGGGCGGAGTCTGGAATCAGCAGTGTTTCACTTATAGTAGTTAAGAGTTATTACTGAGTGGAGTTCACTGCAAATCAGGACATGTGAAGTCTCACTTATACTGATTTGTGCCATTCTTCATCAGTACTGTGCTATTATGGCAATAATGCTTTGTTTGTTAAACAGCGAAGTTAGACCACAGAGAGTTATGGTAGTAACTCTGTTTTGTTTCATTATTATTTATCCAACTTCCTGAAATGGAACTTGAAAAGGCGGTCTTCAAAGACAGATCAATCAGCATTTTACATTAATATTTTAAACACAAAAAAAATGAACAGAAATGAAAGTGCCAAAGTTCAGTCCGAGATGTTAGAAAATTTCAAGCAATTAAATGCTTGGGAGAAAACTCACAAATGCATTTTTATTCTGCAGATTTCTGTACAGTTTGTATGCGTGTTGGATAAAGAGTAGGGTACTTGCTTTTTGGTCACCTTTCTTGAAAACACTTGCTGTTGAGTTAACTCGTTCACATGAAGAGGAGCTATGAATAAGTGCAACTGGACAGAAACATGATGATGTGCTACATATGTTACTACTGATTCAAAACGAATGACATAAAAACATTAATAAATACATAACATACATTATTGTACATATTTTAAAAAATAATTTTAAAACCATGTCACTCTTTAGAATGGGAGGTTTCTCACCCATTTAAAATTTCTGTACTTCTGTTTGCTAAGAAATTGGTCAGATTTAATAGGTAGCAATGTTCTTATCAGTTTTTTTTACAACTGCAAATAGGCCCTCATATTAAAGTGTGACTGCAGATGGAACAAGACAGAGTTCTTAGTCACTGCTCTTTATTTCCTAAACTGAAAAAAGTGCTTTTGGACTCCACTTGGGCTCACACTGTGGAATTAGTCACAAGCAGAGCGAACAGGGACAGAGGGAACAGAGTGCAACACTTTAAACACAGTGCACTGGGACCAGACGGGCTCCAAACGCGTCATGTTTATGTGAGCCAGACTTGAAATTGATTGCAGTGGTAGAGAGGGAACATCGTGATAAGAGCATCTTGAAAGGAATTGGCTTTTTTCAAAGGAAAAAAAAATCAATTGGATTTCATCCAAATGTTGCATTTGCAATGTATTATATTTTGTATTAAAGAAGAAACAGAAGAGCAGGTAGAAATATGCAATATGCCAGCTCACTCAATGGATGGAAGGGGGTGTCCCTGTCTTTAGAGTTTCCCTCAAGTTTGTCAGCAAAAGGGGGGTGTGTGTGTGTGTGTGTGTGTGTGTGTGTGTGTGTGTGTGTGTGTGTGTGTGTGTGTTAATGTCGGATGCACACAGCCATAACGGCCATAAATGACTGCAAAACACAGTGATGTGATGGACAAATATGGGAGCTAAAGCATTGAAAAGCTCCTCAAAGCCCACAAATATAGAAAGTGAAAGTATGAAAGGACTGCTCTCTGGCTCTGATCACCAGTTAGTGAACAGCAGGGGGACGCTTCATCAGTGAATAAGGGATACATATGGTTTGCTTTAGCTGACAGATCACCACTGTCCCCTACAAGAGCCCATGACTCCCAATTCACTTGAGGGGGGTAGAGAAGGCAGAGGCATTTCTACTTAATGCACAACGCAAGGGAAGTGTTTCTATGGCAACGGTGGCCGAAGAGGGAGGCTTTGACGGTACCTTGAGGGCTGCCCCTGGGACAGACGATCTCGTGACAGTTCATCATCTTCCCACTTTGTTCGTTAGCTCCACTCTCAGGGTCCACTCCGAGGGTATCGATTTCAGGGAGCTGAGCCACACGCAAGCACGCCTGCATTAATATTTCCTCCAGAGCGTGTCGGAGTTTATATAATACCCCGCTCCCCTGTTACAATCGCGGTTTCTCCGGATGGAAAAGGGAAAAAGAGGGCAGCGTTCAGTTTAATCAATTATCACTGTGCTTTAGTTCTCAGCTCTGACTCATCCATTTAAACAAGCTGTCGCAAGCTCTTCTGCCAAAATACACTACATGTGCTGTGTCTGTGCAAATACTATGCACAGTACACAGTACACATGTAGCAGTTTGTCAGTTGATTGAGCAACAAATATTTTATCAGATTTTGCCAGGTTATACAAACAAGGTAAATACTGTAATGTGTGCACACAAAGGGTTGGCATAGTTGTTGGCACCCTGATTAGGCCCCTTGTGTCTGTCCTGTGTCTTGGAGCCTTCCAGTCAAGCTCTTACTGGACCATCTCCATCCTATTGTGGAATAGCTCTGTATGTAGATTTCAGTTCTATCTTCAGTACCATCCATCCTGCTATATTATGATATAGAAACAGCTCAACTTAAATGTTCCAGTACTATATTTGCAAGAGATGCCTACACAGCTCTCTGAAGGAAAAATCTGATTAGATGACTTCATGAGAATAGACAAACGTAATCTGATCCAGAATGTGTGAAAACTGACAGCACTCTACTCCCACTGTTATCACAACCAATGCAAACCCTAAGGGCTCCATTCTGAATCCCTAACTGTATATCCAGCATAAGTGCTCAATGGCTATTCAGCTAGAGCCCAGGGGCCAAATTTGCCTGAAATGGTCTTCCTGTCAGCCCTTTGTTTACTGAGGAACAAAAAACTTCTCATTAACATGCACCAAAATCTGTGCCCACATGGGAACGTTATTCTATACAGTATGTCTGAGACTGGCGCTGTGGGTAAATGCATTCTCACATATTCCTCTTGTTAGCATGTTCTGTTATTCCTCTTAGCATGGTTTTGTAACTGTTACTGTGGACCTGAAATGTTTTTTTTTTCTGTGTTATATGTATATAAAGCAGGTAATTGTAATGCTTAATTGTGAAGTTAATAAATAGTAGCTACACATATATAAAAGTAGGAAAGAGTTTTGATGGAAATTAATTTCAGAGTAAACAGAACTGCCACATCTGTGCAACCGAAGCATAACAGAACTCCCATCAGGGCCGAGCTTTCAGACCAAGGAAAGTCTGTTTCTGTAAGAGCTTTATTCTAATTGCCACCTAATTCCTCAGCAAACACTCACAGAAGCTATGCCCAACTCTACTGCTATACTCAACGGAAGCTGCACTTAAACTGCCACTTACGCATTTCTTTTGTTGGTATGTGTTGGTCAGGTTTTTCTGTGCAATCAAATTTTCACTGCAATCAAGCTGTGGGCCAGACTTCCTCTGGCAGAGAAGTGAGAAGTGACATCTGAATCTGAAAACTATTTGCACAAAATCTGTTTGTGTCAACAAAAACGCATAGCGAAACACTGAGGCTGGCGGGCATGTGTCCTCGTCCGAGGGACTGTTTGTGTGAAGGTGACATGACGTCTGTGTGCCCAGCAGACCTCCATAACACACAGGAGATCTGTCTGCAGCCTCCCAGCTGCCCGTGGAAATGCACATCGCAACAAAGTAGATGAAAGCAATCCCACAATGCACTGGGAATGCTAAACAGGCTGCCCTTCACGAACCGGGCCTAATAAACTTCCTCTCATCAGAGCTTTGCTTCCCCTTCTTCTTTGCTTTGCCAGCGCGACCTCCAAAAACAGAGATGGGGGCTTTCAAGTCTGACTCCAAGTGCACCTCAAGCTCTCAAGCTGAATTCATAATATTGAGGTCAAAGCGTGCTTAAGATGCATTAGGTGTGTATGGGGTGCTTTAAAGCTTGGGGGGTTGTAGGTAAACAATTCACAATTCTGGATATATTAAAATTCAGACTGCACCCCTCTGACTTCAGTAGTTGCGGGACAGCACTGATGAGCCACAACAGCGATTTTGCCTTTTAGCAAAGGCCAGATACAGGAGCAGCTGTTGATTTACAAACAATGGAGCCGGAGAACGAAAGTTTGCCTTCACGTAATCGCCCTTGTCCTCTGACTGAAAGGAAGCTCTCAGGCTGGGGAAGAAAGCACCGGTGTTGCTGTGAGACCCGACGATACGCGTGTGCGTTCACATGTGCAACCGCATGTCATGCGTCCTGTGAAGGTCTCTGCGCAAGCATACGCCTCCCTCAGCTCGAAGCGCACCTATTCAGAGCGACCGCATCGCCTGGCAGCTGCCTTTTAGTCAGGGAACAAGGTCGCTCGTCTAAAGTCTCCATTCTCCACCGGTGAAAGAACGACAGAAAGCCAGAGCGCTTTCTCACTGCCGGTTATGGGCTGTTATTGCCGATCCAGCGGAGCATAATGTGGCATCTCACTGAATGCTGTCATTCATTTCGATTTGTTTCACACTGAAAGCACCGTCGTAAACAACTGCGGCTCGGAGGGGCGTCCTCTTTCCAGGAATCTACACACTAAAACACACACAATACGCTCCGTGCAATAAAACACACGCAATTCAGGCCCATCACTGCTCTTTTCCCTGACAGTCCCCTTAACAATCACCGAGTCCTCGGCCAGGCTCTTAATTCAGATTTACTAGGCACATTAACATAGATACCATAGATTCATATTTCCATTACAGAGCGGTCGATGCGAATGGGAAATTGGTTCATTTATTTTATCCACACCTCTGCTTTAAAAAGTCTAACTGAGAATTCCCTGACTGGAAGGTGAGTAATGTGGCTGCACAACAGCACCTTACCTTTAGCAGTTGTATCTGATAGTTATTTTGAATTATTTATTGAGGGGAGGGGTTTGACACATATATATATATATTAATAAAGCTAAATATAAATATATTAATAAAAATAAATATACATACATATACAAATAGAAGTGTGAAGGAGATATATGAAGTCTGAATTATAGATTCACAGATTTCCTCTCCCTATCCAATGCTCTCCTCCTTATCCAGCTCAAGGTTATTAGACATGTTATTGCAGCCTAACAATCAACACAATATTCCGCCAATTACCGGGCAATGCTGTTTTTTCCCGTATAAAATCAAGTGGCTCTCACATCAACACAGAGGAAGAATAATTCTTGCTCTTGTAAGGCGAGGGTATAATTATTCTCAGATAACCCAGCCTTTGATAATTACTCAGGAATAATTGCGTTCTGCGCATTGTTCCACCTTGGGTCTTTTATCCACCTGAACCCGCCATTACCGGCCTATTCTCGCGTGATTATATATGTGCCGCGCAGCGGACGTGACCCTGTCAGTCGCTGTGTGATGATGTCACTCACACAGGAGCACGTCTGACCCTGGAGGTCAGTTGGTGGGCGTGTCCAGGCTTTGAACAGGAGCAGGAGCCCCCACGCACTGTCAGGTTGGAACAAAAGAGACTCACACATGGTCAAAGAAATGACTATGTAGAGTGAATTTGTATCTTTCATAAAGACAGCAGTATAATATGGATTATACAGTAAGAGCATCACATGGATTAGAGGAAGCTTACTGTACTTCAGACCTCCTGTGAAGACCTGTGGAGAAAGTTAGAAGCTCAGAGTAAGAGAGAAAGCTATAGGCTGATTTTGGAAGCGAATATATTATTACTACTATGACTACTAGCCCTTAAATAATATTTATTACAACCCCTTACAGGGAGGGAGACTGACATAGCTGACACTGAACACATTCCTCTATTACTTGGTTTAATGCACGCATGTACGAGACATTTCCCATGGATACTACCGCCGTATACTATTCAGGATTCAAACCTGCAAGCTCTGAGTGCAAGCCCAGCTCCCTGAGCACTTACAGGCTCCTAACGGCAGACGTTCAATGAAAAGAAGGCCCGGCCCTGTCACTTACGTGAGGAGATTATTTTGGTCAAAACATAATCAGCACTTTCAGAAATGTTCCCCCGGAGATGTCGCGCTCTGCAAGACTGCTGATCAGAGCTGACCTGCCAGTGACCCTACATTAGCAGGATTCAGAGTGTGACCTGCCATGACGTGGGCCAATCACAGCCCTGTCTAAGTGTTAGAGAATAGCTACAGAGCAGCCCCACACTGAGCCAGTCCAGAGGGGCCTCCACTATGCTGTAATCCTGCACTTTTGATCATAATTACCCTCGCAGGAATGATACACGCACAGACACACACACACCAAGACACACAAAGACACACAAAGAGGCATGCATACAGTAACAGTCAAAAGTTTGGACATACTTGATTAAGACATTTTGGTCTAAAGACTTACGCTTAAATGTTTGAAATTTGTTTCTTAGACATAGACGGCGAAGTTGATACCTATGTATGAATTTCTTTCCAAAATTTCTTTTAGTGAAAAAAAGTGACAATTCTATTTTTGGTGAAAATTCTATTTTGAAGAATCTAAAATCGAAAAAGATTGTTTTCATTTGTTTAACACTTTTTTGGTCATTGCATAATTCCATTTGTGTTATTACATGGTTTTGATGTCTACTATTATTCTAAAATGTGGAAAATAGTAAAAATAAAAAACCCTTCTGGCTAGGTGTGTCCAAATGTTTGACTGGAACTGTACACGTGCATGTGCACGTGCATTTGGACACACCTACATAACCCCGACTGTGGATACCAGCCACAAACAGAGTGGCCAAACCACTCTGTTTCCCTTGTTCTCACTTGAGAGACAGATCGTAAAGGTTCTGCTAAAATGAAAACGTAACCCCAGGACATTGCAGCCCCTGTTCCTCTTTGTATATTAGAGTTTATTCCACCAAATTCACACAAGCTCCATAGCTTTTTAGCATGTACTCTATCTTGCACTCATTGCAGAACAGAATCACAGAATTGTGCTGTAGAGATGAGAAATTAGATTTCCCAAACCCCCTCATAGTGACATCACAAACAATGTGTACAGCAGTGTACAGAGGGGGTACAGATTCATTCACCTACAAAACACGGCCAACTTTAATGGAAAAAATAATGAGTAAAAACCCATGGCACAAAGCCAGGCATTTCTAAAGGCACCATACAGCACTCAGAGGCCAGTGGAATACTATTAATCCTGCTAAACTTTAACTTGCTGCATGGCTCATTCTGTGGAGCATCTATCACCCATGCAACTTTTTCCCTCCTCCCAACCCTTACTGTCCTGCCCCCCACTGCTGCCCTACTCTCTCACACACACACACACACACACACACACACACACACACACACACACACACACACACACACACACACACACACACACAGACGCTTGCTGGGGACAAATGTAATTTGCTTTCCAAAAATAAAACTGAAAAAGCCTGAACACAAAGGTTTCCCAGGACGTCCTGCTTCACTCTGTGACTGGTGCAGGGTATTACATGGTGTCAGAGATAAAAGAACAGGATACATCAGTGTTACTCTCCCCAAAATATTGTGGCAGGTAAGTGCAAAGGATTTTTTTCAGAAGGTCAGTTTTCCACAGTTATAAAAGCACTGTAAATGCTGAAGCCCACAGCTGTAGAGGCAATCATCAGTATAGTTAACCGAGAACCGTCAGATGTGAAGACAGCAGGTCTTCATTGGACGATATGAATTACCTACGGCTTCAGAGCACTGCATGAAACAGGCATCAGGCCCACACTGCTGCTCTGATATGTAACAGTAGCTCAGAATTGGATTTAAACGGTATGTGTACAGTGCCGGCACTGCAGCTCCGTGGGTGGGTCATTTTACGCTCATTGATTCGTTTTTTGACTCCCTAAGGCTGTACGATAAATACCGTTTCATGTTCATAGCTTTTGATGAAGTCACTTTTTTTTTTTTTCTGAAGCTACATTTCCAGTTCCGCATAACTGTTTCAGTGCAACAGGGAAATGGTGTCACAGGTGTCATGCCAATGGCAAAAGGGCTGCATAACCATGTCCTCCCCCTTGTCAAAGACACATTTTAACATGGTATTGTTGTACACAGTAAAAAAAAAAAACAGTTAATGATATTCATGAATTCAGGGGATTTTCATGCAATATAAAATCAGGGAATCAAATCAAGCTCCATGGCGCAATAAGATCTAGCTCAGTCATAATTTTCCACCTGAAGACTCAGAGAGGTGCTTTTCATATTCTGAGGAAGGTGTAATTTTTAAATATCCCCCACTACACTGGGGAAACAGCCATTCACAAAGCTGAGTTCTCTGTCTAAAGATAAGAGCTGAAACTGAGCAAACCTAACAGGAGACCAATCGTGCTGCTGTGAAGCATAGTCTGAAGCCACCTCCTCTATATCGAGAGCAAATTCATTGCACACGCTCAGAAACTTTTCACTCCAAATCCAGTTCAGAGCAGCACACCATGATGTGATATGACGCTTGCTTAGCAGGCCATAAATGATGTCATGTACATCAACCGTCCTAAATATTTCAGTTTAAAAGGCAGCCAAGGCCGTTCTCTAAAACTGGACCATGAAAGTTTTCCAGAGGAAAAACGTGTTGACAAAACACTGTTGGTGGAAGTTGAAGCATGCTGCATCAATAGCCAATTTAAAGTGAGACTGATTTACAATGGTCTGCATGTCCAACCAAAAACCTGAGTCCCTGAGTTTTTTTTTAATTAGACACTTAATTGGTCTCTCAGCAAGCGATTGAGCAAACACATTATTATGCTGAAGGAAAACAAATAACATAAACCTATTCATGATATCACCTGAATTATCAAAAAGTAGCAATTATTATATGACACCTTATTGTAACCTTCAATACTACAATGAAAATCCTGTTTTGTAACACTTTGGAATTGCCATTCCACATCTCGAAATGTCCGTCAAATTGCATCAAAGGTGTGCTAATTGTAGCCTCCCTCGTTTCATAAAGAAGAACCGTGGTGAGGTGCTGAATCTGGCCCTGTCACCCGGCGGCTCTCTCTCGGGGAGGGCCTGTCCCTCGCGGGGACCATCAGGGGACCCCATGCGAGACTTTGTGCTCAACTTCAGAGACAACACAGCTC